>CM021109.1:146100624-146799386 GCA_007115665.2 Sequoiadendron giganteum | reverse complement strand
GAGAAAGAGGAGAGAGAGAGGGGGAGAGAGGGATAGGTAGGTATAGAGAGACGTGATATAGAGAGTAGAGAGAGATATAGAGATAAAAGAAGAGTGAGGGGAGATAGAGAAATGCAGAGAGGGAAGGAGGGAGGGAGATAGATATTGGAGAGAGAAGGAGAGAGAGATGGACATGTAGAGACGTAGTTCTTGAGCTCAAGGGAGAGATTGTTAGATAAAGGGATGAAGATAGTGAGAGAGAGGTCTAGAGAATAAGAGATGAAAATGAGTGAGATAGAGAGAGAAAGATAAAATTTGACCTCCTGATTACTGAAATTTGACCTCCTGATTACTGAAATTTGACCACCTGATTACTGAAATTTGACTGTCTGAAATTTTTAAGATCTTCCAAAAACTAGAATTTGCATTATAACTCCTAGAGATCTGAAACCACTCTCAAACATCCTGCCTATATACATGAAATATAACTTAAAGTATAAGAAAGTAAATATCCATATGTAAATGTCAACTTATACTCAAATGTTTATTTCATGTATATATTTTCCCTAATAGAGAAAGAGAAAATCAAAGAGTTTAGAAAAATACATTACAAAAGTCATGAATGACATTTGGTGCTCACCAAATGAAGCAACCCATTTGGCGCATGCCAAATTTGGCGTGCGCCAAATATGTTGCATTGGGAAATACCAACCCAATGGGTTGGATTTTGCATTGGGCATCCAAACCAAAGGTTGGACAACCATTTCATGAAAAAGACGTGATTTTTTGAAACGGTGCCAAATTTCCTCATATTTTCGTTTGTGCTCCTTGTCTCATTTGCACGTATTTCAATGCAAGTCTATAAAAAAACTGTGATAGCATTAATCTATCTCTTAGCTATATAAAAATATAATTCTTTTTTCATTTTGATTTAGTTAAGGTTTTGATCCATGGCTTCTATTGTAAATGCCTTTGTTTTTTTATCAAAAACTAACATGTGCTAGTTTTAGGATAGATTTTTACTCGTTCATCGAAATGTGAAACAAATTACATTTTTTGAAACTAGACTCCATTCTACACATGATGAAAAAAAAATCAATTTTCGATTAGTTTTCAAAAAGTTTAGGGGGGAGCACACTCAAATTTTAGCTTTTTAGGATGTGTCCACTTTGAAAATTCATAAAATATTATATATTCATTTAAAAAATTATCTGAAAGAATGAGGATAAACTACATGGTGTTAGTTAATTTCTCACTGTTGGGATTTTTGAAATTCTAAAAAAAAGTTAATCAAAAAGGGGGGAGCCCTCAGGCACTATGCTATTTTTTTTTTAAAAACAAGACCTGTTTGCCCTTTTTGAGACCCTTAATCTTCATTAATTTCAAAAAAAAATAGTAGCTTAGAAACTAGACTTGAAGCACTTCAACTATTGTTCTTGCTGCATCTTGAAATTTTGAGCGTAACTATCTTCATTTTCTCATGCAAATCAAATTTTGCTAATTTCAGAAAAAAGTGGCATCTTAAGAGCCAAAATTGTGTCACAAATCCATGCACTTACCTAAGAAGAAATCTGAACCAAATTTGGCAGAGAAAATTCTTGCATTGGGCAATATTGCAAGCTTGTTTCAGAAAGTAGGGTGGCTCAAATTCATCAAAAAGTTTGAGGGATATTCAAATCAATTGGTGAAGGAATTTGTAGAGAACTTTGCAGATGAGAAAACAATGGTACGAGGCAAGCGTTTTCAGGTGAGTTCAAAGATCATCTCCCATTTCTATAGTTTAAAAAATAAGGGTATTAATTTAACTGAGACTACATAAATTACCTATCAAAAGATGGTAGAACTGTTCCATAGGGAGGGTGAGCCTCAACCTTTAGTAACCATTAGCACTAGGGGACAAAACAAGGGATTTCAAAGAATGTTAATACCCAAACCATGGAGAACTATCATAGCATGGATAATCAAGTACTTTAGTTGTGAAGGGCAAGTGGCTACTGTAGTAGGGCCTCCTTTTCAGTTGCTGACCCATTTGTGCCATGGTGTTGAAGACCCTGCTCTCAGTGTTAATGTCCCTGCATTTTTGTGTGATTCAGTTATTAGGATGATAGAAAGGTATAAGGTTGGTACTGGGCCACTTAAGCATCATGGCCTAATTCAATTAATTTGCAAGTACCATTTTTGCAAGAAACCAAAAGAGAAATGACAAAAATTTCTACAAAAATTTGAAAGTGAAGAGTCTGATAAATAGTTTGAAGGAGAGTCATCAAAACAAGTGGTTCAATCTGTAAGGGAACCCTCCTCTGAGGCTCTTGATGTTCCTGAACTTCATCAAGCCTCAATTGCTCCCGGTGACAATGCACCAAAAACCTTGCTTAATGTCTCAGGAACTCCAGAACAACCAAATGTAGAAGTTATACATTCTGAAGAAGAGGAACCTCCTCGAAAGAGGAAGAAGTGGAGTAAAACTACCCAACAGATAACCCCTCCTCTACGGAGAAGCAAACGATTTTCTACTAAGTCCAGTGAGACTATGCCTCCTAATGCATTGAATGCCCCTAAAGAGAAAATCTAGGACTTCAAATTAGACCATGGATATTAACACCCCACCTGGTAATGAGGGAATAAAAGAAAGTGAGAAGCAGCCTGATAAATCTCCTAGGGTGGAAGTAGAGACTCTGTCATCCCCAGAAAAGCAAGAAGAGGAAGGGGAACAATCTCCCCATGTTGTAGACATTGACGATGAAACTGTAAGGCAATTTTCCTCCTTTGTTGATAAAATTGTTGAGTCCAGTTCGTTTGATACGCTCAATCAAGAGAATGTACTATATGCTGAGGATAATGTAAATATAGAAAATCCCAATTTGCCTTCTTTTAGTAACATAGTAGATGAAGAATCTGAGCAGAGAAAAGTAGAATTAGAAAAATTGAATGCATAAATTGTTGAATTGAAGAGTCAATTGCAAGGAAACAAGGAAGAACTTGAGGCACATATTGCAATCATAAGGAAAAGCGATCACAAAATTGTGAATTTAAAAATGCAAATTGAACAGAGAGACAAAATGATTGAATAGTTTCAATTTCAAATCCAGCAAAGAGATGATAAAGATAAAAATTATGTGTCTTGTATTTATGAAAGAGATGAAAAGATTAAGAAGTTAACAAACAATTTGATGCAATTATTGTTTGCTTTTGAGGAAGAGAGAAATAGACAAAAAATTGAATTGAATGCTTCTATAAGTAGAATTGTGGAATTAGAGCAGGACCTACAAGAAAACAACACTAAACCTATCATGGAATCCAAGGAAATATAGACTGATCCAGTTGTGACAGAATGGTTTCAGGTGAGAATACCTCCATTACTCATGAACTGGATGGAAAGGTGTTATTTTCTAAAAGAAATGGCTAAAGATAATGATCAGTTGAAAAAGGAGTTGGTTTTGCTAAAGGAATCATTTGACAGGATTTACAAAGCTAAATAGGATGCTTGCCAAATCAGTGAGTTATTGCTGACTTGTAGAAGACCATCTAGATTATATGCAATGTTTCTTAATGAACAAATTATGAGATGGAAATTTCTCCAAATTTATAATAATCAGCCATATAACCCTGATGACAAAGAATTTGTCAAAATATTTGTTGAATCAACTCTCGAACAACAAGATATGTTGTGTGAATTCTTTGTCCATAATTTGCGTGTAGAAGATTGTACAGATTTTTATGTTAATTTCTTTGTTGGGGAAGTACAATTAGGATCATTTCTCTCAACTATGCGCATTCAAGTTCAGTGGCAGGAAAGATCAAAAGAATATCTACAGGAAGAGAAAACTATTGGGTTGCAAATGAGACATCCACACAAGAAACCTTTTGCCTTTAAGACACAATTTATGGGTTTTTAGCTCCATGAGGTTATAAATACTAAGTATGCAACAATCTTCGGTTGTGCTATGATCATTTCCTAGAACAAGGGCCAAATCTTATAGGGAAAGCATGGCATGGGTGCGAGGAAAGGTATACCCCTCTTCCCATGTATCTCAGAAAAAGAGAAATAATATCACCCCTTAACACCAAGTGGTCATATAGAAGAGTTGTGGCACTAGCTGATATCCTTTCAAAGTTGAACACTGATTGGATTGGTATGAGGTATATACCTCCTTTTCTTCTTTCACCACCTGCTTCCCTCCATATTAACACAGATCAAAATGATGATAATTTTGAAAGATGGAAGGCCAGGGTTACTCTGCATCAGGGTTTTCTAAGGGAGCCTGAAGACTTTGACAAAGAGGCAGATAGTGTGTATGATCTCAATGCCAAATGTGAAGAAGAAAATAGGAACAAAGGAAATGTAGGTCAAGGGCCACAATAGAGAGCAGGAGGACCTACTCAAGCTTAGGAAGGGGAGGAAGTAATGAGGTAAAAATAACCTCATCGATATAAGTGACTAAATACCTTACCCCATGTTTTCTAGCCCCCTTTACTCTTCCAATTAGTTATCTTTAGGATTAATAAGTGCTTTCTTTTTGAGGAAATTGTATAAACTTTATTTCTTGAATCGCTTGGAATTAACTAACCCCCGCTAACTTAATAGTTTAGATTTTGCAGAAATAAATAGGTTTCTCATGAATAAATGGTCATCATGCCCAGCTAGAAGAATTCAACGCAGAAAATTCAACATTGAAGACTCAACACAGACTCCATAAAGTTGAAGACAGGTACCAAAATTTTAGGTGCTGGAATTCTAGGGGATTTGATGTATCGAGCTTTTATAGTTGTTTTGCTATTTCCTGTTAAAGACTTATGGCTCATTATGATCATGTTTAATGTTTTTATGTATGGACTCAAAGTTTGTTAGTTTGTTAGGATTAGTTAAAGACTTTTTCAATGGTTCTTTCCACCAACTGAAATTTAGGATTCTGGTAAACAGTTTTTGTATAAATATGTAATTTTCAGAAATGAAAAAGATGGCTGGAGAATATTGTTATGCTGTCATAATGAATCTTTGAGCTATGCTTCTGTATTAATCTCTTAAATGAATAAATTGAATCTTGTTTACCTCATTCAGTTTTGCTGAGTGTTGAGAATGGAATCATTTTGGATGGAGTAATTCTGGAGTTATTTGTTTATGTAAACTGGGTTAGATACAAAGGAAGCCTCGAGCTAGCCACTCGAGGGATTGTAGGAATAGATAGATAAGTATTTTTACTTTCAAATTTTTTCTATTCCTGTTCTGTAAATGATAAAGTGTGAAGTCGAGTCTCTTTTAGCTCTGTTAATTAAAGTTCTGGTGCACCTACCTTACTATTAAGTTTCAAGTTGATAGGTTAATTTTTATTAGTTGTTAGTTTTGTTAATCCATTTCTAGTTAAATGTTTCACAGTTTCTTTACATGTTTTTCTTCTTCAACAATTTATACACTTGTTAGTTTAATCATTTTGATGCTTTCTAGTTTAATTGTTATGCTTTTTAGACTAATAATTTGCTACTTTCTAGTTTATTTATTTTAAAGCTCTCTAGTTTAGTGGCCTCCTAGTTTAATTTTTATTTTGGTTGTTTCAATTATTTAGAAAATTTGGAAGAGTTAGTTAAGGGATTTCCTATTGCATATAGCCTTGAACACTACCTGATTGATAGTTGATGCATTTTTCAAACTAAAGAGATAGGACCTAACGACAGCCTATCAATACATATATATATATATATATATATATATATATATCCTTTATATCCATCGATATTCTCTTGCATATGATTTACATGTGCATGGATGCATGTAAGTATTTCCACTTATGTATATGCATTCACGTATAAGCTCACATGCACAAGTTATCATTATATATACATATATACATCCCATGTATATACATCCATCAATTAATATATGAACACAAGTATACAAAGTAGAATTCAACCCTAATATAGAGATCAAGATATGATATTCAAAGCAACAACCACATAATCAAAACCAAAACCAATCAAAGATGACCCTACAATATTTCCATGTTATATCCAAGACTTCAAGTAAGGGTTTACATACTAAATCCTGACTTATTGACCCATCTTAACCATCTAGGGTGTGAGTGTGTGTATGCTCAGTTAGGCTCATTAAGGGTTACCAAACCAAGCTCCTCTCCTAAGTGATACTTCCCCTCTCTTTCAAAGGTTCAAACCTATTCTTGCATTCAACTTGGCATAGTAGTTAGTCGTTCTCATGAAATCCACTTGCATCATAAATCATTTACATTATTAAAACATTAACACAATCATTTGCAATTCATATGCATTCATCATATTTACCATTAGTATAAAACATTATCATTTCTTCAAAAGTAATAACATTATAATACACATTCAGTATTTCATTCTCCTACTTAAACATATCAAAGTCCTAATTAACATTTATCATCAAATTTACTCATAGGTAAAAGTAACTCGGTAACTAAGAGATGGGGTGTAATACAATGAACATAAGGACTATGAACCTCTTCCACATGTTGAGCCATGTTAAGCTCGAAAGGGTATTCCTACAAATATTTTAAAGATAAAACAAACAAAACCTAAAGTAAATCCTCACATAAATGTTACTCTATATTTAGATTTGACTACTATTCTTTGTAGAGGATCATTATATAGTTAAAGGACATATCTCTTACTTTAGGTAGCTAGGTTAGTGATGTAACTTAAGATAAATTTTGGTCATTAATCTCTTTGGATATATGCACTAGTAGTTTTTTATAATATCAATAACCTATTATAATATATTATGTTAGTCCTCTATAGTTTTTAGTAGTTATAGGCTTGCAATGGTTTTAATATAAATGTATGACAATGGATTATACATAATATCCAAGAAAAACTAAAAATAAAAGATAAAATAAAAAGGTTTAAAATAATTTTTCTTTATAATGAAGTGAATCGCTGGCTTTCAACTATCAAACTATTGCCTATTCCTACAACAACAAAGTAAAATCTAGATAAAACCCTAATAACCAAGTAAGCACTAACATTTAAATAGGCTTAATTTTCTTGGATCTATCTTGAAAAGCTTAGAATCTCAAACACCCTTCTATGCCAGAGATAAAATTCTACTTAATAATCCATAGCTAACTTTATTTTTTACATGTAAGTCGAGAAAGATTTCTTACCCTTGCACAAATTGTATAAAGTGAAACTATTTTACTGCACCTCGTAAATGCAAACTAACTAGCCACTAATATACAAAACAACAAGTATGAATCGAGGAACTCCCTAAATTCTCTAAAAAAATCAAACAACAATGGATATAACATGCATAAATGCCATAAAAGATGTCTTATATTGATTTACTAAATAAAGCTTACAAGTTACTAAAAATTTAAATAGAAATAATTTTTTTATTATATTCATAGAATATTTGTATATAGGTGGTCTACAATATGACCCAAAAGAGCCTCAATACTTCAAAACTAGCCCAAAACAAACACAGACCAACCCCTTGCAAAAAAAATAGACCCATATATACATCAACCACTAGAGCACATGGTCCCTTTATATTTGCAAAGGATACCCATATTTGTGATGTCACCATATCCAATGCATGTGCATTAAGTTCATCTTCTTGGGACCCTAAATGCACCTTTAGGAGTGAAGAATTGATCCTTCTACAGTTTTATATCATGTTGATCATTGTCCTTAAGATTTGTGTATACCTAAAGAGAGAATACCTATAAAATTATTTGAATACGTGATATAGGAAATGTCACGAATGTTTGGGCTCTACAATCTCAATGATCATAATAAATTAGGTTATGGTCATTTTATTCTTCCCCCCAAATTTGTGTACTTTATCATTTTTTGTACAATCAGATATAATCTAGTAGTTGCAACAAATTATTGGATCATTAATGGTCCTCTAGATTATATAGGGGGTAGTTGAGGTATATTAGGGCATTAATATTTCTCGATGTCATTTTTGATATTTTAGAACTCATTATATTTTCTCTTTAATTGCTATATCAAACCTTTCTACCTTTCGTGAACCATATTACACCTTTGTGGAGTTTGTGAACTCACAAACTCTTTGACATTGTGAACCTTATCAGTCCCTCTCAGTAGGTTTGTAAACCTATGAAATTGCCAACTTTTAAAATTGGTCCTTTTTCTTTTCTTTTCTCTCCTTCCTTTTAGCTTGTCGCATTATCAACATAGTGGAGAACTTATGAACCCTCATCACCTTTTCACAAGTTTTGTGGACTTACAAACTATGTGACATGCAAACTTCATCATTTCATTCCTTCTTTTTCTTCTTCCTCATTCCTTTTGTTCCTCTTGACACACTTTTAGGGAGTTCATGAACTTGTGAACTCTCTAACATTCATAACTTAGCCACCTTCTCCTACATTCCTCATTGTTTCATTTTGTTAGTAATTTGATAATTTTTATATTTTATGAACTCATCAACAACCATTCACACACTATCTTTAAGTCAAATATTTTGACCTTCATATAACCATGTTAGAGATCTAAGAGGTTCTTGAAATTTCAAAAGGTTTGACACTAATACTCGATCTTTTTTATTTTTAGGAAAATTTTTGATTTATCAAGTTTAGGGTTTGGGAGTCAAACATACCTTGGAACAAGTATCGGGATGAAGGGAAGTATGAAAACTCCAAAAATAAAACTTAGGAAAATTTTGCATTTGAAACAAGCTTCATGGGTTCAAGGAAGGGATGGAAGCACAAATAAGTTTGGAATTCCTAAAATTAGGCTTAGAAAAAAATTAGAGGACGGGGAATTGGAATGCCAAGCATGACAAGGAACTAGCACCTAGGTAGAAGGATGGTTCCAACCTTGAATCCAAAATACTTAGAGGAATTTTGAAGTGGGAGCCAAGAGTTGAGGATGAATAAAATGAGGTTATTAGTTAAGTATGGTTCAACTTCCTAGTTTGACTTCTAAATACTCAAAAAAAGTAAGAGAATTCTTTTCATATTCTGTTAGAAATATGTACTCTCTATACCATTTGGAAACCTCTTTTGCATTGTCTGACTGTAATAGTCTCCCACTCTTAAACATTGATTTGAAGAAACCCATGATTCACATCAACCATGCAATAAATTAATTTACCCTACAGACTAGCAAGATCACAGCTCTAATACCACTATAATGTCCCTTGTTGGAAATAATATTATTTTTTTGCAATTAAATAAGATTTCACAAAGATTACTCAACTTGCAACAACAATGAAAATCGGGTATGAAATAAACTTTATTAAATTATGCAAATATAACTCAAAAAAGTATGAAACTATCATATGATGTTGTATTACTATTATTATCATGAAAATTACATTATATTGATATCTCCAACAGCAAATAACAGCAAACTAAATCTGAAGAAAATTATAATGAAAAATCTTGAGACTGGAAGCAAATACATGCACCAAACTGAAAAGCAAACCCTCAACACACACCAAACTAAAATACACTGTTATGAGCAAAAATATATATAATGAAGAACATTAAATATATTGATATTTTTTTCAACCTAGAGCCAAACCAAAATCTGAAACCACAACACACTTCTACACTAGCAAACCCTTGCATGCAATTGGAAAACAAAGCTCTAATTGAATCTTTATGGCACACTGGCAATCTCTAGATGAAATTTCTCTGGAGACCCTCGGAACCACTATCTTTGAGCCTCAATCCCCTTGGTTTACCAGCCTTGGAGATTATCCTTCCTTGGTTTCTCAGCCTTATAAGAATTGTCACAATCTGTGAGAGAAAACATGAATCAATGAATAAATGAAAAAAGCTGATTTTTTCCCTTTAAGTATTCCATATGAAAAAATCAAATTTGGGTGCCAAAATTTCATGCCAAAAAGAGAAAAATAATTTTGTAACTCCTCTTTCCAAAATGGTTTCCAAAAATTAGCCATTTCCGTAATTATTTATTTTTGACAATTATTGCCATAAGCAATAATTTCCTGCTTTCCTAACCAAAAAAGTGCTCCATCAAATCCCAGGCCCAAATATGGTGAAAATTCAAATATAATATTTATTTGGTGATTAAATGTTTTTTTTAATCAAATCACCAAATAAATAAATTCCCGCTCAATCCAATAGTCTTGGTTTACTATTTTTGGGCTACCTAACTTACTAAAAATAGAAACTGCTATTTTTAGAAAAAATACTATTTTAGAAAAAGGGGACATGATAAGTCCTCTCTTCCCAAAATTGCTTGTCCTCAGAAAATTGTAAACATATATCTCCAAAATCATGTAGCCAAGTTGATCATTCATACCAAACTGTATACGAGGCCTTGATCCTCTATTTGCATGAAGTTGCTTCTTCCTCTTAAGAATCCTGAAGAATCCCTGAAAAATGTTATTGTGTTTTGTAATATCATGACACCAATATTTAGTATGTAACTTCATATCCCATATTACTTGTGTAATTTTAGCATGCTTAGCATCTTCTTCAATTAACCATCTCTCCCTTTCAATCTTTCTCCAAAATTGTGTATGTGCACGGTCACCAAGAAGGATAAACCAAAATTCCTTTCAACATTTGATATAGATTTGATTTATGCCACACAATGGACTATTAGAGCAAAAGAATAATCCTCCAAAATAATTAATACATTTTAAAATGATTTCCCTTTTTATCTTGGAGTTGTTGGGATACTGCTTGCAAGAAATAATATTGTTTGTTCCAAAATTTTCCTTGACTTGATGGATGTTGTATTCAACTTCAAAATACGATATATAGAAACAATAGTATAGATGAGGAATATATATGAATGTGCCCCTTAATTGTTTCTCAATGTTTTCACAACACAAACCAACACTACACCAAAAGTTAGCGTTAGCTCCCCAAGATAATCAAACTGAAAATAACCTTCACCAAGATCCTATTGAAGGTGAGGTGATAGCTTATGGCGATGGAACCATTAGTGTAACGCCCCGCCACGCAAACCTAGAGGAAGTTGCATTTAACTACTTAAACAAATTTTTCTTTTTTTTTAAAGTATAATTAATAAGCAAGTTTGCTAACTAATGCCAGCAACCTCTAAGGTTACGAGACAAAGGTTATATAGAACCTCAACAAAAAACATGATTTAGACCATGTCATATAATTACTAAATAAATAAAACACATGCATTCCAATAAGATAATTACATCAAGCATAAAGATAACTTTCAATTCCATTAATCCATAATTAACAATAAGATTACAACTCTCATTCCCCGAATGAGGCAAGATCAATATATAAGATTACAATTACAACTTTCCACCTCGATAACAACTGAGGGGTAATAATTACAAAATCAACTAAATGAAATAAAGCAAGAGCTGATACTGAGACCAACGAGCTCTCCAACTGGAAGTCTCGTCCACATGAGCATGAAGATAGCCCAACGGATTTAGGTGCACGCCACCCAACCAAGTAGGACCCAAAGGCCCACCCCCCGTGCTAGAAGATAGTAACCAGGAATCCTAGTCAAGACCATCTACCTCTAGACACAGGCTAACATAAACTAGACCAAACTGAAACAACCAAACACATGAACCTTGCAAGTATAACACCATAAGGTACAACTCAAATACCATGCAAGTATAACACAAGTACAACTCTACAAGGTCACATTGCTTCCAGAAATAAAGCAGGACAAGTATGTTATGAGAACCATACACAATAATAATCGAATACCAACTGTGGTCACATCAGGTATGTTACGGAACCCATACCTACCATAAACAAGAACCAACTGTTGTCCTAGACAGAGTGTCATCACACAGCTCATCATGGGTTATCCTTGAGATTCTTCCTAGGCTCCGGCCCCCACAAGAAAAGGTTATCCTGGTGACCTTTACCGAATCCTGACCCCCATACTCACTCATGCAGAGCCAAATACCTTTTGTATAGACAAGATAGATGACCTTGCCATTCCAAGCCTTCCCATCTCATCCCAAGCCTAACCGAGCACTTGGGTCCATGAGTGAGGCATTAAAATCTTGATTAGTGAGAAGTTAGTCCTAAGCTTCTAAGTATTGTTTTAGTTATCACTTGATTAACTAACTTACAATGAGTTATCCTGGCACCACTTCGTGTGTCGGCCCTCGTTACAAGCCACTCTTCTTCTTGACAACACACACACACCATCCAAACAACAATGGAACCAAGGTGCAACAAACAAGATAACACGTCTACTCCTTTCTCAGGAGGTGACAAAGATGAACCCATCTCCAAACATTGGAGGTAACATCAATAACAAGACCGCTCCTGACTGCTCCTGACAAGGAGGCACACATTACAAAATCCACTCCTTTCTCAGGAGGCACAAAACATTCCCGTTCGTGGAAACCAGGTATTAACATAGACACAATCCTTATGCACTATCCAAGAGAATTCACAACAGGTAGACAAACACAAAACAACTACCCAGAGAACTGAATATCCAATCTGGAAGACTTACAAATACACACTTTTTTAGCCCGTTTCCAAAACAAAACACACGAAAGGAATATTCAGTGAAGGCATATGAAATAAAATACCTTTGGATATTCTACATCCATTTCCCACATAATCATTCAATAATTTATTGCATTAAATATACTGAATTAAAATACGTCTTTTCCAGACCAGGGAGAAATTACAATCTCAATCCTTACTTCCTTACTGGCATTTAAATAATAATAAAATAACCATTTATTCTCATAAATCAAAATACGTTGATTTAAAATAAATGTTGTTTCCTCATTTCAATATAGTCATTTAAAACAAATGTTAACTCGACTTGAAAACGAATTGTTTTGAAAGTCAAGACTATTTTCCCAAAAAAATAATGTTTTAAAAAATAAAAAAAAACAATAATTTAATTTGAGATAACATATTTTTCCATTTCCTCAATTTAATTTAAATTACGCCATAAGAAAATTAGTGTTTCCTATGTAAATTAAATTTATCCACAACTTCAATCATATATTTTAACAAAATTATATAAAATATACTCTCTCAATTTCCAAAAAATACCCAAAACATACAACCTTATATTATTTTATAATATAACATTAATTATTTAATACATATTATAATTAATTATAACACACATTAATAAATTAATATTATAATATGTCCAAATAATATTAAATATACTATTAAAATAAATATTAATATATAAATTAATATTATAATATAATAATAAACATATTATATATATTATAATATTAAAATAACTATTATTATTTATTTTATTCTTTTAATTCTTTTCCCTTGGGCCATGCGCCAACCAAAAATTATGGGCGGTTGCCTCGGGCCGAGCACCCACGTTTTAGGGCAAGGGCGGAAGTTCTCCGATTGCGGATTTCATTTATGCAGGGCAGAGCTTTGTTTTTGGGGCGGCGATGGATTTGAGAAGCAGCTGCGGTTTTGGTGGGGCGTGCGCCACGCGCAGCGCGGAGCAGAGGGTTTGGAGTGGGGCGGAGGCGGAGGTAGCAGCGGTGGCGGAGTTGTGGAACACAGCCGGCTGCCATTACTGGCAGTGACGGCTGTGTAACACAACCGACTGCGGTTTAAGGCGGTTGGCTGCGGCTCCCCCACACGACTCCCATGGGGGGTGCGGTGGGGTGAGCCCCCAACGGCTCCCCCAAAGCCCTCCAAACAACATATTAAAGCCTAAGGCCTGTGGATTTTTTTAATCTGAAATTTTTTTTTTAAATTTTTTTTTTAAAACCAATTTGATAGGATCCAATTACCCATATGCGAAATAAATGTGTATATATATCCATGCATATATATATATTTTGTATATAAACATAAAGCAAATATAATTTCAAATGAAAATTTTCAGAATAAAATGGGAAACTTATTCAAGAAATAATTATTTTCAGTCAAGAACACAATAATTTGAAAAGATTTCATTTTCACCCAAAGGTTTTTCCCTCCTAATTTAAAAGCAAGATTCAACATGGGTTTTACTTGTAGATCAAACATAAACTTGAATGTTTCCAAACAACAATTATATATAATAAAACAACTGAATTCAATGAACAAAGAACCTGATAATCCAAGAACTTGAGAATATCCAGTTGATGCTTAACTCCTTGCTCGGATTCCCTCTTCAATTCAACAAATTTCACCACTCCAATCCAAAACCCACAAAATGAAAACCATTCTTCCTCTCCTCCATTTCCAAATTTTCAAAAACTTCATAAACCAAAATTGAGATCCAAAATCCAAACATAAGGATTCAACCCTAAAAAATTCAACAACCACCCTAATAAATTCTTCCAAAACAGAAAATGCAAAAATATCTAATTTATTTAATTTTTTGAATTTGAAAATTCTAATTGACTTTTAAATCATTTTCTAATTTTGAACTCCAAATTTCACAATTTGACTTTCATGCATTTTCTTTATTTTCAAATTCCACAAAATAACAATAACTTCAACATAGATAAATTCACTTCTTTCAACATCAAAATTTAATTAATTAATAAATAGATTTAATCAACGATTAAATTATTTATTAATTAAATTAAATTAATAATAAATAAATTATATTTCAACATAATTCTAGATTAAATCAATCCATAACTTAAATACATTAAGCTATTTAAATCATCCAATTTAACTTGCAATTAAATAACGAAGAGAGGGAACGATAATCAAAACAACACCACCCGACAAACAACTGATGACATACAAGGACTAGGGTAACGACTTGGCACGGAAACCTAGCTACTATCTCCCAATCGAATACCATTGGGTATTGAACACGCTCTCACCTGTGAAACCAGGTGGAGTCGATGTCCTGTACCTGCCAACCTGTGAACCAAGTAAACAACAACATATAATATGAATAGCATAAAATACACGCCGTGAAGAGGAAATCACGGGATCGTAGGGCACTCGCAAGCGAGTGATGCAATACCGTCCTCTTCACCAATACACTACAAATAACTGACAATTCTAACATGATATAATTCAAAGCATAATCATCTTTAATTCAAATAACCGCTATGCTAATCCAAAGCATGGAATAAAGATAACATCTGAATAACCAAAAACACATCACAACAACATACCCACACAAGGACACGTTGTCCAACTAGAAGGAAAAACGGGGGGGTATTACAATTAGCAGTAATCTGATCTGAAATACAAAGCTGGAAATGAAATGTAGGTGATGATCCGACCATGAGAAATCCACACTACCACTTGTTCAGTGGGGGGAAGGTAATTACAATGAAATACAATCCATTTGCTATTAGTAGGCATCCACTCAACAGTGGGGATTTGCCACTTAAGCAGTGGGAGAGATATGAGAGTTACAATTATTTATTTCTCCACACCGGCGGTAAACCATCCAAGGGTTACAATGTTTGAAATAAACACAAGTAAATGCTGAAATAAGAATGACTGGAATAGTACTACTGTTACCAGCATTTACAATGAGCTTATTGCAATGAATATACAATAGAAATATGCTCCAAACTTCTGCAAAAATTTATACTATACTTCTGACCACAAATGTGAGTTGAAAGACCAAAGAAATATAGCATGAAAAGAGAATACCCAGGTCTGATTTACAAAACCAACAAACTAAATGTTCAAACCAACAAATAATCTCCACTAATTTGTTCAAATCTCCACCCAAAAATCTCCTATCTCCTCCAAATCAAATGCACATAGCACTAGAAGCATAAACACCCGAGAAATAGTGCATAACATGGAAAATTTGTGTCTAATATATGTAAAACCAGCAACCAATATGCAGACCAGCAAACTTAAACATTATCAAAACACAAATAAACCATCTAGGACATGGCACCCTTTACCCAAGAGTACAATAATGCAAAAACATTGATTATTGGATGGCACAAGACACCATAACCAGCACAAGGAGATGGTACGGCCCTAGGAGAGAGCGACCTCTCTAAGAAATTAGAGACTCCAAACTAAAATCAAAATCTTCCAACATTGAAGCTCAATATGCTTTGAATGAAGCACACTCCCAATTGACCATCTAGGGGACCATAGTTTCAGGCCCGAAGAATGGAGTAAATTTGTTAAGCTTTCCCTTAGCTAGATTCTGGATTTCAAACCAGCAGCATAACTTTACAATATTTTCCAAAGATGAGAATAAATGAGCAAGGCATCAATAAATAGGCTCTTCAGCTGGAAAATGAATCAACTTGAAACTCCCACAAGAAACTCTTTAGCTTCCTCCAAGGGATGCCACCTCTCATGTTGCACTTTATTTGAATTATTAAAACATTAATCATCTCCCTCTAAGCGTCCATTTACAAGTTGCACAATAAAACATTTAATATAAATATTAAATGCTCAAATCAACCCCCTTATGTCCCCTTTTTAAAAACAACTTGAAGTCATCAAGCCTAGGCATGGGGGACAACTTCAAAACATAAAAATTGACTAAGTCTGGAACTCAGTCCAAGGAGGGATATAAGCCAAAGCCAAAACCAATGCTCAAACTGATTCTGCCAAAAATAGAATGATGACCTGAGCTGAGTCAAACTGAAGATGATGCCACTACCACAAATAGACTTACTAAAAATAGCAAATGCCAAAAATAGTAAGTTTACTTCAAACTCAACAAAAAGCCAAACTGATCAACCACACTGCCCAAAATAGAAATGTGAACTACAAATGATTGAACCATTGCTAGAATGATACTGCTATAAATAGATTTATCAAAAATAGCAAAATTCTATAAATAGTAAGTTTGCAAAGCTTCATTTGAACATCAACTAAGCAGTAATCATGACTTGTTATAAATAATGTTTCCAAACACCTTATGAACACCAACTGGGAAGCCAACATGACTTACTATAAATAGTAAGTGCCTAAAAAGGTTGTCAGATGGAGATGCATGTTACACCATTCTAAAGCTCTCCAAAAACCCAAAAATCTCCATTAGACATGCATCAAAAACTCTCGCATGCAAGCCCTCAAAATTGCATCTGAAACCTCCTATAAAATAAGAAACCCTAATTTCCAATTCTGCTTAGCCTACGAGTTTCCGAAAAATAGGCTAAATCCAATTGAAGAGAATAGGGATAAATCAGGGACATTACAATATATTAACATCATACAATAGCAATGCATACTCCTCCCAAATCTGAATTTTAACTTTGTAAACTATTTTGGGTCTTTAGCTAGTGATGCATTGTCATTAAGAAACTTGCACCTGGCACTTCTGAAACAAATGATGATAGTACAAGTCTAATTTCTATACCCAATGAAGCTATTATAAATAAAAATTCATCCTTCACAACAAAAGATACATAAGATGGAAATAATTACTTCTTTTACCACACTAGTACCAAAATATGCATTGCAGGAATGCACAACAAAAGGCCCATATTTTACCTCAACTTGATAGATGTTACCTTTAGCTTCATGTGCTGATCTATAACAATAGAGAAGCAAAAAATATCATAATGCAACAACAATTACACATTCTATAAATAATTGCTTCTTTCATCCTTGAGGAATAGAGATCCACACTACTGAAAAATCACATTGATTATCTCAAGCTTTACCTTAACTTGAAGGATATTGATTACAACTCCATGAAATGATTTTGGATAGAAATAATATTGTAGAGGACTAGCCATTAACATAATACAATAACAATATTCATACCAGAACACTCTGAGTACCAAATCTGTAAGCAATAAGACATTTTGGTGGAAGATAGCGTACTTTTTGTGTATAACTATTAACACATTTTTATCACCCAACATAATTTCAATAATGATTATAACATAATCTATCATGTTTAGAAACCTAAAATGTTCATGAGTGATAAGGAGATACCATGAAGTAATAATTATATAAAAGTTATCCTCAACCATATTTCCAATTACCCATTTTTGTGGCTCATTACTCCAACCATACTGAATCAAGAGAATATTCAATCCGAAGCAATCCATGTTCATCTCATATTTTCCATATACATAATGTTGATTATATTTCCTGAGAATATAAATGACAATAAACCATTTTCCACACCTATAGAAATTCCCTTCTGAAACTTTGAACTTCATGATTCCATTTCTCATAGGTTCCCATCTTTGCATTGATAGAGTCCATTTATCCTTTCCTAAAACACCATACTCCTTCACAAAATGATGTGAGAAATCTGAAATAGAAAATATAAAGAATGTGTTGCTTACCTTCACAAACCCTTTCAAATCTACTTGTGTTTCAACCTCTTGTATGCCTTGAGTATTCATGACTTGGCCCAAGTATGTAATATTAATCTCCCATGTAGATACCGAATTTTGAATTGTTTCATTACCATAGTCAAATAAGAAGTGACATCTTTTGACTCTTATAATTTGAATCATAGGCTACAACCAATGAACCATATAATTTTTCACTTCATTTTCCTTACGCCTTTGTTTATTTAATATGAATTGCCTTGTATAAGTTGCTAATATTGCAAGTTGAGATTCATCATTAGCAACTAATGTAGATCCCTTTTTATGAGCATTATTTTTAATATAAACATCTCCCTCATGATCACATAGGTCAGCAAGTGTTAAGGAAACATATGTAATGTAACCCATAACAAACTCTAAAGAATATTGTAATCTTCTATCATCAATAGAAAATCCATTTCTTACAAGAATCAACTTTTTGTTATGAATTTGGATGAAGCCATACCTTCGCATTAATGAAGCCCAATTGCTTCCACATGCTATATCATGTCCTTCCATGAATTGATGAGATAAATCTGAAATTAAAATAAGATATGATTTTGTTACCGTCATTGGATCATCAATTATTTCTTGAATTTCATTCTCCTTTATAACTGAAGTACCATTGATATGATCTAAGTGTGATAACTTTTCAACCTTCTTCATGCTAGATACAATGAAGGAATCCTTTGAAATATTATCCTTCTTGTAAAATCCCCCATATATCCAATGGAAGAAAACTTGAATGAGGCTTGATCCTAAAAGTGCCATGCCATGTTGATTTGAAGGTTTCCATATATCAAAATTAAGCCTAGGTTGCTTATTGGAAGAAATAATGATTTGCATGCTATCCTTCACTGTAAAACTTGCTGGCCAAGAATCGTGTCCCATGAAAGAAGACCTCTTAGCCATGAACATATTCAAATTTTCCATGGAATTGCCTTTAAGCATAACATCTTTCACTTCAAGTGTAAACTTAATCTCCTTGGATTCATAAATCTGCAATAACTCACCAAAGGAATACAACCATACTACATCCATATTCATATCACCTTTTTTAACATAGAAATAATCGCATACCTTATTGTTTGAATTTTTTTTGTCTTCCTTAGTAGTTTTCCTAAATAGAAGGTGCATTCACCCCCATGCCTCCACTGATTTTCTCTACAAGTCAAATATTTTGAACTAGAAAACACATCTACAACCTTGAAATTGAACTTGTCAAGAATTTCATCTTTCATGTTCTTCCAAATATCTTCTTTTTGTGAGTCTTTCATTAAAACACCAGGATCCCATATGTGAAAATAATCTTGAGCTTGAAACAAAAATTCTACATTCCATTTGCTACAAGTTGTATCCATTACTCTATCACCACTTTTAACATGCTTTTCATGATGACAAGAATTTTGTAGTGACATAGTAAGAAACAAATCTGAAATATTCTCATACCTTGGGCTGCAAATAAAATGCTTGTCCATATTTTCCAAATGATATTTCATTGAGATATCGTCAATAACACCATTTATGTGACTCAAAACTCCTGAATTAGAGCTAACCAAAATATTCTTCTCAAAAGCATACCTTTGCAGGTCAAACAATGGCTTACCAAATGGAAGTTTAGAAGATAATGTATGTATTGATGCATCTTCCTTTATCTTGTGCTCTCCACATCTAACAAGTGACACCTTTCCCTATTTGTCTTTATTAACCTTTTCTTGGCATGTGCAATATTTAAAAAACAAAATATCTTTAACAAATAAAGGTTCCCTTTCTTCACCTTGCATAGTAGATTTATTCCAATTTTGCACAATGGTATCCTTCTTTTCATCATCTTCAACTGGGTGGATGCAATCTTTTTGTTCTTCTTGATTTTTGGTGTTTGCAGCCTTTTCCACATTAAATCATTCCTTTTCATTATTCTCCTTAGCAATATTTTGTGGCTCTAATTCTGGCTTACTGATCTCCTCTTGCTCTAGTTCTTCCTCCTCTCTAGCCTATATGAAGAACTCATAAAATGATTCTTTAGTCCTGAAATCTTTTAGAAAAGCTATGGAACTCCTCAAAGAATTTTACAATCATCTTATCTTGAGGCATAGTTCTTCCTTTGACTTCCAAATACTCAAAAAAAGTAAGAGACTTATTTTCATACTCTATTAGAAATATGTACTCTTTATACCATTTGGAAACCTCTTTTGCATTGTCTGACTATAATAGTTTCCCACTCTTAAACATTGATTTGAAGAAACCCATGATTCACATCAACCATGCAATAAATTAATTTACCCTACAGACTAGCAAGATCACAGCTCTGATACCACTATAATGTCCCTTGTTGGAAATAATATTTTTTTTTTGCAATTAAATAATATTTCACAAAGATTACTCAACTTGCAACAACAATGGAAATCGGGTATGAAATAAACTTTATTAAATTGTGCAAATATAACTCAAAAAAGTATGAAACTATCATATGATGTTGTATTACTATTATTATCATGAAAATTACATCATATTGTTGTCTCCAATAGCAAATAACAGTGAACTAAAGCTGCAGAAAATTATAATGGAAAATCTTGAGACTGGAAGCAAATACATGCACCAAACTGAAAAGCAAACCCTCAACACACACCAAAGTGAAATATACTATTATGAGAAGAAATATATATAATGAAGAATATTAAATATATTGATATTTTTCTGCAACCTACAACCAAACCAAAATTTGAAACCACAACACACTTCTACACTAGCAAACCCTTGCATGCAACTGGAAAACAAAGCTCTAATCGAATCTTTCTAGCACACTGGAAATCTCTGGATGAAATTTCTCTTGGAGACCCTCAAAACCATTGTCTTTGAGCCTCAATCCCCTTGGTTTACCAGCCTTGGAGATTATCCTTCCTTGGTTTCTCAGCCTTAAAAGAATTGTCACAATTTGTGAGAGAAACCATGAATGAATGAATGAATGAAAAAAGTTGTTTTTTTCCCTTTAAGTATTCCATATGGAAAAATCAAATTTGGTCGCCAAGATTTCATGCCAAAAAGAGGGAAACAATTTTGTAACTCCTCTTTCCAAAATGGTTGCAAAAAATTAGCCATTTCCATAATTATTTATTTTTGACAATTATTGCCATAAGCAAAAAAATCCCGCTTTTCTAACCAAAAAAGTGCTCCATCAAAACCCATGCCCAAATATGGTGAAATCAAATATAATATTTATTTGGTGATTAAATGTTGTTTTTTTAATCAAATCACCAAATAAAAAAATATTAATTTCCTGCTCAATCCAACAGTCCTGGTTTACTATTTTTGGGCTACCTGACTTACTAAAAATATAAAATGCTATTTTTAGAAAAAAGGCTATTTTAGAAAAAGGGGACATGACATTGACAAGTTGACAAATTTTACACTTAGAATTTTTTTTTCAAATTTTTAGGTTGAATTATCGGGATTGAGTGGAAGGCTATGTCACAAGGATGAAGTTTGATAACTAGATAGATAAAGGGAAATTGGGATGACAAGGATGACATATCAAGATTGATAATCTTGAAAGTCAAAATCTCTGACAACTTAGAAAACTTAAGGAATTGACCCATAAAAGTCCAACACTTATATTTTTTTGGACCTTTTATAGACTTTGAAGCATAACGAGAACATAGGGGACAGTACATGAAATAAAAATGAATTTTTGAAAAAGGTAAAGTCCAATTAAATTATTCCATGTAATTTATAAAGGTGTGCTAACACATAGCTAATGTAACACATAGGTAAACACATCTAAATCTACAAAAAAAATTGGGCATGCATGGCTAGGTTCCAACACATATAGTAGGAGACAAGACTTGAAAAAATAGGCCAACATAAAAAACTAGAAGTTTTATCTCAATTATTAATCTCTTCACTTAAGTTGAGGCCAAAAGAGAATACCTCCAATTCACATTGCAAGTGAAAATATACTTGAATACAACCTTGCCCTACACAATAAAGTAAATAATATTGCATTCTAGATTGAACTGCCTCAAGCTTAGGTACACTGTTAAGTTGGGATACAACATGTTGATCTTATTTTTGGTATATATGTTGTTTCTCAACATAATCATCACTTATATGATGGGCCCAAACAAAAGATTCCAACCTAGACATACCACTATGCACAACAACAAAAGTCACGCCTTCATCACAAAGGAAGACTTCATAATCAATAATATTAAGCTTCGGAATAACCATCATTATCATGCATGGTGATGTATTCCATATTTGGATCACACACTTGATCCACATCATCACTATCATCATCAACATAAAAATTAGAACCATGAGACAATTCATGTGAAGAACCAAATTCTTCAAATTGTCCCTCCATTTTAAACTCATCTTGGCACATAATTGTGTCATATATGTTGTTGGAATTAGACTCACGATGTACACTTTTTTTCCTCTATCTTACTACAATAACATCTCCTTGTGACCCAGATGACTTGCACAGTTTGCGTGAGGAAGATAATAGGTTTGACACCAAATGAATTGGTTCTCATATGCATCCACATGACCACCATCTTCACAACAATCAAGGGAAATGTCTTCAAGCTAAAAATGATTGTCTACACGAATGTTTGTTCTATCATAATTGTCACCAAGTGTAGCCATTTCTAAGTCACCCTTAGGCAAACAAATATTAGAAGCTTCAAAATCCAAATTAGGGACAAAAGAAGGTAATACATCAAATAAGAAACATATTTATTGTTCATATTTTACATCACATGCATGCACATATTATATATAATTAGCCTCATGAGATGATTCATTTAACTACTCACTTGTACATACCTCATCCCCATTGTTCGTATGGTTGTCACAAATAGTAGGGTCAAAATTTTCACCCCTAAGCTAGATGTCATCAAATATGTTATCATTACAATCACCAAATATGTTATCATTACAATCACCCATTGGTGACTTAAGTAACTAAATATAGTGCATATATTATTGTTATCATCAACATAACTATCATATTTACAACAACCTACTCATTACCATCAACACTTGTGTTTAAGGATAATAATTTAGCAATGTATTAATTCCTCATATTTTCCATAGAATCAAGATACGTGTAAGATTGATGCATAGCTGTTAGTTTTATATTCTTGCTCTAAACCCAAATCAGCCTTATAGGTCTCTAATAACATGTCAATGTAAGAAATTATGTTAGGTTTAAAATCATTTAGAATATTAGAAAGAGAAACATCAAACTTGTGATTGAAATCCTTGCTTGACTCTCCTTCTAGCCTTTTGATACTTGCTAATTCTTAGAAAAGAACAACATGGTCAGTATTAAATGTAGTTTCATCTTCAAAAGTAGCCACAAGATCATTCTAAGAAGCAAAGGAATCTTTTGGAAAACTATCATACCATTTATATTCCTTTCCACTTAATGACCCAACAAAAAACCACATCCACATGTCTTCATCTTCAAACTAAAATTTATCCATTAGCTCTAGAAATACGACATGTGCATCCCCTTCATAAATTTCATACCCATCAAATCTAGGTATTTGGTTGAAGACCTTGAATTTCATGGTTTTCCTCTTATAGTCAACCCAAGATAGGTCTAGTTATTTATAAATGGGGTATAGGGAAATCATAAGGGGAGGAGCAACCTAATTTTTTGTAATAGTGGAGTACATTAGATTGCAATGTCTTAATTTTCTCCTCACATTCTTTTTTTATTCTAGTAGGTGCGTTGATTTTCTTTCCTTATTGTATGGATGAATGTAAGTCTAAGCATGTGTTCTTACAAGATGTAGGGCTACTTAATAACATGAGTATGCATCACTAATATAGTCATGAGCAACATGATTAATATAATTCATAGGGTCTAAAATATATGATGCATATGAAGAAATGCCCATATGACAATGTAATCCATAACAATCAAGCATTACTACTCACAAATAACCATTTAGGGAAGAAATTGAATTTACATGAAATGATATGTCTTATCATAGGAAGAAGGGAAACACCTGTACCTTCAATAACTAGCTATTGTAGGCTTGATATGTGTTCTTGAAAAAATAATATCAATAATATCTAATAGAAATAGATTTTATTTTGAACAATAGAGTTTCCACCTCTCATAAAAGAGGAAATCCTCAAAGCATTTTTATCTCCAAGGCAATAAATAATTATGGGTTCATCTCTCTAGCATAGTCTTCCCCAACACCATTGCTAGGTGTAATTTGATAGGTTGCAACTCACCCAAACAAAATGCATAACCAAAAATAATGCATAATAAATAGCTATAAACATAAAGTATCTTCCTAATTATCTATTTCTTCAATGGTTGTGTTGTGCAAAGGTCTATGAAGTACAAACAAAAATCAAATCCTTCTCAATAATGGTGTCGTTGATGGGATACCAACATTAGCACACAACCAAATACAAATTGTATAAATTGGAAAATACTATAACACTTTATGACTGTGTTACTCGAGTCTTCTCAATATTTTTCAAATTAATGCATCCCCAACAACAACACCATTGTTAGGAATAGGTTGACAAGATGCCAACTTTAACACACAACAAAATAAAAACATTTATAACTTGAAACAACCAAAAAAAATTATGACTATGTTTCTTATGTCTTCTCAATGATTTTTAGGTTAATAAATCCCTAACAATGACACTATTTTTAGGTCCCAAAACCATAGGGACATAATCCTAGAACACTTCTTACCTTCAAGGCTAGGGATATATCATCAATAAGATAAAAAGGGTGTTTATCAACACATTAAGGATGATCAAAGGCCCTGGACAAGAGTGGGTGATCTCTCCTACAATTTGGGCTAATATTAAACCTAGGAGGGTATTCCTAGAGATATCCTTAATAAGATTGTACACAAAATAAAATGTAACATTATAACAAAATCAACAACTATAACCACTCTAAATTTGGTACTAAATATTATCACTAGGTCAAAGATAAACTAGTTGCATAAATTCTCTTTTATAGTAGATAAAACCTTGCACATGTACCTATAAATAACAATGTCATTATAACTTAAGGAAATTTAATTTAACATTGAATACACAATGGCAAGGTGTAGACATATAACACATGATTCATTGATGATTCAATAGTTCAAGCTTGGTTAAGATTTATCCTTGGTTTACAACACATAATCAGGAACGTGTATAATCCTTAACCCTTAACTAAACCTAATTTACTCTTATAACTAATCAAAATAGAGATTGATTTAATGAAATATGATTGATCCATCACCAATGTGGATTGGTGACTACTCCATTGGACAGCAAAGTCATGAGCAATAAAGAGGAATGAGATATTAAGTAGAATATCAACATAACTAGAGATACATTATCATACATATCAAACATTATATTTTAGAGAATGAAAATACTTGATAATCCATAACCAAAACTATAGTGACCCACATGGAATAAAAGAGTGACCATTACAAAATATTTGTAATACATTAGATGCTATCACACATACACTAAACCTTCATTATATTTGTGCTGATAAATATGGTAAGAAGAGATGCAATAAATATGATTACAATATTTCCCCACATTATTAAAAACATCCATGGAGACATATCATCATAGAAAAATGTGCAATACAAAACATTTCCTACACTTAACTAAATATATCCCTTTATTTACAACTCAAACTTTCAATGTTTGATGCCCTAGAAATAGCTTGAGCCATCTACAAACCAAAAAATTAGTTTAACAACTAACCCTTAATATGTTAAATAAACTTATACTTATAGCACAAATCTTGGCTAACCAAAACCATGTGAGAAAATAGCTCAAGAATGTATGTAGTCAATATTGTATGTTCAACAAGCTAATACCAAGTAATTATGTTGAAAATCACATCTTGGAGCATCCTTAAAATATAAAAACACACAAAAAACCAATCACCATATTAAAAGCATCATGTATCTCTTCTCCACCATTAGAAATGCATCAAAATCCACATTGTTGTGATGAATAGTTGTTTTTGGGCAATAAAAAACCTTTTTGATGGTCATTGCATCAAATCAAGTCATAAATGACATTCTAGAATGTGCAAGTGAGTAGGTGGGATTGTATAGAGAAAAATATCTAAGAGTTTGGAATATTAGGGCTATGGGTCAAGAATACAACATATCACACACCATTATCAAGATAACAAATATTGGCGTTTGGAGGTGATACATAATATGTATAGATTTGAAAGGAAGCCCACATCTCTAACTCTAATAGGAATTATAAGGGGAATTATTAGGTAGCATAGTTTAGAGGTGGGAAAGAAAAGGCATTGAGGTAAGGGGATGGGTGAAAGTTTGAATTCAATAGTGTATGAAGGAATTTTTGAGGTTTAGGAGTTGGGAATGACAGGAAACAAGTACCCAAGTAGAATGAAGGCCACAACCCTAACTTTGATAGGGTATTTAGTGAAAAATAATGAGTTATAAGTTAGGAGTTAAGATGACATGCTAAGGGTATAGGGGAAGGGGAAATTTGAAATTCTAGAGCTAATGAAAGACTTAAAGCATTTAGTATACAATTTCAAGGATTGAAGTTTAGGGATACCTAGGGAATGGTATCACGAGAATCTCAAATTTGAAAATTGGACACAATTTTTTTCTAAGGTATAGGGTTAGGGTTTAGATAGATGGTATGTCAACATGGGAGGATTTTCCAACTTACACGGAAATTCATTAAAAATTGCCCCATAGTTAGACATTCTTAGATTTCATACAATATTTGGCATGCGAGGGGTACACTAGCGAACGACACTTAGGAAAAATTACAAATAAAGACCCATATACAAATTTCTTATATTAGTTATAAGTGATGAGAAAAATAAAACCCAAGCATATAAAGGACTAGGAATCAAGCAAAATATGACACTATAGACTTGAGTCCCAACATGTCCAAACATAATCAACAATTTGTGGTGATTTTCTTCCTATTAGGTACCTATTAATTGTTAAAAAATATGCCCCCTCTAATTTTATTTTCATCCAACACTTTATCAATCCTTTCATTATGAATATGTTTAACTTTATGACACAATCCCATAGAAAGGGATGCAACCACCTTTTTTATTCATCCCAAAGTCCTTTAGAGCAGTTTTTTCCTTTCATTTAAACTAGATCATTCATAGCTACAATATATATTTGACTTTTCTTAAGTGGAACAATCAACTTCACAAGGTTTTAAAATGTGAATAACATACACCATATTAACTTCAATACAACTATTACAAGACATCACCCTTTTACTACATACCAAATGTTTAATGGTTCAACTCAACAATGAACGATTAATGAAATAAAACTTAGCTAACTCTTTGATGATAAGGTAGTTAAGGGTATCACATACATCAATCAATATGCTTACAATATACACGTGTTTACCTATACATTTATTTGTTTATGAATCTTATCCTTTAGATGTTGTTACTATTCTAAATTTTACGATTCTCTCAAAATAAAATATTTCTTTTTCATATCAATATTGCACATTAAAATTCATCTCAACATAATTGATTTTTATTTTAGAATTCCACTATTAGTCCCATAACAACTCTATATACTAAATGACTCGTCAAGCCGTACTTGTTGATAAAGTAGTGATTATTCCATATTCAATATACACAAGTATTTTCTCTCGATCTATTAAAACTACAAGATACAAATTAAATCAATTGAAACATTTATTTATATAAATAAATCAAACTTATTTATATACACAAATAAAAAAGTGCAAAATTTATTAAAAAATTAATAAACATAAATTTCAACTAATCATATAATATAGAAGACATTCCTTTATGTATGTACAAACACATATTCATTGATCTATCCAAAAAAATATATATATATATAAAATATAAATGACATCGGTCAATACCATCACATGTAATGATATCTATGTTTAATCCTAAAGCCAACTTCTTACACCCTACTAAATTATTTTTCACATTCTAATTTCTGAAAATAACAAAGAATAAATAAACATAAGTGACACTAGTCAAATGTCATCACATGTGATGATACCCATGCTTAACCTTTAGGTCAACTTCTTACACCCTAATAAGTTTATTTTCACATTTTAGAGAGAAATTACACTATTTAAACTTTCCAAAATGAAAATATGGAATTTGCTTGTCAACATCATTTGAAGTCCAAATGCAACTTCCAATGAAAATGGTTGCTTTTCACATGTAATGTGACCAATATCATCCAATTTAGTGCCCAGTGGTTCAATCTAAGACAATCTATGGTCACTTTCATTCTTCATAAGGTATGCTTCTTTCTTCACATGTTATGGATTATTATATCTATTTCAATGTCTATAGTCCATTTTAAAACAATTGAAAGTCATTTTCATGTTACATAAATCTTAAATTTAATAGATATCAAATATAATAGATACTAAATATAGATTCAGTTTAAAAATTTAGAAATGAGATTTCATAATATTTATGATGACAATTTTTAAAAATACAATTAATCATAAAAGAAAACAATCATTATAAATTTTAAATTTGAAAAATAATTATAATTAAAACAACTGAAATTTTTATCAATAAATTATTAGAATTGAGTAGCCCCCTTATAAACTGCAATGGACTTGGATGCCCTCTGGTACCATGAGAACAGAGGGAGACTAGTCCTCGTGACCTCTTACCTAAACCCCAAAATATTCATTAATCACTAAATCTTATTAATAACTTTTTAATTAAACTTGATACTTACTAAAGTAACTCTACTTATATAATAACAACCGTGAATTCAAAAACTAACAAACACCTATCCAAATATTCATTTATGATACTTCTAATATCACTTTTTATAATCTTTCAATAATTTTTTAACATTGTTGTTTAATGTACTCTTTTATTCTTATAATTATTTTCTCTCAACATTGATTAAATTAAAACATTGAAGACCTTTACATTTTAAAATAAAATGTAATAAATAAAAAAATATATTCACAATACCGATCAAAAAAATAAATAAATATCTTCACAATATTACTTAAATATATTGCATATTTAATTATTAAAAAAACAACGAAATTCTATAATAGAAGTTTCTTATAGAAATAGCTTTGGCATACGTATTCGTTGACAGGAAATTAGATTAAGGATTGAAAACAACCGCACCTAGAAAATCAGAGTTCCCGAGGTCCCAAACACGCACACAACATTTCTCAGCTATAGAGAAGCCCATATCCCCGGTATTTTATTTTTCTTGAATATAGTGCCTCAAGCTGGCAGGAATGGACCCGAACTCCTCTCCCTTGGATGCATTACATACACATGTGTGCCATTATTCCATTCAAACACCAACCCAAGTACAGCAAGATGTGTGTTGTGGGCAGAGATAATCAAAACAGATTAAAAAACCAGATTATTAGGTGGTAAAAAAACCAGATTGAATGAGGTCGTTTTGGTAGCTGGATCGGTTGGATAGGCACACCCATTTGGCCTTTTTTTGCCCTTTTTTCGGTGGGTCAAAAAAAAATTGTTTTGTAATTTTGTTGGGTTTTTGGGTCTAATTATATTTTGATTATTAGCTCTCATCCTCTTACTCTTCTTGTTCTTTTTTAACCCCCCCAAAAGTGAACGATTCGATTTCCATATGACCTGATGGGTTTGGAGATTGGTAGATCAAGGGGCTAGAAAGGTTTCTATGGTCAGGCCTTTGAAGGGGAAATGAGGGATGCTTGGTGGTGTGATGAATCTAGTAAGTGCTTGTTGGAGGCCCATAGAGAAGTATGTTCAGACCAGTGCAGATGTTATGGAGGAAGTGCAGGAGGGCCTGCTTTGGTTTAAGGACATTGGGCAGCATGTAGCAGGGGAATTCTCAATGGCTGTTGCTCAGGCCAATAATCTCGTGGAGGATCAGTGCCAGGTGGAGTCAACAGGTCCACCCCTGGCTGGCATATTTGTTGGTGTCTATGATGGCCATGGAGGTTCAGAGGCAGCTCGCTTTATCAATGATCATCTCTATCACCATTTCCAGAGTATGTGCACTTGCTGTCTCACCTCTTTTTAATCATTTTTGGGCAGGGTTGAGATTGTTTTCCTCGTACCAAAATCTGTGTTTGGTGTGTATTGATTTGGTTCTATCAAATTTAAATTGTATTGCGTGTTTGCGTTGATTTGGGCGTGGTCAATATCATGATGGTCGTTTGTATATTTGTTTGGCTATATCAAATTTATTTTGTGTCGTCTGTACGTTGATTTGGGTATATCAAATTTTATGTTTTGGTGTGGCTATTAATGTTTTTCTTAATGTGGGAGGGTGTGTACTGGTTTGGCTATATCAAATTCATTTTGTTTGCACATTGATTTGGGCATGATATTTTGTGGGAAGTGTTTATAAATTGATTGAGTTATATCATATGTTTTTTTGTGTTGAGTGTGCATGTTCTTTTCAGTATGACAAATTTTATGGCAGGTGTTTCTATATTGATTTCGTTATATCATATTTATTTTGTGTTGTGTGTATATGTTAATTTCAGTATGACAAATTTTATGGCAGGTGTGTGGATTTGTGTGGATTTTGATCTGATTATCAAATTTATTTTATATTTTGTGTACGTTGATTTGGTTGTTAATTTGTTGCTTGGTGAATATACCTTGGAGGGCAAGCTTTGGCGTAAATGCCTTAAACTAAGGGCATCTCTTTTGTAAAAGTTGTCTGGAATTTATGCCCGCCCTTGTAAATAGGGTATGCACGATGCATGATTTGTATGCAGTATTTTACCCGGTTTTCAGTACATAGCACATCTCTTGGGGCTGAACATGGATTTCTGCTATAAAGCCTCCATCATTTACCATTTAAGCTTATCTCATTTGACATATTCACTGTGTATCAGTGATTTTGGTTTATCAAATTATGTAATGTTGTGGCATATATAATTTGGGTATTTCATATTTTATGTTGGGTTTGCCTGACATTGATTTGGGTATTTCAAATTGCATCATGGGTTTGTGTGAATTGTTTTGTGTATATCAAGCTTTATGTTGGGCATTGGTGTGGGTATATCAGATTTTATGCAGGGTTTGTCATTACCGATTTTGCTATCCATGTTTTTGTATGTCTGCCAAATGTGTTGGTGTAAAGAAGATGGTACAAACTGATGAGTATATCCTGTGTGTATGGATATATACATATCTTCATATGCATATGAGACTAAATGATATGGTTTTAAACATCTTTTAGGCAAAAATGATCTGTAGAATGTATCTACTGTGTGTTTATTTGTTTAGATAATTGTTTTGTGAATAAATATCTCAAATTTTGTTTGATTGTCTTAAGACTTCATGTATTAGATTATGACTAAAAATATCTGTGTAATTTTGTTTAATATCATTATGTAATGGCCCGGTTAAATGGAAATGGTTTCATCTTCTACTTCTTTTGCTTCACAAATATTGCGAGTCAACACACGTTTTGTTTTATATGAATTTTATATCTGTCTGTTTTTTGAGTCTTGATTTCAGTGGTTTATGTGAAATTTCTATTTGTTTCTGGGAATAAATGCTGATAGCCTGATACAAACTTCAATTGTACAATATATGCTTTCTTTCCTGTGAATACATGAATAAATGTGTGTACATTTACTTTCATATATGCTGTTGTGCATACATACACAGACCAAATAAACATATGGATTTATTAGGACTTTGCCTGCATGCTCACAAAAACTCATACATGCACAATAAGCAGTTTATGCAGCCTTCAAAATGGTCGACACCAAGTGTGGCGGTCCATTCCATTTGAAGGCTGTGTAATTTTCCCTGTACGCATAGGTCGTTATAATTTTTATAAATGCATAAATTTCATGTACATGTGAAAGTGGTTGCATACATATGTGAATTGTGTGTTTTTTGATTGTGCATGCAAATTGGCATCTACACAACTGTTTGTGTCTGTGTATGTATAAATGCAATCCATACATATATATGCGGGCTCTTTGAGTGCTTTCTTATATTATTGAAATTTGAGTTGTTGAAAGACAATCCAAACCAGTGATATTAGGTGCATCAAAAGTACCTAATCAAAAAACAAGTTTTTATTTCAAGGAGTTGATGATAATAGTATCTATGCTTCTGTGTTTTCTGAATTGTAATTCTGACCCCAGCTTAACCACCTTGATTTTTTGGTTTCATCGGTTATAAGGTTAAAGTACATTTTGAAATTGTTTATATCTCAATGATTTTGTGATTAAATGATCTAGGCTTGTTTCCTGAATTACATCCTGGCGTGGCTTGCCCTCTATCGGACTGGTGCAGGTTTGGTTTATTTTATTATGTGAATATCCAGTATTTATACATCCTGCTAATTTCTTTTTCATAGATATTACTTTGAAACATGGGCTGTAGATCCCAGAACTATAGAATTTCTGCAATTAGCAAGAAGGTTCAATGCTGTCTTAAGTTTGCTCCAGATTTACATCTCTCCTTTTCACCAATATAAATGGATCAATGGGATTTAATTACAAGGGGTATAACTTCAGAATAATATTTCTAATATTTTTAAATCCCCAATGATGATTATCTTCATTTGGTTCATAAACACATGGTCCTTGCACTCGCTTTTCAGGAGGGATGTGTGGGATGTGTCCACACCCCCAGTTCTGTGTCCACAGGGACAGCAGGAAAAAGAGGCTGAGGACCCACAAACCCTCTCACAGCTCTTATGAAGGGGACCCACAAACCCTCTCACAGCTCTTATGAAACCTTAGGCATACCTTATATGTAACCTCACTCACCCATTTGCACTGTCACTGACAACTACTAAGTCATTTTTGTTCATGCAGCTGTGCACTTCAGAATAATATTTCTAATATTTTTTAATTCCCAATGATAATTATCTTCATTTGATTCATAAACACATGGTCCTTGCACTCGCTTTTCAGGAGGAATGTGTGGGATGTGTCCGGACCCCGAGTTCCATGTCCACAGGGACAGCAGGGATATGTCCCTGCTGTCCCCCATTTTCTGGGGAGATTAGGGATGCATCTTCTTTTCTTTTTTTTTAAAAAGGGTCAGTTCTTTCAAGATTACAAAAAAAAAAAGATGGTGCAGGCTCGCAAACCCTCTCACACTGCTTATGAAACCTTACGCACACCTTATATGTAACCTCACTCACCCATTTGCATTGTCACTGACAACTATCCCTGCTGTCCCCCATTTTCTGGGGAGATTAGGGATGCATCTTCTTTTCTTTTTTTTTAAAAAGGGTCAGTTCTTTCAAGATTACAAAAAAAAAAAGATGGTGCAGGCTCGCAAACCCTCTCACACTGCTTATGAAACCTTACGCACACCTTATATGTAACCTCACTCACCCATTTGCATTGTCACTGACAACTACCATGTCATTATTGTTCATGCAGCTGTGAACTTGAAGATGAAGGAAAGAAGAGGAAGGGAGTATGACTAGTCATCCTTGAATATTCACATTTCTCACACAAATGAAATTCATGTCTTGAAGGCATAAAGTTTAAAATTAAAACACACCCTGCTTGATACCAAATATGATGAATCTCTACAAAATCTACGAGTGGCCCCAAAGGCAGCTCAGGAAAGTTGGATACAACAGTTTGTTTGATATGTTTTAACTTTTGATGCTCTACAAACAATGAACCGTTGGGATCAAATGCCCACACACTCTTATTCTCTTGGTGTTCTTAACTTGGAAACATGGTGATTCTATCTTCATCTGTGAAACAATTTAGAAAGCTGGGTAGCATTCTTAAGTTGTTTAGTACTACATTGTAACAGATTGGGCACATGATATGTTCAGTGCTTCTATTTTCTTTTGCCAAAATCAGTGGACTCTGTAGTTATTAAGTATACATTCTTCCATCTCCTTCTCTATTCGATATAAACATACTATGTATTTTTGTAGCCTGATATTTTTGATCCATCTTTAATAATATGTAATATTTGAGAAACATTAATACTTATATATTTGAATTTCCCTATACATATGAATATATATACTGCTGTCCCCTGCCGTTCCCAAAAAATGGCCTCCTGGAATGTCATCTCTAAAATGTGTCTTGGCTTTCCAGTCCCAGAAAAGCTGGAACATAGTTTTTGAGTCCATGGTCATTACATTGATTGTTTTCGAACTAAACATTACACACAAGGTCATATGGACATCAGTCTTATGTGGAATGTAATGTGGTAGCCCTTGACCCATAAATTGGACTCTTGACTTTGGATTTAGAAGGCTCTGCTTTCGTATTGGTCACTGTCATGGTTATTTGTGTTTCTTTCTCTGCTAATCTGGATGAATGTTCTAATATGAATCACTTTGGTAGTCAAGCTTATTGTAATCCCCAAATTCCTCTGTTCCCCTTCTTCCATGAGATGAGGATACCTAGTTTTTGTATACTGTAGCTTGAGAAAAAAAAGAGATTGCTCAGAAATCTTTCACCTCGTGAGTTCAATTTACGGTGGCTTACAAGTGGCAAGGTATTTGATATCATGCACCATCTCCATACACAGCAGATCTGAGTTTTACTTCTTGCATAGGCTATAATCCCATGCTAACTGCCTTATCCTCTTGGATTCCAATCCAGTACTTCAAGGCATTACAACAAAAGAGTTATAATGCTTCTGTTATATACTTTTGTCAATGGGTAAAAATGATTGTTAGTGTCTCTACTGATTGAAATTTTTGTAGTTCTACATCTCATGGATAAAAAGCCAATGCAGGCATGCCAACTAAGGAGGGGCTGTGTTTTCACAGAATTTGCATTGGAGCAACAGGGAATATCAGCCGATGTAATACGGAAAGCCTTTATAGCAACTGAAGAAGCTTTTTTGTCTGTTGTCACAAATGCCTGGCCTGCAACACCACAGCTTGCATCAGTTGGATCATGCTGTTTGGTTGGTGTAATCCATGAGAGAACTCTTTATGTGGCCAATCTGGGAGATTCACGTGTTGTAATGGGACGATTCATAAGGTCTACTGGAGCAATAGCTGCTGTGCAATTATCAACAGAACACAATGCTAGTATGGAAGCTGTTAGACAAGAGCTCCATTCAACACATCCAGATGATCCACAAATTGTGGTTCTTAAGCATGGAGTATGGCGTGTAAAAGGCATAATTCAGGTATATTTTAAAATACACATAATGTCCCTTTTCTGAGACTTTATTTCATGCAAATAAGCAGTATCTATGATTTGAATCAAAACCATGTAGCAGTGTTGATTGTCAAATGTAGTCTACAAATGAACTATTGTGGAAATTGAACTGTTCAAATGCCTTATAAACTCAGATTATTGAATAGATATGATTAATGTAGAGTTCTTAACTTTGTTGTTTTCTAACAATTTTTTGTTTGTGCTATATTGTTAAGTAAACATGAATTCCATAGCTCTGAGTAAGTTTTGCCACCTTGCATCATATGAACTAGATAATATTTATATTGTTCTGGTCACTTTTTTATCTTACTATGCGAGAGTTGTCAATCAATTTTCAGGCAGATAAAGGAATTCAAACTAGTTATATATTTTCATGAACCTCCTTTCATTAGTGGTTGCAGCTTTTGACATTTGAAAATTGATTTCATACAAAGTTCTAAAATCTGCACTTGATGTTGGAGATTTAATTGTATGTCCTCTTTTTAGAAAAATGTTTAAGTTCTTTTTGTTTTACAGTGACAAACGCTTTTAGATTATCTAATTCCAAGATATGACTATTCTGTTTTCGATTCATCAGTGCAATGTAAATTTCCTGCTAGTTTAATGATTCTCAGACTTCACGCATCGGTACTACCTTCTGGGAGATTACTTTGATTATGACAATTCTACAGAGGACAAACATAATTGTGGAATTCTGGCTTCAATTTTCTTGAACATCCTTTATAGAATACAAAAGGTCATACTAAAGGTTGTATATGAAACTTGAATCAGCATAGAGTTTTAATGCTAGAGCAACCAAAAATGTTAAAACTAGCATTTGGACCCATAGGTTCAATTGGCACGCTGATAGTTTTCTAATTATAGCAAACCTTGTTAGAGATAGATAATTTACCTGTAGTCAAATCTTCAATAATAGGGAAGATGATACAAAATGTGTGCAATTTTGTAAACAGAGTGCTTGTAGGTTGGAAATCACTACAATGATTAATATTTTTTGCAATCAAGCTATGTAAAAGTATCCTTTTTACTCACCTTAGACAAGAATTTACAAAATAATACACAAAATTTACAAATTTGTCTTCACAAAACCAATAGAACTTCTTTCTATGAATTCTTTCTAGACATTTTTTTTGAGGCTGTCCTCCTCTTGCATATGTAGGATTACATAAATATTGTTTTCCATACGTGCATATCTTTGGAATGAGAATGCAGAGGATATTTGTAGATTTGACAATCTTTGAACTCTTGACACCATTGTGAAAAGAAGACCCTTAAGGTTTGTGTTTCCCCTGCTGATCTGTGTTTCCAGTGTATTGCTCTATTTATGTTTAGACACCGTCCTTCGTGGTTGGCAATGCCCAACCATTTTTAGGGGAATTTTTTGTCAACCGCCATGTGTCACTGGAGCAATTGGAAACAATCGTGGTTCGTGTTTATTCCATGCAGGTCCAATGTAACGTTGAAATTTCACAACACAGGTAGATTAAGCTGCTTACTTTCATTTTTGTAAACAATAGCAATCACTTTGCCAAGTGTGCCATTGACTAGCCCAGCTGCAACCCACAAATTTGTATTTAGCATAACATGTCCAACACGTAATAACACCTTTGTCTTTATAATTTATTTGTGTATCATCTGAAATTGAATTTGCTATGCCCGTTTTTGGCTTGGCAATGGAGTGTGCTACTCTGTGTACATCTATTTTAAAGTTTTTTTTGTTATGTTTTACAACCAAATCATTTGTTGCAAACAAATTTATTGACAACTAGAATGTATCTTGTTTGGTTGTAGAAAGGCTGATATTAGTGTGCGACATGAAGTGTTACCAATCTACCTGTGAAGGTTGTATTCTACCTCCACTACTTTTGTTTGGTCTCCTAGAATTAGAATGCACAGCCCCCTTTGAGGAGTTTAAACTTTATTCCATACCATTAATACTTGATTTACAGCTTTCCTCACCACCACTTTTACTTAACCCAGCATCATTTCTATTATGCCTAATTTCCTAGCCTACCTAACTCTTCTGACCATTCATTGACTACTCTTTGTGTAGTTCCTGCAAATTGATAAGATGGCAGTAGGAGTCCACAATGGTAAGAATGGATAACCAAGATAGTTATCTGAAAGAAAAAAATATATATGTGCAATTGCACATTTATCCCCTGGATGGGCTCGTACAGATACAAGATCAATTCCTACCTGTTCATAAAAATAAAGACAATCATTTATAGCTGTTACAACTTCATTTGAAATGGCATCGTGCTCTCTTTCATATCTCCTATCACCCCTGTTTATCTTTAACTTCTGCAAAAATACAATTCTTTGTTAGAGTTACCATTAATGCAAAACAAGAAAAGAAGAAAAGAAGGGAAACAAATTAAAAATGGTGATTAATGCAAAACAAGAAAAGAAGAAAAGAAGGGAAACAAATTAAAAATGGTGATTAAGGTTAACAGTTATAAATTTATAATCTCAAGTGGCCAAACAAGTAGAGGCAAACAGTTACAACTACTCTATAATATGGGAGAATTTGAATCAAGTCTCTGAAATAAGCTGCCAAAAAAGAATTGACTTTTACTTGATTTTTCAGATAAGGTAATGTCAACTCTCCCCGTGTGACTAACAGTAGAAGAATGCTAATCCTTTTATAGTTCATATATTACAAGCACAAAAAGAAAATAACCTAAGAAGGAGATCAATATAGACAAATGCAGGATTATGTTTTCTTAGAACAAGCAAATATGTTATAACGCAATCGAACACTTTTTCTATAAAACAAAAATATCATATAAACTGAAAATGCAAGCCATATGTAGGTCTACGTTGCAATCAAGTACTTTTTCTATCCAACAAAAAGATAAAAAAAAATCCACTTTCTTTTGTGGGTGCCATATGCTTAAGAAAGAGAAATAATGTCTTTCTAAATCTTTTCAAGAATTTGAAATAAATAATATCTATTTACATATGATAGTATTCACTGTTTTCTGGTAATATGTTAGTAGCTTGCATTCTCTGCAGTCAATACTAGTATATTACAACATGCGGCAAGTAATTAGAATGCCAAGGCTACTTTATACTGCCGTTGATAAAAGTAACACAGTCAATACTAGTATATTACGACATGCGGCAAGTAATTAGAATGCCAAGGCTACTATATACTGCTGTTGATAAAAATAACACATTATATTAACCTATCCATCAGATTCTATATCAAAATCACAACATGCAGGTATTTAAGAGAATAATTGATATAAAAATGAAGTTAGTATTACAAATGAAAACAGAGGCAGCATACTAAATGCTCTTAAAATCAATAAGACATCCCTTCAAAGCTTATTGCTTATCTTTGCATCCAAATCTCCATCCTGATCCAGCAGCTCCCCCTCAACAAGATCCCCCTTTCTGCCCTCCAAAGCAGTCTAGTACATACTAATTTGATAAGAGTTGGCATCCAACATCCTTATCAGTACTCTCAAGCACATCACTGGGACTCATAGCCTCTAGTGCAGCGGGATCAAATGTATTGTTATTACTCCCAATGGATTTCAAGGTCAAGGGTTGAAAACCATGTCAATGTCCTGCATAATCTTAGTGATAGAGTTCTGGACAAACTGAGTCATATTTACATCATTACCTAACTTCTCAGAAGGCTTCATTCAGCAACTACAATGGGCTGAACAGGCACAGTCAATGAATTGGCCTCCATTCTGCAGAAAACTATAACAGACACAGGAGTCGAAAACAATATTTTACAGCAAGATTTTGTTTACTGTTGAACTGTGGGAAGTGGCAAAAGATTTTTAAAAGAGGCATATTCCTACCAAAACCGTATATGTGCTGCACAATAAAATTTATTGGCGAAAAGACAATGTCCTTTAAATGGGTATTTATCCTACATAGAGCTGTAAATCAGATTTTTTGTTTAAGTTAAAGCTGCAACTTACATTTCTAACTGAATAAAAAAATCACTACCAGGTTATCTAATTGCTAATTTTACACTCAGTCCATTCACTAAATAGTTGCGGATTGAGAAAAGGGACAAGACAAATCCTCCCTTCCTAATTTTGCTTTCCCTCAAGCAAACAAAGCTGGGTGGTTTCACTAAATAGTTGTGGATATTAGCTGATTCCCAAGTAGCATCCTACAACACTCTTTACTATGCCTATTGCTGTTATCCCATCTTTAGGTCAACAAAGTTTGTCTTTTGTTGCATTGAGGATTCCTTCTAGCGACTAAATGAATTCAACATGTTTGCCCAAGACACTCAAGCACAATTCATCAAGTGGGGGAGTTAATGTCTAGGTTTTAAAGTCTCCATCTTGTGCATGTGCCCATTCAGATAGAGAAGCATGTTTCCCACTTCCAACAAGCTTTTCCTTCTGAGTTGCTACTACTACTCTTTCTTCTACCAAACACTTGGTATATAAAATGGATTGGGCCAATCTTTTCTATCTTCATCACTTTTCCCTTCAATATTAGGTTGAATCCTTTGTTGAGAAGCTGAGGATTGTTTCTCTTTGATAATTTTCTCATTTACGCAATTGTGCCTTTGACAACATTATGTCGATTTATCAATTGTCTGCTAAACTTTAATTTGATAAAATTATGAAAAATGGCATGTGCCATTAAGGCTTGTGTGGTCTTGAAGGCCCTTGGACCACTGTGAGGGGTGATGCCCCTCAACCCCAGCTCTGCTCTGGTTTTAAAAAAGCAAAAAATAAAAATTTTCTTGGGCCCACATTTTCCCTTGATGAGGTTGTTGATTTTGAGAGAGAAGCAACTGAATAGGCAGCAGATGTTGCGGCATAGGTGGAGGCATTAAAGGCAAAGTGTCAGTAGGGGCTTCTTTGTATGATTATGATATGCTTGAGGATGGTATTGTTCCTCAACTGGAATCATTAAAATGTTGGGGAGCTAATTGTACCAGTTTTGATGCTAGCAAATGATTTATGTATGGTTTTTTGTTAAATTATTTTACCTGATTATTGACAATGGACATAGAATAGAAACCTATCCAATACTTGTAATATAGCTGTAGATCCTTGGATATAAGACCACTATGACTTCTTTCTAACCTCTCTTTGAGTTCTTCTAATTTCCCATGTATTTTCATATAATGTCTGATGCCTTCCTTTTGATAGTGAGCAATTCTTCAATTGACAATTATAAAATTAGCATGATGGGTATTTAAATTATTGTCCTTCCATTTTAGTGATTCATTAATGACTAAGTTTTGGACAGAATTCCGATTAACAATGGAAATGGCACAGTTTTGAGTTATGCATAATGCTTAATTTGAAAATTATCTTCACTAATGTGCAGGTCTCTAGGTCAATTGGTGATGTGTACTTGAAGAGACCTGAGTTCAATAAAGAACCTCTAAATGCCAGGTTTCGTCTTCCAGAGCCACTTGAAAGGCCCGTTTTAACTGCTGAACCATCAATCTCTACATACACTCTTCAGCCAAATGATCGTTTTCTTATATTTGCTTCAGATGGACTTTGGGAACATATGAGCAACCAGGAAGCTGTTGATATCATTCACAATCATCCCCGTATAGTAAGATTTCTACCTTGTCAATGTAACTCTCTTTATATCATTAGACCTGTGACATGTAACATGCCTGATACTGTAGGATGCATATTATGGATGTTTAAAGGTAATGTATTTGCTTTTAGTTTGAAAATAATGTTACTGTTGTTCTTAGCATTTGTATTTCTTAATTGTAACTTTGAAGTGTCGCCAATGTTGATTCTTGTTTGGTCTGGAGGAATAGAGTTTAATCAAGAATTGAAATTTCCCTATTGGTAAAACTTACTTAATTCTGATGGTTAAACAAAATTAAAATTGAATATGCATTCACACTTCTTTTGAAGAACACGTGCAGATACAGTTCTTGTGGATTATCTTTTTTCGCGAGGTTTGCTTCCACTCGGAACTTCAGGTTCAAGTGAAGACTGTAAACTCAAGTTTATCATGTATAAATCTAGTGTGTAAATACAATTTTTTTATCGAGTGACACATATCTAAACAAATTGAAGCACACCCTTGGAGGATGGGAATAAGATATTCATAAATCTACAATAAAATGATGGGTTGATGATTATTATTCTAGGTGCAGGTATTGGTATAATTATAATATTAACAATATTGTACATTTTTATGACTGTCACACCCTGTATATATACCATAGTTACAAGACTTGGACTCAGTGCAGACTTGACAAGCTGATTTTTGACCCTGATTCAGACTGTCTAGACTCTGCAAACTTGGCAAATTGAAAAAACCATGAAATACAGATATTTTTAAGGATCTAAAACTTGTATCATGCAACCTTCAATAAATAAACTTTAAAGATACAATAAACTAATCAAATGGAAGATACTTGGTCATATACATAAGTATACATTAATCAAACGAGTATGAAAGTGGATTTTAGTTGAAGGAAAAAACATATGTATATTCGAAGGAAACAACATATATATATATACAAGTTTTACTCGGGTGTCTAAGATCTCTACCCATCATTTGCCTCGTCCCAACATCCATTGCTGATGATGCAGCCATGATATCCATCTATGTACTAGTGACACCAACACCCAAGGGGTTTGCTCATGTTCTATCCTCCTCCTTGGCCATGGATACTACCTCTGCCTTTAGATCCGCTTGATCAATGCATGCACGGTCTTCCTCACTGAAGGCGATCTTCGAGCTCGGTGATCCAATCTGATTGTGGATCAACCACCTCTAAAGTGATGGGAGATAAGTCTGTGCCCAAAATTTGTTTATGGTGGCAAAGGTTGTAATGAACATAAACAAGATCATTCAACCTTTGCACTGACAACTTGTTTTTCTTCTTGGAGTGAATGTGCACAAACATACATTGTGGTCTCATCCTGAAGTGTTGCACAGTTGGTTCAAGATAGGAATTGCAATTCTTTGAAGATTTTAACATTAATGTGAAAAAGGGAAAACTTTAGTGTTCCACATTTTTGAGACGGGGATGCCCTCAGATGTGAGGACTTGGAGGGGACATTCTCTTACCATCCCATCATCACTGCCTAAGTTTTAGAGATGTTTTCAGTAGATCCTCTTTTTTGGGGAACTTGTAGGGGACTCCAAGAGTCTCTCAAATGTCTTGGAGATGTCTAGGCGTCTCCTAGGCAGAAAGTTGTAAAACATAATTTAAAAAAAGAAAACATTTTTTTCTGAAATGTGTGCCAATGTGTGCCATAAGCCCTCACACCCAAACTCTAAACACTCACAAAAAACTTATAAATAAGCATCTAAGCCTCATTCCAACTCACACCAAAGTTGAAAGTTGCAATAGTAAGTTGTAAGAGTGAAAAAAATTGCTAGTGAAGGCATTAGGATTGAGGAATAGTGAGAGGAAGAGCAAGAGAAAGATTGATGTCAATCTATCGTTGCATCAAAGGATTCAGAACATTATTCAAGCCACAAGGTAGCCTTCTTTCACGACTTTTTTTTTTTCATTGTTCTATTTAGTAACCAATCAGTCATTACTAATTTTAGTTGACAAATTTAGTGATTAACTTTGAGGTTTACAATTTACATTGTTGCAAATATTTACTTTAATTCATTATTTTAATTTTACAAATGAATAATGATCAACTTTTTAAATTTTTAATTTTATAAGAGCAATATTTTATTTGTTAGATGTTCAATTTTGTCAAATTAGGATATAACTTTTGTGTATTCTCTGCTTCTATGTCTCTTGTTACCTGAAGTAAGAAAAACAAAAGTGGAATCTTTATTTGACAAAAGTTAAGAACAAGGATTCCTATTTGTGTATCCTCTACTTCTGCGACTTGAAGTAATAAAAACAAAAAGAAAATCCTTGTGTCTTAATCCCTTGCATTATACAAGATTTGAATTTGAATTATAAATTATGAACTTATAGATTTTATATCGTTTATTGTAGTGTTATTATGAGTTCTCATAGCATGAGTGAGGATGAGGTTGAGCCTTGACAGGTTAAAGAAGTTAAAATTGAGTCTGATTATGCACCTGATGAAAGTACAAAAGTAGAGAGGGTGAAGCCACTAGTTCCATGGGAGTGCAAATGTTAGTTGCCCTTATAAAATGCTACAAAAATATGGTAAAGGTCCCTTCAATCCTAAGTCCCCTTTAAAACAATTTGCAACGAAGTTAAAAACAAAGTTTGGGGCATCTAGGGGCACTAGGTTGTGGAAGTGCCATTTTTGTAAGCTTGAATTTTATGGCAGCAATACTAGAGTTAATGCCCACCTCCTCCATTTCCGAGGCAAAGGTATAGAAGTATGTGAAAAGTTACCATCAAACCTCAAATATAGGGTTGAGATAATTATGGGGAGGCAATGAAGAAAATGCACTTATATCTGCTTTTTTGCCACTAAGGGGGATGGGTCATCAGCGTTTTGCTTCTCGTAATTTACAAAGGCCACATGCACATATTCCATTTTCTTCTAGTTCAGGGGCAGCAAAGTCGAAGGGGAAACATAGGGTGGCTAGTGATGCTTCAAACCTGCTAGTAGATTTATTCAATGTGCAATTGAAGGATGAGGCAGATGAACAGAGCTAATTGTTGATCTAGATTAGATTTGCAGAGAACTTGATGATTTTTTGGCTTTTATTTTCTGGGATATTTGCACTTTGAACCATGTCCTTGCTGGTGTGATTTAGAATTCTTGATGAAGTAGACACCTTAGTCTACTTGAGAAGCTCTAGTTGATGAATGTTTGGAGCTAAATATATGTATTAACTACCTATTTGTACTGTAGCAGACCTTTGCTGGCTTGAATAGAATATCCAATTTAGTAATCAATAACATGGCACGACCTGAAACAAATGCAGATATACTGATTGCAGCATTGGATTGATACAAATGACTCTGGCTTGAATTGTTAATGGATGGTTCTACTAGTTTGCAGGCCCATTTCAAAGTTTTGCTTATCCTTTCTTACAAAGGCTTTACATTTTACTTAAACATGGTTTCCAGATTGCCTGCAAAATTTTTATGATGATAATCAAAGACTAGCTTTGCTTTTGCTGCTCTGCTAATCTTGGTTCTATGTGAGCATCACATTATAAAGCTTCCATGTTTTAAAATTTGGTCTTTGTAGAAAATCTTTGGAAAATGTAGTCTCTTTTTTTTTTGCATTGATGTGCGGGAACTTTTACTTTCTCATGCTGAATTTTTGTGTCCAATGACATTTTTTTTGTAGGGAAGTGCTAAAAGACTTGTTAAAGCTGCTTTGCAAGAGGCAGCAAAGAAGCGAGAAATGAGGTATTCAGACCTCAAAAAGATTGAGCGAGGGGTTAGGCGGCATTTCCATGATGACATAACTGTCATTATTGTATTCTTAGATTATGATTTAATCAGCAGAGGCTCCAGTCATGGATCCACAGTATCTGTGAGAGGTGGAGGTGTAAGTTGATTTTATGTGGTCAGTTTGTTTGTTCGGTTTTTGATTTGGTTAACAAAAATCTCCTCCAGACCATCAGCATCACATGATCTTCAAATTATCTAGTTGTGCGGCTAAATCTAAGGTGGAATGGCAGATTTTGGCCTGAGTGCAGGATTTAAAATTGCCTCAGCTTTTTGAAAAGATCAACAGTCTTCCTGTACTGTAACATGGCACTCTAAAAGGATTCAGCAACTTATTTGGGTATCATGATCTGTAATTCTTGTAGCAGTCATTTCACCCCTTGTTTGCAGATTGAGAATGGCAGCAACCAATGTATTTTAATTATGGGTTTCATTCTCTGAAAATATCCATTTTGATTAATTAGATTTGACTTCAGATTCCTTTTTCATGAGGGACCCATGGAAGTTAATAGGTTTTTCTGAACAAGTTCTCCCCCTGAGCTATTCAATCCTGCATTGGCTCTTAATTTAAAAATATATAGCTGTGCTTCACAATGAAGGGCTGCGAGCATAGTTTTTAATCTGAAATAAAATGCTTGTAATCATTCACCTTTGACCTAATCTATCACTTTTCACCCTATCATTTTTACAATCATAGAGCATTTTAATGGTACTTGTCTGTTTGGAATTGAATAGTGTTGCAGATATGGTAAAAATTGGCTACTCTGTCAATTATTGTGGGGCAAGGGTGAGTTTGTTGACCAATTTGTTCTTTGGAATAAGATTGTTCTGTGAATTTCATCTGAAGGAAATAAGAGAACTACAGACAAAGGTTTACTGTTTCACTTGGTTACATTTAATTTTGTTCCTATCTTCTGATATCTATTACGTCACTGACCTTTCATTTGGTTTTGATTATGGTGATTTGCTTTTACGTTTATGAGGAAGTATTTCTGGATTAAGGAGGGGGGAGTACTTCTGGATTAAGATGCATGAAGTTATCAGTGGAATATTTGTTCAGTACTTTAGAGGCATGGAGGCGTGTTTACTTCGGGCCTTTAATGAATGACATTGTTTGATCACTGCACGCCCCACGTAACAAGTATTATTCAAATAAGATGTTAATGAGTAGGCATGTGGTCACTGGAAGAGCTGGGCACTATTGCAATTAATTTGCTTGTATTTTCTGTTAAAATGTCTTTCTGTTCTTTGGGGTTTTCTTTTCTTGGGATATAATAGATAGATCATACTGTATACAGTGGCCGCAATCTTTTTGCATCTCATATGAACTTCAAACACGTACTTGCATATTTCAATGCTTGAAGCCTAATTTTAAATTTCTTATGGAAGGCAATACGAGTATTTCTTTTGATGTCAGATGAAATAGGATGTATTCAATGTTGGTGTTTTACTTATGCAATAGATCTATACCCTATTGCACAGCCACAAATAAATGAGCCTATTCCTAAAAATCACAAGAGGATGGAAACTGGTTCCTTTAACTCCATACTTGGGTTTTTGTTTTTTTAACTTGATTGGACTTGCAACCAATTCAAAATCAGCTAGTCAAATCCGAACTATCTGGCAGCCTTGACAGACAATTGCCGTGCCTTTGCAGCCAAATTGCAAGCTGAAAATAAGTCAAAGAAGCAACTAGAGACACAGGTTTTCTTATCAATACAACAGTGAAAAGCTATTTTTAAGATGCACGTAATCAGTCAATTACAGGAACAAAATTCAGTTTTTTGCCTGAACTTAATCAATATAAAGATACAACATATTGAGTACTACAAGAAGTAGCATGACAAACATTTCGAACCATTTTTATAAGAGTAACCCGATTTGATGTTTGTTTTCTGTCATGCTTTCAGATTATACATCATTTTATTACAATTAATCACAACTTCTGAACTATGCATATTATCTTACAATTTTGGTTGTGGTAAGTTTCAATATAATCAAGAAAATTTGTATATAGACGCAAAAAGAAAAAAAAACTTGGTATAATGTCATATAGTAATGAATTAACGTGCAATTTTAATCAGAAATATTACAGCAGCAAAAACACAATGAAGAACAACAAAAATACTCGATTCATTTATTCATCAACAAATTACAAATTTCTAAGTGCAGAAAACTCAACGATCTTCCTATAAAACAACCGAGGAGATTGAAAGCAAATTAAATTTATTGACAACAAATTAGAGATGATTTGACAACGAATTGGGACTGTCAACAGCTGTTATTGACACCTATTCAATGTTTAACGACACAAAAACAATAGAAGTGTATTTTGTTATGATATATTCTAACACTCCCTTTTAAGGAATATTTGTATTTTGATGAACTCCTTATGCATTTTTGACATAAAACAAATCAATAGAAAATACATTATGCATAATCTGTTATTTGAAAGTCGTTTTTGGATCAGGAAGAATTTTTCAAGTTGCTCCCAAGTATAGTCGATTAGCTGTAATCCAAGTTCACAAGATTATTGGACACCATTTGCACATGAAGTGTCTCATCACACTCATAAAGGCATAATGTTAAACTTTAAGATTTTGGGTCTCCTTTGAACTATTGGACATTAATCTTCACATGTATGTCCACAAGCATCTCAAACTATTGAGCATCTAACTATTTTCTATTACATCCTTTTTCATCTTCAAAATGTTGGCCCCTTCAAAACAAGTTCAGTTCTTCATCTCCTATGACGACATTATTACTATCAACATTTGGTAGTTCCTCAACAATGACTATATTTATGATATTGCTATCAGGATTCAACTGTGTAGTTTTCGAGTCAAACTCATTGACCCATGATTCATGAGTAGTGGTTCACAAGAACCCATCTCTCATGATAATGAATGGTCCACTTAGCACTCATTGCATCTAGGTGATGCTCACAGAGGTGAAGCATTGGTCTATCCCAGGAGGTCAACCATCCCAGTATTGCTCTAGCTCAAGCGTGCTTAACCACGTAGTTTCCCCCAAGGTTAAGCCCACTTAGCTTGCTACCCCATTTGCAAAACCTTCAGCAAGTGTTGTGCTTTATGAACCATTCATTATAGAGCCTCTTTAGCTCATCAATTGATAAGTAGGAGGTTTTCTTCCACAGCGTGTCAAATTATGATATTGGTATCAGGATTCAACCATGTAGTTTTCGAGTCAAACTCATTGACCCATGATTCATGAGTAGTGGTTCACAAGAACCCCATCTCTCATGATAATGAATGGTCCACTTAGCACTCATTGCATCTAGGTGATGCTCACAGAGGTGAAGCATTCCATCTCTCATGATAATGAATGGTCCACTTAGCACTCATTGCATCTAGGTGATGCTCACAAAGGTGAAGCATTCCATCTCTCATGATAATGAATGGTCCACTTAACACTCATTGCATCTAGGTGATGCTCACAGAGGTGAAGCATTGGTCTGTCCCGGGAGGTCACCCATCCCAGTACTGCTCCAGCTCAAGTGCACTTAACCACGGAGTTTCCCCCAAGGTTAAGCCCACTTAGCTTGCTACCCCATTTGCAAAACCTTTAGCAAGTGTTGTGCCTTATGAACCATTCATTATAGAGACCCTTTAGCTCATCAATTGATAAGTAGGAGGTTTTCTTCCATAGCGTGTCAAATTATGATATTGCTATCAGGATTCAACCGTGTAGTTTTCGAGTCAAACTCATTGACCCATGATTCAAGAGTAGTGGTTCACAAGAACCCATCTCTCATGATAATGAATGGTCCACTTAGCACTCATTTAGATGGGTTTTTGTGAACCACTACTCATGAATCATGGGCCAATGAGTTTGACTCGAAAACTACATGGTTGAATCCTGATACCAATATCATAATTTGACACGCTGTGGAAGAAAACCTCCTACTTATCAATTGATGAGCTAAAGGGGCTCTATAATGAATGGTTCATAAGGCACAACACTTGCTGAAGGTTTTGCAAATGGGGTAGCAAGCTAAGTGGGCTTAACCTTGAGGGAAACTCTGTGGTTAAGCGCGCTTGAGGTGGAGCAGTACTGGGATGGGTGACCTCCTGAGATAGACCAATGCTTCACCTCTGTGAGCATCACCTAGATGCAATGAGTGCTAAATGGACCATTCATTATCATGAGAGATGGGTTCTTGTGAACCACTACTCATGAATCATGGGTCAATGAGTTTGACTCGAAAACTACACGGTTGAATCCTAATAGCAATATCATAATTTGACACGCTGTGGAAGAAAACCTCCTACTTATCAATGACCGTATTTACTAATTTTTTAACTTTCCCTTTGAGAAGGTCACTTGCACAATTTTTACGATTAATTTTAATTTTCATACAATAATAACACTTGATCTCATGCTTATTGACATTCTCTTTTCCATCATCTTTCTTTGAGGATAATGTGAGCTCTTGCTAAGTATCTCCTTTTGAATGATTTGACAACATACACAACTTTCTCCCCTTGATTCTTTGCACTTTTTCACACGATTCTATCTCCCCCTTTGACATTGAACTAAGATTCTTGCTCTGAATACTCCCCCTTGGGAGTACACCCAATCAACTCAGCAACTTTGCAACAATGACAACACATGACACTACCTACTCCCCCTGAAAGGTAGCCACCGACATCAGTCCAAAAAATAGATAGATCCATGGATCCACTGGACTGATGCATCTCCATATGCATCTAGTTCAACGAAAGAGGGGTAATAACCCCCAACCTTGTTGCAAGATGATGTGTACCTTGGTTTCCTCTGTGCAGCACGACACTTGGGTTCGTGACATGGCTTAACTGCCTCCTATGGATCTTGTATAAATCTGGCAGTTGTATTGGGCATTAACAAGTCGATCTTTTGGTGCAACGACAACCACCAATGTAATGATTTGTATCAGAGCTGAGATCACAGGTTTGAACCCCTCACTTGCGTTGAGGGGGGATTGTTGCAAGATGGTGTCCCTTGGTCTCTTCTATGCAGCACGATGCTTGGATTCGTGACATGACTGAACCGCCTCTTGTCGATCTTGTATAAATTTGGTGGTTGTATTGGACATTAACATGCCAATCATTTGGTGCAATGACAACCACCAATGTAACAAACATCTCGCGAAGATACTCAAAAGTATCCTTAGGAAGAGCCTTAGTAAATATATCAGCAATCTAATCCTTTGTAGGTACATATTCAAGTTTTACCTCATTCTCCATAACCTTCTCTCTCAAAAAGTGATACCTAATTGATATATGCTTTGTCCTTGAATTCATCAATGGATTCTTTGAGATGTTAATTGCACTTGTATTATCACAGAAGATAGATATAGGCTTACCATATACTATAATATCCTTCAATGTTTGTCTCATCCACAAACTTGTGTACAACATGATGCTAATGCAATATACTCGGCCTCTGCAATGGATAAGGAAACTGAATCTTGCTTCTTGCTCAACCATGACACCAATCTACATCCAAGAAAGAATGCACCACCACTTGTACTTTTTTTGTCATCAACATAACCAGTCCAATCTGCATCTATATAGGCACTTAATGTGAAATTAGTATCCTTAGGATACCACGCCATAATCCGGAGTGCCTCTTAAATATCTGAATATCCTCTTTATAGTTGCAACATGTGTTTCTTTAGGTTCTTCTAAAAATCTAGCCACAAGACAAGCTACATGCATGATATTCGATCTAGTAGCAGTTAGATACAACAATCCACCAATCATAGATCTATATTTGCTCTGATCAGCCTTAAGTGAATCATCATATTTGCTCAATTTGCAACTAGTCACCATAGGAGTGTGTATTGGTTTGGAGTCCTCCATTCCAAACTTCTTCAACATCTCTTTGACATATTTAGATTGTGAAATGAAAATCCCTTTATCTATTTGATTGATTTGTAGTCTAAGGAAGAAATTCATCTCCCCAAACATTGACATTTCAAACTCTTTTTGCATCTTTTCAAAAAAATTCTTACACATACCTTCATTGCCTCCAAAGATAATATCATCCACATATACAACCACTATCAAGATTTTGTTTTCCTCAATTTTGAAGTAAATATTACTATCTATGGTGCCTTTACTAAATCCTTGTTGTATCAAATATCTGTCCAATATTGCATACCAAGCTCTGAGAGCTTGCTTTAGTCCATATAATGCCTTCTTCAATTTGCACACCATATTTGGTTGATCTAACAATTGAAATCCTTCTGGTTGTTCCATGTAAACCTCTTCTTCAAATTCACCATTCAGAAAAACAGACTTCACATCCATCTGATAAACTTTAAAGTCCTTATGTGTTGCAAATTCCAAAAATATTATGATAGCTTCCATCTTAGCCACATGAGAAAATGTCTCCTCAAAGTTTATATCTCCCACTTGTGAGTAACCCTTACACACAAGTCTTGCCTTGTTTCTTACCACTTCTCCATTCTCATTTAGTTTGTTTTTGAAAACCCACTTAATTCCAATTATGTTCTTGTTTGCCAGTCTAGGAACCAATTCTCAAGTCTAATTCTTCTTGATCTACATAAGTTCTTCCATTGTCTTCATCCAATATTTATCTTTGCATGCCTCACTCATTGTTTTAGGTTCAACTTTAGAAAGTAAACACAGATTTACCTCAACTTCAGCAGCTTTGCTTCTTGTCAATACTCCTTTCCTCTTGTCTCCAATGATTTGATCTTCAAAATGATTCTTTTGCACATACTTAGGGGTCTTCTCCGAAGCTTCTTCCTTTTCATTCAGCACTTCTTTTTCATCAAAATTTTCTTCTACTGCTTCTCTACAATTAGGTTCATCTGACACATATCCATCTACTGTAGTCGAATTCTGCAAGTTTTCATCAACCTTAAAATTTGCACTTTCAACAATCTTTCTCAGCCTTTTGTTGTAACATCTATAAGCTTTGCTTTTAGTAGAATATCCAAGGAAGATACCTTCATCAGACCTTGCATCAAAATTTCCTAAAAAAAAATTCATATTTTTTGATATAACATTTGCTTCCAAATACTCTAAAGTACTTCACAGTAGGAATCCTTCCATACCACAACTCATAGGGAGTCTTTGTGTTTTTAGTTTTTGCTTAAACTTTGTTAAGTATGTAAGCAACATTATGTATTGTTTCTCTCCAGTATACTTCTGTTAGATTTTATTTTTTCATCATAGTCTTAGCAGCCTCTTGAATCGTCTGGTTTTTCCTTTCAACCACTCCATTCTGCTGAGGAGTTCTAGGGGCGGACAAGTGCCTCTTTATTCCATAAACTTCACAAAACATGTTAAACTCATTGGAGGTGAATTCTCCACCTCTGTTAGACCTCAAACATTTGATTTTCACATTCATTTCATTCTCAACCATAGCTTTAAATGCCTTGAATTTATCTAATGCATCAAATTTCTCTCTAAGAAAAGTAACCCATGTCATTCTAAAGTAATTATCAACCAAAAACATAAAATACTTGTCACCTTGTAGACTTTTCACCCTTATAGGACCGCAAAGATCTATATGAATTAATTTCAGTTGTCCGATAGAAAATTGTTCCTTTCCTTTGAAACTACTCCTTGTTTTTCAAACTGACAATCTTTGCAAACATTGGTAGGTTTTGTAATTCTTGGTAAATCTCTCATTGCATGAACTGAATTGATTCTCACCAAATTATCAAAAATTATGTAACACATCCTTCGGTGCCATAACCGACTGTCATTGATTTAAGGCATAAAGCAATGTCGATCAACACCTTTAAGCTGATAGATGTTTCCATCAGTCCTCTTACCAACAACAATCACAGTTCCAGACCCTTTTTTGATCTCACACATTTCATCCTTAGACACAAGATTATATCCTTTGCTACATATTTGTCCAACACTCAAAAGATTATGTCTTAAACCCTTAACATAGTAAACATTATCAGTATTTTGCTTACCATCAAAACTTATTGAACCTATTCCACAAATCTTAGCTCATGAATCATCTCCAAATTTAACTAATCCACCATCATAATTTTCAAGCTTAACAAACTTACTTTTGTCTCTGATCATGTGATTAGAGCAGCCACTATCAACAACCCAGTAATTCTTATCGTCTTTAACATGAAAATTAGATACCAAAGTACCTTCAACTTTATCCTTCATCTCCAGAATACTTTCCTTCACACAACTTTCAGAGTTAACAGAACTAGATTCTTCTTTTATAGCCAAGAACAAACATTCATTATCATCAAAATCTCCATAATCGGATTCATCATCAGAAATATTGACATCTTCTTTAACATAGTAAGCTCTTTTAATCATCTCTCCTTTATTATCCTTACTCTTATTGTTCAAAACTCTTTTTGAACATCTAGAGGCATAATGACCTATATCAACACAACTAAAACACTTGAAAGGTAGTTTACCTTTATACCTATTGGTGCCCTTTTTCGTCCTTCTTACAAAGTTAGCTTCCACATCATCAAGAGCTTCCACATCATCAAGATCCTCTCCATCGGTATCTTCAATCTTTTATGGTTTTCCAGCCTTAAAAGCAGTCTCTAGTTTTCAAACCAAGCTTTCTCATCTCAAATGAATTTAGTGTACCAATCAACTAATCTTTAGAATAAGTATTAAAATTTGCATCTTCCTCAATAGCAGATACCTTTTCACTGTATGAATCAGGAAGAGTTTTGAGAACTTTCTTTACCACCCTAGGTTTTTTAACTTGTGCACTAAGACCTCTCATAGCACTTACCAGTTCATCAACCTCTACATGTAGGTTGCAATTGTTTCATCTTCAGACATTCACATAGTATCAAATTGTGCCTTAAGATTCTACGACTTAGCTTGTTTGTCCTTTTAATTTCCTTCATAAATAATTTCAAGTTTATCCCAAACTTCTTTAGCAGTTTTAAGATTCATAAATTTAACCAATTCAGAATTTAAAAGACTGTTCATCAAAATAAATCCTACCTTACCATTTACCTCATGTGCCTTGATCTCATCAATTGTGCTTGGACCATTTTTAGGAGGAACATATTGATTATTTATTGCCTTTTCTATTTCATATCCATGAGCCGACAGATATCCTTCCATCTTTGTTTTCCAAAATGAATAATTTGTTCCATCAAATCTAGGGCAATCAATTTTCTTCGCCATCCCGGATCTACCTTAAGCGGTTAAGCTCTTCTCCAAGGAACCTTGCTCTAATACCAATTGTTGAATGAACAAGACAATTGAGAGGGGGGTGAATTAATTGTAGAAAATTAAAACATCAAAACTCTCAACAGTAATCAAATCCACGTGTATTCATTAAACCCTTATTTTGAAGTATTTAATCATGAAATGCAGATAACAAAAACTGAAATAACAACACACACAAGAGAACACTAGATTTATGTGGAAATCCCAATGAGGGAAAAACCACTGTGAGCATTAGCTCACAATATAAGTAATTACAAAAGCGATACAAGGGATCACTACCAAAATAAGACACACTGTTCAAAAAGGCTCATAGCCAGGGATCACTGTCACAAAAAGAAATACAAGAAGATAGAAGAGAAATGTTACACAAAGAATACTTCTCAATGCAACAAGGAATCCACCACAATTGCTCACATACTTTCGTAGACTTGCATAATGATTTCAGACACCTTCATCTCACTACCTTCAAGAATCCAATACTTTGAAATTTGCACTGCTCTGCTCAAATTTACATCACTCACATCGATCTCACATCCATCTTGCTTCTCTCTTGCATCTCACATCAACTCCACTCTTATTTATATCAACCTCAATCTTCAAAAGCTTTCTCCAAGGTCGACAACTATCCTTTATACATACAAATTCAAATTAGGTCGACACCTAAACATTCATGCGATAGATAGGAATGAAGGTGACCCAAATAAATTCTTAATTAGGACCCAAATAGATCCCAACACACCTCAACACGCTTCATAAAATTCGCATGTAGTGTTAAACACAAGGTCGGTCAATACCCGTGCACAACACCATAAACATTAAGTGCATGCTTCCTTAAATCAATTTCTAACTTTGAGACAACAAAATTCACTTGAACACGATCTAGAATAATCTTTGAACCACCTGAGATTCATCAAATACTTCAACCCAGAATATCTGGTAAACCTTATTCGTACATTGACACATGAAACACACACTGTACTATACCAAATCAAGTGAAACCTTGAACACTAAAAGATACAAACATTATAAGCAACTTCCTAGATCTGCACAACTTGAAGCCAAATAATGGAGAAACACAGAGCAAATACATAACTCCAGGCCACAAAAAACATTACTGAAAAACTGGTTCACACACTGGTGAAAATATCTCACTCTCTACAACGATCCAGCAGCCCAAATTTTGAATATAGCAACCTCAATCAATATTGAACAACACATCAGATCCGCACAGGCATAACATCAACACAGAAGAAACGCGGAGCACATTCTGAACATCTGCACAACATTGTTTTCTCTATTTATCAAATTTTCTCAAAAGCACTTGGAAACCAAGTACCAGAGACATCATCTCAGCTCATTGCTTCATTCCAACACATCTCTAGACACTGCAACATAAATATAGCTCCATGTAGTCACAACACTTCCTCAAAATATCAACTACACATGCACACAACTTGCAACAATTTGTTTTCCTCTTTTTTACAATTTTCTCAATATCCTCGACATATAGTTGACATCAATGACAACACTAGCCTGTAGACATCCTGTTGACATCAATGACAACACCTTCATAATTGCAACACTTGAAGTAGTGAAAATTCTCAAAGATATGTAATGGACTTGTGGATGGTTATCTAGTCTATTATCTTTCCCTTTTGTTGTATGTTTTCTATTTTTATTTTTGTTTAGTTTTTCTTTTGAGGTTCACTAAGGTGAACATTTTTTATGCCTTATTTATGGTTTGGTTGTGTAGCTTCTTTTGTGTAAGGGTTTTAGGGCCTGTTCAAAACATATTTTACCTAAATAATAAAAAACATATAATCATATCTAATATAATAAATAATAAATAGTTTCCAATATAATGGACTCTAACCATGAGCCAACTAGTCTATGTATACAAGATGTCTCATGGAATGTTTCTAGGAGTTTTAAGACTTTTCTCATGAACTTGGATGTCCAACTTTACTAGAGGATAAAATTATCCTACTATAAGATTAAATAATAACTCCCCAAGTCCAAAAAAGATGACCAAATTCTTACACATCATCATGGATGCTTTCTTAGTCCTCTTACAATGTTATAGATGATTTTGACATGTCATAAAAGTTCATATATTCCCTTCCACTTCATGTCAAGTGTCCAATGATGACTTACAATGATTCCTTCCACATTATTCAACTTACACACATATTCCAAGTTACCTAGGGAAAAATAATTAATTATAAATACCTCCAACCTCATGTGAATGTCTAAGTTATCCCTCTTCATGATCCTTGGTGATGTGTGTAGTGTTCGTTAATCAACTCAATAACTAGGAATAAGAATTCCTCTACCTAGGGATTGGACATCACATCCAACAACCATAATCTGCTTAAAGAACCTCATTTAATTATCAACCCGAGGACGTAAACTTGAAATGGGTCGGCACAATATATGCACTAATCACCTTTTTAGACATGCATGATCTCCTAAAATGCTAGAACTCTAATTATTGGAATTACTTTACTGGATAACTTGCTTTGGAAATGAAAACTAAAAGATGAAACTAATCTGTTTCTAGTGGCTACAGGAACAGTTGACAGCTCTGTACTTCTGTAAACTTTAGGAACAGACACATTAACTTCTACAAAAGTAAGTACAAATATCCTAACATACAGAATGAAAGTACAAACAATTCCCTAAGTGGGCCCCCTTAGGTCATGCCAAAAGTAGACAATGGATTAGGTGAAAAACTTCATAAACTTTATTGATTCAAGGTAAAACAATACATAGCATGCAATCTTTCTTGATTGTATTTCTGAAACTGAAAATGTGTTTACAACAATGGTTCAACTCTTTCTCTAAGGGAGAGTGAGCTATTTATTGAAAAACTAAAGCTAACTACTAACTAACCTTCCCTTATAAATCGGGAGGTCTTTATTACATTCAACTAACTTAGAAAAGCGATGGATAGGAATGAAAGGACTGAGTCAAATTAGTTTCAGCCTTAAAGTCCCATCATCCTGGATTCATGTGCCATCAAGACGTCTGAGCTATATTTTTGAAACACTTCTCATTGAATGGTGGATGAGTTGAAACTAACTCCCTATTCTTCAGCAGCAGAACCGGTCTTCATTGATCTGGTCTTTCACTTGCGAGTGGGAATTGAATTCCTTCCTCCAATCGTGGTACCTGCAAAATATCCTGCCGGCTATTTCTGAGGTAGAGAGTTAGCTCAACATGTTCAACATTTAAGACGTTTCATCATTTTATTTATACATCTATTTAAGCATTAATCTAAAGCAAACATTATTCTAGACATGGCTGCAGGAAGTTCAATAGTAGAGGCTACAAGAGGTTTGTCATCTCACAAGGTTTACTAAGGCATTCATCAAACTACTAAAACATTTAAAGTAATAACCATGGAAGACTTAGTGTAATATACTCATTACATTAAGCATAAAAAGTTTGTGTTTTATCCCATAATCAACACCAAATGTTTGTTTTAGCATAATGAAAAAGCATAAAAATGTTTGCAAAAGTATGATCTAGATGTGCCAAAAATTGGGCTCATCATTCCCCTCAACCGACTATTTGCTGGACCCTTCAACAAATCTGGCATTTCTCCTCCTGGCAAATTCTCTTAAGTCAACATTCTGCTGCTGTCCACACTCTCCATGCTGGAAACTCCAGAAGTGAGCTCGCATTTCCTCCAGCCTTTGCCATCTGTTATCCTCAAAATTCATGTTATATACACTGTTGTCCCCCTGCATAGAAAGTAATGGCCATAGGAGAATAGGTGGTTGCATAACCAAAGGCAACCAATTATCCCTTTTTTTCCTAGCATTCCTCATATATCTCTCTACCCTTCTGGTTGCTGCATACAAGGTATTGGGAGCGTGCGGTTCTGCTCTCTTTAATTGGAATGGAAGATATTCCCATCTTGTTTGAATGTGCAGGTTTGTAGCCCCAAGATAATTGTTTATTACCTGAGAATACTGAGAAAATATTTCTTGCCTCAAAGGCTCAATCAATGGCTTGGCCCTTTCATCTCTCCATAATTTCTTCCAATCAAAATAGATACCCATTCCATTCTTTGATTCATTCCTTACTAATAACGGCATATTAACCTCATTATGCTGATGACTATCAAATTGTTCCCCTCTACTTATTTCATTGGTGATCCAGGAGATCAAGGCGCTGATATGAATATCGCCAACATAACATAAAGGGTTCCAATCTTTATCCTGAGGTACAGCTAAATTATGAAGATAAAATTCACATAGAAGATTCCTGATGTGTAGAGGTGAATCCTTATATGCCTCATAAAATTCTTCTGGGGTATCTAATGAAGGATTTTTACCTTTCCAGATTCTAATCAATTGGAAGTTTAAATACAACTCCTTGAGATACATTGCATAAACAGGCGAAGGTGCGAAGGTGCTCAACACTGCATTAGACATGGAACAAGCTCTACCACTTGGTTGAGAGTATCATTTAAATTAGCAATTTCCAGATTCTTGTTCTGGATTATTCTTTGTAATCTCTCAATTTCAAGTGCAGCAACAGTTTGTTGATGTTGGAGTTCTTCAAAACAAGCCATCCCTGTAGCAAAATTTGTGACATGGAGTGGAGGTCTATGATTATAGCCTAATGCAGGTGATCCTTTTATTTCTTTAGTTGCATTCACCTTTATTTGTTCCTCTTCTCCAATTACCTCAGTTTTATCTGATGGTTTAGAGTTTTCTTGTCCCGAATTGCCTTCCTGTTGCCAATCTTCCAGATCTTCCTGAGTAGCAGGAATCTCATCTGTCATGCCAATGTTGTCTCTCTCTTTTTCCAATGGAGTTATAGCTGATACCTTTTCCTTCTCAATATATCCTCCTTCCTATAGCATTCCTGTCATACTTTCCTGCATCTGTTCTGCAATGGCGGCCAATTCATCTAGGCCCTCTCCTTCAGGTGTATCTATGGTTTCCACAACAACAGGTTCCTCCATTTCTAGTATAGGACTAGAAGGTTCTGATGTTGGTGGTGCAACAGGAGTAGCATTAAGTGACTGTCAAGCTTCCAGGTTCTGGAGTCTATAACTCCTTCTTATGGGAGTAGGAATTGTCTGACGCCTCTTTGAGGGTTTTGCCGCAGGAACAAAGGGGTTTTCTTTTTGTTTCCTTTTGCAGACTTAGGGGTTGCCACAATAGGTGACTTCCCTTTCCCAACATTGGAAGAAGACTCAGGATTTTTGATAGGGGTTTTTTCAGAAAGAGGGACGTCATCCTATGAGTCAGATGACTCCTGTGTAGGGGATCAAGTGGCAGAGGTCTGGCCTATGGACCGGGAGGTTCGATGCTTGAAGGTAAGAGGTTCCCCTCTAGGTCCAACATTTTGAATTTTGGGATTAAAATTGACAATAAACTCCTCCCAGGTCATCCTTGATGTATCTTGAATAGATTTTTCAACAATCAATTTAATAAGGCAGTGGTGGGATACGGAGTTAACCCTACCTTTCCTATATTCAGCAGCACTATTGGATAACAAGTTGTAAAGGAAGTCGGGAACATTCATCAACAAGCCATGGCGTAAATGAGACAAAAGCTTAAAGTGATGAGAATGTAGGACTGAGAATCTACCTTCATAGGTTATGTATTTGATTATATACCTTGCTCGTGGCACCAAGTCTTGAGGCAGACTCATCCTTTGCGCACTTTGCTTGTCTACCCGTAGAGGAGGGTCATTTGGCCAAGTAAACTCTTCCCTGGTGCTCTTTGCATCCCTACCTCAAGGAAATGTTTCTCCAACTTGAGGTAACCCTGTTATCACAGCAATTCTATCAACTGAAGCATTCACAGTTATTCCTCTAAATTTTGCTTCTCCTTCTTGAAATGTTATGATAAATTCCTCTGCAATGTCCACATCAAATTTTTCAAGCTTCAGGAAGTAATTAAGCCACCCATATTGTCTGAACGGCGGCACATGAAGCACATCCTGCAGCAAAATGCTATGATCGTCGAATCGGCTGACCCCCCATTTTCTTAATTTTTCTGCAATTAAATCCTTTAGGTGATAATCACCTGGTTTTTTTCAGTTCACACAACCAAAACTTTCTGCAACCCCACTCTCAGCACTTCCCTCCCCTCAACCGAAACTTTTGAACTTCTCTTCAAAAGATACAAAAAATATAGAAAAAGGAATTCAAACATTCAATGTTCAATGAAGGAGAAAGTAATCATAGATGAGTAAAATATGTTTAGGTTCATTATTGCAGGAGGTATGGCATTCAGTTCATTAATTAGAGATTTTCAAATATCTGGGGCTCATGCCAAAATGATAGTGATAATGGATGTGACAAGGCCTTTTGGCGGTGGAAAGAATGATGTGGCACAAAGAAATAAAATGGAAAAACGTGCCCAATTATGCGAAAAGGACGAAAGGGATGGCAGCCATATAGGAATGAAGTTTGCATTAATTAATACCAAAATAAATGTAATAAATAAGACAACAAGCAATCTTAAAGTGAAGTGAAACTCACCTTGATGGAACCACCGTGATTACCTAATATGATAACACTTTGTTACTGAAAAATGTGATCCGCAGAAATGTGGATGGTATGGGAAATGACAGATGGATGAGGTGGAAGAAGGAGTATGAGTGGATGGATTACGGATGGAGTGAGTGAATGGAATGGGGATCCAAGTGGATGACCCCTTTATTATGACAGTTTTATGTAAGTTTATGCATGGCCTAGGGAATCGAGTGATAACTCTATCCCTTTGGCTGCAGGATCAACTGTTTCCTGCACAAACTCGAACTGGCTCAGAAATTCTTCCTTGTCAATGGGCTTATAGTAGAGTTTTAGACGATGCCCATTGACTAGTAGCTTAAACTAGACCTCATCAATGGTCCTCAATTATACAACACCATTTGTGAATACTTCTTCTATCTCATACAGACCCAACCATCGAGTCTGCAGTTTGCCTTGATTGTCTTTATACCGTTAGTCATATAACAGAGCCCAATCTCCTGCTTTGAATTGCTTTTCTTTAATGTACTTATCATGCCATTTTATTCTCTAATTTTGTATTATCTTAGTGTGGTGCAAGGCATTCTTTCGGAGCTCATCCAAGGCATTGAGCTGCACGACTCTTTCCTTTTGTGCAGTTGTTAAGTCCATGTCCATGTCCAATGTTGTTCTTAGAGTTTTATGTTCAAACTCTATCGGCATCACAACTATTTTACCATACACCATTTCAAAAGGTGTGTATCCTATAGCAATTTTCCATGTGGTTCGGTAGGCCCATATAGCTTCAGCTAATATTGTAGCCCAGTCCTTTCTATGCAAATCTACAGTCTTAGTCAGAATAGTCTCTATATCCCTGTTGGTGATCTCCACTTGGCCATTAGCCTGTGGATGATAAGGATTTGATTTCCTGTGCCTTATGTTATATTCATTGACTAAGGTTGTAATTAGAGTAGAGGTAAATTGTGCCCCCTGATCTGTCACTATTTCCCTAGGGACACCAAATCTAGTGAATATTTCCTCATAGAGGAATTCTGCTACTTTATTATCCCTAGCATGCTTCATAGGTTTAGCTTCTACCCACTTTGTCACATAATCTGTACATACAAAGATATAAGACTTACCATTTGAAGGCAGATCAATTAGTCCTACAAAATCCAGCCCCCATTTGTCGAAGGGGGTAACAATCACTTGTGGAAATAGAGGCATCTCGTCTGATCTGGTTGGCCTCCCCATTCTTTGGCATCTATCATACCTCCTGGTATATTTGGCTACATCTCTATGAAAAGTTGGTCAATAATAGCCAGTATTTAAGATTTTCATTGTTGTCCTTTTTGCAGTAAAATGCCCACCACATGGCTCATCATGACTTGCATGTAGTATATCATGAGTATCTTCCTCTCGTACACATCTCCTCATAACTTGATCTAGCCCTGTATAAAACATGCAGTCTTCAATCCAGCAAAATTTAAAGCTTTTCTCTACTAATAATCATTTTTCCTTAGGGGAGAATTGAGGAGTTCTTCCTGCAACAAGATAATTTGCTATATCCGCATACCATGGGTGAATAATCTTGATTGCAAATAAATGTTCATCAGGAAAGGAGTCCTCAATAAGTGCAGAGTCATCTTGCCTTTGAATCCAAGACAGGAAATCAGCAACCACATTGGCTTTACCTGGCTTGTCCACAATTGAAATGTCAAATTCCTGCATGAGCAACCACCACCTTGCTAGTCTTCCTGTTATTGAGCTTTTGTTCATAAGATACCTGATTGCTGCATGATCAGTGTGGACAAATATTTGATATCCTATTATATAATGCCTAAATTTCTTGAGGGCATAAATGATTGCTAACATTTCTTTTTCTACAATAGTGTAGTTGGCCTCAGCTCCCTGTAAGTTCTTGTTGATGTAATACAGTGCATGTTCAATTGATCCACTCTTTTGTCCTAAGACAACACCAATAGCATAATCTGATGCATCAGTATGAATATGGAATGGAAGTGACCAATCAGGTCCCTTCAACACAGGTGCTTGTGTAAGGGCAACTTTCAGATTAAGGAATGCTCTTTCACATTCATCTGTCTAGGCAAAATCTGCATCTTTCTTCAACAAACTCTATAGAGGGGCTGCTGTTTGACTGAAATCTTTGATGAATCTTCTATAGTATCCAGCATGCCCCAAAAAGCTTCTCAGTTCCTTTTTCTTGGTAGGAAAGGAGGGATTAGAGATGACTTCAATCTTAGAAGGGTCAACCTGTATCCCTGCAGCAGAAATATAGTGACCAAACACTATTCCCTCTTGCATCATCATGAAGCACTTCTAACTATTTAGTGACAGGTTATGATCTTCACACCTTTGTAGCACCTTCTTCAAGTTGTTTTTTGCTTCCTCAAATGTTGCACCATAAACAGTAAAATCATCCATGTATATCTCCATGCAGTCATATGATATATTTGAGAAAATACTTATTACAGCTCTCTGGAAAGTTGCAGGTGCATTGCAGAGACTGAAAGGAAAAATGGAGTAGGCAAATGTCCCCCAAGGGCATGTAAAATAAGTCTTTTCCTGATCCTCTGGAGAAATCTTGATTTGATTGTATCCACTGAAGCCATCAAAGAAAAAGAAATACTTTTTCCCTAATAAATTATCCAGTACTTGATCAATGAAGGGAAGAGGAAAGTAATCCTTCTTGCTTGCAGAGTTGAGCTCCCTATAATCTACACACACTCTCCATTTTCCTCCTTTCTTAGGAACGATAATCAGTGGAGAGACCCATTGGCTATCCAAGATTGGGTAGATAAAGCCAGTGTTCAACATCTTCTGCAATTCTTCTTTAACAATTTCTCTCAAGGCTGGGTTGATTCTCCTCTGGGGCTGTCTAATAGGTTTGAACTCACTGTTAATGAAAATTCAGTGTGTACATAGCTTTGGATCTAGTCCTTTCATGTCACTATAATCCCAGACAAAAGCAGGTTTATGGGTGGTAAGCATTTTGACTATTGATTATTGCTGCTTGTTGGTAAGTTTATTGTTGATATTCAAGGTTTTCCCTGCAGCTATTTCTACTTGGGAAGTTAATTCAAGCATGGATATTTTAGGCAGAAAAGACATTTCTACTTCATGGGGCAATAATGTGTGCAAACAGTCAGTTGTTACAGGATAATGAGCTGATGTAGGTGGAAGAAGAATGGTTTGCAAAGAGCATGGATTTTTATCACAATGAGGTATTCGGTTCCATATTTATTCAGCAGAATATTCAACAATATATCTTCCTCTTCTTGTTGTGCAATGAAAGGCTTTTTGGTAATCATCATGAGACTAGCTACTGAGTTCACTTCCTCTTCTTCTCCCAAATCAGGCCAAACAACCTGTCCAGACTCAAGTTGAGGTTGGGCTGGAGAATAGAGGGTAAGTTTCTTTGTGTTATACCCATCAGATATTGTCATATTACCAATCCTACATCCTATATAAGCATCTGCAGTGGCTAACCATGGCCTTCCTAGAATTACAGGATAACCTCCTAATGATGCCTTTGGAGACAAAATCATAAAAGCAGCAGGATATTCCCATGAATCTAGGGTGACAACTAAGTCTTCCACTACTCCATCAGGTTTAACAGTTGAACTATCAGCAAGTTGCAAGACTGTAGGTGTAGGTCTTAGGTCAGAAATACTTAGCTTTAGCACAAGGTCTTTGGTCATGACATTGATAGCAACTCCAAGGTCTACTAAAGCATTCGTTGAACCCCATTAATATTAATTTCAACAACATGGCTACCAGGGTCTGAATATTTCGGGATGGTAAGCTTCCCTAGCATCAAATCAGAGAGTTGGCCTAACACATGAATAGTCTGAGGGTCTTTCTTCTTCCTACCTGGCTTCTTTGATGGCCTTGCTATAAATAGGCACTTCCTTAATTGCTTGGAACAAAGGAATTTTGACACATATGTGCTTTAGTTGGTCAAGAATATCAAAGGTAGGCTCTTCCTGCTTTTTCACAATTTCACCTTCTAGCTGTTGTGGGAAAGGAGGTGACGGTGTATTAGATACCTTAGGTAATGATGGAGTTTGTATTGGCTCATTGGATTGGACTAGGCCATTGGCATCTCCTTTTTGCTCAATCTCCTCGGATGGCAATTCTGAAATTATGGGAGGAGATGGTGTGGGCAACACACTTCCTGAATGTAAGTTGATATTATTCAAGTTGAGAGCATAAGCAAGTTGATTATTGGGATCAATAAAATAAACTTGTTGTTGCTGCTGAGGTTGGTTATTTGGATTGGGTGTTGCTTGAGTAGACAGTTGGGTCGGCTTTGGATTATGGCTTTGATTGGAGACAAGAGGTGGCATAATTGACTGTTGTTGGGGTTGTTGCAGGAAACCAGTGGGTGGATTTGACCATTGCTGGCCTCCTCTCCACTGGTTAAACTGTTGCCAATTCCCCTGTGGAGGTTGCCACTGATTTTGCTGTGGTGACTGCCAGTTCCCTTATGGGGGTTGCCAACGGTTTTTTTGAGCATTTGGCCAAGGGTTATTCCATTGAGGTTGAGAATATGGGCCATAACTTGGAGGGTACTAGTTTTGCCATTGATTGTTATATGAACCAAAATTTTGCAAGGGGTCCTGAGGCATACCTTGTCTTGGGGCCCATGGCCTGCGCTGAGCAACAAAGAACACTTCTTCCTCTCCTTCAATGGCTTTGAACTCAGTAGGAAGTTGTTGCACCTCCAAATCAGCTATTGTTTTGCATCTGCAGTCCTTCTTTCTTTGTCTGCAGTGAGGGCAATATTCAGCCAACATCGCATCAGATTCTTCTTTCTTCCTTCTAGCCTGCATGGTGTCCAACTGAGTAGCTACATCATTTATAATATCTTGCTTGAAGTCGAACAAAATATTAGAGAGTTCTCCTTTTGATACGCCTGAACCACTTCCTTTTGCAATAGAGGGTCGGAACCCCCTGCCTTTCTTCACATTTTCCCTAGAGTAATTGAGATAGATTTTCTTAATGTTATCCCTATTACTTTGGGTGATATCTCCTCCAGCCATGAGGTCTAGTGCTTCCATACAAGTATCATTGACTCCTCTTAGAAAGAGAAGTTTTTTAGACTCCTCATTTAGCTGGTGCTGAGTGTTTTTTTGCACACTGAACAGGAACCTGGATACATAGTCCTCCAAGGTTTCATCCTCCTTTTGTGACATCTTGAAGATGTCATCTCCTCTCATATCATTTCCCCTACAATATTCCTTATACTTTCCTAAGAACAACTCCTTCAATTCATCCCAAGTGGCTGCAGCATTGCCCCCTAATCCCATGAACCATTTTAATGCTGACTCCTTTAGAGTAGAAGGAAATAATTTCATCTTATGGGCTTTAGTAGTATAATCATAACTCCTACATAGGATGTCAAACTCAAACAAGAAGGTATGAGGGTCCTCTGTAATAAGGCCATAGAATTTTGGAAGCAATGAGGCAGGGATATTTTTGAGATTATTATTGTCATGCAAATCAGGGAGTGGAAATGGAAAAGTAGGCCTTGCCATTCTTGGTGGTGGTCTTGGGTTAGCTCCTGGCTGGTAGACAACAAGGGCGAGTGGGTTATTGTGGGGGTGCTGGTTATTGAAAGTGTGCAGATTATTCAATTGTGCTATAAGTAAATCAAGGTTACCAGGCTCATCAAAAAGGTTCAAACTAATCTCTGAGGAAGATGAAGATGAAGTGACTAGGTCCTGACCAACATCCAAATATGGTTATTTTGGGACAATTTCTGGGTCAATCTCTGGGTCGTTTTCTTGGGTATATAAACTTCTAGGAAGGAATATTCCAAATTGGTCTCTTCTTCTAAGCATACAGTACAAAGTAAATCTAACTATGGAAAAATGTTGGAATAGTGAATTTTGATCTAAAATCTAGGAATAAGCTTCAAGCTACTTACTAGCATGCCTGCAATAGGTCCTTAGTTTGACACCATCCCTGGTGTTCTTTAATCAGCTCAATAACTAGGAATAAGAATTCCTCTACTTAGGGATTGGACATCACAACCAGCAGCCATAATCTGCTTAAAGAACCTCATTTAATTATCAACCTGAGGACGTAAACTTGAAATGGGTTGGCACAATATATGCACTAATCACCTTTTTAGACATGCATGATCTCCTAAAATGCTAGAACTCTAATTACTGGAATTACTTTACTGGATAACTTGCTTTGGAAATGAAAACTAAAAGATGAAACTACTATGTTTCTAGTGGTTGTAGAAACAGTTGACAGTTTTGTACTTCTGTCAGCTTTAGGAATAGACACATTAACTTCTACAAAAGAAAGTACAACTATCCTAACATACAAAATGAAAGTACAGACAATTCCCTAAGTGGGCCCCCTTAGGTCATGCCAAAAGTAGACAATGGATTAGGTGAAAAACTTCATAAACTTTATTGATTCAAGGTAAAACAATACATAGCATGCAATCTTTCTTGATTGTATTTCTAAAACTGAAAATATGTTTACAACAACAACGGTTCAGCTCTTTCTCTGAGGGAGAGTGAGCTATTTATTGAAAAACTAAAGCTAACTACTAACTAACCTTCCCTTATAAATCGGGAGGTCTTTATTACATTCAACTAACTTAGAAAAGCGATGGATAGGAATGAAAGGACGGAGTCAAATTAGTTTTAGCCTTAAAGTGCCATCATCCTGGATTCATGCACCATCAAGATGCCTGAGCTAGATTTCTGAAACACTTCTCATTGAATGGTGGATGAGTTGAAACTGACTCCCTATTCTTCAACAGCAGAACCGGTCTTCATTGATCTAGTCTTTCACTTGCGAGTGGGAATTGAATTCCTTCCTCCAATCATGGTACCTGCAAAATATCCTGCCGGCTATTTCTGAGGTAGAGAGTTAGCTCAACACGTTCAGCATTTAAGATGTTTCATCATTTTATTTATACATCTATTTAAGCATTAATCTAAAGAAAACATTATTCCAGGCGTGGCTGCAGGAAGTTCAATAGTAGAGGCTGCAGGAGGTTTGTCAACTCACAAGGTTTACTAAGGCATTCATCAAACTACTAAAACATTTAAAGTAATAACCATGGAAGAATTAGTGTAATATACTCATTACATTAAGCATAAAAAGTTTGTGTTTTATCCCATAATCAGCACCAAATGTTTGCAAAAGTATGATCTAGATGTGCCAAAAGTTGGGCTCATCAATGTGCACATAATTAATCTACTATTAAATAAATAGCTTACAATAGTATACAAAATTACAAGGTGAATATCACCCCTATTCCTAACAAGTGGAAGGACCATCTATTCTTGCATGTTTCTCTATTTTCATGAAATCATCTATTCACTTATTTTTGTCTCATTTCTCTATTCAAATAGGTTTAGCTAGAATATATAAGGAACTAACCTTTGAATCCTAGATATTTTACACTATATTATTCCACACTTGGAATATTTCCCATGTTGGATTTATATTCAAGGCATTGATATTTCAAACATATCTACGCATTATCAAAACTATTAAAATATTTTGAGTTGAGTTATCCAACTCTAGATAAACAAAAATTCACTCTAGTCAAATTAGTGAAGAAATATAAGCACTACATCTTGAGAAGTAGAATTTTTTCCATAAAAATCAATTCAACAGTAAAGACATTCCTGATGTAAAATGAGTTTGGTAAAAGAAGAGGCAAGTGGGTCTAGGTGTTACGAAAATTTGATTTAGAGATCTATATAATGAAAATTATTTGTGGGAAATTTTGAACCAAATAATTGCTAATTCAAACCTAAGTGCATCCCCCTTTGGATGCACTACAAAGGATATCACTCTAGATCACTAATATGTAAATATTATTTTTTATTAATTGATTAACTAGTTTCCCAATAAAAAAACTCAAACTTATTGATGTAAATAGGTGTTTTACCTATCTAGGTCCTATTTACATGTTAAGTCTACTTAGGTCCTAAGAGGGAATATTTTTAGTTAGAATTAGGGAATCTTTCTAGTTAAGCATTAGTTGTCACTTATCTTTTGAAATTTAATGCTTGTGTCCTAAGTAATTTAATATTTGTTGAGGTAGTTGTCTCATTATACAATATTATGACACATGTCAAGATCTTGTCTAATCCTATCTCACAACTTGCCTTTATAAGCAAGGCATCATATGTACATTGTCAAATATTTTATCTGGCAATCTTCCATCCATAATTATAGCATGGTATTTTTTCCATTTCTCTCTTGTGGAAGTTATTTTGTCTTGCAAGTGATCCTAGAGTGTTGAGGAGTTCACCATAAACTCCTACATGGTATCAAGTGTTGCATAATTCTTCCCAGATCTGAGTGACCAATATTGAAGTGAATTTTTTTTTTGGGTGTGATTTGATATTTCAAAGACCTCACCATTGAATCCAGGGTGTAAGAGAAATTCAGGTTTGCCTTCCGTTTCATCATTTTTCATCATGTTTTGACTAGTCTATAAAGGTTTGAAGGAGGGTTTTAGTTGTCAAATATTGGAGGTAGCTGATTTTTTAAAGCACTTTGGGCAAAAATAGACCCCACTGTTGCATTCAAAATGCCCAAGATCCTAAAGATCAACTATCAATTCATCAATTTTTGACATTTTCTCTTGAGGGCATTAGGAATTCTTTTTGGTTCATCGTTAATTATGTGTCATGTACAGATTCATACTTGGTCATATTGTACAATAGGTCATATAGTTGATAGGTCTATATATTCAGTTGGCAGTTCACAGGCATATTCTATAGAATATTTTTCATTGTACTAGTCTACGTAATGTTGAAATAATCTACATCAGTGGACGTACTTGGTCTATTAAATCACCTATCACATCTATCACATCATGAGTACAAAATTTATTTAAAATTCTAGTCAATAATATTTAAAATATGTTTAAATTTATTCATAACCAGGCTCTAGTCATGGGCTATAGCTTGCGGTCCCGCCTAGCATGGGAGGAGCTAAGCCCCAGGCAATGCGGCCTCAACTCGTCGCCCCTGCTTCACCAACCCCCCAGTGGCGCCTTCACTGGTGGGCGACACAATTTTTTTATCCCACGGCTTGCATGTATTCACATGGAGGACCCTTGAGGCCCTAATAGTACATTTTTTCTTTCAAAATGCCATATCTTGCAATCCAGGAGGCCATTTTTCAAAAACGAGATATTGCCGAAAAGATGGATTCACCAATTTTGTACTGGTGCAAGTTATTTTCCAAAATTTTGTTGTTTGGAGGAATTTATTTCTATTTGAAGTTAGATCTTCATTTTTGGCTCCTGAGCTCATTATTTTTTTCCATGATCTCCAATTTTCATGATTCTTGTGGTGTTGGAAAGGTATTGAGGAGCTCTATCATGCCATCCATGCACTTTTTCCTATTTCTATCCCAGGTATGTTATTATTTCAGTTCTTTCCCTAATGGGTGTCTTGCATATTACTTGGATATTTTGGTAGTTGGTAGGGTGTAATTTTGATCTTTACACTTCATTTCAGTTCTAGAATGATTTTCTATATCTTGTTGCTTCATTCAAATTCCAACATTGCTCCATATTGAAAGATTACAGTGTTCCTTAGCATTGGGTCTATTGTTTCTTTATCATGGTTTCAAGCATGAGTCCTTGAGTGTCTCTAATGTGATTTCTAGCATCATAATTATCTCCTTTGCTTGCTTTGATTAAGGATTCCAGTGTTACTCCACCAATGTGCTTCTAGTGTTTCTCTGCAACAAGTTATCTCATTGAAGGGTGGTTGAATGGTCTCTTCTTCGTCTCTCTTATGGAGGGGTCTTTTTCTTTGAATGGGATTTTGTCCTCTCATTTTCATGGAGAGCATTATTGTATTTCATCTTTTGGGGAGGAGTTTTGTCCCACTGGGTTTTCTCCTTTTCTTTGTTTGTGATAGATTGCATTGCATATATACTGTTGAAAATTAAGTAGTTTTCTTAGCTTAATACTTTGTAAAACTTTAATATTTCTGATCTAAATATGCTTTTCCTTTGTTACAGATTCTTTGTGGGTGATTATCTGATTAATCCATTTTACTGTTTGTAGAATGTAGACATAAGTTGATAGAAGAAGTAGACAGGATATTAGAAAGATTACACAAGCATATAACATGGAGAAAACCCTTTCGGGTAAAAAACTCCACCAAGAATTAATCTATTATTCAATCTCTGAAGTAGATTACAATAGCTCCAATTCTTGCTTGAGAATGCCTCTTTTGCCTTCACCAAAACTTCTTCACAACCTGCAATAAAACTAAAAATAACTCTCTTCAGCTTGCTTGAGATAAATAGGCTTTGATCAACTTTGTAAACTCCAATTGAGTTACAATTACAATGCTCAAGCCCTATCCCTAAAAGGTACGCCTATCTCTTACAAGTAAATTTATGTCGTGAAGAACAATGTCAAATCCTCATCTTCATGCATTTGGGCTCCCCAAACTAAAGTGCCAACTCAACCTTTATTTTGTAAATATCTTCAAGGCTTCATCCTCAAAGTAGGCACCCAAAAGAGGGCTCACTTAACTCAACCTTCTGAAATATCTCAACATGCAAAGGAGTTAATTCCAAGAAGTCAACTTGGGCGCTCAAGTTGGGTCCAAGGCATTTCTTGTTAACTGAAACATTTCTCAATACCATTCATGCAAAACAATGTGCATGCATGATCCTCCACCTGTTAACTGAATGTATCAACCTGTTATTTGTCCATGCAACTCAAGTCAACTGAGATTAACTAACATGCAACTAAAGATAGCTGAAGCATAACTGAACTTCAACTAAACAATACTAAACTTCAATCCCTATTTTATAGGTACTCAACATGCATAAATCAAAATCCCTAATTTGTAGGAACCTAAGATGCATTTATGAAGTGTACTCAATTCACCAACAAGTTAACAGAACCAAGGTGGATCCCACCTCCCATGTGTGCACCCATGTGCTCCTATTTTTTAGGAGCTCACTCTAAGGCATCCCCACATGCTCCTATTATTTAGGAATAACTACAAATGTCATATTAAATGTTTATTTCATTCCAAATTAATCTCTTCCTAATCTTAGAGTTGTGAAACTCATTCCGAGGACTTAGGAGATACATGAAATAAGTTAAGAATGCAATTAAATGGCATCCTATTCCCAACATTCTCCCACTTGACATTATCATTGCAATTATTCTAAACTAGGAATCATTTAATATATAAATCAAGTACAGGACTCAAGGCCAAAGGCCTTCTTGCACCACAAGAACCTTTTTGTAGCATTCATTAAAGTGTTAACTTTCTCAATGAATACCCTTCCCAAGTCTATGTAGTATCCATGAGTACTCACCAAACAATTCATGCCAACTTCAAATGCAACCTACATAATCATGAAGCTCCAAGCAAATGATTTATACTTAAAACCAAAAAGAACTACATCCTCTTCAAATTTCATGAAGATAACCATATCCTACCAAAGCTCCCATTGAACCGTGATACCGAGTTGTACATTGCAACAAGATAAAAATCAAACCATCACTGTCAAAAAAGTCCCATTGAAACATGTAACCAAGCTATCCATGACATCATGATAACCATCTCCTAAATTAAGATCATTCATGGCCTCAACACAATCAAAGAATTTGTTGTTAACTATACAACTCCCAAAAGGTCAAGTACAACCATAATATTTAAACCAAGAAGATCAAACTCAAGGTAACTATCCCCATAACCCATAAACCATGTCTTAACATCCCTCAAAATGAATCCTCCAAAACTAACTATCCATAGCTCAAGATCCATATCTATGAAAGATAAAACATATAAACTCATGCTAAACCATCCTTAAATGAGTCTCTATAATCAACCATGAAACATAACACATCTTAAAGATATAATGGGCAAATACCTCTCAAATAAAGAACTGCCAAGTGTGTTGAACTCACGTTCAACCAAGGTGTTGGCTTCTCGGTCTTTACTATTGAGAAAACTTTTCTTACAAGTAACCATTCCAACATATATCTCTTACCATAAGATAACTCAAGCCTCACCTAATTCTCTAAGTATCCATGAGGACCTGTAACCAACCAATCCATTCCAAACTCCAAATGCAACACAACACCATCATGAAGTAATCAAGCAAATGATTAATGTACCCAATACAAAGATAAGTACTACGATCAATGTCAAAGCTCCAATCATGAATTAGAAACATAAACATGACAACATGATCTAACCATCTCCTCCAAGGAGATCACATGCATCATAAAATACATAAACATCATAGTCTCAAGAGAACAAGTACCATGCCAAACTCTAAATGCATATCAAGAGTAAACCATGACATAATAGCAACCACTCTAAACCAAGAAAACATATCCCCAATAACATGAAGATAACCATACCAATGATGCATCCACGTCACTGCCAACAACTCCCACTAAACCATGGTACCGAGTCTCACATGGCATCGTGACTACCATCCTTTCCATGAAGATCATTCTGTAACATCATGTAAAGAGTTATCACAAACAATATTAGCTGAAATAACCAATGCATCATTATTGTCATATGAGGATTCCTTTGTAGAAGAATCAAAACTCTTTTTCTTGTTCTTATAATCCTTCTTCACATGTCTCATTTTCCCACAGTTCCAACAATTTACCTTACTCTTACCAAGGGTTTTAGACCATCCTTTGGACTTACCCTTCCCTTCCTTATCTCCCTTAGGTTCCTTTTTCTCAGGCCTACCTTTTACAAACAAGGCATCTTGGATTTTTGTTTTAGACTTCCTCCTCATCTCCTCTGATAGGAGAGTAGGAATTATATTGTCCATCTTTGGATCTGCACCACTACCACTGATAGCAACAATTAAATTTTCCCACGACTCTGGTAAAGAACAAAGTAACAAAATGCATTTATCTTCATCTTCTAGCTTTACATCTACATATGCTAATTGAATCATAATCAAATTAAAAGAATTTAAATGATGTGCAACAAAATCACCATCTTTCATCTTTAAAGAATATAATTGTCTTTTCAGATACAATTTATTAGTAAGGCTTTTGGTTTCATAAATATCACCTATTCTCTTCCACAAATAAAATGCAATCTTTTCATTTGAAACATTCAAGAGAACAACATCAAAAAGACATAATCTTATGGTTCCTCTTTCCTTCTTATCTAACTTAGCCCAATCCTCATCTGACATAGATGAAGGTGTCTTTGTCTTATTACCTACAACTGCCCAATGATCTCTCTCTTTAAGGAGATCTTCCATTTTTAATTTCCACATCTCATACCTAGATCCATTGAACCTTTCAATATCTAAACGAGAAGTAGAACCCATTGCAACAAAAACTTATTTCCAAAATAAGCAAATAACCAAAATAATAAAATCTCCCACTAAGCCAATAAATCCTTCAATATCTAAGAGAAAGGAGTCCCAATACTCTACCCAAGCTCAGCTCTGATACCAAATATTGAAAATTAAGGAGTTTTCTTAGCTTAATACTTTGTAAAACTTTAATATTGCTGATCTAAATATGCTTTTCCTTTGTTATAGATTCTTTGTGGGTGATTATCTGATTAATCCATTTTACTTTTGGTAGAATGTAGACAGAAGTTGATAGAAGAAGTAGACAAGATATTAGAAAGATTACACAAGCATATAATGTGGAGAAAACCCTTTCGAGTAAAAAACTCCACCAAGAATTAATCTATTATTCAATCTCTAAAGTAGATTACAATAGCTCCAATTCTTGCTTGAGAATGCCTCTTTTGCCTTCACCAAAACTTCTTCACAACCTGCAATAAAACTGATAACAACTCTCTTCAACTTGCTTGAGATAAATAGGCTTTGATCAACTTTGTAAACTCTAATTGAGTTACAATTACAACTCTCAAGCCCTATCCCTAAAAGGTACGCCTATCTCTTACAAGTAAAGTTATGTCGTGAAGAACAATGTCAAATCCTCGTCTTCATGCATTTGGGTGTCCCAAACTGAAGTGCCAATTCAACCTTTATTCTGTAAATATCTTCAAGGCTTCATCCTAAAATTAGGCACCCAAAAGAGGGCCCACTTAGCTCAACCTTCTGAAATATCTCAACATGCAAAGGAGTTAATTCCAAGAAGTCAACTTGGGCGCCCAAGTTTGGTCCAAGTCATTTCTTGTTAACTGAAACATTTCTCAACACCATTCATGCAAAACAATGTGCATGCATGATCCCCCATCTGTTAATTGAATGTATCAACCTGTTATTTTTCCATGCAACTCAAGTCAATTGAGATTAGCTAACATGCAACTGAAGATAACTGAAACATAATTGAACTGAACATAACTGAACTAAATTGAACTGAACTGAACTAAGCTGAACTTCAACTAAATTGAACTAAACTTCAATCCCTATTTTATAGGTACTCAACATGCATAAATCAAAATCCCTATTTTGTAGGAACCTAAGATGCATTTCTGAAGTGTACTCAATTCACCAACCATTTAACAAAACCAAGGTGGATCCCACCTCCTATGTGTACACCAATGTGCTCCTATTTGTTAGGATCTCACTCTAAGGCATCCCCACATGCTCCTATTATTTAGGAATAACTGCAAATGTCATATTAAATGTTTATTTCATTCCAAATTAATCTCTTCCTAATCCTAGAGGTGTGAAACCCATTCCAAGGACTTAGGAGATACATGAAATAAGTTAAGAATGAAATTAAATGGCATCCTAATCCCAACATATACATGGGTACCTAACATGGCCTCCTAGTCAGGACCCACCTTTGTGTCATTTGCATTAATTGTACTCCCTAAGTTTCACTTAAGAGGGGTGTTGGTGTAAACAAGTGTTCTACCTATCCAGTTCCTAATTACATGTTAAGTCCACTTAGGTCCTAGGAGGGAATCTTTCTAGTTAGCATTAATTATGAGAGAATCTTTCTAGCTAAGCATTAGTTGTCACTTATGTTTTGGCATTTAATGATTGTGTCCTAATTCATTTAATATGTGTTGAGATAGTTTTCTCACTATAGAGGATTAAGAAACATGTCAAGATCTTGTCTAATCTATCTCACTACTTGCCTTTATAAGCAAGGCATCATATGTACATTGTCAAATATTCAATCTGACAATCTTGCATCTATAATCATAGCATGATATTTCTGCCATTTCTCTCTTGTGGAAGTTATTTTGTCTTGTAGGTGATCTTGGAGTGTTGAGGAGTTCACCATAAACTCCTACAAAACTTTAATAAGATATTTGCATGTGAAAAATTGTAATAAAATTGTGGAGTATATCTGAGGTGTTTAAATAAGAAAAAAAATTAAAGTTCTTAATGATTTCTGTGATTTTTTTTTATTTCAAGCGTTCTCCAAGATCACTAGCTATACCCTTACAACTAATAATTAATTTCAATCAATTTCCCTAAAGGGGTTTATATGTTATTGGTGTCATTAATTCTAAATCATCCCCTCATCACATTTTTTTATGGATAGTACTGCATATTATTGTATATGCTGGACTAAGATGCATGATTTGAAATTAAGCACCACCAAATCATTGATCATTTTTATAGAGAAAATTATCTTTACTAATTTTGGAACACAATTCTCCCGAGTATGTGAAACCTAACTTTGACTCTACTAAATTTAATTAATGTGATAACAATAATAGAATTATTATTATATTTTCATCCAATCGTTATCTACTAGAAAATGGTGTAGAGTCAACAAATAAAAATTTGATTTAGGTAATCAAGAACGTATATAAAAGAATTTTTAAAATATCAGCATAATAAAGTAAATTTTACTTTATGGATTGATATAAATAGAGTTAAATATTCCATAGCCTCTCCCCCTTTTAATTTGGTGTATTGCTAAGACGATGCTTTTCCTACTAATTTGTTAATTTTGACTTTATGATTTCTACAATATTTGGAAAAGAGTGATAGTAGAATAAATATTAGATTGATGAACCCATTACGAATAAAAGAGAAAAAAAGACATGCTTCTTTGCAAATTTTAGTAAACTCCAAGGAGTTGTCAAATTATAGTTTGTTCAAAGAGCTCAATTTAAATATTTTAGGCTAGGGTAGTCATTCAAATTTTAGTCCTCTATGGTTAGGCACATTCCATATTGGATGAAAATAATTTTAGAATAAAGATTCTACACACAGAGAGAGAGGATGAGGCATTAATTTATTAATTATTTAATCATGTGAGTTTTTTTTTTTTAATTTATATTTATTTGATTTTAACATCTTTTTTTAAAGTTTATATTTTTTATGATTTGTGTGTTCTATTTTGAATTTGTGTTTCTTGTATTAATTTTTTTTTTCACTCTTCGTTAATGGTGTTTCTAAGTGTGAAAACATAGGGGTTCTAGATTAAGTTAAAGGTCATTATATTAGAACTATTATTTTACTCTTAGGAGTTATTCGCTACAAAAAAAAATGTTCTCATAGAGAATTAGTAGCCTTTGTTGAATCTAAGTTCTTATTTTCTCTAAATACTTAGGGCTTGGGTCATCTATTATGTTCTACATGTTTTGGTATTTTAAAAATGAACCTTAATTTAAAGACCAAAGTATGAAAATTTATCCTAGCCTTCGAATAATAATTGTTCAAGTGATCTTGTATAAATAAATCTAATGACTCAAAACCTTAGAAGAGGAGCAATAAAAAGAAAAAAAAGTACTACAATAGAAAAAGTTATCAAATATCTATAAAAGATTTATTTTATGTTTGGTGATTCTAACATCTCTATTAGGACTATGGACACCTAGCTAGTAGTAGAGAATTTTCTAGATTGAGTTTAAGTATCTCCATTGGAGCTATAGACATGTGGCTAATAGAAAAGAAATACTCATATGATAGAAATGTGTTTTTTGAATTTTATACTATGATTATAGACCTTTATCTACTTAAGGATCCTACTAATTTAATAGATTTTTAGGTTAAGGATTCTTACTTAAATATTTTGAGTTATAAATTTTATTTAAAAATTTAAAAATTAAAATCATAATGGTAGGACAAAAACTCTTTATTTTAGGTGTAGGTAGAGATTGGTTTAACTAAGGTTTTAAACAATAATTTTACAACGTGGTTGAGGATCTAAATCGGATATGTGAGTTTACTAGCATTAGTAAAGGTTCTAATGAATTGGTGAAAAAATTCAATGCTAGATTCAATAGGGTATTCAATAAAATTCCACCATACATGAGACCTAATGAATCTATGTACCTAGTTTTATATTGTAATGCACATGACTCAAAGATGGGTTATGAATTGAGGGATAAGAATCCTCAATCATTAAGGGATATGTTTAATATTTCTAATCACATTGAAAGAGCACTCATTGCTAAGGGAGCAGTGCAAATCTACAAGGATAATCACCAACCGTCTAGTTCAAAGCGACAAACCCTGTATATGGGCTACAAATAAGAATGTAGCTAATGACTGTGTGGTAGACATAAAGGTTGTGATAAATGCACCATCTAAAGAAAACACACAACAAAATAATCAAAAAAATATTTTAAACTCTAATCCTTCCCAACAACCACCTCCAAGACAAAACAATTATCCACCAAGATGTAAATATACTCCCTTGGGGGAACCAATTAAATTAGTGTTGAAAAACTAATATAAATGAACTTGATAACACTTCTAGACTTCAAACACAAAAAACCTCAAGTCAAACCCACATGGTACAAAGATGAAGACTATTGTGAATATCACCTCACAAAAGGGCACAAAACATCTAGTTGCATGAAACTTAAAGACGTAATTCAAGACCTCATAGATCAAGGTGAGGTAAACATTGATCAACATCTTGGAAATTTTAGAAATAACGAATTGGTTATATACAAAAATCTAATGCCCAATCATGGTAAATGGAATGATGTCAAAAATTCAAAAGACTATAATCATGTTAATCACACCTATGACAATGCCGTATGAACTACACATTGTGATGATCATCGTATTTCTATCGTCACTATAAAAGGAAAAAATCTTGAGTGTGGTCTCACTACATGAAGAGGGAAGGTTACTATCCAAGGAGCCCCTTTGCAATATAAAACCCCATCGAATTCAAATCTGATGAACTATTGTCTAATAGACCAACTCAAGTAGACACCAACACAAATCTCCATCTTAGAACTCTTAAGGATTTCTCCTGCGCATAAAGAGGTCTTGGAAAAATATCTTTCATCCTCATTCGTACCTACCAACATAGATACAAAACAATTCCAAGCTATGGTAGGTCACATTACATCCACTCACCAATTGCAATTCACAAAAAAAGGACCTCCCATCTCAATCATTCCATAATCGTGCCCTACACCTTGAAGTCACAAACACAAGATAAAAAGAGTTTTGATAGATGGGGTGCGGGCTTGAAAAACTTTTGCCCTTCAATTGATAGAACATGTGGGTTACTTTAAGGATGTAATTGAAAGAACAAAAGGCATCACTATCCAAAGATACAATGATAATGAGTGAGATTTAGAAGGAACCATCAAGTTACCCATATAGGTTGGTCCAACAATTATAGAAACCACATGTCAAGTCTTAGACCTTGATTTTCCATACAACATCCTTCTCCGTTGCCCATGGATCCATGGCATGCATGTCATAGCATCCACTTATCATCAATGATTAAAATTCCCATACAACGACAAAGAGATTACAATCCATGGTGATCCCGAACCTTTCTATTACTGCAAGAGTATGGAAGAAAAATACTATAAAGTGCAAATTATAAATGATTTCTGGATTTGATTGTGTAGATTTTTTTGCATCAATGTTTCGGATCACACTCTGTGATCCATCATAGGATGAAACAAGATGATGGATCACAGAGTGTGATCCCAAACATTGATGCAAAAAAATCTACACAATCAAATCCAGAGATCATTTATAATTTACAATATGGATTGTGGAAATTTGATATCATTAACTATAAAGTGCTCCAAGTACCCAAGAATGATGAAGTTCCACTATCCTCTACCTATGTTGATCCATCAACACTAGCGTCTACATCATCATCTCAACATCATCTTAGTAGCTAATCCCAAAAATCAAAGTGCAAATCAAAGATAATGGTTGTGGGGATTACAACCTCAAAGAATCCTTTTTTGTGGGAAAACTACCGCTTTCTCCTAGAACACATTACAAACCACACTATATTGAGAAAGTAACTAAAAAAATCAAAATTGAACCAACTACCTTCAAAATATGGGGATACCTCAATGCAGAAGTCATAGATGAAGGTAATATTTTCAAATAGATATATCAAGATGAACAAGAAGAACCTCCTCTTCTTGTGGATACAAATAGCAAAGGCTTCAACTAAGCAAAAGCATGGGATATACAGGTACAGGTGGCCTTGGTTTGAACCGGAAAGGTATGTGTGAACCCATCATCCCAAAAAAGTGAGAAAATAATATAGGTCTTGGTTACACCTTGAACAAAAATGTGGTCCCTCTTGTCGAGGATATCTTAATTGAGGAAGTTGTAGCTTTTTCTTGGTTAAACACATGATTACAAAAACATTGACGACTCACCCATGTGTATCATTGATTTATTTGAAAATGCCTCAATACACATGATTACCACTATATCCTTTACATCCCCCACCCAAGACAAAGACCTAAAACTCATCTATCCCTAGCTCATCGATTGGGACCAACAACAAGCATTGGTTCTTGATTCTTTCAAAAATGATGAGGCTCTCTCAGAATTCATGAGACTCTGAGATCGCATACCCTATGGATATCATAGAGCAAAGCTTAATATCGAATTGGATACACAAGCATACTATGGGGACACGATTGAATCCTTTAGCCACAAAATAAAAAATCTGAAAATCAAAACAAGATCCCAAAGTGAAAACCACAAAGTGGCACTTTCATATCATAAAATAGAAAAAACAAAGGATGTATCCAAAGGTGAAAACCTCTTTGAGGCACCTACAAATGAAGGATTCAATCTACCAAGTGTTGTGATGGATCAAGAGAAATCAATAATCTTGGTGGAAGTAGTGGAGCCAGTAAATGTTGGAACAACCGAAAAACCTCAAGTCACATTCTATGTTACATCCTTGGATGACGAAGAACAAACTAATCTAGCAGCTTTTCTCAAAGAAAGAAAGAAAAAAACTTTGCTTGGTCCTACGTAGACATGCCAAGACTTGACACTTTGTTGGTTGTACATCACTTGGTAGTGCATCCAAATGTGAAACCAGTGAAACATAAGCTAACAAAAATGCATCCTCAAATTGCACTATTGGTAAAGGTTGAATTACATAAGTTGCTTGATGTGGGTTTCATAAGACCGATTGACTATCCAAAGTGGTTTCAAACTTGGTACAAATATCAAAACCCACTAGGGGCATCTAAATATGTACAGACTTCGAGGATTTGAATAAGGCATGTCCTAGATACGACTTTACACTACCTAACATAGATATTATTATGGATCTAACAGTGGGATGAGATATTACCTCTCACGGATGGATTTTCATGGTACAATCAAATAATGATAGAAAAACAAGATCAACACAAAATAACATTCACATGTCCATGGGGTACCTACTGGTAGGGAATTATGCCATTCGGTTTGAAAATGCTGGAGCTACCTATCAAAGAGTAATGATGGTTATCTTCCATGATATGTATCACAAGATCCTAGAAGATTATGTTGATGATATACATGAAAAATCAGTCACAAGAAAAGGATATCTGGAAGTCTTGGCTCAAATCTTCGTTAGGCTTGAGAAATATCAAGAGACTGAATCAAAATAAATGTATCTTTGTTGTCACTTCAAGGAAACTTTTGGGATACATTGTCTTACAAAGAGGAATTGAAGTGGACCTAGCCAAATTCAAAGCTATAATGGAGATGGCTCCAACTAAAACTTTGAAATAACTCAGAAGCCTTCAAGGAAAACTATAGTCTATCAAGAGGTTAATTTCAATTGGTGTGACCCATTCACTCACCTTCCTCACAAAGGTTTTGCATTCAAATGGTACCATCATCATGAACAAGCATTCTAACAATTGAAGGACTATTTAGCATCACCACCAGTCTTGATGCAACTAGTTGTAGACAAGTCACTAATATTGTATATCTCAACAACTTTAGCAACGTTAGGAGCTCTTTTGGCACAACACAATGAATCGGGCAAAGAGAGGGTTATTTACTATATCAACAAGACTTTGGTTGGGAATGAACTTAACTATACTCCCATCGAAAGAGCATGTCTAGTAGTAGTGTTTGCTTCTCAAAAGTTGAGACACTATTTTCTTTCTCATTAAATCAAGCTTATTTACAAGGTGGATCCATTAAAGTATCTATTAGAAAAATCTATTCTTACGGGGCTGCATGGAAAAATGGGTTATGATCCTCAACGAGTTTGATATCAAGTATGTTGACTGAAAAGCTATCAAAGGATAGTTCATAGCTGATCAATTAGGTGAAGCACAAATATATGCAAAAAATAAATTGGTATCTGAATTTCCTAATGAAGCAATATTCACCCTCACATCAACAATCAATGGAATTTGTACTTTGATGGTTCCCATACACAACATGGGTCAGGAGAAAGTATCCTATTTATCATTCCACAAGGTGATTGTATATTGAAGCCCTACATATTAGAATTTCCATGTAATAACAACATGTTTGAGTATGAAGCCCTCATCATAGGGTTAAGGATCACTATCCAATGGAAAATATAGGAACTTCAAGTCTACAGTGATTCCCAGCTAATAATAAGATAGGTCAATGATGATTATCAAACCAAGGATGACAAAGCCATACAAGAAAATGGTAGATAGTTTGAAAGAGCACTTCATAGGCATCAATTTTGAACAAATTCCAAGGATTAACAACAAAGAATTTGATGCAATGGAAACTATTGGATATTTGTTAGATATGCCACACAATAGTTTGAAATGTGAGTTTCTCATAGAGAAACTTCTCATACCAACTTTTGATATCTCGAAATCAGAATTTGTGCATGAAATTGTTGGTCTTGATTCTCCTTGGTACCATGACATCTAATTATACCTTCACAATTGTATCATTCCATATGACCTCATTAATAACCTTCACAAAACATTCATTCATCGATCCTCCTGCTTTGTCATTATTGGTGATACCTTATATCGAAGAAGTCTTGATGGAACATTATTAAGATGTATTAACCAAGAAGAATTTCTAATTTCCTTGAAAGAGGTACACGAAGGAATTTGTGGGTCACATTCGAGTGGCATCACCTTGGCTAAAAATTTGCTAAGAACGGGATACTATTGGCCTACCATGGAGAAAAAAATTATTTTTTTTGTGAAAAAGTGTTTACAGTGCTAGTAGCATGGGGACCTCATCCATGCTCCATCTCAAGAGCTTAGACCCATCACTACACCATGGCCTTTCTCACAATGGGGGCTCAATCTCAGTGGTAAAATAACACCTACATCCTCTAATGGTCACACTTTCATAATCTCAACATAGAACTCTGAAGATGGTCCAAGATGGTCGAACAACATTCCTCCCCTTAGGAAGAAAATGATACATGCAAGATATATTCTCATTCCTAAACGAATAAGTCTCTGAAATCAACTCAAATATCATAATGTCAGGAGTCCCAATCTTAACTGAAGAAAGTGTCAATGTAGAACAATGTGAAGACCGATGTAGAGCATCGATCAAAAATGATGATAAGTCCTCCAAATGCTGCTCCAGAAGATGCCAATTGATGACAAGTACTAACATAAGGAATAATGTACCACTGTAGAAGATGTCAACATGACTGGAGACCGAGTTGAAACTATCAACTCATGAGTATCTACATAATCTGTCAATGTAAAAACATATAAATGTGAAGATGGAGCAAGAGGATTTAAATGTACCCATTTACAAAAATAGGAAAGGAGAAAGCCCATTGGGAACAAAACTCCTAACCACTGATGTCTAAACTCAAAAAAATAGATAAAGTTGTATCTGTTGATAAAGAAATACTGATGAATCCCACACTACAACAAGAATAATATCAGAACAAAGACACCAATGCACGAGTATCAATAGGATACTCTCGAATGCTCGAAATTATAGATTGGTATAGAGTTTGTATGAGTATCACTGATTTTGGACACTGCTCAACTAAATATTAGTTTAAAATACAAGTACCAAATCTTTGGATGTAGAACCCAACCTTCTAAATACAAGGAAATTGATTTATTAACAAGAGTGTCTATATGGTATCTAGTCCATCACACCGAAATACATGGATAACTAGTCGCTACATTTGTTGTGTATATAGGAACTAACACTTGATACATAGATCAATCCTATGAAGCTTGAAATATGAAAGATTTGGCAGATTACACTAAAGTGACAAGATTTTGGCACTTTATTTTAATGCATTTACAACATCTTTTACATACAGGAGTTATTTGGACAATATCAATAATGCAAATCTAAAAACTCTAATGAAGAAGCCAAGCAAAAATCAACTTTGAAGTTGACAACCAAATGTAACTAGTAAATATTCCCTCCAATTGGGATGTCACCATAATGTTAGGAACAAATAGTCCATGTTGGTTGTTAGATAGAGGAACATCATGAATGGTGCAATACAAAGCTTGACAGTCAATCAATTTTATTTTTTTCCAATTTGACTTATTAATGAAAAAAATATTTTTTGAAAAAAACTTAATAAAAGATTTAATTAAGAAAGTTTATAAAAGACTTTATTAAAAATATTAATAAAGAAAATTATTGTTTTAATTTAAAAGTTTTATTTTAAAAAGATTTTTTTTAAATAAACTTTATAAAAAAAATATTTAAAAAGATTTATTAAAAAACTTTATAAAAGTTCTTTTTATGAAAAAATATCTAAAATTAATTATTAGTGGGGGGTCGTAGCCCAGACCCCACACATTAAATGATAAAAAATTTAAAAGTTTTATGGGGCTTTAATTTGGGGCGACCCAATAATAGCATGGAGTTCAAGGCGAAAGCTAACTGCTAGACAAAATTCACCTATGTATATAATATAGCATATGTGCCCATATCGCATGGAGAAAAGAGTCGCGATGGAAGAGGTGGGACCCGCGGTGATGGAAAAGGTTGTCTGATGGAAGGAAAGACATGATGGTCGGACGTCTCATCCCCCATGTCGTTTGTTGTCCCATCACCGGGAAATCGTGTCAACGCTGGCGATTTTTCAAAATAATCGTTCGGCGTGGATGGACAAAAAGCCAAAAACGTGGCCATTCGAAACGATTATTAGCAAATAATAAAAAGGGCCGACGAGGTCCCATTTTTGCCATTTTTGGATGGCGATGTTTTGGTGGATAGCAAGGGCAAGAGTAGTAGCCATGTGGAGCTCCTTCAGGTATGTATATCCGCTTTGTGTATGTGCCATCTTGCCATTATGCCATGAACAACAAAGAAATGAATGGGAATTCGTTGTGGGTTTTAGGGTTTGTTATTTTCAGTTGAGGGTTTTAGTTTTTCATCTCCTCCCATCTCTAGTTTTAAAATTTTAGGGTTGCCGAAGAAACTATTAGTTGAAAGGGTTTTTTTGTGTCGAGGGTTTTGAAATTTTTGTTCGTTTCCTCCCCATATGCTGGTTTTTGAATTTTTCCATTTTCGAATGAAATAAGCGACAACCCATTGTACAAATATGAGTGAAATTATTGAATAATGTTTGTAGAAATTAGAATCTATGGGTTCTTGAATGAAATGCTATATTCATAATTTATTTCTCCACTACTATTTTTGTTAGGTTCTACAATGAAATGCTATATTTCAAAAATCATGTAAAACCGGGAATGTCGCCATTGTTCGCATTGTTTTTCAGAATGGATAGAAAAGGGCATAACGTGGCATTCAAAATCATAATTGGGAAATAGCAAAAATCCCACATCCAATCCCATTTTTTCTGCCATTTTATACACTGTTGTTTTGGAAAACACACTTTCTCCTAAAACTCAGACTATTGTAAAACCCATTGTTTCACTACGACGTCTCCTCATGTTATGTATGTATCCATGTATGTTCATGTGTATGTTTTTCATGCATTTTTCAATGTAAATAGGTGAATTTTGTCTAGCAATTAGCCAGCTCCCATTTGGCGAAAGCTAATTGGGAAATAGCAAAAAGCCCACATCCAATCCCATTTTTGCCGCCATTTTATACACTGTTGTTTTGGAAAACACACTGTCTCCTAAAATTCGGACTATTGTAAAACCCACTGTTTCACTACAACGTCTCCTCATGTTATGTATGTATCCATGTATGTCCTTATGTATTTTTTTCATGCGTTTTTCGATGTACATAGGTGAATTTTGTCTAGGAGTTAGTTGAAATGCAAGTCTGATAATGTTTTTTCTATCGAGGGTTTTGAAATTTTGGTTTTGTTTCCTCCCCGTATGCTGGTTTTTGAATTTTTCCATTTCCGAATGAAATAAGCGACAACCCATTGTACAAATATGAGCGAAATTACTGAACAATGTTTGTAGAAAGAAAAATCTATGGGTTCTGCAATGAAATGCTATATTCATAATTTATTTCTCAACTACTATTTTTTTTAGGTTCTGCAATGAAATGCTATATTCATAATTTATTTCTCAACTACTATTTTTTTTAGGTTCTACAATGAAATGCTATATTTCGAAAATCATGTAAAACCTGGAATGTCGTCATTGTTTGCATTGTTTTTTGGAATGGATAGAAAAGGGCATAACGTGGCATTCAAAATCATAATTGGGAAATGGCAAAAAGCCCACATCCAATCCCATTTTTGCCACCATTTTATACACTATTGTTTTGGAAAACACATTGTCTCTTAAAACTCGGACTATTGTAAAACCCACTATTTCACTACGACGTCTCCTCATGTTATGTATGTATCCATGTATTTTCTTATGTATTTTTTTCATGCATTTTTTGATGTACATAGGTGAATTTTTTCTAGGAGTTTGAAACCGACATATCCTATGTTATATAAAATGTGAATCTATGACTGAAACTGGCATATCCTTTGTTATATACATATGTGAATTGTTTCCAGGTTAGCTTGCTCCCTCCTTAACTCCTAGAGAAAATTCGCATATGTATATATAACATAGGATATGCCCCCCATACCGCATGGGGAAAGAGTCGTGACGGAAGAGGTGGACTGGCGAGGGAAAAGGTTGTCGGACGGGAAGGAAAGACTTGAGGGTAGGACATCTCATCCCGTGTGTCATTTTTTTTCCTGTCGCCGGGAAATCGTGTCAGCACCGACAGGTTTTCAAAATAATTGTTGGGTGTGGATGGACAAAAAACCAAAAACGTAGCATTTGAAACCATTATTAATAAATATCTTGTTCAATGACAATAGTTAGTGTTATGCACACAGTAAGAAGACAATGTATTGAATTTGAGCTTCATAATTTTTAACAAGCCTTACTTTCAAAAAAACACTCTTATTCGATATCTACCCAACACATTATTCACATAACAGTTGCATCATGAAAAACACAGTGGGTTGTGGCTCACTTATTATTTTATGCAAGCTGTGAGAAATGAATTTTTTGAAGTTCACGTTGTAGTTTTTTAACAACACTTACTTTGAGCAAAACACTCTTTTTCAATATCTGCCCATATGTTTCCAACAGAAAATTTACATAACAGTAGAATTATGGAAAACACAGTGGGTTGTGGCTCACTTCTTATTTATTTCAATCTCCTTGTTTTTATGTAAATGGAAAGCTGAAGGTCTGAGTGAACATGGAGGAGTTGGAGTAGAATACCGATGAAATGGAGGTGAGGGGTAATTTGAAATTTGGGAAACACAATGTGGAGTATTTCAGTTTCTTCAATGTCTTCCAAATCACACATTCCATTGTTGTGTTTAAATTTCAATCGATTGATAAAAAACTGCACAAAATAATTCTGAATGGGAAACACAGTGTTGGGTTTCAGTTATTTGAATCTCCTTGTTTAAATGTAAAGGGTTGTCTCATGGTGGGTTGCTTGCTTCTTAACACCCACGGTTTTGCAACAAGGAATGTTACAAAACAATATGAATGTTTTTCAAAATCACACATTCCATTATTGTGTTTAAATTTTGCAACATTGAAATAAAAAAAGCACTGAAAATAATTGTAAATGGGAAACACAGTGCTGGGTTTCAGTTATTTTAATCATCTACTTGAGATGTAAAGGGTCATCTCATGTTGGGTTGCTTGGTTCTTAACAACCATGGTTTTGTAAGATGGAATGTTACAAAACAGTATGAAAGTCTTCCAGATCACACCTTCCATTGTTGTGTTTAAGTTTCAAGTATATAACAAATTGCATGCTTCATAACATTGCATTTTTCAACCTCCACATCACAACATACCCAAGCCCTTTCTGGTTTTTAAACCAGTATCTCTAGGTGTGCACATTGGGTAGTGCATGTTGGAAAACACAATGTGTTCTGAAGCCTGCCTTCACTTCATTCTGTTTTGCAACAATTCATGTTGGAAAACCCTTGGTGTTAAGAAAGAAGCAACCCAAATAGTGTTGTAAAACCCTCTGCAACACTATTGAATAGTAGGTTTCACCTCAATTTGGTTTGATTTCTCCTCCAACTTGTCCATGTGCACTGAAACGTTCAACTTTTCCTTTCAATGTGCAGACTGGAAACAAATAGTATTTTCACCTTTCTTTCTCGAAACAGAAAAGGCCCAATACCTGCAACCGTTGTCGGGAAAACGTTTCAATGTTGGCGAGATTTCAAAATAATTTATCGGAATGGACAAAAAGCCTAAAACATGACATTCAAAACCTTTATTTGCAAATATCAAAAAGCCCAGACAAGGTCCCATTTTCTCCATTTTTGGACAGTGACGTTTTGGTGGATAGCAAGGGCAAGAGTTGTAGGCATCTGGAGCTCCTTCAGGTATGTATATCCACTCTATGTATGTGCCATTTTTCCATTCTACCATGAACATTGAAGAAAGGAACGACTATTTGTTGCTAGAAAATAGTATTTTCACCTTTCTTTCTTGAAATAGAAAAGGCCCACGTCATTCCCTTCCACTTTTGTTGTGCCAGACAACAGAAACTTGTCCACAAAGCTAACCCGCCACTTTTTTGCCTGGCAATAGGCGGGAAAACCCACCTGACGGCGCCGTCAACTCCCACCTGAACATCGCCCAGACGTTTTGTTCCATCTGTCGGTTTTGTGTTGATCGTCGGTCTGGAAGGCCCTGCACTACGACGTCTCGTCATGCTATGTATGTTTCCATGTATGTTTTTCATGCATTTTTGAACAACTCTTTGCTACAGCCAAAATTTCATTTCGCTTTCTTTATCTGATTGGAACAAATTTTTACAACACTATATGGGTTGCTTGTTTCTTAACACCTTGTATCGACACAGTGCGTTTTCCAAATGTGCAAATAATGTGAGAATTTATTTGGTCGAATCAGATGAGGAAAATGAAATTCCATTTTGATCTCATGTTACATGAATAGGTTCTTTTTGTTTATGAGTTAGTTTTCTCCTGATTGGAACAAATGAATTGCTCTCATTATTTGCACAGTTGGAAAACACATTGTCTCCTCTCTGTTGCAGAGGGTTTTACAACACTATTTGGGTTGCTTGTTTCTCCCTTAAGGATCCGGCTAAATCCTAGACAAAATTCACCTATGTACATCGAAAAATGCATGAAAAACATACATGGATACATACATAACATGAGGAGACGTCATATTTGGAAAACACACTGTCTCCTCTCTGTTGCAGAGGGTTTTACAACACTATTTGGGTTGCTTGTTTCTTAAGGAGTCGGCTAACTCCTAGACAAAATTCACCTATGTACATCAAAAAACGCATGAAGAACATACATGGATACATACATAACATGATGAGATGTCATAGTTGGAAAACACACTGCCTCCTCTTTGTTGCAGAGGGTTTTACAACACTATTTGGGTTGCTTGTTTCTTAAGGATCCGCCTAACTCCTAGACAAAATTCACCAATGTACATCAAAAAATGCATGAAAAACATACATGGACACATACATAACATGACGAGACGTCATAGCTGGAAAACACACTGTTTCCTCTCTGTTGCAGAGGGTTTTACAACACTATTTGGGTTTGCTTGTTTCTTAACACCTTATATGGGGACATTGTATTTTCCAACACTGCAAATAGTGCGAACATTTATTTGGTCAAATCAGATGAGGAAAATGAAATGCCATTTTTATCTCATGTTACATACATAGGTGCTTTTTGTTTACGAGTTAGCTTTCTCCTGATTCTTGATTGGAACAAATGAATTTATCCAACAGAATGAACGTTCATTGCTTCACAGTTCTAGCAGAATGGAAAAACAGCACATATGATTGCTGATATATATACTAGTGTTAGCGATAGGTTAAATTGGAAATTAAATTCCCAATGTATAGTTTAATATGTTTGTTTATTGTCTGTGCAAGCTGTCATTTTGCACTAAGCAAAACATATAAATTGTATATTGGGAAAATTTAGAAGAAATAAAATTATTTCTAACACCGATTGTCTTTAATTTTCCAATTTAATCTATCGCTAACACTTGTCTCTCTTCTAGGTGGTTGATATGGGCTAGGAAAGAAAATTGAATAAAAGAAGGGCAGGTGGATTGGGAAGGATGCTTTAGGAGATGTGAACCTTGTGCAGCAAATACAGGTGATTCTGGTTGTGATATTTTGAATCGCAAGTGTAGTGGACGCATAGTAATGTTAATAATAATAAATGTAAGAACATTAATTGACATTTTATTGTAAATTGTATCCTAACAAGGTTAGTATAAAGCAGAATTCCATAGCATATCAACAGAAGTTCAACAAGGTTTTTTTGTAAAATGATTTAGTGAAAAAATATTCCTCACAAGATAAAGAAAAATAGCACACCTACCAGTTGAATAAGGCTTTAGAATAATAATTTTCTATAGGATACCTACCAAAGTTGAACAAGGATTTAGAATAATAAGTCTCTATAGCATACCTACCAAAGTTGAACAAGGCTTTAGAATAATAAGTTTCTATAGCATACCTACCAGAGTTGAACAAGGCTTTCTTTGTTGCAGAATTTATTTTAGTAAAACATATTTTATAACAACATAAAGAAAAAGCAAAGTTTCCATAGCATTATCTACTAGTTGAACGAAGGTTTCCATAGTTGAGTAACTTTATTTGCCATAAAGTTGATCTTGCTCTAAAAACTTACAAGTTACTAAAGAGTATTTAGTCCACTACTAAAGGGTTGCTAAATTAAATAAATTTTATAACATATGAATATTAAACTCATACAGGAAAAGCGGAGCCAAATTTAATAGCTTTGGCTAGTTGTCAACAGAAGGTCCCTGCTAGAATAGACACATTTGTCTCTTCATTAAGATGACAGTTTTGTATGAAGTTTCCTAACTGTATAAGTGATCGTCATCTTTATTATCTATTGTAGCAAATACATCTGAAGCCCCAATAGGTCTTTCTGGAGATCGAAACTTGGAACCAAAGCCTCGAGTTTGTTCCAGTGTTTGTGCAAAGGCTTCATACTTCCAAATATCAACATCACTGACAGTTCTTCAGGCATATTTCATAGACTCCTCAAAATGAGCAACTTTTATTTCAGATACCTCATCACTATCATCCTCATCCATTGCCTCAGGATTCTTGGCTCTTTTTCGTTCACGTCGAATTTTTTGAAAGTGTGGGGGGAGAGGTTATGGTAAAATTGAAACGCATGCTAGTATGAAGAATTGAAATAACAAGCTACAAGTTGAGGTAAGTTCAATAGGTAGACTACTACTCTATCTTAAAAATTAGTTACATAACAGTAAAAAAAAAACCATTAGAAATCGATAAACAGATCTAGTTTGCAAAAGATGACACAATTGGAACTCACCTTCTCAATATTTTCTCTAATAGCATACTTGCAAGCCCTCTGAAAAATCTCAGTGATATCGGCTCGACTGAATCCTTGGGTATAACGGGCCAGTGCCATTAGGTCTACATCCTTTGATACAAGTGAGTTTCTCAAGCAAGATTTGAAGATTTGATAACGTGAGGACTCATCAGGTAAGGGAATATAAATCAGCTGGTCAAGTCGGCGAGGCCTTAACAATGCAGGATCGATGATATCAAGCTCATTTGTAGCAGCAATAATGATAATTATTTTCTTGGTTGTCATACAAGCCATCTCCATCAATAGCTATTTAAGAAATATGTCTGCAACACCACCAGCATCTCCAACACTACTACCACACTAGAAACATGCAAACCAATTATGCATCACAAGTCAGAGCCTACTTCAAAAAGGTCAAACAAAATTCCTAGTCATTTATAGTCAACCTTAAACTTTTACTTATAAAAAATAGACACACCTGCGTAGCAATAGAATCAAGCTCATCATAAAATAGGACACAAGGAGCTGACCCTCTGGCCTTATCAAAAATGTGTCACATTAGCCTCACTCTCTTGAAACCACACTGTTAACAATTTAGGGCCCTTCACACTGATGAAATTGGCCTGGCATTCATTGGCAATGGCTTTTGCAAGCAATGTATTTCCACAACCCGGTGGCCCATAAAATAGCACTTCTTTTGAAGGAGACATTCCAAATTTTTCAAATTTCTCAGGATGCTCCACTGGATATTGAATAGTCTACACCAAACTCAATGAATTTGTTAGTTGATATCTCCTTGAAAAGTAGGCTTTTTGCATTGAAAGAAAAGCAAGGCACAAATATAGTGAACCACGTATCTAAATATACCTCTTGAAGCTCCATCTTGACATTTTCCAACCCTCCAATATCTTCCCAAGTGACATTTGGAACTTCAACAACCTATCAATGTTTTCCCAATATTCATAAGCAAATTTACCATTATTAAAATCATCAAAAACAAACAAACTTAGAAATTTAAAATTTAGGGGCCCAACAGATCAATAGTTTAAAAATACAATCCCTACTTAATCAATATGAGAAAAATTAAACATCTAGACATGGTTTGGAAAAACTCATAGTTTCACGGATAACGGATGGGTTGCTAGAGCCCAATGCAGTCTGGAAGTGCTAATTAGTCACGACCATTGAATTTAGAATCTCAACATCCATTTTTTCCCCAATACACTGAAGTGCAGCCTCAGTGCACAAAGCTGCAAGATCTGCTCCAACGTATCCATGAGTATCCTTAGCAATCCTTTCGATATCAACCTGTACCAAGAATCCTAAAGATTAATATATACTCTCGCCAAGAAAAACAAAGATTAATAAATGCTCTCAAAATCCAAGCACTGCTTGACATTAGATCTAGAAGTAAAAAAAACAATTTAGGTTCTACAATACATACATCATCAAAGAGCTTCATATTCTTCGTATGGATACGAAGCACTTCCAACCTACCTACTTCATACGGAAACCCAATGTCAATTTCCCTATCAAACCTTCCAAACCTTCTGAGTGATGGGTCAATACTATTTGGTCGGTTAGTTGTTGCAATCACAATAACATGAGAATGAGACTTAAGTCCGTCCATAACTATAAGAAGTTGAGAAACAATTCTCCTCTCAACTTCATCGTGGGTTTTTTCCCTCTTGAGAGCTATGGAATCAATTTCATCAATAAATATAATGAAAGGTGCATTCTTCTCAGCCTCCTCAAAAGCCTTCTAGAGATTGCTTTCGCTTTCTCCAGCGACCTTTGACATAATTTCAGGTCGATTGATACAGAAAAAGAAGGCACCAGTTTCATTTGTAACTGCCCTAGCAATTAAGGTTTTCCCAGAACTAGGTGGCCCATAAAGCAGAATACCCTTTGGGGGTTTCACACCGATTGATTTGAAGAGTTGTGGGTGCCTGAGAGGAAGTTCTACCAATTCATGTATCTGAACCATTTGTTTCCATACACCACCAACATCATCATAACCTGTTTCATCTAATCTATCTTCATCCTCCGGCTTTACAGGCTCCCCTTCATAGAAAATTTCAGTATTTGGAGGAACAACACAGTATTCCCCAGGGTTTGTCTTGATTACCTTAAACTCCACACTACGCATACCACCTCTTACAAGGAAAAGATCACCTTTTGGCACATAGACTTCACAAAGGCAAAAAGGTAGAGGGTTTTACAACACTATTTGGGTTGCTTCTTTCTTAACACCTTATATCAAGACATTGTGTTTTCCAACTGTGTAAATAATGGGAGCATTTAGTTGGTTGAATCAGATGAGGAAAATGAAATGTCATTTTGATCTCATGTTTACATAAATAGGTTCTTTTTTTTTATGAGTTAGCTTGCTTGTTTCTTAACACCTTATATCAAGACAGTGTGTTTTCCAATTGTGCAGATAATGTGAGCACTTATTTGGTCGAATCAAATGAGGAAAACGAAATGCCATTTCCATCTCATGTTACATAAGTAGGTGTTTTTTGTTTATGAGTTAGCTTTCTCCTGATTGGAACAATTGAATTTATCTCATTATTTGCACAGTTGGAAAACACAGTCTCCTCTCTGTTGCAGTGGGTTTTACAACACTATTTGGGTTGCTTCTTTCTTAACATGTTATATCCAAACAGTGTGTTTTCCAACAGTGTAGATAATGGGAGCATTTAGTTGGTAGAATCAGATGAGGAAAATGAAATGCCATTTTGATCTCATGTTACATAAATAGGTACTTTTTGTTTGAGTTAGCTTGCTTGTTTCTTAACACCTTATATCGAGACAGTGTGTTTTCCAATTGTGCAGATAATGTGAGCACTTATTTGGTCGAATCAGATGAGGAAAATTAATGCCATTTTCATCTCATGTTACATAAGTAGGTGCTTTTTGTGTATGATTTAGCTTTCTCCTTATTGGAACAATTGAATTGCTCTCATTATTTGCACAGTTGGAAAACACACTGTCTCCTCTCTGTTGCAGTGGGTTCTACAACACTATTTGGGTTGCTTCTTTCTTAACACGTTATATCCAAACAATGTGTTTTCCAAACATACAATTAATGGGAGCATTTAGTTGGTCGAATCAGATGAGGAAAATAAAATGTAATTTTGATCTCATGTTACATAAATAGGTGCTTTTTTGTTTGAGTTAGCTTGCTTGTTTCTTAACACCTTATATCGAGACAGTGTGTTTTCCAACTGTGCAGATAATGTGAGCACTTATTTGGTCGAATCAAATGAGGAAAATGAAATGCCTTTTTAATCTCATGTTACATAAATAGGTGATTTTTGTTTATGAGTTAGATTTCTCCTGATTGGAACAATTCAATTGCTCTCATTAGTTGCACAGTTGGAAAACACACTGTCTTCTCTATGTCGCAGAGGGTTTTCCAATACTATTTGGGTTGCTTGTTTTTTAAGGAGCCGACTAACTCCTAGACATACAATTACACCTATGTACATCAAAAAATGCATGAAAAACATACATGGATACATACATAACATGACGAGACGTCGTAGTTGGAAAAAACACTGTCTCCTCTCTATTGCAAAGGGTTTTACAACACTATTTAGGTTGCTTGTTTCTTAACACCTTATATGGAGACATTGTATTTTCCAACACTGCAAATAGTACAAGCATTTATTTGGTCGAATCAGATGAGGAAAATGAAATGCCATTTTTATCTCATGTTACATACATAGGTGATTTTTGTTTACGAGTTAGCTTTCTCCTGATTCTTGATTGGAACAAATGAATTTATCCAACAGAATGAACAGTCATTGCTTCACAGTTCTAGCAGAATGGAAAAATGGCACATACGATTGCTGATATATATACTACTATTAGCAATAGGTTAAATTGGAAATTAAATTCCCAATGTACAGTTTAATATGTTTGTTTATTGTCTGTGCAAGCTAGTATTTTGCACTCAGCAGAACATATAAATTGTATATTGGGGAAATATGGAAGAAATAAAATTATTTCTAGCACCAATTGTCGTTAATTTTCCAATTTAATCTATCGCTAACACTTGTCTTTCTTCCAGGTGGTTTATATAGGCCACGAAAGAAAATTGAACAAAACAAGGGCAGGTGAATTGAGAAGGATGCTTCAGGGGATGTGAACCTTCTGCAGTAAATAAAGGTGATTTTGGTTGCCATAGCTTGAATCGCAAGTGTAGTGGACAGTTAAATTTCCAAAATTTAATATGCATTTAGAAGTGTCGATTTGTTTGAAATTGTGAAATGTTGGGGTTTTAATTTAGCTGTCATTTTCATGTCATTCTAAAGTGTTTTGAGGTAATTTGAAATATTTCACCAAAAGAGTTTATATGTGGTTCATAAGTTTTTTCATAATAGTTCTTTTTACAATTTCTCTATTTGTATAGAATATTTAGTAAGTTATAAATGGTTCTTTTTTAACAACATCTGATGGCAATTTTGTAGAATGTTATTTCTATATTCTATTTCTGCTCTTTTTCAGTATGTTTTGATCTAACCACCACACTGCAAAAAGATGTGCACATATAACAAGCGACTACTCCAAATAGTTCTATGCACTATATTAAATAGAACTCGTAAAGCCAATGGGTAGGAATAACTTAATTGATAATTTTTCCTACTCCCATTACTTGGCCCTAAATATTATAGACAAATTGTAAAAGAGCTATTAGAATAACAACATACATGGAAAAAAAAAGTGACGAAACGGGCAGACGAGACCAAAGATCTGGGTGATGGTTACATAGGAGTTAACGGTGCTGTCAGGTGGGTTTTCCCGCTTGTTGTCAGGCATAAAAGTGGGCGAGTTAGCTTTGTCGACAAGTTTCTTTTGTCTGGCGCAGGAAAAGTGGAAGGGGATGACGTGAGCCTTTTCTATTTCAAGAAAGAAAGGTGAAAATACTATTTGTTTTGTTTCCTCTCTGCACGTTGAAAGGGAAATTAAAAGTTCTCAATGCACGTGGATGACTTCGAGGAGAATACCGACCAAATTGAGGTGACGGGTATTATCCAATAGTGTTGCAGAGGGTTTTACAACACTATTTGGGTTGCTTCTTTCTTAACACCTAGGGTTTTCCAACATAAATTATTGCAAAACATAATGAAGTGAAGGCAGGCTTCAAAACACATTGTGTTTTCCAACATGCACTACCCAATGTGCACACCTAGATATACTGGTTTGAAAACCAGAAAGGGCTTGGGTATGTTGTGATGTGGAGGTTGAAAAATGCAATTTGTTATGAAGCATGCAATTTGTTATATAATTGAAACTTAAACACAACAATGGAAGGTGTGATCTAGAAGACTTTCATTCTATTTTCTAACATTCCATCTTACAAAACCGTGGGTGTGAAGAACCAAGCAACCCAGCATGAGATGACCCTTTACATCTAAACAGGGAGATTCAAATAACTGAAACCCAACACTGTGTTTCCCATTCATAATTATTTTGTGCAGTTTTTTTTTTCCATGTTGTGAAATTTAAACACAACAATGGAATGTGTGATTTTGAAGACATTCAAGTAACATTCCATGTTGCAAAACCATGCGTGTTAAGAAGCAAGCAACCCACCATGAGATGACCCTTTACATTTAAACAAGGAGATTCAAATAACTGAAATGGGATAGTGTGTTTTTTCAACACTGCAGAAAATCTATAACAACACTGTGCCTTGCAAGTATCATAACATAATACTTGCAAGGCACAGTGTTGTTATAGATGGTTTGCAGTGTTGAAAACACATTGTCCCATTTCAGTTTTCCAATTTAATTACATTCTTGGCACCTTGTTTTGCTATTTGGAAATAATGGTTTTCAATGACATGTATTGGGCTTTTTGTCCATCCATGCCGAACAATTATTTTGAAAAGAAGATGATTGCTATGATGCATGTGACATGCGTTTTTGTAGGGAGAATAGTCTGCTCCCAATTGCATAAGGTGATCTCCTTGCAACATGGCTTACACATGATAATGTATTGCCCTTCTTCAAGGATAAGACATATCTTCTTATCATTGCTAGTTGATTTGTCGATTCGATTGTCTAAGAATTTTTGCATCAACGTTGCAGATGAGACTCCGTGATCCAACATCATGATGAGTGATGTTTTCTTCTTCATCCTTATGTTGGATCATGGAGAGTGATTCCAAACATTGATGCAAGAATTCTTACACAATCGAATCCACAATTCAACTAGCAATAATCAATACGGATTGTGAAAAATTGATATCGTTTATGTCTAATTATGTTATCATTTCAAACACATGTTTTTTCAGGGATAATAACTTGATTTTACTATATTTGGTAGGGAGTTTAGCTTTTGTGTTGCAATTGGACGTCGCTATTATCCCTAGAAGAATGCATGTCAGAGGCATCATAACATGCAAAAACCCACTGTGTTTTCCATGATGCTACTGTTATGTAAATTTTTTGTTGGAAACATATGAGAAGATATTGAAAAAGAGTGTTTTTCTCAAAGTAAGTGTTGTTATAAAACTACAACGTGAACTTCAAAACATTCATTTCTCACAGCTTGCATAAAATAATAAGTGAGCCACATCCCACTGTGCTTTCCATGATGCGACTGTTATGTGAATAATGTGTTGGGAAGATATCGAAGAAGAGAGTTTTGCTGAAAGTAAGGGTTGTTAAAAATTATGAAGCTCAAATTCAATACATTGTCCTCTTACTGTGTGCATAACACTAGCTGTTGTCTTCGAACTGTTTTTCTTAAAGTAAGGGGTCTCATAAAACAAGAAAGTGAAGTTGAAAATAGTATTTTGTTACAGTTCGGAAAAAATAATAAGTGAGCCACAACCCACTGTGTTTTCCATGATGCAACTATTATGTGAATAATGTGTTGGGCAGATATCAAAGAAGAGTGTTTTGTTGAAAGTAAGGGTTGTTAAAAATTATGAAGCTCAAATTCAATACATTGTTTTCTTACTGTGTGCATAACACTAGCTGCTGTCTTCTTACTATTTTTGCAAAGTCCGGGACAACCTAGTGTGTTTTCCATCCTGCAACAATTAAGTAAATTTTTTGTTGGAAACATATGAACAGATAGTGAACAAGACTGTTTTTTTTTTAAGTAAGGGGTGTCATAAAACAAGAAAGGGAAGTTGAAAACATTATTTTGTTACAATTCAGAAAAAATAAGAAGTGAGCCACAACCCACTATGTTTTCCATGATGCTACTGTTATGTAAATTTTTTGTTCGAAACATATGGGCAGATATTGAAAAAGAGTGTTTTTCTCAAAGTAAGTGTTGTTAAAAAACTACAACGTGAACTTCAAAACATTCATTTCTCACAGCTTGCATAAAATAATAAGTGAACCACAGCCCACTGTGTTTTCCATGATGCAATTGTTATGTGAATAATGTGTTGGGCAGATATCGAAGAAGAGTGTTTTGCTAAAATTAAGGGTTGTTAAAAATTATGAAGCTCAAATTAAATGCATTGTCTTCTTACTGTGTGCATACACAGAGCAGACATACATACCTAAAGGAGCTCTGCATGCCTGCAACTCTTTCCCTTGCTATCCACCAAAACGTCGCTGTCCAAAAATGGAGAAAATGGGACCTTGTCTGGGATTTTTGATATTTGTTAATAATGGTTTCAAATGCCCACGTTTTTGGATTTTTGTCCATCCACGCCAAATGATTATTGTGAAAAACCGTCGGCACTGACATGATTTTTGGGTGATGGGATAGCAAACTGCACGGGGGATGAGACATCCGGCCATCATGTCTTTCCTTCCGTCTAGCAACCTTTTCTGTCGCCGTGGGTCCCACCTCTTCCATCACGGCTCTTTTCTCCATGCGGTATGGGGGCATATGCTATATTATATACATAGGTGAATTTTGTCCACGAGTTAAGGAGGGAGCAAGCTAACTCCTAGAAAAAATTCACATATGTATATAACATAGGATATGCCAGTTTCAGGCATAAATTCACATATGTATATAACATAGGATATGTCGGTTCCTTTGCAATAGAGAGGAGACAGTGTTTTTTCCAACTATGGCATCTCATCATGTTGTGTAGTATCCATGTATGTTTTTAATGCGTTTTTCAATGTACATAGGTGAATTTTATCTAGGAGTTAGCCGGCTCCAATATGCCGATTTCAAATTCCTAGACAAAATTCACCTATGCACATTGAAAAACGCATGAAAAACATACATAAGAACATACGTGGATACATACATAACATGAGGAGACGTCGTAGTGAAACAGTGGGTTTTACAATAGTCTAAGTTTTACGAGACAGTGTGTTTTCCAAAACAACAATGTATAAAATGGCGAAAAAAATGGGATGGGATGTGGGATTTTTGCTATTTCCCAATTATGATTTTGAATGCCATGTTATGCCCTTTTCTATCCATTCCGAAAAACTATGCGAACAATGGCGACATTCCCGGTTTTACATGATTTTTGAAATATAGCATTTCATTGCAGAACCCATAGATTTTGCTTTCTACAAACATTATTCAGTAATTTCACTCATATTTCTACAATGGGTTGTCACTTATTTCATTCGAAAATGGAAAAATTCAAAAACCAGCATACGGGGAGGAAACGAAACAAAAATTTCAAAACCCTCGACACAAAAATACACTTCAAACAGGCATATCCTATGTTATATACATATGTGAATTTTATCCAGGAGTTAGCTTGCTCCCATTATATATAACCTAAATGATCCTAAAGCTTTTAAATAACCATAATTATTTAACCTTTTGAGAAGCGACGGACAACCCGCTGGGTTTTCCATACTGCAACTTTATTTATTTTTTTGTGCAACTTTTGTTGCAAGCAAGGGAAATTATAAAATATGAAAGTGACCTTCAATAAATTCTTTTCTTACGGTGTGCATAACACTAAGTGTTGTCATTGAACAAGATTTGAAAAGTGTAGGACAACCCAGTGTGTTTTCCATCGTGCAATATTTTTTGTGCATCTTCTCTTCGAAACATATTACGATATTCAAATGGAATGTTTAGTGCATGTGATGGATTGTTATAAAATATGAATGTGAAATTAAATATAGTGTTTTGTTACAGTCTGCATAACATTAGTGTTGTCTTTGAACGGTTTGTGGGTTGCATGGTTTATAACACCCTATGTTTTCCAACTTGAAAATTCGGATAACAGTTTGAGTGTCTTGAAAATATTTTCTTATTTACACTGTATGAATGTAAAAATGGCACCTCCAAAAATTACAACTGTTAGTTATGGTATAAATTGCAATTCAGTATCTTCACGTGATTGACAATAATAATTGGACAAAATAATTGCATGTTGTAAAACATAGTGGGTTACTTGTATAGCATTTTACAATAGTGTAGGTTGTGCATTTCAAATTCTTCTTTTCAGTGAAAAAAATATATGCTTGATTATTGCAAAATTGTGCAATAAATTTTGGAACTTTAAATGTCCATAACACTTGCAACAATTTTACAGTTTACAGGAAACCAAGGATGCGTGTTGTAAAACGGAAATTGGTTCTTGTAGTAAAGAATTTCATTGACGTGGACAACACACCTGAAAGATTGTGTAGTAGTGCATCTTCTTCGGGGCGGTCGCATTCACGAAACGTGCAGGTAAGATCTGGTAATTACAAGATGCAATCAAATGTATAATTTTAATCTCTCATAAGTGGTTATGAGGTTGATTGGAAAGTGGGAATGCTTTATTCAGGAGGCAGTAACCATGGTATGGAGGAAGTCCCCTCAGTTTATGAAAACGGTCAACCGTAAGGCAGCGACATGTTCAGTAATTGATTGTGAACTTGCAATTGCCCTTCCCTTCCTATATGTGAATCAGAATGCTTTTTAATTTCAGTTCGAAAATATCATGTTTGTTACAAATATTCTGATTTTGGCATATATCATTCCTTTGATTCAGGAAAATAATCAAGGAGATGATCTTGCTCTTGCCATAGTCCATGACTGGAAGGAAAAGCATGTAGAGGGAGACCCTAAGGATGGAGAGGGATCCAATGAAGCATGGGGTGATGTGGTGGACAGGAAGGTAGATATAATAACTGAATTATTGCATCATTTAGATTTGTGTATATGTTGTGCATTCAATTTGTTTGAATATCAAATATATTAAGCGATTTTCTTTTCCAAATTTGTTGTATAGGTTGCTGCTGAATACAGAAGAGAAACGGTGAATGGTAGATATATATTATTGTATTGTAGAACAATGTACGAGAAAGTATTATGATTGGAGAGTTTTCAACATGCATAGGTTTCAGCATCACCACCTTCCTATTCTTGAGGCACCAAAGCATGGTCGAGTTGTGTTGGGGGGGAACCAAAACAACCTGCTCCTCCCCTTGATAAATTGAAAGAGTACCTTCTAAAGAAGGTGGAAAATACAGAGTACCAAATGAATATACCGACACAACTGCAACAGAAGTGTGTTATTAGACATGTCTATCAAAATTATGGGAAACAAAACTTCCTTCAACTTCCCCAAGAAGGAAAGGACGAGGTGAAGAAGCAAATGGCATTATACAACAGTGGGGAGATGAAGGAGCAGAGAAGGAAAAGAATATTACAATTGTAGGAGAGAAAGAGACAGGAAGGAATGGTAATGTTGAACTGAATTGTTAAATGTGAATTTTCCTTGCTTCAACTTTTCTTTTCGGATGCATACAAGGTTCACTTAACGTTAACTTTCATGACATGACAAGGTGGGTCGAGAAGCGGTTTCTTCCCCCCAGCAGAGTAGGGTTCATTCGCTAGAGGAAGTTGTGCCCATGAAAGGCGAAGATGATGTTGTTCCTCCCACCCTTGCATCTAACATTCATAGTAAGAATCCTACACAGTTCAAAGTTTCAAGGCACCCTCTGAAGAAGAAACGAAAACAAACGGTGATCTCCAAATATTTTGTTTACTCTAAAGTTTGTTTTGATTATTTGAATGAATTGGTTGCATGCATCTGAGTTTGGTGCAATGTTTCAATTCCTCCTATTACACAATAATGATGAACAATGAACTGCTACCCTCGAGCAGGTTTTTGTGATTTTCGGTGGTGAACAATTGCCCATGAAGCACAAGATGATGTTGTTCCTCCTAACCCACCGTCTAATAATGTTGATAAGAAGAAGAAGAAGGAGCATATGTCATCAAACGTGTCAAGGTGCCTTGACATGGAGGAACTAGGAGAAAAAATGAATTTCAATTCTTTTATTTAATGTTTGTTTTGATTATTTCAATGAATTGGTTGCATGCACCTGAATTTGAAATGACCTTTTAATTCCTGCTATTACAGGGCAAGGATAAACAATGAAGTGTTGGCCTTGACCTAATTGGCGATGTCGTTGCGATTGAAATGAGAGAGGCTAATATAGATGGACATGCGGATGGGGAGAGCACTAGCCACGAAGTGGGACAGGGTAACACAGATGGTCATCAAGACGGGGAGAACACTAGCTTGAATGTGGAACTGGGTAACAGAGATGGACATGGGGACGGGGAGAGCAGTGGCTTGCAAGTGGGAGAGGGTAATAAGGATGGACTTGGGGATGAGGAGAGCGCTAGCCTGCAAGGGGGAGATGGCAATAAAGATGGAAATAGGGACGGGGAGAGGTGCGGCGTGCCATCTATATTGGTATGAGACCCAACACACTTCCATGCTCTGTTCTTATTTCTTTAGGAATCTTTTAATGTGCCTTCAATTATGCTTCACATCAATGACGTTTCCATTGCAGGAAAATCCGTTGGATGAATAGATGATAGAGTTCAATGACATAACTTTTAAGGTCGGTGATCACGTCGACCTTTGGAGGTTGCATAAACGGGTTGCAAAAGGTATTCTACATGTTGTCGCCAGAAACACTCACACCCACTGCTTGAGGCACCCAGAAAATTGTGCGAGATTCAACATTGTTGAGGCCATTGATGGTCGATGCTATGTGCCTTTTCCCATGCCTAGCATGAAGACCATTGCAAAGTGCGTGGGCGGCTTTGTCATATGGTAGCTCACTGAGATGAAGCATTTTGGTTCTAGAGGTACACATAAATGATATGTTGTTGTATATATATCATAATGCGTATATTGTTTCCATTCATACGTTAATTCTCATTAATTGTTTGCTATAGGGTGAATGTGTTAAACCTGACACGAACAAAGAACAAACTACGAAGAAATCTATTGTTTCACGTTCATCATCTGCGAGGGTTTGTGGATCTGGAATCACCCCTCTCGAAATACACAAGGGCCCTAAGAAACGTGTCATATTTTACGCAGACCTAAACTTGATTGCAAGGAATAGGCAGTGTAGGAATTGATGATACAAGCTCCGAATACTAATTTTTCTCTGTGGGTTTCATTATTTCAATATTGAACAATTATGGTGTAGAGATACACCATTTGCATATGTTTCAACACTATGGTGTTATACATTTGATGCGAGACTTTTCATGGGATTATTTAATTATTTTATTACTATACAATTATGTTGAACATATATACTAATTTCATGTCATTGGAAAAAATAATTGTTATCCATTTCATATCAGACTTTAAGAAAAACAGTCTTGTTCACTATCTGTTCATATGTTTGGAACACAAATTTTACATGACTCTTGTGTTGTCCCCTCTGGCATGTGTTGGCATTAATGTCAAATCAATAAGACAATAAGATGTTCTTGATTGGTAAACAAGTTAGTATTGGTTTGGTAATTCAGTTGATGGTCTCTTCATTTTCGTTCTTTGAAAATCAATTGACTTGGCATACAAGTGTTTTTCAACTCTAGTACACTGCATATTGTTTCATGTTCAGTCATCTTGCATATTGTGATAAGAATCTAAAATTGTGACTATATGTAAATACAATTGTATGAGTTGAAATAGTTATGAAGACAGTTTTGGTCCTCATGTTCATTTATTTATCATATGTCATTCAGTTTTAAAGTTGTCGTAAGATTATGTTATCTTGTAAATATTTCAGCTTTTGGGTTTCTATAATGTTGTCAGTCTCTGTGATATGGTTATGGTCTTTATGTCCATACATGTTAAAAATCATCAAACATGCTTGATAACTAAATTTCTCTAGAGCTTGCACTTTACATTTGGTTATTAATGCTAAAGTGGTTGGTATGGGAACAATCGATGCCACCATTTATCAATAAATTGGAGAAATTATTTTTAAAAACAATCCATGAGGTACGGGATTTGAAACCCATCAAGTGCTGGTAATCTAGTTTTGGATTGTGATAATCCATACAAGTGGATAGAATGATATACTAATTTTTGAAATGCACCATTTTTAATGCATATTATACATATAACTACCTAAAAAATATGTTGGGTCTCAATCCTGAAAACATAAAAATAAGGACTATCCATGAGTCACTCACAAGATCAAATCAACTTATGAATGAACAAGTGAAATGCCTCAAGAAAAGAATGATGAAAATTAGACTAATGTCAACAATTACAAAGGTGATTACAATAGGCCCATCAAAATATCTCAATCAAGTAATGCACCCTTGATTCTCATTATGTACCTTCAAACATAAGGTAATGACAACAATGTGATTGGTAAAGTATTCATTTTAATGGTGTACCCTTACCCAAATGCCAATGACAAAGCAAAGCATATATTGGTGGATTAGAAAATCCTATTCATCCTTCTATAAAACCTTTAAAGTAAGGTTTTAAGTCTCAATATTCTAAAACACCACTCTGTATGAGTTGTTTATCCTCTACAAACTTCCCTATTCATCCTTCTAGAAAACCTTTAAAGTAAGGTTTTAAGTCTCAATATTCTAAAACACCACTTTGTATGAGTTGTTTATCCTCTACAAACTTCCCTATTCATCCTTCTAGAAAACCTTTAAAGTAAGGTTTTAAGTCTCGATATTCTAAAATGCCACTCTCTATGAGAAAAACACTTACTTTGAGAAAAACACTCTTTTTCAATATCTACCCATATGTTTCCAACAGAAAATTTACATAACACTAGCATCATGGAAAACACAATGGGTTGTGGCTTACTTCTTATTTTTTCCAAACTATAACAAAATAATGTTTTCAACTTCCCTTTCTTTTTTTATGACACCTCGTACTTTAAGAAAAACAATCTTGTTCACTATTTGTTCATATGTTTCCAACAAAAAATTTACTTAACTGTTGTAGGATGGAAAACACACTGGGTTGTCCCAGACTTTGCAAATCTTGTTTGAAGACAGTAGCTAGTGTTATGCACATAGTAAGAGGACAATTTATTGAATTTGAGCTTCATAATTTTTAACAACCCTTACTTTCAGCAAAACACTCTTCTTCGTGCCCAACACATTATTCACATAACAGTTGCATCATGGAAAACACAATGGGTTGTGGCTCACTTATTATTTTATGCAAGCTATGAGAAATGAATGTTTTTAAGTTCACGTTGTAGTTTTATAACAACACTTACTTTGAGCAAAACACTATTTTTTCAATATTTTCCCATATGTTTCCAACATAAAATTTACATAACACTAGCATCATGGAAAACACATTGGGTTGTGGCTCACTTCTTATTTTTTCAGGACTTTAACAAAATAATGTTTTCAACTTCTCTTTCTTGTTTTATGACACCCCGTACTTTAAGAAAAACAGTCTTGTTCACTATCTATTCATATGTTTCCAACAAAAAATTTACTTAACTATTGCAGGATGGAAAACACAGTGGTTTGTCTTGGACTTTGTAAATCTTGTTCGAAGATAGTAGCTAGTGTTATGCACACAGTAAGAGGAAAATGTATTGAATTTGAGCTTCCTAATTTTTAATAACCCTTAATTTCAGCAAAACACTCTTCTTCGATATTTTCCCAACACATTATTGACATAACAGTAGCATCATGGAAAACACAGTGGGTTGTGCCTCACTTATTATTTTTTCCTGATTGTAACAAAATATTGTTTTCAACTTCACTTCCTTTTTTTATGACACCCCTTACTTTAATAAAAACAGTAAGAAGACAGTAGCTAGTGTTATGCACACAGTAAGAGGACAATGTATTGAATTTGAGCTTCCTAATTTTTAACAACCCTTACTTTCAGCAAAACACTCTTCTTCGATATCTGCCCAACACATTATTGACATAACAGTAGCATCATGGAAAACACAATGGGTTGTGCCTCACTTATTATTTTTTTTGGACTGTAACAAAATACTGTTTTCAACTTCACTTTCTTGTTTTATAACACCCCTTACTTTAAGAAAAATTGTAAGAAGACAGCAGTTAGTGTTATGCACACAGTAAGAGGACAATGTATTGAATTTGAGCTTTCTAATTTTTAACAACCCTTACTTTCAGCAAAACACTCTTCTTCGATATCTTCCCAACACATTATTGACATAACCGTAGCATCATGGAAAACACAGTGGGTTGTGCCTCACTTATTATTTTTTCAGGACTGTAGTAAAATATTGTTTTCAACTTCACTTTCTTGTTTTATGACACCCCTTACTTTAAGAAAAATAGTAAGAAGACAACAGCTAGTGTTATGCACACAGTAAGAGGACAATGTATTGAATTTGAGCTTCCTAATTTTTAACAACCCTTACTTTCAGCAAAACACTCTTCTTTGATATTTTTCCAACACATTATTGACATAACCGTAGCATCATGGAAAACACAGTGGGTTGTGCCTCACTTATTATTTTTTCTAGACTGTAACAAAATACTATTTTCAACTTCACTTTCTTGTTTTATGACACCCCTTACTTTAATAAAAACAGTAAGAAGACATCAGCTAGTGTTATGCACATAGTAAGAAGACAAGAGAAGTTGCACATTTTGAAATTTCATTTCAATATCCTTCTACATTTCGAAGAAAAGATGCACAAGAAAATTTGCATAATGGAAAACACAGACTGTAACAAAATAGTGTATTCAAGTTCACCGTCAAATTTTATAATAATAATAATACGCATCAGACAATTAAATGTAAAAAAAATTTGAGTCAATATTACACAATCTGAAGAAAATTACAATCCACATTTAATACTGGTCACACTAAAGAGTATGTCAACCATTTACGAATAGGTATAATCTTTGTGTTCTCAGCATCTGGAAGCATTTGTCGCACTCTGATTGTCAAGGTGGAATTGACAGCATTTAATGTTTCCACCCCATAATTCTCATGTAGTAGCCTGAAGGAGGGCCTCACACGATGGATCTCAAACCTGACAATGTGGTTGAATTTGAACACAGCCAGCAACCATTCCTCCATAGGACCTTTGTGATTACTAATTAGAGATTCCCCCTTGAGGAATCTCATAAACCTCATGCTCATTTGATCCGTAAGATTGTGCCTTTGTATGATAAATGTTGGTCTAATGCACACCTTCCATATGCATCCAGCTAGGAAAAGGTCTTGAATTTCTCGGTAAACAGACATTGGCCCATCACATAAAATTGACAATCTCTATTTGTAGATTGTAATATTGAACGTCCATGCCCATATGTGCCCATACTCCAAAGACGTTGTTGAAGAAGTGAGCATAATTATCATACTACAAATCTGTGTGGTTTGGACCTTTTCTATTAATTCTCCTTAACATCTTTTCCCTCAACCTTTACGGGAGGCTGAATTCCTCAATTCGTGAAAGAATATTGCATGGCAGATACGGGTGGTAGTTGGTCAACTAACTAGCCACCCATGCTTGAGAACTGTGAGACATCTTCTATAGAACTATAGCAATAGGTTGTAAAATTCTTGAAATGAAAGACAAAACAACTTTTTTAGAAGGTAAACCTACATTCTCTAATTAGAAGGACATTGTCAATGCAATGGAAACAGTGAAAAAATAAGCGAGCAAAGTGGACTTATGTAGATAATGTATGCACTAAAGATATTTTACCTATTATTTTGAACTGAACGAGGCGACACGTGCAGTATCTCCAAAGGGCATATGGCAACGCACAATTTGAACAGTGGGAAGAACAATGCCTAAAAGGAAAGAGAACAAAATTTTCAGCACATACAACAACATTCTCTAATTAGAAACACACGAAACAGTTGGTAAAAAAAATTGAAAGTGAAAGAAAACTTTTCATAGCTAAGTAACTGTGTATGGACGGTGTCTTTTCCAACATGGAAAATAATTTGAACATTTTATTTGTTGCAATCACATGAGTTAAACTAATGAATTGTACAAAATATATTTTTGTTACGAACACAAGATGCAAATAATCACAGTTGCAGAATGGAAAACATAGTGGGTTCTTCTTGACATTTTTATTTTCTATGGACTGTAACAAAACAAGGTCTCAAAGTTCACCTTCTTGTTTTCTGGCAACCCTTTCTTTTAGAAAACATTCCATTGTAATATGTCTTCATATGTTCCAAACACAAAATGCACATAACAGTTGCACGACGGAAAACACACTCAAATTTGTCAACTTAAGTATCTGAAAACCATCTTCCCAGCAACAAAACCTAACCTACCAGAATCATTCCCCGAGCAACGGAGATCACATTGCTGATTACATCCATTGCATCGCACATCTTTCATAAGGCAACTTTTAGGTGAAATATGGTGGGTTTAGTAAGTGAATGTCTATCAAACTTGGGGGCAACAAAGTTTAAGGTAAGATTAAGTTTTTGCAAGCTTAATTAGTTGTGCTTGAAGAATGTTTTAGGCTTAATTATTCTGTTTGTAAAATAGGCCTATTTTGGGGTCCATGACAGTGAAGAAGAGCTTGTTTGAAGTGTTTGTTCCATAAGGTATTTGTTGTTCCATTAACCCATTTGTGCCAATTTTTACATATCACAAATTGAGATGCTATTGTTTTGAAAAGAATTCTTGAAAACATGACTCTACAGCTGGAAATGCACTCAATTAGCCCAAATTTAGAAAGGAGCGGGTCCTAAATCATCATCTACTTTTATGAATACAAAGGCTCAAGCCAACACTGATCTACTAAACCCTTACTTTATGCACAAAAAAATCTCTATCAAACGAGGCTTTAATAGAATACTGTATTCCAAACCTTCCCATGCTCTACCACCCTATGAAACATGTTTAGAAATGTATGCCCATGCTTTAGGAACAAACTTTCAGCCCCTTTGAATTCACTTTCCTCAGTTACCAACTTGTACACATCCTTTTTCATTGGAAATCTTCTGTATTTTCTAAAGATCAACAACCAAACATTGAATGGTTCGCTTCCCCTGCATGATTCAACAGATACACTTCTTAAATTACATAACGTCATACCAAAAAATGGACTTATGTAAGAAAAGTTATTAAATTCAAACCATACCTTCCATTGGGTTTACACCTGCAAAAGATAGTCGTCGACGAGGACTCCTTTCCCGAGATTTGAATGTTGAAGTGAACAAAAAAATCCATCAACGAAATCATACAGTTTATGGCATGGTACAAGCACATACTAGAAAAAGGAATCTGCAATACCATTTCCTATTACAATAAATAAATTGAAATGGGTTTTCTCATACTCACCTGTATTAGATGTTGTATCCTCTGCCACATCCATAGCAGCTGCACCTGAAGTCTGACATTGCATATTGACATTCAAATTCAAACTATTGTTCATGGACAACGGAAAGGAGTCATCCAAAGGAGTTCAGTGATCTGACTGTTGTGCAGAATGCTTCATAGGCCGGGTTAGACGTCGACGACAATCCCTGGTTGCACTAAACCATGGATGCATGCAAACGGTGCTAGTTGCAGCTTGATCAAGATCCGGAATGAATTCAAATGGAAATGCTTTTGATTACCATAGGTCCTCTACAAACTTGTCCACGCATTTTGCATATGACTTCACCTGTTGTAGAGATTGTGGCGGTGTACGCATCACTTTCTTCAAGAGATCATTAGTGTCATTCCAAAGAGACATTGTCACCACATGTTCATCATATACATGAGTCATAGAAGGAGCTTGCACAGGGGTCAGAAAATTAGGATTATTTTCTTCTACGGCCCCCTCTGACAATGTCTCGTTCAAATCTATGTTTGTATCAATTGGTTGACCTCCCCTATCTAAATGAGGACCCAAAAGAAATTTGTATTAGGCTATAAAAAAATTCAAAACACAATTGACTCCAATAAAGTAACACAATTCGAATTGAAATTCACTTACCATGGACCACCCCTTCAATGGCAGATGATCTTTTAATCAAGTGAGCAACCTTGACAACATGTTTGCAAGTATTCCCCTCCAAACTCCAAGGGCAGTCACAAACAAAAAGGTGATCCCCAAATTTATTAACAAGGTAGTGCATTAACCTACTTTGACTTTTCACCTAGTACCATCCAGGATCTATTTCATCGGGAATACAGTCACCATCTGGAATTGCCTTGGCCCGCTCCACACTAGATCGCATATTTAAATATTTTTTGTTTGTCAGAAAACCATAATGCTGCAACTTTTCCTTTTGCCTATAGAATGGTTCCATTTTATACACAAGTGTGTAATACAAATAGTCCATTCTCCTATTGCATTTTTTTTAAACGATCGCACAAGTACCGAGTTTTTAGTACGCAATGGTACAACTCAATGGTTGCATTTGTATCCTGGTTGGCATGTGGGAATAGTCTACAATTTTTTGCCCACATGGTTGCGAACAAAAACATCCAATAGTCAAGTAAGCCACAATGTATTATATGTGACATCAAAGAATTTGAATGGTGCGAATCATGCAAGGTGACGAAAATTGTCAATTCACCAATTCGACCTTCTCCTTCGCACCAAGTCTTCTTGAAGTACTCTAAGAATCGGGCCTGATCATTGAACTCCTCAAAGAAAGAGTTCAATAGCTAAGTGACACAATCTTTGGTGTCAACGATTGCCATCATGATCATTCCAATACTGTGGAATAAGTCCATTGCCCTTTCCTTGGCTGCGTACTTGTATACATTCTTTATCCAAGCCCTTTTGACATGCCAAAGGCATAGAAGCACACGGCATTGAAAGACAACCCTAATAGACAATACAAACGATTATTTTTACCGCTCGATTGCATGAGAAAGTGGCATTGAAAATGAATAGCAAATGAGAAAGGTACACAAATGAAGAAAGGGATGCACATATTGTATGGCTTGGATCTCTACAGTTGCATCATCGGTCAAAAATGAATTGATTCTCCAATCAGGCCTGGCTCTTCTTCCACGTTCGAGAAATACGCGTAGCCACGTAGAGATGTCCTCAATCTTGTTTCGTGAGGAGACTACCCACGCAACCGACAAACCACTCTATTGCTCATCAAAAATGAGGAGTATACAATGGGTACTATAGAGAGAACAACTCGGCATGAGCATTGTGAAGTTTACAGCCAATAAGATCATTGAAAACATGATGAACTATTTTTCAATGTTTGTAAGGCCTCACCTCATATTTGTTAGTTGTAAACGTGGAATCCATCAAGATGACTGAACTGTGCGAGCAGCTAACCATCCTATCCAGCATCCATGGAATCTGAACCCCGATAACAAAAGGTCTATTGTTCCCATCGAGCCGTTGAAAGTAGAAGAAGTTGTGAAAGTCTTGTCCACTCCATAGTAGGATACTTGTCGAATCAACTTTGTGTTTTTGTGTGTGAGTAGAACGCACCTTTCGCCATGCATTCATTACATCCTTTCTTGTAAGGAATTGATCTCTCTTGGACATCATGCCACATAATAGAGGATCACTGATGTGTCTATCCATTATTGCATTGACACTGACATCCATGAGAAAAAGTATTTCAATATAGCTTTTTCACTTTGTGGATAGATTAGTGGAAAACATAGAAATCTTCTCTCCACTTGTGTCATGAATGCCATGGAAAATTCACCATTTTTATCTATGTGGAACATTTCTTTGTAGATAATATAGGCAACATCGGGTTTTCCTTCCATAAACTTTACCATGAAGTGGTATTGATAACCTCGCTTTTGTATAAATGTCTTATGTGGTTTCTTCTCTGGTGGAGGCTGGTTTCTATTGTCTTTAGGACCGTATTGACACCAGTAGCTGCAAGAAAGGCATCATCTCATCATGTTCAACCAAGAGAGTAAAATATCATTCACCCATAGAAATGAATTTTGATATATACAAACCTCTTATACAAAATTGTTTTGCTATAAGTTTTGTCGTAGACGGGATAGGAGGTGGTAGGTTCTCTTATTTTCTTGTCCAAAAATTTTGTTTCTACACCTTCAACGGATGTTTCACCATGAATGAACTGATAAAGTCTCGTAAGAGGAATTGCTGCAACAAGGTTAGGGACCTTATCCTTGTTGACGGAAATAGTAGCCCATTCCAAATCGGAAGACAAAAAAGGAGAGCCTCCATTTTGTACATCTTGCACCTCCAATTCTTCTAGCTTCTTCCATTTCAAACCTCTCCCAATTCTAGGAAATGACAACATTGGACGAATACTTAAAATTAGTGTGGATTGTGTGAAGAAAAAGAAAAAAATCATTCATTAAACATAGATAAAATGTGCTTCCATTGCTCTCACCCACGTCAAACCAATAGGACGTTTTGGCTTCAACCAAGGAAAATTAAAGGTGATAGATTCAATCGAGCTATGCATAAAATATAACACAAACGCATGCTGGAAATCAGATAGTCCAACAACCCAACACTGTGTTTTCCGAATCACAATTATTTTTTGCACTTTTCTTTCAATCATGCGAAATTCAAACACAACAATGGAATGTGTGGTTTGGAAGACATTCATACTGTCCCATAACATTCCATGTTGCAAAACCATAGGTTTTAAGAATCAAGCAACCTACCATGAGACAACCCTTGATAGTTGAACATGGAGATTTAAATAACTGAAACCCAACACTGTGTTTTCCGAATCACAATAATTTTCTGCACTTTTCTTTCAATCATGTGAAATTCAAACACAATAATGGAATCTATGATTTTGAATACATTCATACGATTTTGTAACATTCCATGTTTCAAACCCGTAGGTGTTAAGAAGAAAGAAACCCACCATGAGACAACCCTTTACATTTAAACATGGACATTCAAATAACTGAAACCCAACACTGTGTTTTCCAAATGACATTTCTTTTTTCCAATTGATTTTGTCAATCATGTGAAAGTTAAACACAACAATGGAATGTGTGATTTGGAAGACAGTCATACTGTATTGTAACATTCCATATTTAAAAACCATGGGTTTTAAGAAGCAAGAAACCCACCATGAGACAACCCTCTACATTTAAACAAGGAGACTCAAATAACTGAAACTCAGCACTGTGTTTCCCATTCACAATTATTTTGTGTAGTTTTTTTACTGAAACCCGGCACTGTGTTTCCCATTCAAAATTATTTGGAGACTTGAAAAAGAGAATAACAATTGAACTAATATAGTGGAGGCTAAATACTTCAATGGGTTACTTGTTATTGATTTTCCAAATTTGGATAACTTATATAATGTCTTACTTATATGAATTAAAGTAAAAAATTATAGATAACTCATTAGAAAGAGACCAATTTGAAATGTAGGAAATGGGTTGAAGGCTAGATTTCGGTATGATTCTTGGTTGGGAAACACTCTCCGTAATTTTTTAATCCCTTGTTTAGCTATCAAGGATGGTCTTTCTTCTTTATTTTCATATTGTGTGGCTAATTACTAGGAATATGGTACTTAATGTAGAAAGTTGATTAATTTATTTACTCCTCTCAATCATCTCAATCAAGAGGTTATTAGCTACCTTATATAGAAGTTAAAGAGTTCTATATAGTCTATTTTAATAGGAAAAAATAGACCATTTGGTTGGGTTCTTCCATATGGAAGTGTACTATTGCATCTAATTATCTCCTTTAACATGATATACATGTTGAGGTGTTTGAAAAGAAGAAGATTTTGAACAAGAATATATTACATAAATTCAATGACATCTAGCAAGCTGCTTGTTAGAGTAAATTATTGATTATTGATAATCTTAAAAATAGAGCCATCACAATCCCAAATAGGTGTGATCTTTGTGAGAATAATGTTGAGTCTATTTTTCACATTTTTCTAGAATATTTATTCACCTACTCTATCTAAATATCAAGTTCTCACCCTTAATGATGAATGGAGATTCCCTCGATATTTTAAACTACCTCAATTACCTTTCTCCCCCTCTTGGAATATCTTAAAAATTATTAAAAGCTATAAGAAAATTCACTCCATAAATGAGGAAACAATTGATCATCTCTACCATGGAGGTAGTGGAAAAACTATTTATGTAGACAATATGAGTTGTTTTATGGAAAACATCGCATTGGTATGATGGAAAATCTTTTCCTAGTAAAATTACTTGTGGAATAATTATGATAAGTGAGGTTGATTGCAATTATGTGATCTTGGGAAAATTATTGAATGACTTGATAATAATTGAAGTTTATCAAAATATTTATTTGGGTTACTCCTTTAGATTTATCACAATCTACAACTTGGAGGTCAATGATATCACCATTTTTCTCTTTATTTGTAAAGGATACTACCTATCAATCAATCTCCTTATTGATCCCTCTTTGGGAATCAACTTCTTTCATTTTTTCCAATGAGACTTAATAATTTCATCATTTTCTACTTGTTTATGGACTAGTACATTTGGAAGATTATCATGGGAGATGAGAGACTATGAATAGAGGCTTATTATTGTCAATAATACAATAAAAAAAATACTATTTGGCAATCCTTGTGAAGGGTGAGCTAAATCCATTTATATAATACATAGATAGTTACGATCGATTAGTTCATAGAGATTTCATTGTACAATGGAAGAGTAAGAAGGTTATTGTGAGGGATCTGAAATTTTAAGACTCTAAAGAGTTCAACATTGTAGTTGCTATAATGTCTAAGAAAAGAGCCAAGACCCATCAAGCGAGCAAATGTCAAAGAAAAGAAAACATTGACACTTTCGTAAAAGGCTTTGAGAAGCTCATTAAATGATAATTAAGATATCTCAAGGAGGCCCTTCCTTAAAATGAATTCAACTTCTTTCTCATTAAATATTTTACCATAAATGAGAAGAATATATTATCTATCTTTTGTTAAATAAATTTCCCTTTGTAAACAATATAAGGCATAATTACCTAGTATGCTTTGCTTTGTACCTTTCATTATATATTGAGAAATAAGTCATGAATGAGATTCTAGGTAAGAAAGAATGGTCCACTACACCAAGTTTTTATAATTTAACTTTATAATTGTGATAAATCCAATTCCTTACTTCTCAAATCCAACCATATGGTGGTTGTTAATAAAAAAGTGCTCTTATTTTATAAGAATCAAGTCTCTTTTATGTGGGAAAAGATTCTCTAACCCCGAAAAAAATGTGATCACTAAAATTTCTCCCTATAGTTCCCATATTTTTAAATCTTACAAGAGGTCTAGTCTTGGTGAGGAAACTACAAATGATCCCACTAAATCTTCACTATTCCTAGTGTTATCTTCTTTAAACTTATTAGACCTATAGGTAGAGCTAGTATTAGTATAAGTCCTACCCCCTCTAATCTTAGTGTTGAGGTGATCCATCTAATGTTTCCCCTATTGATATCATTTCCCCTCCCTCTAATACAAAAGGAAAATACCTAGATATCATTGGTTCTTCAATTGAGTTTATTGATAACCCTAGATTTAAGAATATATAAACAACTACTAAAAGGAATAATAATTATATCAAGGAGACTATGGCCTAAAATGAAATCACTCAATGATGGTTTTAATCTTCAACATAGATTCCTAAAGTAGTTCAAGAATGAAGTTGAGAATGAAATTAAGGATGGAGAAAATTCATAAATAGGTGAATATGGATGTTACTAAAATTGAGATTAAAGTGAGATTGTTTCATAAGGATTGTACAAATACATTGCTTGGATTAAGATTCTATTTATATTGTAATCATATTTCTATCTCATGCATCTCAAACACTCTTAGAATGTGAATTTGGATTCCTATAGTGTATAATTATAGAGGTATCTTCTATTTATATTCTAATGGTAACCTTGGAATTATTTTTCATATTACATTTGACTTTAGACTCATTTAAAGTATTTTCCCTTTCTTAAGTACTAGAAGAAGAAGCTGAGAATCTTGTCATAAAAATGAGTCCCACATGTGTTAGTGGCTCCAAAATAGAGAACTATATTTAGGGATTCAAACCATAAGATAGTTATGGGTTGAACATGTCTTTGTGGTTTTAGTTTGTATTTAGGGTCTCATTGATTGAGCCCATATGACATCCATGTGAATTCATTGATGTCCAAGGTGGGTATTGGATTTTTTCATGTACTAAGGCCTTGGTCTATTATTTTGGTGAAAAAAATTACGGCTTTTGTCTCTTTTCTTATGTATTAGTAGGGTAAGTGCACAAAGATGGTTCCAAAAAAGGGGACTTAAGTGGAAAATTTTTTTCTGAAATCGGGAAATACTAACCTTGGACGTGAAATTGAAGATACTTACACTCAAAATTTTGAGATGGAACAAAAAGAAGGATTCAAGTGCTCTGAGTCTACTTTCTAAACTACTAATTTATTTTGAAAATGGTTGAGATTAAGGGGTTCAAATGAGGGACGTACACAAATTGGTGTTGTTTTTGTCAGAAAAACATAACATAGCAACTCTTGTACGACCCTCATATGGTGAACCTTTTTTTAGTATTTTTAAAATCGCAACAGTAAGAAGTTAGCTAACAGTATGTAGTTGATGCACGATTTTTTTGATAATTTTTTAATGAATATTTAATTTTTTACTAATTTTCGAAGTGGACATTTCCTGAAAAACAGAATTTTGGCCGTGCTACCCCTACAAATTTTGGAAACTAATTGATTTTTATTTTATTTATTTTTTTAAATTTGTAGAATGGAGTCTAGTTTCTAAAAATGTAATTTATTTGAAAAATTGATGAACGGTTAATTTATAATGAAAAAATACCAAACACTGCTTTTTGGCAAAAAAAAGACATACAGATAAAATAAATTATGGACAAAAGGCTTAACATTTTCAGAAAGTGAAAAAAATTACATCATTGGATAGCTAAGAGAGAACCCAACATTACCCATGTGTTCAATTTTTTTGATATTGAACCACGTGCAATCCTGACGGTGAGCACGAACTCGATTATGAGAAATATGGTAGATTTTTTAAAAACACGTCTCTAGTCATTGGGAATGCCCTCCAAGCCTTTGGGTTGGTATTCCAAGGAAAATACCAAGCCTAAGGCTCAGGAATTCCCAAAGAAAGATATAACGCGCTTGCGTTATATCTCACTTTTCACATGGTTTTTGCTTCTGTGGAAAACATGTCAACTAAGACATAACGCGAGCGCGTTATAACTCACTCGCATTATGTCTTCCTTTATGTTAAATGTTAATATATTGAATGTATGTTGTTATTTTTGTATGTACATGTATGCTTGTATGTCATGTATGTATGTATGTATCAATGTATATATATTGTATGTAGGTGTCTATGTATGTTATATTGTATCTACACATGTATGAATGTATGCTTGTATGGATGTAAGATTATATGTACATATGTATTATGCTTGTATGTCCTTAGATGGAGGGAGATTTTAGAGAGAGAGAGAGTTTGGAGAGATGGAGAGGGGGTGGAAGTGAGAGTTTAAGAGAGAGGGAGTGGGAGAGAAGGGGTTGGAGTGAGAGGGACTTAGCTAGGTAGGGTGGGAGGGAGAGAGGGAGGGAGAGAGAGAGAGGGGGGGGGGGGGAGAGATAGAATTGAGGGAGAGGGAGAGAGAGAGAGGGGGGAAAGAGAGAGACAAAGAGAAAGAGAGAGTTATGTAGGTAGGGTGCCAAAGGGAGAGACTTGAGAGTGTGAGGGGGGTGAGAGGGAGAGACTTGAGAGATAGGTAGTGAGAGAGAGTGTGAGAGAGAGGGAGTGTGAATGATAGACCTGAGAGAGGGAGAGGGTGTGGGAGGGAGTGACCTGATAGAGGTAGAGAAAGAGGGGGGTGGAGTGAGAGGGACTTATCTAGGTAGGGTTGGAGGGATAGATAGAGAGAGGGGAGAGAGACAAAGAGAGAGTTACCTAGGTAGGTTTCCAGAGGGAGAGACCTAAGAGAGAGAGGAGGTGGGAGGGAGAGACATGAGAGAGAGGGAGAGAGAGGTAGTGGGAGGAGAGAGTGGGATAGAGTGGGAGGGACATAAAGAGAGATGGATAGAGGGAGCGAGAGAGGTTCGTAGGGACTGATTGAACAAGAGGTATGTAGAAAGAGGGAGATGGTAGATAGAGACAATTAGAGAGGGTAGGAGGGAGGGAAGGAGGGAGAGATGGTATGTATAGACAGGGAGAAAGTGATAGAGGTTGATGGTATAGGGTTGAGGGATTAGGGTGGAGGACCTATAGGGTTGATGGTTTCTAGGGTATTAGGGTTTAAGGTTTGAGGGTTGAGGGAATAGGGTTGATGGTAGAGGGTATTTGGTTGAGGGTATAGGGTAGAAGGTTTAAGGGTTTAGGGTTGAAGGGTTTGGGGTTAAGGGTTTAGGGTTAAGGGTTTACTTGTTTGAGGGTTGAGGGTTTAGGGTATAGGTTTGAGGGTATATGGTTGAAGGATTAGGTTTAGGGTCCAATGTAAGGGGTAGAGGGTATAGGGGTAGAGGGTTTAGGGTCTAAGGATTGAGGGTTCGGGGATTAAGGGTTTAGGGTTGAGAATTGAGGGTTGAGGGTTTAATGTATAGGGTAAAGGGTAGAGGGTAGAGGGTTTAAGGGTTGAGGGTTGAAGATTGAGAGTTTAAGGTATAGGGTCGAGGGATTAGGGTTGAGGGTCCAATAAATAGGGTAGAGGTTATAGGGGTTGAGAGATTAAGGTTTGAGGGTTTAGGGATTAGGGTAGAGAGTTTTCTTAGATTTCACAATATAAGGGTTGAGGAATTAGGGTTGAGGGATTAGGGTTTAGGGTAGAGAGTATTGGGTTGAGGGTTGAGGGATTAAGAGGGTATAGGGGTTGAGGGATTAGGGTTTAAGGGTTTAGAGTTGAGGTTGAGGGATTAAGAGGGTATAGGAGTAGAGGGATTAGGGTTGAAGGGTTAAGCGTTGAGGGTTGAGGGATTTATAGGGTATATGGGTAGAGGGATTAGGGTTGAAGGGTTGAGGGTTGAGCGTTGAGGGATTAAGAGGGTATAGGGGTTCAGGGATTAGGGTTTAAGGGTTGAGGTTTGAGGGTTCAAGGATTAAGAGGGTATAGGGGTATAGGGATTAGGGTTGAAAGGTTGAGCGTTGAGGGTTGAGGGATAAATAGGGTATAGGGGTAGAGGTATTAGGGTTGAAGAGTTGAGGGTTGAGGGTTGAGGATTGAGGGATTAAGAGGATATAGGGGTTCAGGGATTAGGGTTGAAGGGTTGAGGGTTGAGGGATTAAGAGGGTATAGGGGTTGAGGGATTAGGGTTCAAGGGTTCAGGGATTAAGAGGGCATAGGGGTTGAGGGATTAGGGTTGAAGGTTTGAGGGGGGTTGAGCGTTGAGGGTTGAGGGATTAATAGGGTATAGGGGTAGAGGGATTAGGGTTGAAGGGTTGAGGGTTGAGCATTGAGGGTTCGGGGATTAAGAGGGTATAGGGGTTGAGGGATTAGGGTTTAAAGGTTGAGGGTTGAGGGATTAAGAGGGTATAGGGGTTTAGGGATTAGGGTTTAAGGGTTCAGGGTTCAGGGCTCAAGGTTCATGGATTAAGAGGGTATAGGGGTTCAAGGATTATGGTTTAAGGGTTAAGGGTTGAGGGTTGAGGGATTAAGAAGGTAAAGGGGTTGAGGTATTAGGGTTTAAGGGTTGAGGGTTGATGGTTTAGGGATTAAGAGGGTATAGGGGTTGAGGGATTAGGGTTGAAGGGTTGAGCATTGAGGGTTGAGGGATTAATAGGGTATAGGGGTAGAGGGATTAGGGTTGAAGGGTTGAGGGTTGAGGGATTAATAGGGTATAGGGGTACATGGATTAGGGTTGAAGGGTTAAGCATTGAGGGTTGAGGGATTAATAGGGTATAGGGGTACAGGGATTAGGGTTGAGGGTTGAGTGTTGAGGGTTGAGGGATTAAGAGGGTATAGGGGTTCAAGGATTAGGGTTGAAGGGTTGAGGGTTGAGGGATTAATAGGGTATAGGGGTAGAGGGATTAGGGTTGAATGGTTGAGGTTCGAGGGTATATCTCTCAACCCTAATCCCTCAACCCTCTATCCTTCAACCCTAATCCCTCAACCCTCTCTCTTTCTCCCACTCTCCCCTTCTCCCACTCTCCCACTCTCTCTTTCTCCCACTCTCCCCTTATCCCACTCTCCCACTCTCTCCCTCCCTCTCTTTCTCCCACTATCCCACTCTCTCCCTCCCTCTCTATCTCCCACTCTCTCCCACACTCTCTTTCTCCAACTCTCCCCTTCTCCCACTCTCCCACTCTCTCCCTCCCTCTCTTTCTCCCACTCTCCCACTCTATCTTTCTCCCATTCTCCCTCTCTCTCCTCCCTCTCTATCTCCCACTCTCACCTTCTCCCACTCTCTCCCACACTCCTTTCTACCACTCTTCTCCCACTCTCTCCCACTCTCCCCTTCTCCCACTCTCCCTCTTCTCCCACTCTCTCCCTCCCCTCTCTTTCTCTCCTACCTCCCCATCTCCCTCCCACTCTCTCTCTCCCACACTCTCTTTCTCCCACTCTCCCCTTCTCCCACACTCCCACTCTCTCCCTCCCTCTCTTTCTCCCACTCTCCCCCTCTCTCCCTCCCTCTCTATTTCCCACTCTCTCCCACACTCTCTTTCTCCCACTCTCCCCTTCTCCCACTCTCCCACTCTCTCCCTCCCTCTATTTATCCCACTATCTCTTTCTCCCCCTCTCCCTCTCCCTCTCCCTCCCTCTCTCTCTCTTTCTCTCTTACTCCCTCTCACTCCCTCTCTCCCTATTTCTCTCCCACTCTCTCTTTCTCCCCCTCTCCCTCTCCCTCCCTCTCTCCCTCACACACACACACACTCACCTCTATCTCCTCTACTATAAAGGTGCAAGGGAAAAATATAGAATTAGGATAGAGGGTATAGACAAAGAGGGAGAAACTAAATATATTAATAAATCCATATTTCACATAATTCACTCGCGTTATAACGCGTGCGTATTTTTTAATCCACTAAAAACGGTAAAAAATTCTATATACCCGTGATTTAAAGGCCCACAGTCTGCATATTCCCCTGGTTTTGCGCATGCTCTGACAAAAAGTTGCTTTTTGATGATGTTGTGAAGTGTGCAAGCATGTTTTTCACATTCCATCACCTTTTCCATGATCTTTCTACCACCTTTGCATGAAATAGCAGAGTTTCCATGTTGAAAGACATATAATATCAATTGAATTTTGAATTCCATTGAAAACTAATATACAATTGAAGTTTGGAGGGGAACAAGCTTTTGAACAAGTCAAATTGTTGTGGAGTTTGAAGAAAGAAGAAGCTAAGGCTACATAATTGGGTTGAACTCCTCCATTTGAAAGTCTGTTTTTTTAGGTATGTGAAGTCTCTACACATTTTATTTCATTCTATTAGGGATTTCTTTCATTTTTGTTTGTCATTATAACCTTACGTTGTCATTGTAACTATATTTCCCTTCACAACACATTTGATTCATATACTCAAATTAGCATTAAGAGTTCCCAATTCCTTAAGGACCTTCAAAACACCTTGAAAACCTTGAAAATAACTAATTACAATCAACTAGATTCCTCAAAACATCAACCAATGATTATTTCATTCATAACTTGTCTTAAATCTTTCATAATGGCACCAATATTTACAAACACAAACTATAATTCTCAAGGCACAACCAAACCTTTATTTGCTTAAGAAATCTTTGTTTGAGTTAGTACAACAAAAATGAAACCTTTCAAAAGTCTGCCCTTACACACAAACTTAGTTCCTTTGTTCACTGTCCACATTACTAGTAGCCAATCATCTACAAACTATCACATGTATCTCCCAAACCATGCACACACTTCAGACTGTGATACTCATTTTTGATGCAGAGTTAGAGGACCCAAAACCATTCAATATGTCAACTTGCCTTCAAGAGGCATCTAACAAGATTAAAAAGTCCTAATGGACCAATCCCAACACTCCACCAAGTTGGACAACAAACAGAAACACTATTTCCCACTTTTCACCCTTGGAATCTAGTAGTAGTGCAAAACTAGTTTTGGGCCCTTAACTCCAAAACACTAGGAAAATAAAAGAATGATTCTAGCACCCATTTCATAGTTTCAAGACATGCCTTAACCCATTACATGACTCCTTTGGGACAACTTTAAGAAAACTGACCTTTTCACTATTTTAGGCCTCCAAGTATGCCAATTTTACAAAGGAACTACCCTTAGATCCTCACACCATACTTCCAAACCCAAAAAAAATCTTTTATTAGGTCTCCTAACAAGATATTTTCTAGGTCTTAGGACCTTACCCACTCAACTAGGGTTCCAATACAAAAACCCCCAGTTTTCAATGCAAAGAGGGAGGGTTTATAGAAACTCCTATACCCGGGCCTTCCCAGACCATTCCAAAGAATCAAACATCTTCAAAATACCTTGAATAAGGTTAAAATTTCATTACATAGACCACTCCTTCAACACTTATTTAAAATCACTCCTTGGTTCCTCAAATTCTCATGGAAAAGTGCTTGTTTCAGCCTAAGAACCCCATCCTATTGTCATTAGTTTCATTCCAAGGAATTTTAAACAATAAAATACCCTATTATAACAATGTACATGCCATCCCACTGAGAAAAAATTCATAACAGTAGGTGGGATGGTCATTTCATAATTAAATCCTACTCAAACCCTTGACTGGCTTGAAATGAGCAGTTTCAGAAAATTGTCAATTGCTCCCTTCAAACGTATTGTTAAGCCCTCAGAACTAATGCATTAGAGATTTAAGACATGTACCTAAAATATTCTATTATTTTTGTAACAAGGGGAGGTTGTACAGATTTGTACAAGTTCAGGAATGTGCAAAAAAACTAGTGAATTTCTAGAAAACAACGTTTTTTATCATAAAAATGGATTTCAAAATGAACAATACTCCTCCCTTCGAGCCAATGGAGGTTGTTTAAACCTTTTAAATGACAACCAACTCCCCCCAATTCCTATAACTAACAAACAACCACCTTTGAAAGCATATAAAAAATATATCTATGCTTCCATAGTTTGTACACATTTGTCTATGCTAGGTTAACTTTTGTACACGATGATTGTAAGTATTATTTAAATGAATCCTTCAATGACATATTCTTCAATTAACTCGAATGGATACATTTTTTAGGAACTAATATTCATCTCATTACCATGGTACAGATAAAATTATTCGCCATGCCGAAGAAAAAGACAAAGAGGAAACTAATAGACGAAGAGAACGAAACCTTCAAAGAAAATGAGAGAGTTCGGGTGGTGGCATATCGTGAAAAGAAGAAATTGGAAATGATTGATGAAAACAAGCCGATTGTAGAGGAACCTCAACCATAAAAAAGAGAACGGGAATTGGTAGCACAATAGGCACGAATGCGAAAGCATCATCATAAGATAGATTCGGATATTGTAGTTGGAGACACACCCTCAAAGACAAGTGAATATGAAGGCACACCATTAAGCACAAGAGAATATGGAGGGACACCATCTAGCACAGTGAATATGGACGGACACCATCTACTACAAGTGAATATGGAGGGGCACCATGTACCGCAAGTGAATATTGTTGGACACCATCCAACACATCTCAAATTGAGAGTACATCATCACTCAGAATTGACGAAGAAGGTGTGCCATCATCCCCATGTGAACCTCAAGGTATGTCCTCTTCTCCACCCTCGATCGAAGGTACGCAATCTATCCCACCTCAATTAAATATTGATGAAATTCCTAATGTTGAGATGTATGTACCTAGGAGAACACCACCTAGAATTTTGCGTAGAAAGCCAAAGTATTTGATTAATATTGATGATGATATTTTGTAGCACATGGAAGGTAATATTTCAACATGCACTTGTAGAAGATATGCTGATAAGATTTGGGAATGATTCTTTGAAAGGCTAATTGAGACTACAAGATGTCAACTATTGTTGAAATGATGCAGGGTGTAAAGTATAGGAACATCATGAAGACTCTTGGGTTGAGAACATCGAATGCATCGAGTGAAGACACTATTGTGAAGAATCTAATGGATGCTTATGAGAATGTGGGTAAGACCTCATGCTCAAAGGATAGTAATGTCACCCGACGTTTCATTACATCGACTTTGGTAAGTTTTCAAACAAAGAGAGCTCGTCTAATTAAAAAGACTAGTGAAAAAACGGGAATTAGTAGAAAAAATTTATCAAGATCCATTCAAAGGCGGCAAAGAATTGAGGGCAATGATTCAAATGTATTATGGGCATTCTCGTGGAGATTGTCACAAAAAGATAAAGAAGTTGTCAAAGCCTTGAGAACACTAATTGAATAGTATTAGAAGAATAACACAAGGCCATCTCTGAATCAAAGGGATGTGGTAAGAAGGAGAATCGGTAGTCGAAATCATGAGCCACATCCAAAGCATTTTTTGGATATGACTCAAACCCAATTTTTTCAAAAGTTTGAAAATAATTATCCTCAAATTAGTATTTCTTAAAGATTTTTTGAAATGCTTAAACCTTTTTATGTCAAGATAAATCACACACGCACTACTTTTTGTTGTAGACTACATATTGAATTTTCTAACCATTATGATGTTTATCGTTCTATATGTTTAGATTTGCATACTAACGATGTTTTGTAGGATTGTGGCATACAAGCCCCACCAAAATATTCAAGAGAGTTCTTATCAAAAAAATTATGTGAAATAGAGGATGGCCAGATATTCTATAGGACAACATGCTTGGATGGTTCATGCGAGCATTGCGGTGGCTTCCAACATATGCCAGTATGTCAACATATGGAAAGCATAGATGAGGTGGGACAAAAACTAGTAGAGTTCGGGAAGTATAAAATAGTGGCATATGCTACAAAAGATGGGTCTCAAGAAAAAAGGTGTGAGTTGGTTATTGAGAAGATTCCAATGTACCAATTTATGACCACATTTCGTGACAATATACTATCTGAGTATGCAATTCATACCCATATATCCCAATGGTTGGACACGTAATTCAAGCTATGCAAGGACACCTTTCCAATTGGAAGCATATTATTCATGGTTGACTTTGCGGAGAACTACACTCTACAGCCACAACATGAGGTGCAGTCACAGTATTACAACTCCACACAAGTTTCGATATTTGTGCACATAGCATTCATTCATGCATCTGATAGTACAGATGAGCAAAGGAAGGTATTGAGGGAGTACCACTTTTACATTAGTGAATGATCGCACGCATTCTCCAGAGTTCATGCAAGGTTGCTTCCAAATGTTCTACAGTGGTTTGGCTCAAAGGGGCATAGAATATGATCAACATATAATATGGTCTGATAATTGTGCAACACAATTCAAGAACTCGTGCATGCTCTACTGGTTGTGCAGGATGCATGTCATTATAGGTGTTCAACATATGAAGAACTTTTGTGAGGTCGTACATGGAAAGGGGGAGCATGATGGTGCAGGAGCATTCATGAAAAGAGCGTTAGCACGAGAAGAGTTAAAGTATAAAGACAGTGCAAAGTTGACAGATGTAAAATCAATCATTGAGTGGTGTAATGCTTTGATGGGTCTAGGTAACGAAGGTACATCTTTAGTTCGTAGATTTTTTTGGTTGATGAATGATACTAACATTGCACCATATGAAGACTATTGTACACTAAGAGGATCGAGTGAGGTACACTCTTTCCTTAGCTCAAATGCAGGTTCATGGAGTATCAATACATGAAAGATGGCATGCTTTTGTTCTTCATGTACAATGCAAGCCTGGAATGATTGTGAGTCAGGGGAGTGGGTTAAAAAATGGTTCACAAGTTATCTTAGCCCACTTCACACGTATCACCCTTCGACGGTATTGGAATTGACACAGATGGAAGCATCGGTCGACTTTGACCACGTATCAGATCTAGTTCAACCAGGTGATATATCTACTTGCTTAGTTGTTGAAATTCCATATCGTTATCTTAATTTGTACTGTATTCGTAATGTTGATAAATTTTAAGAGATTTTTTGCACATATCAATGCAGGGCATGTTTATGCGGTTATTGCAGATGAAGACAATGAAGAGGGAACAGAATATTACTTGTGTCATTGTGTTGAGGCCAAAAAGAAATTGGAGGCCCCAGTTATAGATGGAGAAAACATCGAATACCCTACAAGCTCCGTTGTGGTTACTGGAACATCACTTAGAAGGTACCCACATTCAAGTGTTAAACATTGGCTATTTCAGGACTTTGACATGCATCCTAAGATTCTTCATTACTCGAACCTTGTCGTGGCATCCAATGTTCATTTGACCAAATATGGGGGTAGAACTTTGAACAAGACCTTGTGGAAGGTTTGTGAGTCTGACCATGAGGCTATACTTGACACAATAAAGAGTAGAGAAGATTTGGATGGTTCGTTGGATTAATTTGTAAGTATATGCACATTGGTTCTTATTAATTTATACTTGTATGCACATTAATTTGTTTGATGTCAATGCTATCATCTTCTTTTATAGTGATCGGTGTCCCCTTGCAAAAAATGCAAAAATATGAGCCATCCAAGAGAACGTCAGCCAGAAAAGCAATGCAACATCCTTATTTTGATGATCTTGAAAAATGTCAATCAAGATTTGAATCCATTAGAAAAGTGTGTGCAAAGCTTGGTGAGGGAATTTCAAGTTACTCATTTGAAGTTAACCTTATCATGAGCAGCTATGATGTAGACATTATAAGAGCATCTGCAATTTTAACTTACTCTAATCATGACAGGTGTTGTGTGCAATAGGTATGTTGGAATTTCCAGTGAAGATGTATGACCAGGAGTGACTAAGTTGTGAAACCTGCATGCCTATCTGTAAGTGCCTTCCATCTATTTTTATTTCATTTCCATTTCGGATGCTCTTTCTTTTTCTCTTTTACTTTACATATTTGTAAGTAAAATACTAAAAATTGATTGATCTCTCATTGCAGAAAATGTTGATTTAAGAGCCATCAAAGAGAATCTCAGTCAAAAAAGCAATGCAACATCCTTATTTTGATGATCTCAATTTTAATTTCAAGCCATTATAAAAGAGCGTGTGAAGCTTAGCAAGGGAATATCAAGTTACTCAATTGAAGTTAACCTCATAATGAGCACCTAATGTAGAAATTTAAAGAGAATATCAAATATATGAGTGACATTGTAAAATATTTGTGAGAACGAAGTGCCTGAGGCATTGTAATAAGATTTACTTACATAATGACAAACTCTAAGGCATTGTAATAAGATTTTCTTACATAATGCATTTTTGGGGCAGCAATTATCATGTATCCAAACCCTCAGATCCACAATTTGTCTTAGGACAAACTCACTCCACCATGCAAAACCAAAACCCTTATTTTATGCAATATTTTATCAAACCCTAGGGTGAAACCTCATTTTTCATGCCCTTTTCCATCAAAATCTACAAGGGAAACAACATAAACCCCATAAAACTTATTCCCTTTCACTTAGAATTTCTTGTCTAATCCTACAAGATCCCGTTGGGCCCCTCTAGAAAAACCTCTCTCGGTTTTTCTTATCTCGGAGTGGTTTTCCCGTGGCGGCGGATTTTCACTTGATGGAAAAAGTGTCAAAATCAAGCTGTGCAAAGTTGCGAAGTGGTGCAACTTTCATTCTGTAACTTGTGTGACCAAGCAGACTATTCCAACACATCTGAATAGGTATTTTTATGCTATGCATGGTCCTCTTTCACACTAAAACACGTGAAATCGCTCTGAGCTATGTTCCAACGGATCGATCCCTTAAGGGTCCAAAGTGCAAAATGGCTGCAAACTTCAGCATGCTATTACTTGGATACCGTGACACTTATAAACTTATCATCTAATCTTAGAGGATTGCGTTGGGCCCCTCTAGAAAAACCTCTCTCGGTTTTGGCTATCTCGGAGTGGTTTTCCCGTGGCAGCGAATTTTCACTTGATGGAAAAAGTGTCAAATTCAAGTTGTGCAAAGTTGCAAAGTGGTGCAACTTTCACTCTGCAACTCGTGTGACCAAACTAACTGCTCCAACACATTTGAATAGGTATGTTTATTCTAGGCATGGTCCTCTTTCACACCGAAACACGCAGAATCGCTCTAAGCTACATTCCACCAGATCAATCCCTTAAGGGTCCAAAGTGCAAAATGGCTGCAAACTTCAGCATGTTATTACTCGGATACCGTGATGCTTAGAAACTTCTCATCTGATCCTACAAGATTGCGTTGGGCCCCTCTACAAAAACCTCTCCCGATTTTTTCTATCTCAGAGTGGTTTTCTCATGGCGGCGGATTTTCACTTGATGGAAAAAGCATCAAATGCAAGCAATGCAAAGTTACAAAGTGGTGCAACTTTTGTTCTGCAACTTGTGTGACCAAGTGGACTATTCCAAAATGTCTGAATAGGTATTTTTACGCTAGGAATGGTCCTCTTTTGCACCGAAACACGTGGAATCGTTCTGAGCTATGTTCCACCGAATCAATCCCTTAAGGGTCCAAAGTGCAAAATGGCTTTAAACTTCAGCATGCTGTTACTTGGATATCGTGACACTTAGAAACTTTTCATCTAATCCTACAGGATTGCGTTGGGCCCCTCTAGAAAAACCTCTCGTTTTTGGCTATCTTGGAGTGGTTTTCCTGTGGCAACGGATTTTCACTTGATGGAAAAAGTGTCAAATTCAAGTTGTGCAAAGTTGCAAAGTGGTGCAAATTTCACTCTGCAACTCGTGTGACCAAATTAACTGCTCCAATGTGTTTGAATAGGTATTTTTATGCTAGGCATGGTCCTCTTTTACACTGAAACACGCGGAATCGCTTTGAGCTACGTTCCACCGGATCAATCCCTTAAGGGTCCAAAGTGTAAAATGGCTTTAAAATTCAGCATGCTATTACTAGGATACCGTGATGCTTATAAACTTCTCGTCTAATTCTATAGAATTGCATTGGTCCCCTCTACAAAAACCTCTCTCGGTTTTTTCTATCTCAGAGTGGTTTTCCCGTGGCAGCGGATTTTCACTTGATGGAAAAAGCATCAAATGCAAGCAATGCAAAGTTGCAAAGTGGCGCAACTTTCGTTCTACAACTTGTGTGACCAAGCGGACTATTTCAACATGTTTGAATAGGTATTTTTATGCTAGGCATGGTCCTCTTTCACACCGAAACACGTGGAATCGCTTCGAGCTATGTTCTAATGGATCGATCCCTTAAGGGTCCAAAGTGCAAAATTGCTTTAAACTTCAGCATGCTATTACTTGGATACCATGACACTTAGAAATTTCTTGTTTGATCCTATAGGACTGCATTGGGCCCCTCTAGAAAAACCTCTCTCAGTTTGGCTATCTCGAAGTGGTTTTCCCGTGGCAGCGGATTTTCATTTGATGGAAAAAGTGTCAAATTCAAGTTGTGCAAAGTTGCAAAGTGGTGCAACTTTCGCTTTGCAACTCGTGTGACCAAACTAACTACTCCAACCCATCTAAATAGGTATTTTTATGCTAGGAATGGTCCTCTTTCACACTGAAACACGTGGAATCGCTCTGAGCTACGTTCCATCGAATCGATCCCTTAAAGGTCCAAAGTGCAAAATGACTGCAAACTTCAGCATGCTATTACTCGGATACCGCGATGCTTAGAAAATTCTCATCTAATCCTAAAGGATCATGTTGGGCCCCTCTACAAAAACCTCTCCCAATTTTCGCTCTCATAGTGGTTTTCCCGTGGCGGCGGATTTTCACTTGATGGAAAAAATATCAAATGCAAGCAGTGCAAAGTTGCAAAGTGGTGCAACTTTCGTTTTTCAGCTTGTCTAACCAAGCAAACTATTCCAACACATCTGAATAGGTATTTTTACGCTAGGCATGGTCCTCTTTTGCACCGAAACACGTGGAATCACTCTGAGCTATGTTCCACTAGATCGATCCCTTAGGTTGGAGGAGTCTAAAGTTGCAAATTTGTAAGTTGCTTAAAGCAACAAATTTGAAATACAATGGTTACTTGTTTCGAAAGTTGGTTTTTAGTTAGTTGAGGGCGTGGATCAGTTAGATTTTTTATACAAACTTGTTGATCTCGTATTTGGAATGACCTCCAGCTTCCTATATAGTCCCAAGGCTGACATGGATTGAAAGAGGGCTGAGTTCACAAGAACCCATATCTCATGATAATGAATGGCCCACTTATCACTCATTGCATCTAGGTGATGTTCACAGAGGTGAGGCACTAGGCCTTCCCGATAGGTCACCCATCCCAGTACTATTCTAGCTCAAGCACTTAACCACGGAGTTTTTTCCCCAAGGTTAAGCCCACTTATCTTGCAACCCCGTTTGCAAAACCTTCAGCAAGTGTTGTGCCTTATGAAACATTCATTATAGAGCCCCTTTAGCTCATCAATTGATAAGTAGGAGGTATTTTCTACAATGTGTCAAATTGTGATATTGCTATCAAGATTCAATTGTGTAGTTTTCGAGTATAAAAGAGAATAAGGGAAGATCAAAGTAATCAATTTGCAGAATTATTTTTATTATTGAATTACCTAGTGTGGGATTGGTCTATATGAGCAAAAATTTATAATATGGGAGTATACGTTTCAAGCATATAATCCGGAAAGGACTCAAAATAAGATGCATGACTACAAAGTATCGATCAGGAAAGGCATCCCAATTCTCAAGGCCTATATATCAATGATAGGCAGATTCATATTCAAAGCTAGCACATGATTTTAATTGATTAATTAGAAACAACTATTATATTTATTTATCAAATTTCTATTATCAAATTAATATTTGAATTAGACTTCATATTCAGAGCTCGAGTCATTACAGTGGTATTAGAGCGAATGAACCTGCCAGCCTTTGGGTATTGCAACAAATTGACTTTCCATTGGAGGCATGGCAACCGATGATAGTGGTTGGAAAGATTACTTTATGAATCAGGTAGTAAGCTTGGTAGTTTATCTTAAAGGAATTCCATTATGGTCACATTGAAAATAATAGAAGAATGTTTAGGCTTTATTGAGCAGTCATTTGTAGTATTAGATATAGCTCTAGCTTTTACAGTATTGCACGTGATTGCAGACAGTTTCAAAGATCTAGATGATATCAATAGTTTGCATTACTCAAGAAGGATGAACATCTTAAAGAGATTTGCGGAAATCAAGACAAATAACCTTCTTGTGGACTTAGGGTTGCAAGATTTGATCTACAACATGTTCCACCATTTGTTCAGTAGGATCAAGAACACACATAATGAAGGTGTGTTTGCAGCCATGAAATATTATGGTTCGAACTATCCAAAAAAGTGATGTTTTATCTCGACCAACCATATCTATACTATAGTTTGTTTAGAAACAAGGATGGGTTCTCTCTTCATCGGCATATACATTATTCCTCGATGTTTTCACACCAGTGTTACAAGACTTGGACTCGCCTCGGACTTGACAAGCCAATTTTTTACTTAGACTCGGGCTCCGAGCCCAGACTCGACAAATAGAAAAACCTAAGAAATTCAAAGATTTTTAAGGATTTAAAACTTGTTTCATGCACCCTTTAATAAATAAACCTTAAAGACACAATAGCATTATCAAATAGAAATTACTATGATCCCATACACAAACATACATCAATCACATAAGTATAAGCACAAATTTTAGCTGAAGAAAATAACACATTTAGATATATAAATATTGTGATATTGCTATCAGGATTCAATCGTGTAGTTTTACAAGTCAAACACATTGACCCATGATTCATGAGTAGTCGTTCACAAGAACCCATCTCTCATGATAATGAATGGTTCATAAGGAGGAAGATAAATCTTCATACATTTCTTCTATCACAAATGAGATAAGTGCTTGGTTTCATGAAGGTCATGAGGCAACCATTAATGGGGAGTGGATACATGAAGAACCGATGGAGAATGATAATAGCTTCAGACCTGCTATAAAGTATATGCACAAATACAAGGTATATGCATGAAAACACGTAAGCCACAAAGTATACATTCAAACGAACGTAAGTCACAAAGTATACACGTAAGTTGTAAAGTATACACTTGAATACATGTAACTCATATCTATTAAACCATCAATTTAGAATGCAAATATGGACAAGCATCGATAAAAGATATTTGTATTAACCAAATAGCCATGTAGGCATACTTCAATATATGTCGATATAAGTATGAAATATATGTACAAAATAGCCATATAGGCTTACGAGAATGCCATATAGGCATACAATGTCAAATATGTCCAATAAAAAATATGTACAAAACTACCATGTAGGCATACAACAAAGGGCTCTGGAATCAAAAATCATTGCTCTCCATGCCTTGGAAATAAAATATTTCCATTTCCTTTTCGATTGGATGGTGATAGGTTTGTCACTCATTTTTGTTGCGCTCGAGGAGTGCTCTTGCTGCTCCTCCTAGGATTTAGTTCATTGTGAAGTTTTGACTGTTACAATAAGAAGTAAAGACATGAATATATAGAAATTACATTATAAAAAATGATATATTTGACAAAATAATCACTTACCGCCATCTCACGATCTCTCTCCATGAGGGAAATATTCTCACGCCCATGCTCAGGCATGCTCAAGCCCTGTATAAACCATACAAATAGAAATTAAACTATGTGAATCAATAATGGTTTTATTTTTCACTAACTAACATCTATAACAACAAAAGTAAATTGAAATTTACTAATTTGCCTCATAACTCTCCTGTCAGAGCCATCGAGGATTGTATAGAAGATGTCACACCAATATCCATTTCCCTCATCACATTTGGAGGTTTATCATCTTGCAACATCTAAAAATAAAACAACAAATTATTCAACGTAATCAACGATGTGCATATAAACTACACAAATCTATTAAGTACGTGATTCATTAGTTAAACTCTTTATTCTATTACCTCTGTGTAGGTTTGAGTAAATCCATCGCCACTAGGAAGTGTTCCATCAAAACCTCCAATATTAGTCTGTTCAACATCCAAAATCGCATATTAAATTACCATTCATAAAACAATGTTATTAACATGCAAAAAATTTATAATTGTTTACTAGTTACATACCCTAGCGATAGGTGTACTACAGAAATAAGTTAGCGGGGGGCCGATGTATTCAGTCTCAACACTGTGACCCTGCAATTTTATTAAAATCATAAAACATTTTTATTTAATCTTGCATTTCAAAATCAAAATTTAATAAATTAAATTCAATGAACATGCACTAAATTTTACCTGACTATCAATGCCATATGCTTGATGCAAAATGTCAGTTGCCCTCTCCATCTCCATAGCTGCAGATGGATCCTACATACCAGTCTCCTGAGTGTCAGTGGGGTCATATGAACAAGTAGCCCCGCAAGATTGACACACATGTGTTTGAAGGCCACCACTTGAAGACTCCCCTGGATGGCGTTGTAGAATAGGGCTAGTATGATGGATGACACTCTAGGTCAAAGTGATGATCACCTGCAATGTCTCTACATCAGCACTTCCCTTCGCGACGGAAGGCATAACAATGTGCTCACGAGGTGGCCTAGCGAGAGCTCATCTACCTTGCCACGTAGGATCAGGCTGTGTACCAGGTCTATCTTGAGCTGACCGCCCACCTCTCCCCTGGAAATCCTTCATATCAAAATAATTTGGAATCTTGTTCAATAAGAACTCACTGTATAGTTTCCTAAGGAAATATTGCGAGACCTCAAAATTGTTGCACGATGGGAAATTGAAGACCATGTACCACCTATCATAAAATTGGTCCCTAATCTATTGGTGGTGGCACCAATGGATAGGAAACCTCTTCGCATTGAGGGTAAGATTTGTATTTGTGCATGGGTCGGTGAATAATGAGCACAAATCACCTTTTATAATTTTTAAATACTTTACATCCTTGTATGATAGTTTATTTGCATAATAATCCCTAGCCACCTGTCTCCTATCTTGCCATCCAGTTAATTGTTTGCTAATTGAATCTACATTTTTTAACATATCTTTCAATGAATTTGCTAGGGTCATTCTTTATGCGATTGAACCATTTTGATCACTCAACCTACTGATCAAATCCTCAATTTGCTTTTTGTTGTTCTCAATTTCGCTCATTAAATTTTGGTGAGTGCCAGGAGGGGGTTGAGTGATTGGTGGAGGAGGTTGATTTTGATCTTGAGGATTTGGTTGGTCTTCTTGTTGAGGATTTGGTTGGTCCTCCTATTGGGGATTTTTAGGGTTTGCAGGTTGATTTGCATCTCCTAAAAATTCAATCAAACATATATCAAACTCAACCTAAAACTAACAAATTCAAAACAAAAACCATAGAATCCTTACCTCTCACAGCTCCTCCTCGTCGTGGCGCCATCATTGCAAAGAAATATCAATTGTTGGTGAAGAAATTTTTTGAATTGCTCCTCCTAGAACGCGAGTGCGAAATTGTGGGTGTTTTGGCCGCGGCTGCAAAAAGAAAAACAGTCAAAATGCTAATGACAGATTTGCATTTCTTTTTTTTCTTTTAACAATCAATAATGCGAGCGCATTATAACGCGCTCACGTTATCGGTTTGTAGTTGTCGAGCCTCAGGCTCAGCATAACGAGCCATAACGTGAGGGCGTTATAACACGCTCGCATTATGGATTTTCAAAAAAAAATTAGAGGGTGTCCACGAAATTGCTACCCATTTCCATGCACCCACCCAATAGTATAAGATAGTAGTTTAATATCATTTTGTGCTGTTTTTTTTTTTCAATGGTGCGAAATTTAAACACAACAATGGAATGTGTGATTTTGAAGACATTCAAAAAACTGAAAACTCCACATTGTGTTTCCCAAATTTCAAATTAAAAGAACTTGTAAAACCCTCTATATTTAAACAAGGAGATTCAAATAACTGAAACCCAGCACTATGTTTCCCATTCATAATTATTTTGTACAGTTTTTTAATTGAAACCCAGCACTGCGTTTCCCATTCAGAATTATGTTTTACAGTTTTTTTTTTCAATGGTGCGAAATTTAAACACAACAATGGAATGTGTGATTTTGAAGACATTCAAGCAACTGAAATACTCCACGTTATGTTTCCCAAATTTCAAATTAAAAGAACTTGTAAAACCCTCTACATTTAAACAAGGAGATTCAAATAAATGAAACCCAGCACTATGTTTCCCATTCAGAATTATTTTGTATAGTTTTTTATTGAAAACCAGCACTGCGTTTCCCATTCAAAATTATTTTTTGCAATTTTTGTTTTCAATGGTGAGAAATTTAAACACAACAATGGAATGTGTGATTTTGAAGACATTCAAGCAATTGAAATACTCCACATTGTGTTCCCAAATTCAAATTAAAAGAGCTTGTAAAATCCTCTACATTTAAATAAGGAGATTCAAATAAATGAAACCCAGCACTGTGTTTCCCATTCAAAATTATTTTGTATAGTTTTTATTGAAACCCAACACTGTGTTTCCCATTCAGAATTATTTTTTGCAATTTTTTCTTAAAATGGTGCGAAATATAAACCCAACAATGGAATGTGTGATTTTAAAGACATTCAAGCAACTGAAATACTCCACATTGTGTTCCCAAATTTCAAATTACAAGAACTTGTAAAACCCTCTACATTTAAACAAGGAAATTCAAATAAATGAAACCCAGCACTATGTTTCCCATTCATAATTATTTCGTACAATTTTTCATTGAAACCCAGCACTGCATTTCCCATTCGAAATTATTTTTTGCAGTTTTTTTTTTAAATTGTGTGAAATTTAAACCCAACAATGGAATGTGTGATTTTAAAGACATTCAAGCAATTGAAATACTCTACATTGTGTTTCCCAAATTTCAAATTAAAACATCTTGTAAAGCCCTCTGCTTGCAAAAAATGTACCCCTCACCTCGATTTCATTTGTATTCTCCTGCAAATCCTCCACGTGCACTCCACACTTCAGCTTATTTGGTTGGTATTCTCCTCGAAGTTGTCCACATGCACTCAGACCTTCGGCTTTCCCTTTCAACGTGCAGACAGGAAACAAAACAAATAGTATTTTCACCTTGCTTTCTCCAAACAGAAAAGGCCCACATCATTCCCTTCCACTTTTCCCGCACTAGACAAAAAAAACTTGCCGACGAAGCTAACCCGCCAGCTTTTTCGAAAGGCAACGAGCGGGAAAACGCACCTGACGGTGCCACTAACTCCCGCTTGACCATCACTCAGACGTTTCATCCCATCCGTCGGTTTCAGGCATCTGGTGGGCCCCGCACTACAACGTCTCGTCATGTTATGTATGTATCCATGTATGTTCTTATATATGTTTTTCATGCATTTTTCGATGTACATAGGTGAATTTTATCTAGTAGTTAGCCGACTCCTGGAGTTTGATGGATCTACACCCATATGGGGTGGAGGACCCATATATAGTATGGGATTGCACACTACACAGTGACAATAATTATTTTTTTTATTTTTTTAAATACATTGCATTTAAATAGTGAAATGCATTTTTTAAATAAAGTATGCACTGGTATGTTTGGGGGCTTAATGGCTTCCAACCAAAAAACAATTGATTTTTTTGCAAACTCAATTAAAATTGACAAATTAATAGTCAATTTTAACTTTTTCGAGCCTTCTGAATGTGATAGCAGGGTTAGATTTGACCCAGAATGCTCTGAAATGGCAATTCCTTGTTGGATTTGGAAATGAACCTTCTGCTTCAAATTCTTATAGATGTGGCTTTCGATGTCTAATTCTGATGAAATAAAGGACAGATCTGACTTTCTCAGTTGTTCTAAACTTAATGGTGAGCTCGAAATTTCTCCAGGAAGCTTCAAAAAACCAACAACTAGCAAGTCAATGTATGAACCCCCTAGAAATTGATATTTTCTCCACACTTTTTTGATTCTTTAGATCATCCAAGGATGCAATACAAGAGCATACTCAGTGTTTTGAAAAAAAGCTCTACACTCTCATATTTTCTAAAATATTGCTAACCCACAACTCATTCTTGCTCTGATACCATGTAATATTTGATAAATAGCCTACCCAAGATGCAAATGATTGAAGGAAATAAAATATAGAAATAAGATATGAGAAAGAATAAATTGTATTCTTCTCAAGAAAATGCAAAGCTACTATGAGCTTGAGAATTGGAATGAATGGTGTAAGATTACAAAGGAAACCCATCGATTCTATAGGCCAAGGGGAGATAGAGGATGTAATAAGATTATGACAAGTGTTGTCATCTTGTCAGGTGTGACAACTCATGGTCATTGAAGCTCAACAACCTTATCCCTATGCAAATTTAAGATAGTGTGAAGAGGACCTAAGTGGAGAACTAGCTAGGAAATGAACTAGTTAGATAAAGTGTCCCTTTCACACTAACACATATATCATAAAAAGATCAAAGAAATAAGACAACATCATATATAAATTTCACATCAAGATCATCTCATATATATATATATATATATATAAAAAAAAAAAAAAAAATTGACTCATGATACATATCAAGTATGTGTGATATACATCAAAATATACATGAGGCTATCCATAGCTGATGAATAAATGCACAACATAAATCATGTCTACATCAACATATGGATATAAAAAGTATATATATCTATATACATCATGAGCTACCTCGAGCTCCTCTAGTCATCTAGACCAGCCGTAGACTGATGTGGTGGTGGTCCAATCCGTGGTTGTTGTTGACCCTTTTTCTGACCATGTGATGGTTTTCCAATAGACCCACTCTCTAATATGCTTGGACCTAAGGCACTCCTATGTGAAAAAGTCAATTGTCACCTATGGGATAGAATAGCCATCTAGTATAGAGTCTTATAATATGTGGACTCGCTGACAACCTGATTATATCGTGCAAGAGGAATAACCTTCCCTTGTGTCTATGTAGAAACCTTTAGTTGTCTCTACGTGATCTCCTAAGCTAATTGTAGCTCAATCTGTTGTCACTGAGCTATCTTTGCATCTAGTTGGGTCTTGAGCTCATCCCGCTTAGTATTCCTCTAATCCCTCTTAGAATGTTCTTGGTCTTGCTTTTGTCTAAGTGTATCCCACTCCTGGAGGCTTGATCTCTCTCCTAGCATAAACCATCTCGCTCCTAGCAATTGTGGTCCATCTCCTGTCTAACTATTTGTAGCCTCTGGTTTGGAGCACCTTCTACCACTACCACTTTTTGATGACCTTGTTTTGGTGGTGGACCTTAAGCATGTGGAGGTCCCTACGGTCCTTGCACTCCTAGTCCCTATCCCTCACCCTCAACTCTCTAGAATTGTCAGTGTTTTCAGTCAAACTCATCCCCACGCCTCCTAATACTACCTACACCTCCCCTAGTTGTATCTGTGAAACGAAGAGGTTGACATGTAACAAACCGTGCATCATAAGTGGGAGTATTCCCTGGATCAGCTGCACCACCTAAGCATTCCCAAGGCAAGGGAGCTAGATGATCAAAAATTTCAATACCTATCTAAGGATCCACTATCAACCCCTACTCTAGAATATCTTGCATAGTACGAGCAAAACCTGTAACACAATCATCTGCGGGGACATCTTGTTGCTCTACAAACTATCGTCATACCCTATCAAAAAAATATCTCTCCAAGATATGAGGAGTCTAGCCTATAAGCCATCAAGTTTTTCAGGCATAAGCAAGCTACTCATGATCCTCCTCCTAGGCCTCAACATCCATCCAGAGTCTCCATGTGAACTTTGTCATATCATCAATGGTGTGTCTCCAATGAGACACGTTGGCCTCCCACATGTGGTGATGTATAAGCATGACATCATAGTCGTATATAAAAGGCTCTCTAGCATCTCAATGGATGTCTCTAGTAGTCTTGAGCATGACAATGTGCTCCCATGCCCATATATGAGCAAAGTAGCTCCTGCAAAAATACCAGTCCCACCCTTGTACATGACCTACTACATGTCGTGGTACAAGTGTGCTAGGATATAGCATCCCCATGCAAAATCAAAGCCATCATCTAAGATCCTCTCCAATACTCTCCCCCATATAGGGCTAAATAGTTTAGACTGCCTTTCTAGTACAATTTGTCCCATGATAAGTCTGGTGATCACAAGAGTCGCGTCATTGGCTACATCGACATAGTGCCTAAGGTCTACCTATCCATCCTCAAGATGAATTTTCTTGTCCATCAGAACACTCTCAAGAGCCTCGAATCCAATTTATGGCTTGTAAATGACCCACTGACCATGAATGGGCACCCTCAAAATGTGCCACACGTCCTCTAAGGTAATGGTGGCCTCGCTAGTCGAAAGGTGAAAGGAAGAGGTCTCTAAGTGTCATCGCTCAATCAACGTTTTCATCAATGCAAGATGTTCCCACACCTCAAGCATGTAAGTGATGTAGTATAAAACACCTCAAGCATGTAAGTGATGTAGTATAAACCAATCGCGTGAAGAAACTCAACCTCCATGTGAGTGAAGCTAGTGATTCTCTCTAGGATCAAAGATTTTCACTCTCGGGAAAAAAGAGGGACAAAGACATCATGCAAGAATAGCGCTCACGATGTCAATTTTCTAAGAATTTTGTAAAAATCTAAGTCAAAAAAATCCTAAAGAACAAAAGCGATCCTTTTTTACAAAGGCGTAGCACTATCGCTAGTCAAATGTGTCGCAATATTTCAAAGGCATCACGCTTTTACAAGAGCGTTGCACTAGTAAGCCAAAGCAATGGCATCAGCCTTTTACAAAGGCGTCGAACCAAACCAGACAATAGTGTCGCCTTATTTCAAAGGCGTCATGATTTTCCAAAAATCCTAGTGCTATTGCAGAGCCCTAACACTTTTGACAAAAGTGTCACATCGGGAAACAAAAGTGTGCCAGCGGGTTTCAAAAGCATCGTACAAAATTGTGATGTGTTAATTTGTCCTACTTCTAGCCTACCTTTAGCTATCTCAAAATGTGTGCAAGTGAAAGTTAAAGCGATACATACTGGGGGTCCTGAGCCAACTAGCCATTGGAACTCATGAACTTGGTCTACGCGGTGTATGGATCGAACAACGTGCACCATTACATCAATCTCTCTGTAGGATCTAAAAGCAAAATCTCTCGAGAACTCTCAAATATCATAAAGCAAAGTGTGCAAATGAGGCTGAAATTCACCCAAAAGAACATATATGCCTAGAAAAACCTAGGGTTTATGCCATATAGCTCAATTTTTTAGCTTCATATTTAGTCAGGGTCACTTCATCAGCTTCTTAGGACTTATTTTTCATCCTCTACTTAGCAAAACTACTCCCGTAAAAAATTTGTGATCTCAACCGAAAAATCATTTTTTTCGATCAATCTCTCGAGGGGGCAGCACATTGAAATTCTTTCATCCACTAGGGCACAGCGGGGCATTAGGTAAAATAAAAAAAAATAAAAATTTATTTTGAGTAATATCATTTCTTTGAAACAATGCAACAGGTACCTCACTTCAAAGAGGGGTAAAATGTACACACTTGACAATGTCTTGATTATATCACGCATCTTGATTTTGTCTATTAACAACATTTCTCTCATAATTCACCTAGTTCCCCTATTTAATTAAATATTTCTCAATTATTTAGTTAAATCCACTTTATTCTCCTATTAATCGAATAACTAAGGTTATTTGATTAATTCATCATTTTCACTTTAGTTTCCCCTTTTGATTAAATAATTCCTAATTATTTAATTAAAGATCTTAATTCTTTCAACTTGCACAATTAAATTATTTTCATAATTGTTCAATTGATTAATTTTCCTCCAATCCTCCAACTTGCACAAAGAATATTCCTTTTTTCAAATTCAAAATTTTTCCTCCAATTCAAAATATCTCCAACATATTTCCATGAACTAAGGGATATTGTTGAGTATCTCATGGATTATGAACCTTTGATTAATCCTTGATCCACACCCTTCATAGATTATGAACCATTGATTTAATCCTTGATCCACACTCACATCCTTAATTTCCTCTCATTTATTGATTATCATTTTCAATTCTCGCTATTGATCAAAATTCCTAAAATCTATAAATACCAAGGCCTTTCAACATGAATTTCATTCACAATATTCATAACACCCTTACTCTCTTGAATTGTTAAGTCATTCTTAAGCAATTTGAGAGCATTTTTGTGAATCAAATCATCTTCAACCAAGCTTTTGAAAATGGATTAGACAAATTTGAGAACTCCACATCACTACAAGTTTGCATCAAATCTACAATGGGATTGAAGGTTTTCTTGTCATTTGATTTAATTGTTTAGAATTAGATTTCATTAAGATTTAATTGAATCATTTTGGCAATGTTAGATAAATTGCATTGATTATGGTGTTATTTGATCATAATCTTATTTGATTTTAGTTCAATTATGTTGTTATTTGATCATCTAAGCTAGCCATATGACAAAAATAATATGCAATACAATATACATCCTTGGGCATCCATACATGCCTAATCACCATGGTGTATATATAACCAATCCAAAAAGTATCATCAATAATATTATCCAATAAAAGATACAAGATTCTTAAATATATTATTTCCTTTAATAATGTTGCACTACTCCTATAAATATGTAACATATAGGTATCCATGTTCTACATTTAGAATTCCACCTTTTCTTAAAAGAACATGCACACAAAACTATTGTATATCCTATACAAAATAATAAACTAGACAATTCACTCATTGAGGAATATGTTTTGCCAAGGCTCCACTAGAAGACAAGATTTTGCACTTTCTTAGAATTAATGTAGTATGTACTAGTCATTCTCAAGGTGGGTCAAACGATCTAAGTGGATTCTCTAAAAAACTCCAATAGTATCACCAAGCCCATTCTCATAGGTTACATTTACATCAACTCTTGTTTTATGGTCTATGATATTGCTAAACCACCTCGAAAGGTCTACAAAACTTACAATATCAAAACTCCACTTCCAACAAATATCACACATTTTCAATTGGGAGATAATTTGGCCAAGCTAGATATTGTGCATTAGAGCTCATTTAAACCTTGCATGGTCTTTGTCATTCAATTTATCAAGGTCATAGACTCCTATAAACCAAACCAATAATGTACACTCACAACATATGGTATTGTTGAGTGTTAGCAATGTTGTTGCCTTTGTCCTTAAAGAAACGATGTCACCCATATGATGAAAGGTTCCCTCGTTAGTATTTGGGCAATGTCATGTACATCAAATTATGTAGTTACATTTTTGTGACTTGACCTAACACTAGAAGGTGAAGATGCATGTGGAAGATTAATTTTTCATCTTTCATAGCTATTCTTTAGCATTTGCAACTTTATATCCTTATGTATACATATATAGATAGAAGGTTATCATCAAATATTATAGTATAGATGTAGTTAGTGGAAGATACACAAATCATTTGTTTTATATAGAAGACTCACCAACTTGTAAAAAAAAATTATTATAAAATATTTTTCTATGCATCCCTTTGTTGAGTTATCATTTATATCCTATATTATAATATGGCTTCCACGTATAATATATATTTTTTATATAACATATTTTAGGTGTTAATCATGGTCTCCCAAATCATTTCTAGCATATAAATCAAGCCAATATGTGTTGGAAAATTGCAGCCATCTAATGACAATTTCCACATAACCCAAAAGAGATATCTATGCAAATACGTACTCAGAATCTACATGCAAGAGAATAGAAAATATACCCATGATAATATGACACAAGATATACCCTGAGAAAATCCTCAAGAGGGAAAACCCCAACCTCCAAAAGCATCCATCTCTCTGTATTATTCAGCAATAAATATTACAATACATTTTCAGAGGATCCATGAACACCATTGAAGCAACAAGCCCTCTCCATGAAATCCATGTGAACAAGAATGTAACCACACATCCCATGCCATGCTTCAAATCTCCACAAATGCTAACCAGAGCTAACCTGCCAACTAATCAACCTGAACAACTACCCTTATGGTTGCTTTTATAGAAACAAGCTCCCACAAAACCACCAAGTGGTATTACACAAAACCATGTGACTAAAACCATGAGATTACAAAACCATGTCCACACATTTAATATTGTGTACTTTATTTAATTATTTTCCCAATATTAAATAATTACATTTTAGTAACTTAACTTATGTCTCAATGTTGCATACAACATAAAGTGGCCCCAAGAATAATTATACTAAATACATTATGCAAGGTTTACAACACACCTTTTCCTAACAATATGTGCACTTAGTGGATTTTCCTCTATTGGTCCATTTGATGTGTATTAAAAATCTAAGAATGGTAAATTTGATCAATTAAAATTAATTCAATAAATGATTATTGTAAGTATTCAAAATTCATGAGAATCAGTTTTTTGTTGAGCCAATTCAAATTAACATGTATCTATTAATAATCACCAAATATCTATTCTAAACAATATGAATTTCCAAATCATAAATTACTCCTTTTGACAAACTTCCTCGCCACATTTTGGCCACCATATCCATTCACTCAATTCATTTTTTAATTAAATAGATCAACAATGAATAGGTTTGTATGTTATGTAGCTAATTTGATGGAGGGTTTATATGATTTTTTAGATGTTCTAGTAACACTCAACTATGAGATTTTTAAGGTTGTATAAATAGCAAAAAAAAACAAAGTTTAAATGGAATGAACAAGTGGTAAAATCAAATGGGTTTTCGCAAAAGAATCCAAACCACCTATGAGACATGATAAGATGTTACAAATAGATAAAAATATTTATTTAACTTGATTGGTGATCCATGTCCCAATAGATAATTGGGAGAAAATTTTGATTACAAAATCAAGCAAAAAAAGTTAACTTTCATGTGAAATTTTGTCAAATCAATAAAAGAAAATAATAAAAATAATGCAATTACCATGGTGCTTCAATAGAAATTATGTAACATTAATCCTAAAGAACTTAGAGCAAAGAGAATCACATAGATCTTGTGACAAATGAAGAAATGTTATTTTAAAGCATCAATGCTACAAACAAACCAAGGAATATCCAATTTTGAGATATCATCACACCCATAAATGTGCATCTATTAAATACATATTGATTTTTCATGATTTATGGATTTAGTTTTTGCTAGATTTCTCTAGTTTGTTTTAGATTATTAAACTACGTGATTGAATAGAAAATATAGTATTTGTATTAATTTTTAGAAGCAAATATATAACCATAAAGGTAAATACATGTATTTTGTAATGGATGACAAGTGTTTGAACCTTAAAGTGGGTACAATTTTATACCACAAAAATAACATATTGTAAATGGAAAAGGCAACATTATGGAATGCTTGCAAGAGTACATGATGGTGATCACATAACCAAATTGCTCTTGTTTGACAATGACCTAAAATATTTATTGATGATGTCATAACTAAATTGATCCCACTTAGCATTGACCTAAATAAATTTATTAGTTTTCTTGTAATTATATTAACTATATTGCACACACCTTGCAATGACCTAAAAAAGCTAGTTTTACCTTTTATTATTATATATATCTTTAACTATTTTAATTTTTATATAAGAAAACTTGAATTCCAACCTAGGTTTATTTATTTTTAAATGAATCTCATACACTTGGCAATTATCTAAAAGATGTATTTTTATCTCATGTTTTGATATATATATATATATATATATATATAATTGGTGTTTCACTTATCAAGAGTCTTAAGAACTAATTTACTCAATAATTGATGTTTCGCTTAGTAAGGAGCTAAAAACTATCTTTCATTGTTATACCTTTTTATGTAAGAAAAGGTAAATTCCAACCTAGATTTACATTAATCAAACCCAACCTCCTATTCACACACATTCTTATTGATATTATAAACTACACTTGTTTTGTGGATCATGTCCATCTAAATTTTGAATAGAATGTTTATACAAGTCATTTCATCTTACCCTTCAACCATAACCTATTAAACCAAATGTGGCTTTCACAATATAAACATCATAATACTGAATTGTTCAGTTTTATTAAATTGTAATGTCTCGAGCCAAATAATAATGCAAATTCAATTCTCAACCTTCCACAAACACTTATTAATTGAATAACAACACTATTGATTCCTATTTTTTAATCAAATCGTAGATAACCCATTTAAATTATTGTTTATACATCAATAATTTCATTACACTTCACTCAACAATGACAACACAACACTCAATCCTATTATAATGAGCAGAAAATACAAATTTAATTCCCAATCTCTTTCTTGTTATAGTAATGAATGTATTAGGCTCAAATGATTCTACAACAATAACAAGGAAAAACAAATCAATACAATGTGGCTAGAGTTTGTGTCCAATGAAGCTTAAATACAAACTTTGTATGAGATTTCCCTCCAAAATCACTAGGTTTTTTGTCATAGGATTCCCACACTTAAACACAAGTTCTCATAATGGATTTTGGAAGGAATTAGGTTGAGTGTAGAATGATCTTGAATGAAGACATTCATACTTTTATATCCTCTACAAATAAAACAAATCAACCACCAACCACACTTGCAACTTCAAATTTGAACACTATTCAAGGGTAGGAAGGATTCCACTTTGAAATTTTTGGCACCAATTGTAAACTATCAGAAGCATTACGAAACATGTTGGAAAGTTAGGAAGGTAGCAAAAACATAAGCAAAAATATTGGGGATCAATGGTTGTTTGTACTATAGGTCAAGGCATTGGGGGTCAAGCAACAAGCATGCTAGTAGTAACAAGTCTTTAAGTCCTAAAAATACAATGGTGGGTGGGGGATAGATGGAAAGCATGACGAAATGGAAAAATTTGAAACTTTGATAGGAAGGGAAGAGATAGTTGGAAGAAAAGGCATACTCAAGAATGGAAAACACACAATAGGAGGAAAACAAGGAAGACACAAGAATAGACCTAATATGTGGTTCAACCCATAATATTGTGTCCCACTTTTTGGATAATGTGGGAGAATAAAATCAATATTTTTAATCAAATTTTTACTTTCTAGCACCTATAGCAACTAAACTGTTAAAAATTTGAAGATGATGTGAACTAGTAATTTTTGAGATTTTGTATGTAGATTCTAAATGCATTTTTTAAAATTTTTAGAAATAATTTATAAAAAAAATACCATCTTTTATTCTTTTTTTTACAGTTGATAGTATTTTTATAAAGTGATGTTTATACTATACAACATATTTTTTATAAAAAAAGGAAAAAATAAATAAATATGTTCTTAACACCAATATTTAGTGCACAAATTAAAAAAATTTAAAATTGTTGCGTTTTTTTAAATTAATTTTGAAGTGGGATTAATTATAATTTAGGCATAGGTTTATACCATACAACATAAAATTTTGGTATGCATCTAAATTATAAAAAAAAATGAAACAAGGACATCAATACCTAGTGCATAGATATTTTCAAAAAAAATTCCTCTTTCTTTGCATGTGTGCAATAGAGACCTTAATGTTCGGTGAAAAAATATATGATCACTAGAAAATAGAAAATAATATAATAATCAAATAAAACATATTGAAAATCATATATTTTGGAAAGCTTGTATTAAGGGCTGCATACGTAAAAAAAAAAAATTCTAAATGTCTTCATTTGATCCCCCAAAAGGTAAAGAAAAATTGGTTTTTTGTCAGCATTTTGATAGGTGTGGAGGAAACTCCATCAAGGGTTTGATTTAAGAATAAGTGAGTTATTTCCAAGGGGATTTGATCTAACCCTCTTCAATTAAACCCCTTTAGATGGTACCCCTCAAGGCTTAAATCGTTATATTTTTTTTAATATGTGACTTCAAATAAAAATTAAGATATCTCATAAGTGGGACACACCATTGTGGCAACACCCATGTACAAACTTAGAATGACTAAAGATAAGACATGACAAGTCTTCCCCACTCAAACTTAGAATGACAAAGATAATCCAATATATGTGGGCCTTCCCATTTGTTCACAATCTTGTTATAGCCATTTGTTTGTGGGTGGTAGTTGTTGGGTGTGTGCTTGATTATCACCAAGAGGAAGAGCTCTTTCCAAAACAAACTCATGAAGTGACTATTTGTATCCCTCACAATGTTCTTGAGTATTCCATAGAGTTTCATCACTTCCTTGAAGAACCAATCACTTGTGGCACCTTGTAATATGAATAGATGGCAAAGAAATATGCATAATTTGTTAGTCTATCCACAAAAACATATATGCAGTCCTCATCTTGGACTAAATTAAGAAGTCCCATAATGAAATTCATCAAAATAATTTATTTCTACTTTGGGATGAGTAAGAGCTGCAAAATATTTGCTAGAAATATTTGTTCCATTTTATTCTTTTCACAAATGATGCATTCTTTGATATGGTTGAGAACGTCATCCTTGAGTCCATTCCATTTGAACCTTTCTCTAATCTATTTTTTGGTCTTGAAATACCCAGGGTGACTCACCAAGGGAGTATCATGAACTACCCACAAAAAATTTCCCTTCGTCCTTGATTTTGGCACCAAGTAGACTCTTCCCTTGTAGAGAATGAGTTCATTACAAATGGTATATCTTTCATCCAATAACTTCCAACACATTAACTATAAATGTGTCCTTGGCATTACTCTATTATCATTTCATTCTTCCAATCTACAAAGATATGAGACATGACACAATTTTGGCCTTATGGATAGAACATCACAACAATATTCGTCTTCCCTTTGACACACTCAATATCAAAATTATATGCTTAGAGTTTTCTCACCCACTTTTGTTGTTGCTCAATTAGATCCTTCTAATTGAGAAACTATCTCAAGATGTGATAAATTTTAACCACAAATTGGTCACCCACCAAATATTGTCTAAATCTAACCAATGTGAATGATTGCCAGCATTTTCTTATTATAGTTGGAGATTTTTCTTTCCACATCTATGAGTTTATAACTCTTGAAAGCACTCAAGTGTTTTTCCTACATTAGCATGGCTCCAATACCTTATGTCAATGTATTGCATTCCATAGTAAAAGGAAGGATGAAGCCTAGAATTGCTAACACAAGATACAAGCTCATCACCTCTTTTAATCTGTCAAATATATGTTGTGCATTCTCAATCCACATGAAATATCCCTACTTGTTTAGGTTAGTTAAGGTTGTGACTAATTGGGAGAAACCCTTATCAAAATGCCTATAATGATTACAAAGGCGAAAAAATCCTCATAGTTGTGTCAAGGTTCTCAAGGGAGGCCATATTCAAATGGCTTTCATCTTCTCCATGTTAATCTACACTCCCTTCATGTTGATGATGTGACCTACATACAATATCTCTGTCATGGTGAACTCACACTTTGACTCCCTAATGAATAGCATTTGTGCGTATAGGATCCTTAACACTTCATCAATGTATTGTAAGTGTTCTTCCTATGTCCTATTATAGATCAAGATGTCATTAAAGAAGACAAACAAACTTTCTCACTTTCTTGTAGAAAATCTAGTTCGTGAATGACTAGGTCACTAGAGCATTTGTCAAACCAAACGACATGACCAAAAACTTAGTGCTCATAGTGACAACAAAAAGTTGTCTTGTGAATATCCTCTTCTTAGACTCTAATTTGATAGTAGCTCAATTTGAGATCTATTTTTGAGAAATAGACTACTCCATGAAGCTAATCTATCAATTCATCAATCCTAAGAATGGGGCATCAATTCTTAATAGTCTTCTTTTCCAATGATTTATAATCAATGCACATCTATATTGTGTCATTTTTTTCTTCACCAAAACCATAAAGGAAGCACAAGGACTTGATTTGGGTATGATGTGCCCCATTTCTAATAGTTCCTTAATGACTTTTTTGATTTCCTTCTTATGTCTCCTAGGGTGGCAGTAGAGAGTAGTGATGATGAGCTTAGTGCCTTCCTCCAACTCAATGATATGCTCAAATTCTATGTATGACAATCTCCCCGAAGGAATCCTATTGAATACTTTATTGTGCTTGTCCAAGATGCTATGTATATCCACATATATCTTCTTCTCGTTGGTGGGTTTTGTTACAATAACCAAACATTGGGTTTCCCATATGACTTGCCTATGAGGAAAAATCTTCTCCATTCTCTCAATCAATACAATCCTTGGTGTTTTATTTATTATTCCCTATAGTACCACTTCCTTTCCCTCTAACCGAAACTTTAGTTCCATGATCTGAAATTTTTGCGTGATATCTTCTAATGAGTGAAACCACTAGATATATAAGACCATATCTATGTCTTGTATGTTGACAACATAGAAGTCATCCTTCATATCCCATCCTCGTAGATTAAGATTTAGTTGGGAGATCTTTCTATTGCATTAGATAGTGAAACCATCAACCACCACAACATTGAACCCTTCAAAATCATCCATCTTGAGACCTCACTTGGCCACCAATCATACATCAATGAAGTTATGATTGGTATCAATGTCATTGAGTATAGTCACCCTTTGACCTTGCATGACCCCATAGGTGCAAAAGGGATTATACTTCGTAATACTAGAGAGCATGGCAAGAGTGTATCCTGAGATGACCTCTTCCTCTTTTGGTTGATCTTCTTCTTCTCCAATCTCTTAAATGGGTTCTTCACAATTTGGTTTAGTTTTCTCAAATCTCAATTCATCAATAGACATTACCTCAATATAATGCACTTGCCATTTCCCAAGAGATCTATCTAGGTGATTGTGGTTCCTTGCAATTGAAAGATAGCTTCTTCCTTCTCAATTCATTCATCACCTCAATGTCTAGTCTCAATGTAAAAATATTGGTTTGTTTGAACATTTTTTGTGGAAGGGCTTCTTTGGAATGAATTTTTTGGTCTAGAATTTATTCTTCGACATGGAAATCTCTAATGCCAAAGCTCGCTTGATGGCCTCTTGTAGGGTGGGTGGTTCAAAGGCTTTGACCAATCCTTTGATAAATTCAATTAATCTTTTGATGAAAACATAGTCAATCTTCTGTCTATGATGTCTAGCACCATTGAACAACTTCTAAAACTCTACTACATAGTTCTGCACTTAACCATATTGTATGAACTATGTCAAATCTTTGAATTAAACTTCAAGGTCCTTCCAATCAAATCTCTTGATCAAAACTTTTCAAAATTCATCATATGAGGTAATGGATTTGTGACCTTCAATCATCAAACCATGGTACCACCACTTGTGCAATACCCTCCGAATGCAAAGTGGCAAATATGATTGCCTCATCTTCTAACATTAATTTGGAAGAGATGTGTCTAGCTTTTGTACTATGCACAAGTTGAGCATCTATTAGATCCATCATAAGGAGAGTGTTATCCTCCCCGAAACCTGTTGCACCTCTCTAAAAGGCTTGCAACCTAGGTTCAAATTTGTAACCATTACAAGACTTCTTCATGTACAGATAATTTGTGAGTGTCATCTTACTTCAAATCTCTTCAAGAAGAGCTTTGTATTTTGCATGACAAGCCCTAATATCATCAATCAATGAGTCTTGGGCTTCAAGCTATGGAGCCTCCACCTTGTTCAAAAAGGTGGCTCGATTAGGTCTTTTCATTGAAACAAGAGCAATGTTGTTTGTATAGCACTGAGGGGCATCCAAATCATTACCTTCAAAAGCATTTGCTTCACACATCAATTGTCTAGGTGCATTCACATTACTATCCATCTTATGAAGCAATTATGCCATCATATCAATCATCAAATCAAACTTCCTTTTGACCCAACCCTCAAGTTGTCGTTTACGTTTGTTCTCTTTTTGCCATACTTATTATGCTCTTCAACAAAATCTATAGGAGACAATTTAGTCTTCAAACTCTCAATTGGTTGACTTTGTTACCTAATCACCCTCACATGATATCTAGTTGCTCTATCAATATACTACATAAAACTCAAACACTTGAGTGTATACTTTGAACATATAAGCTAGCAAGACCACTAGCTTTGATATCACCATATTGTCCCGAGTTGAACAATAATGCAAATATGATTCTTCACATTCCAAAAGCACTTATTAATTGAATAACAACACTATAAAGGCCTATTTTTTTATCATATTTTAGACAACTTAGATTTAAATTAAAGTTTATACATAATAATATTACACTTTGTTCAACAATGACGAATTCCCCATCTCTTTCTTTTTACAATAATGACAAACTCTATGAAGCTGAAGTACAAACTCTATGAAATTACCCTCCAAAATCACTAGAATTTTCATCTTCAAATTCCTACACTTAAACACGAGTGCTCATGACGAATTCCAAAAGGAATTCGGTTGAATGTAGAGTGGTCCTGAATAAAGACATTTGTACTTTTATATCGTCTACAAACAAAACAAGCAAGCCACTACGCACACCCACAATTTCAATTTTGAACAATGATCAAGGGCGAGAAGGATTCCACTTCAAAAGTTTGACTCCAAAAATAAACTACTAACAACATTGACACATGTTGGGAAGTTAGGAAGCATAGTCACAGAGGAAAATACTGGGTATTGAAGGTTGGCCATACCACATGCTCATACTCTAGGTCGGAGTGTCATGGGTCGAGCAAAGAGCATGCCAATGAGGACAAGTATGAAAGTCTTAACATATACAACAGCATGTGGGAGACAAAAGGAAGCTATGACGTGAACGAAAAGTTTTGAAACTCAAAAATACGAAAAAAGGAAGATTAGAGTTGAAAGAAAAGGTATATAGAATAAAGGGAAAACACACGAGAAGCAAAAAAGAAAAAAGAAGACACAAGATCAGACCTAATATATACAAACTTTAATTGTCTAACGATGGGACATGGCATGTATCCAAATATACCAAGTCCATAAGCATTCCAGACCTTTTTCCCCTATCGGCCATTGACAAGCTACTCTCTAGGAACAACATTTTGCCTAAATTTAAAAGCATTGTTTTTGAAAACAAAGTACACGAACCTCCTAAAATAATTCCTACCTCAATTACTCAAGTCTTTGCTTTCCACACTGCTCTAGGCTAACATTATTTCCTTCCTCGCTGGTGTATGTGTCATTTCCTGTTCGGAAAGAAGGCTCGAGGGACTCACCTTCCGCCATTTACACTTTGCACTTCAGGGGCTTGTCAGAAACTTTTGCTATTTTGAAGCAACTCTCTTATACAAACATTTCCAAACAATTGTATTACTACCTTATAAAAAACAACTGATTCACAAGCGATATTCAGTTTAATCTTCGTAAAAATAAATGGGTAGTTAGATAAACCAAACATCCATTACTGCTTTTAATAATCAACAAATTTGAAATCTGGGATGCAATTCTCAACAAATACAATTAACCATATCAAATGAGATAAGCACTCGTGCAATTGCACTCACAAAAAATCCACAAGTCAAGTCATGTATCTACACTGGAATACTTGAAAAGAAAAATGGAATCAAGGCCAAGGGTCTGACTGAACAAACAGCAAATGCATTTAAGAGTATAGCATACTTACGCAGATACCACCTGGGTTCTAATTTCCAAAACATTGTAAGCTCTGACAAACGATGAATCAACTGATTGGGTCACTATTATTATAATTAGAACTAGTTTCTTGTCAACATAGTATTGTAAGTTCTGCAAAATGATGAATCAGCTTATTGATTGTAAAAACTATGCTGGAATCAAGGCCAATGGTCTTAAAAGAGAACAAAGAGCATTTAAGAGTATAGCATATGTAGATACCAGACAATCTAGATTATAAATTATAAAACAGGACAAGTTCTAACAAATGATGAATCAACCGATTGGAGCACCATTATTGTGATCAGAACTTGATTCTTATCAACACAATTATAAGTTATTCAAAATGATGAATTTACTTATTGATTGTAAAAACTATATAATTGATAACAATTTCTGTTAACAAGCCTAAAGAAATAATACCTTTCCCAACAAAGATCACAAGTGCCACTTTTGTTGATGGATACTAGCATATGGACAGTCATAATGCCACACAATATAACAAGATTGTTGACATGTCAAATTTGATAATAGTAGGAAATGCTTCACTTTTCAGATTATATCACAACTCTATCTCCCAAAATTCAATCGCAAGGAAAAAGAAGAAAGCAATCAATGAAACAGTTTGTCAGGTTGGATTTGTTCTGGAGCAGCTAAATTTAATAGGAAAGGTAGCAAATGGATTTTATCTTATTGATATTCAACACAACCACCCTGATCATGCTTTACTAAAATATAGTATCATATGGATCTCAGGCAGCAACAATTGTAATAGGTGGCTAAAATATTTAAATAAGTTTGCCCTCGTTTTAAAACAATAGAATGAAAACAGTATTACTCCCACAATACACTTCAAAATAAACCCAACAGAAGCCATTTTGGAGGAGACACAGGCTGCAACCTCCTGGATACTCTCATTAACCCAAAATTAAAACATGGTTTTCTTAGGGTGGAAGAAAGAACAAGAAAAATTTGTAACTGACCCAGAAAAAACCATTTTGGACTTCAACAAAAGGCTAAAGCTGCACTCTTGTCATCACAAACAACCATGTGTGGGTTTCGTATTTTTGTAACAAGCACATCAACAATGCCCCGGTAAGCCTCAAACTTCTAAAATATTAATTCTAACATGCAGAACCTTGCAATTTGCTATATAACAGAGCAGCTATAACTTGTGTTTATACTATTTCAAAATGAAATCTGAAAATTCTTATGCAATTCAGGGCATATCATTGCCAATCTTGTGCTGTAAAAAATCCTCAAATTTACATGTGCTCACACAATACAAGCATTCAGCACAGGTGTGTGCAGTTCATCACGAATATGCTTCAGTATCCAAAAATGCCTAGTTTCCTCTTAAATTCACCAACATAGGTGTTTACACCACACATGCTCTGACGAAAATAAATCTAATATCCTGATGGTGAGATCACATCATCAATTTTCAAGATCATCTTGACCACCTGTGTTGCAAGTAAAATCTGTTGTTTCTTGCCAATTAGAGTTTCAAATACATTTTGCTTCATCATGTCATTTGTACCAATATCATTACAATCTATTCCCAAGTGAGGGTTATTTTCCTGCAGGCAATTAATCATTCACAGAATTAGGCAAACTCGACCTTTCCTTTGGGTCAATCTTTCCAATAAAATTTACTTACAATAACAAGCAAATTCCCAAATTCAGATTGTTGCATTTACATAGCTACAAGCCATTAATTGCATCTCTATAACCATATGATTCAAATCACAAAAAAAATATAGCAATTACCCTGATCTGTTGAGCTTTCACTGCCGTCAAAGTATCAATGGGTTGCAGTCCACTATTTTCTGCAAGAGCCATAGGTACAGCATCAAGGGCATCTGCAAATGCCCGAACTGCATACTGAAATGGGTAAAAGGTCATTGATATTAGACTCTAATCAAAACTCAAACAGTCAAAAGCATGCTAAATGATACTAAGTGTAAGTACTTGCACTAAAAAGTTGTGGTGGCAGTGGACTATGACACCAATAAAAACATGGTGTCAGACCATATACAAAGTTCCAGGCTACATGAAAGGATAAGGGTACTTCAACTGTACCAAACTCAACAGTTAAGACCAATACAAAACAAATATAAAAATCCTACTTGTTCAACTCCTGGAATCTTATCGGCAGCAGCTTCTACAGCAAGGGAACATGAAATTTCAGCTGATCCACCACCATACACAATGGAGTTGTTACGAATCAAGTTGCGGGCTACGCAAAGTGCATCATGAAGACTCCGCTTTGTTTCCTCAATCATCATCTTGTTTCCTGAAACCATAAAATAAAATTATATAAGACATAAAATTCCTAAAACCCTGAATCATAGAAGGTAATTAGATCAAATTATATACTTCAAAAATTCTTGTTTATTTACAAAATGCTTTTTAAATTATCAGAGCAATAGAGAACACAACAAAACAGATTTAATAAAGCTTAATCGTTGGAAAGGAAAAATAGATAACATCTGTTGATGACTATCAGAAAGCACTTATTAATTATTATGTGTATATAAATGTTCCATCATCCTTTGGGTGTTGCATATGGCATCTCTTAACATTATTGTTTTCAAGAAGACAAGTACAAATGAAACATATAATTATTAAATAAGAAATTTCAAATGAATGATAAGTCTGGGAGTGTAACAACTGATTGAATGATTCTGAATAGTAAAGCAACTGACTGCCTCCAAAAAGCAGACTCTGTACACTTTGACTGGAGGAAATAGAAGGCATCATCTATCAATAGTCTCATTAAGGATAAGTATTTTGCAGATGATGTCCAATCCATTCAGTCTGCCAGGTGGAAGATTATAAACATGCAAATGCTGACTTTAGTGTGTACCTTAAAATTCCAAGTTATAATATGAGTTTGATAGCAAAACAAAGATCTCAGCAAGGATGAGGAGCTTTTCTGTGGACAGAAAGGTGCAAAAATTCATAAAATGTCTCAAAAATTTACTAGAGTTGCACTTACCCAACCCCAATTTGCTTCTGGACAAGGGAGTAAAATTAGGCATGTGACAGTTGAGAATAGTTGAGTGCTGGACCTGAAATGACTGTACACCTTAGTTGGCACATGTATCAGAGTTGCCAATGCTTGTCATTCATGTTCTTCAGTAGCAGAGAGGAACTGAACTGCTTACATACTGATTTATTTAGCCAAGCATAAGATGGCAGAATCATCTAGTATTTGTTGACTTTTTGCCTATTTTCTTGTATGATGAGTACTCATCAGGAGACACAAAAGATTAGGATATGAATGATGAAGATCCTTCTGTGGACCCCATTTTTCAAACATTTGATCTATTAGAAGATTCCTGTAGACACCCAGGGTAGGTTCTTTAGCATCAGTGTCATCCGCCCCAGTAACTATAAGCCCAGACTTGCATGTAAAGAGTTCGGGTTTGCAGGTCTGGTGGAAAAAATTTCTCAGGTTTGGTGCAACTGGGTTTGCCCATACTATATATTTCTGTCCGTGTGTGTGGTTGGGGTTTAGGGTTCAAGTTTACTGGTATGGCAGAAAAAAATTCTCAGGTCCATTACAGCTCAGTTTGGCCATACAATGTATATATACACCTGTAATTTGCAACAAAAAAATGAAGACGTGATAGTGATAAAGATAATTGATAATTCAATGTCAAATATCAAATCAATACAAATTACAATCAATAATCATCAGGAGCATCAATGCAATCAATAAGTTCATTTGAACCACAAGCAGCCACAGTAGGAAGGTGGTTCTTTAATTAAAAATGCATACTCGTGATAGAACATTGATTGCAAGAGTCTACAAGTAAACAATGCCTTCGCCATGTTGGTACAACCATGTGTGAGCATCTTGCCTGTATTTGTCTAGAAGTGCACTAAGGCTGTTATTCCTTTAAGTTATACATGTTAAGAAACAGGTAACACAGGTATATACATGTTATTTAGACCTCTAAAAAGCATAATGATTAGCTTAACCTTTACAATTATTGATCAACTCACCCTCGATCCGCTTCACTCTACTAAACGATACATCTAAGCCTGTGATCCATAACCATTTAATCATTCATGTTAATGTATATCTTATTCAATTTCTATTATAAAATGATAAATCGAATCTACTTGTTAATACCTCATATCTTTATCACATGTCCGAAGGCATAGTTCTTCAGTGCTTCACAAACATAAATGTTTTGCAGCACTCTGTCCCTAAACCAATACTCTAGAAGTTTGAGAATGAAGTACACAAGTGAGAACAATATATTAATTATCTGCATACACAAGACATCTAACCTCCAACCCCATTGAAAACAAATATCAATGATAGTTTTTTGTTGTCCAGAAATAGCGTGAAAGAAGCAGCATTCTTGTGTCATTATAGTACAAATAAGCACACAATGAAAAAATAAGTTCATCCAATTGCATTCTCCTGTTTAAAAATTGTAAAACAGTTGTCTTTTCTTTAAAAAAATATTTTGAAAATTGAAGGATCTGCTTAATAATAATTCAAAAGAACCTACCGCCACGAATAAAAACAGTAACAGCTTTTGAATTTGCACAGTGTTCTATGTATAGCATTCGATCCTTAGTTGTTCCAAAAGCTTTCTCTCTCACTAGTCCAGCCTAAATGGAAGTAATTACCAAAAGAACCCATCATTAGGAATTCAACTTGAAAGAACTGTTTTGAACTGTTCAACTCAGAATATAGCCAAAGCAGATGTACCACAACATTACCCTATTACACTAAATAGTAAAACTAAAAGTATCACACAATTTCAATGCAACCTTAATAGCAAACATTACCTTGCCTAACTTATCTGATGTCAATTCCTGAAACCTCGGAACAATTCGCCCACCTGTAAATGTGCAAGGAAAATGTGCCTTTCAAAGAACAAAAATGTGACACAAACCCAGCATATACATTTCTGATTTATATATGCCTATGTGAAATAATGCATTCAACATTATATATCATGAGAAAAAAACAATTTTCACACATTTATAGTCAGACCTGTTGCAATTGCAATCAACTCCAGTTCCACTCCACCAACCCATCGCACTGCCGGCAAGCCCCGGTGCATCAGCAAATGATTTGCCTCATCATCAAAACCCCATTGACAGATGACAAGAGTTGCACCTACATCCTGTCACAAATTGCATACACACCGGAATTGACTTAACTTTTACAAAACATGCTAGCACAGATTATGCATCTACAAGATGTGTCAGCATCTATTCTTTTGAAGCCCGTGATGAGAAAATTAAGCACCAATAATAGACCATAATCTTGTTAAGACCTTATCGTAACTATGAATGTAAACCACAACTATGGATGTAACAGACAACAAACAGTGTGCCCACCGGTAACAGAGAGTTGGCCAAAAAAAAATTGGCAAGGTATTCACATCAAATATATATACAAACCAATGATCATTCTAAGGATATATATCTCACCAATTCTGGGGCTGAAAAAATTATTATGACCAAAGTAATTAACAAGAGTGATATATCTTTGAATATGAACACAGAGAAACAGTACAGCAGAAATGATAGGACAACAAGTCTAGGGCTGAAAAAATCATTGTGACCAAAGTAATTCACAGGAGTGGGATATATCTTTGAATATAGACACAGAGAAACAGTACAGCAGAGATGATAGGACACAACAAAGCTAAGGAAACTATGGCAAGCTAGGACACCAATAAGGATACCCAAAACCATCATAATCAATGTATATAAGCAAAAGCTTCTGTATCCAGGAATGTTCCTTAATATTAAGACCCAACCAATCCTAAATTTGGCATTGACACATGTCATTTACTGAGCCAATTTTATACATATAACCTGGTCAGAAAGCCTCTTACAACACAAGCCCTCCAAATACAAGTAGGAAGTGGCGATTGCCTATAAAAGTTTGTAATCTCTATCAGCCAATCATTGTTATCATGGATGTCTGCCCAAATCTTGTGACCAGTAATGTTGAACCGATTCCGCACACACAAGATCCCTTGTAACAAAGGCCACCCAAAGTCTAGCAAGAGGTGGTTGCTTATATGCATATCAAGGAAGTTCATAAAGATAGACATGTGAATAAAAACTTATTCTTCCAAGAGATTGGTAACCTATCCTAAATCTTCCTGTATTTGAGAGGAGCCCAAGCTCAACACAGTTCATTATCAAGGTAATTAGGGAAATGATCAGATGAGTAGTAAATGGACTAGCATAGGTGGCTAGAAGTAGCATGCACCAGTAAATAAGCAAGGGCCTGCTAGATAAGGAGACCTTCTTCAAGATAAGCTAATGTATATCCACGAAGTATTGTCAACAGTCCTCTTGCAACACAAGCCCTCCAAAGATAAGTAGCAAGTTATGATTGCCTATAAAAGTTATTTATCTCTATCAGCCTGATCATTGGTCTTAAATATGTCTGGCTGAATCCTGCAGCCAGTAATGTTGAACCAATTTCAAATGGATAGCATGCACACACCCTTGTGACATGGGCCACCCAAAGTCTGCAAGCAAGAGGTGCTTGCTTATGAATGGGTGTAAAGGAAGTTCATAAAGAAGGACTTGGGAATAAAATCCATCCTTCCAAGAGTTTGGCAGGCTATCCTAGATCTTCTTGTATTCGAGAGGAACCCAAGCTCAATCCTGTCCAGTATCAAAGCAAATGAGGAAATGATCAAGATGAGTAGTAATGCACTAGCATAGGTGACTAGAAGTAGCAGTGGCAATAAGCAAGCCAGGGCCTGCTAGATGAAGTAACCTTCTACAAAATAAGCTAACGTATATCCTAAAAAGAGTTGTCAATGGTCCTCTTAAAAAGTCCAAATTTCTAGATAGAGTGACTGTCTTCTCATGAATCCCATCTGACCTCCAAGGATACCTGAGTTTACCACTGGCAATTCTGATGCAGCTACCATAAAAAAGAATGATACTGAGGCATAAAAGTAAATCATTGCAGAATGAATACAAAATAAAATATATCCAGAATGGACATCTGATGTTGCCAACAATTGATTTGCATCTACGTTATCAATTTGCTGTGAACATATCTACATAACCTCTGATGATTTCTCAACCTCTCTCTGTGAAAGATGTCTCCAATTCCAATAATAACGTGGAGGGAATATTGAAGATTAGAACTTCAAGATAAATGAACTGGGAGATTTAAATAGTGACAGATTTAAACAGACTAAAACAAGGCAAACATCACAAAGCACAATGTTCAAAATTAATTTTCAACCAGCTGCTAAATGAGTGCAACCTACTTTGATTTGTGATAAGTTAAAAATATTAGGGCAAGCATATCGTTACATTAGTAAAGGTCACAATAATCCAACATTGAATCAAAAGTTCTAGATTTGTATGAAATAGAATTCAAAACAACAATCAAATGTGAAATTACCCAGCTCATGAAACAATAGTGAGGGAAAAGCAGAAAAAGTGTTCTTTAATTTTATCACACCATTGAGAAAATACTGTCTGAAGGGCTCAAACATATCACCATGTCGTCAACTTCATTGTGTTACTCTACCCCACATTATTACACAAATGAAAAGCATTATCAGTAGAAATAGGAAAATGAATTTACTATTAGGATAAAGGTGCCATTTATATTTTGCATCTCCAACACCCTTGTAAGGTGTACTCGGATGCCTAGGGTGTCATTGGAGAAATAATTTGTAATATTTATTCCTCCAGAATCTTGGCATTTGTTGTCATACACATTCTTAAAGGAGGTGAAACACAACAGAGACAGTTATGGTTGACTTTCAAGTCATTTAAAGCACTTTCTCGTTCCTACGAACTAAGAGGAAGAAGTGGAGAATCTTGTTATAACAGATGGAGCCCACATGACTTAGCGGACTCCAAAATGGAGAGCTAGACATGAGTATGTGAGCCGTCAAAGAGTTATTAGTCAAAGGTGCCTTAGCAATTATGTTTTCTATTTGCATACTCATTGATTGTGCCCATGTGACACCCGTCTGAAGTCGATCAACGCATTTACTATTGGTGAAAAATGCTCTCCAAGATGGGCTTTCTATTTGGAGACTCATTGATTGAGCCCATGTGACACCCATGTGAAGTCATTTAATGCATTTACTATTGTTGAAAAATGCTCTCCAAGGTAGGCATGGGATTTTTGCATGTAGCATGGTCTTGGTATCCATCATTTTGGTAAAACCATTTGCGGTTTTGGCCTCTCTCCGTGACTATATATTGGAGGCATGAGATGAAAGTTTCATATATTATTGTTTATAGGTACACAGGTGCTGCTAGAGTGTTGACAGAGTGCAAAGTGTTGGCGTGCTGATATTGTCTCGTGTACATTGAAAATTTATACATACTTGTCCTCTTTCTCCAGTGGAGTTTTTTCCCGAAAGGATTTCTCCAAGTAAATCCTGTGTCTATATGGTTTGCTGATTTTATTGTTATTGTTGATTCATGCATCTACATGTTATTCCTTTATGGTAATCCTCAATAAAGAAACATGTTTCAGATTTGCATACACTTTGAAGAAGATTCTATTGCAATAGCTTCACCTTCTCTCTCAACATTTAAAAACAGTAAGGCAGCAGCTTGTATAGATTACCAAGACAGAGAAGCTTTCCCAGACACTATACTTTCGACGAACTTTTGATTCAACACCTATGTAGTTCCCATGGACAAAACAGTTGCAAATGACAGGTCTACATTAATAACATATAGTGCTATCCAAGTGAATTGCAGTAAACTAAAACAGGTAACCTCTAACTTGGCCTCTGCAAGGTCCTTTATCAACTGAATAGAAACTAGAAACCATTGACACTGCATGCATTGGTGTGAAGAGTTGTATCTGCATTAAAGTGTAAAACGCTAGATATGCCTCATTTCAAAGCACTGTAAAACAGATAAGAGTGATTGTTGCCACCTATTTTAAGGATAACACCTTATTTAAATTTAAGCGTAATCATCATACAGCTTGAAACAAGACATGTACTAAACACGGATCATTTATTATTCAAAATGCAAGAAATTGTCTTGAAGGCTTAGGCTACTTGGCAAGTGTGCCTTTTCTAAGGATTTGTCAGAAGTGATATCTCATTGACATCAGCTAGCAATCCCAGCTCACAAAGTGACAAAACTATGGTAGAAGTGAACTCCAAAAGACTATTCAACTATATACAATAATATATCAAACTAGGAATAGCATGGTGCGTCCAGTATTCTTTAAATTATAAAGCAGATTTAACACTAAAAAACTAATAAATAAGATTCTGAAGTAAGAAGATAGATCTCAATTACCTTACACCTCTGAACCATTTCATCAAAGTATTGTCTTTCCTGCCCACGTAAAGCTTCAAACTTCTCAACTGTATCAATGTCGACCTTATGCTTTGTCTTTGGCTTTGGGGGCTCAAAAGGACATGTCAAGATAGCTATCTTTGCATCCTCAATTCTTTTAGGCATTTGTGGATGACTCATATCTTTGTCAATCACAATGCCTTCAACCAGCTCTGTATCTTCCAACCTCCCACCAACTTTACCTTCAACTTTAATCAAATCCAAGTTAACATCCTTTCTTTCTAAATCTGCAACAGCAAGTACTGCTTTGACAGCAATCTCAGCTAGCATGCGTTTGCATCTGTTAACACTGCATCAAAGAGAAAAACTTCAATACAAAAAATATGACATTCAGAAGAATCAAATGTTATCATAGTAGTAGGTATGATGGAACTTATTCCCTGTGAAATGAACATACAAATAAGACATCTGTATCTCCAAATCTCAAAACAAGTCAATTCAAAATCAGAATCACATTCAAAATTTAATTAAATTTACTCCAGAGTTTAATAAAACCAAATTTGCAAACATGTGCGCAAGTAAAATATCTAGAATTGATTTTGTACCAATTATAATTTATTTTCCTTCATAGAGCACTTCAATAAGCTATTGCACACTGCTGTGGAAAACAGGAGATAGGGTATTCTACTTAAGGGGGAGTATGCACTCTGTTATTGGCAAGCTAGATGTAGTTGCTATTCCTGCATATTAAGAATATTGGCTGTGTTTAGAACAAGGTCATCCTTTGATGTTCCCCTGAGAATTTGCTATGAATCATTTAAAACTGATCTAGAAAAGAGGTGGAACATTGTCTTACTGTCTTCAGGGATTTCGTTTAACTTGCTTAATCACACGAATGTGAAGAGGCCTAACATGGAAATCCAGAAAGGGGCAATGAAAGTCAAGAAGGTGAAATAAAAGAATCCGCAAAAGCCCAATGCAGCTCAACCAGATGTTATAAGGAGCGACTAGAATTCTTAAATGACCTGTGGCCAGCATTTGAATTACATGACAATTGTGAAGAGTTAAATAACTGACCAAATTATCACTACCCTTTGATTCATATCATTTTCACAAACTAAATGGAAATAAAAATGATAGGAGTAGCACCCAGAACACAAACAGACAAGTTCTAAGAGGCCCATATGCATACAATTCAAACAAACTTACATCTTTGAAGAGAGTGTGGTCATGCATGTCTGCACAAGAGGTTCCACATTGTTCAAACTAAACTCAAACTTTTGAGCAATACGATCTAAATGTTCCACTGAAATCTTTGAGGCCATTTCATAACCCTCAGCAATTCTTATGGGATGAATTCCCCGTTCTAAAAGTTGCTCTGCCTGCTCCAATAGTGCACCTGCCGTGACAACCACACCAGTTGTTCCATCGCCAATTTCATAATCCTGACTCCGAGATAATTCTACCATCAGTTTGCCAATTTGATTCTCTACATCCATCTGCTCCAAAATTGTTGCACCATCATTTGCTGTTATACAAGTATTTGCATCAGTTATATAGAATAGCAAGAACATCATCAAACATACATCTAATAAATGAAAATCCTTCTCTCTCCACATCAAAGGAACACCATCCTAAAATTCAACTTAATACTGTTTAGAGCTGGGTATCTGTTTCATATTAACAAATAAATATTAAATAATAAAAAAAATATTACAAAACAATTTTTAGAAAAATAAGATGGCACATTACAGTATTCATTTACCCTTTCACTCAATAGCAACAAAAATACTAATAATAATTTATGAAAACGTGTTTAAAATGTCATCACAAATAAATTCTAAGTATTTCTTCATATATGTGGCAAGCAAACACAGTTTTTGCATATTTACATATAGATGTTGATTTAATATTTTAATGCAATTGAATAGATGAACCTATCAATTTCTGTAGTTATGTGGGAATAATATCCTCACTGAATGCAAGAGAAAAATCATGATGGTTCCACCTGAATAAGCATGAATGATAAGGGTATGACTTTTCTAAATCCAATAAATCGGATCAAAGGAGAAGCATCAGATGCTAATGCCCAAGACATTTCAAATCCAATTACTGACATACAAAGATGCTGAGCTCTGACACATGCAATGAGACAATTGGCATAAGAAACATTTGAAGTCCATCATCTGAGAGCAGGAAATGGAACAACCACAGGTAATTGACAATACCCACCTTGGACCTTCAACCATGCCTACATTGCACACTACCACTGCCCACATGTGCACAACTGAACAATTAGTCAATGGGACACTAAATTTCTTCTAAAGTTGAAAGAACGAACCAAGCGAAAGTATATAAACAATAGAAGCATCCCTTGTCACCAAAGGCCTTGTATGAATCCAGGCTTTGAAATAGTCCTTCATCTAAGGCTGGGAGTAAGAAGAGGAAAAGACTACTTTGGCATCCCCATATTACATATACACATAAGAACTCAATGACTATTGCCCTTGTAGAGTCCATCTGCCAACACTTAGCCCAGTAAGTAGACATCAACAAACCTCAACATGGAAAATATTAATATGCCATACTTTCCTTAATTCCTATTAGAAATTTTTATCTACTGTCCAGAATCTCTTTCAGTGATCTCTACCTTAATAGGTCATTGGGCAGGAAACTGCTCTTGAGGTGTATGATTGTAAAAGACCAGTCACTACTAAAAAAATAGGTCAATGCATCAGCATTCCTGAATAGTAAGATATGCAAGAAGAATTAAGCTTCAACCATAAAGAAAGGAGTCAAAACCCCTATTTTGGCAGAAAAAATCATCAATCCATACAACAAACATTCAATCGATGCCTGCATATTGTGCCTGTATCTAGTTCAATGGACAATGGTTTAGTGACTCGATGGCATAAACTGTTGCAGTGATCAGTCGACTAAAATTACAGTGAGTTTGCTTCACACACAATTAGAGACAGATGATTAAATAGTTCACACCATGACAGAATTGGGGAAGGTCCCAGGCAAACTCTGACAAAAAAAAAAATGCTTTGGACTACAAAATATTAGGCAAGAAGTTGAACTAGTTCAACCACAGTGGTACAAAGCCTATAGTGAAGAGGATTTCCTATAACCTAAGTACCACAAATTCATCTAAAATAAGAACCGATATAAAAGCATATACAGTTTTCACACTTTTCTGCTGGTATTCTTTATTTTCTACTGATACGTTGGGTTTCACTTTCATCTTCTTTTACAACGAAAGCCACTATGGCAATCCTTGCTAATGCAGCAGCGTTCCCTTGGAACAAAAATCCAAAAGCCAAATTCACTTATTTCACATTAACTAAAAAACATAATAAGAATTAAAATCCAATCTGTCTCTGCAATCTGTGTCAACTTAAACCATAGTTCTGCAACCACAATCTACCGATTCAGCAGCACATTTCAGTTTTATAGTTTGGCATTTTATGTAACATTTCTCTATTTAAAGTTTTCAGGGTTTGTTTTTTTACAGAACAACTCTAATTCAAGCCCGCATTTTGTCAAGCTAAGCTTGCATGGTTTACTCTATTTTGGAGGGTTTTATTTCGATTGTGTTGCATTTTGCTCCATCCAAGTGAATCCTGCATATTTTTAACTACTTTGGAGGTTTTCATTTCATATTTAAATAATGCTTGCATATCTGTTTTACAATGCAAGCTTTTGTTTCTATAGTATTACATCAAGCTTGCACATTTTGCTCTATTTACAGGTTTTTACTCTAGCTTATTTGATTTTGTTTCTATCAAATTTTTGTACAGATTGATACACAGGCGAGGGCTTTTTAACCTCAACAATTCTTAAAAATAACATAAAATAGGGTTTAAAAATTACAGATGGTGACTTCGCCATCGGGGCTGGTAAGCATCTTATCCATGCCCTTGGGGCCGAGGGAAGTGCGTATGATCCTAGCAACGGCCCTCGCGGCCGCAATGTTAGCCTTCTGCGCATCGAGCCCCTTCACTCGACTCTTCTGCTCCTGCTCCCTCAATATTATAAATGGCCTCCCAAACTCGTCAAATGCCAACGCCATATCTGAAAATACAAACACTTAAACCCTAGCTTCGCTGGGATGTATTCTAGACCCTGCTGAATGAAGAAAACATCTCTGCAAGAATCGGAGTGGAGTTGAAAATAAAACAAAACATACCTTGGCGTGGATATCAAAGAGATTGTTTCAGGAATGAGATTTAAACTGTATACGAGCAAAGACGAAACCCTAGATGTCTCTATGCTGCCTAGTGCTCTCTGCTCCCGCTCACTTTCGAGTAAAGGCTACAAATGGGGTTTATAAGGGCTTTTGAAAATAATTATTTTTTTTCTCTCTTTGGTTTTTTTATTTTTGGGGTGCTTATGTAGGGCAACTCTATCGAGCACCTATGATGAACCCATACATCAATCATGTCCCATGATGTATATAACACGGCAGTTATTAGAACATTGTTTATAACGGATTTTAAGCTTTTATTACATTGATTTATCATATAAATGAATGAAGATTTTTAATAATGTTCATGAGGTCAAACAATCTATGGGACCCACAGATCAATGGGAACACTGCCATAGTGCGAAACAAAAACCACCGTCCAACAATTACTTGATCTTCCTTTCCTTCTGAATCTTGGATCTTTTGTTGTGTATTTTTATCAAGTAATCAGCATTTTTCGATATTTTCTCTGCTTCTATATGTATTTTTATCAAGTAATCAGCACTTTTCGATATTTTCTCTGCTTCAAACAAGCTGTATAAAGTGTCTATATTTAGAATCTCGATATAATTGACCTGAATATCCATATAAGCCCATGATGTAATGTCATTTCATCTCTACAAGTTCTAAAGTACAAAACCTGCATATCCTATCAACCCATTCTTCTTTAGGTATCATCCACCTACCAGTTTCACATCTAGTTGGTGCAAACTAGTTATATAGATATTTGAAATTTAAATTGCTCGCACAAATTTTAATGCAATTAAATATAAAAAATATATTTATTTATTTTATCATAAAAGGGGACTTCGTTTTTTTTTTTTTTTGCAATGTGTTCGTTGTTTAAATAAATTTTTTGTTTAATTTTTATTAGTACATCAGTTTGTTATAATTGTTGATTAATTAAAGAATATAGTTTAAAAATAAGTTTTATAACAAAAGAGTTTAGTGGTGATAAAGATTAAAAAATTTGTTATATGAAAAAATTAAATTAAAATTTTGTCATTTAATTAAAAAATATAATATCTCATAATACATATATTTGTTTCCCCGCGAAGCCAACTCGGTCGCGAACTTTTTGGCCTATTTGGGAACAACATTAGATGGCTCAAAGATGGAGTACGATGCAGATTTGATCCCTAGCAGACTTAGAGAGCAAGTCCTCATTGACTGCGGTGCTAAGGACAAAGATGTGACTTTGGAGAAAACATAGATGTCAATACCTGCTAACATGTTGCCATAGTTATCATCAACGGCGGATCAACTCCAGGCTCCTGGGTCCTCGAAGATTGTTTGGTACTTAGTGAGTGTGGTGGCAATGCCTTAGCCATGTTTTGTGTTACGAGAACTAATCAAACAAGACTTATCATCTCAATCGTGTGTGAGGAAATCTGGAATTACAAATGTGGTAATTTGTCTTGAGATTATATTCACAGCTTTCACACACAAAGTCCAATCTTTAAAGGTGGGGTGTGGGGTCTCTTATGGCCATCATTCAGAAATGGAAATGCACTTTAGCATCAACTACAAATGCAGCATTAGGGTGGGCGTTGGTAGAGTAATGGAATCGGCTGAAGAACAAATCGCTTTCTTATTCAACCATGCGTTTGATAGGGAGAAAGTGACTGTAAAGAAGGTGATTGGGGAGTTTTGGGCAGGGGCACACCCATGACGGGCTCGTGCTTGAGTGCTTCTTCAAAAACTATGTGCAAATTGTAGGTGCGCGAGGTATGGGGTGTCTCTGCTGCAAGCAGATATGTGCACAAAGAGCTAGCAAGACGTGTAATGGATGTGTAAGGAAAGCAGCGGTGCAGAAACGCCTTCCTAATGCAAAATCCTCAAGAAAGAAGTACAAAAAAAATATTCATTTAACAAGTTACATCCATTTGATATACATATTCACATAATAAAAGAATAGACAAATTATCACACACAAAGATAACACTAGATTTACGTGGGAAAATCCCTTACGGGAGAAAAACCCACACACCAAGTAAAGCCACTTTGTATTACAGTAAATAGATTACATACAGCGTTACAGACTTCACTCTCAGATGTTAACTCACAGCAACAATACAAACCCTTGGTCGACCTCACACACAGATTACTGTTCTACATGCTCACATTATTATAATGCTCGTAAAAGCATACAACATAGTGCTTGTAAAAGCATACAACATAGAGATGCTCAACCACCATTAAGTTTTCATTAATTTCACTATCTTCACGGACAAGCTTCCTTCATCTCGGGCCACACACACCGCCATCCAGCATGCATCAAATCGCCCAACTATTAATTCGATTTCAAAGAATATTACCATAATTTCTCTATGTCAACCCTCAAGTCAAATCATGCATTAAATGCAAATATGTTGCTATCAGGAAATACAACTTTCGGTCCAATGATTTTTGATTCACAATAGCGATGTAGAATCAACAAATTAAATTTGTGTCATGTGTCAACACATCACTCATCCACCGCTTTTGACTATTGTACCATTCGGGTTCACCAACTCAACCATCGTCAATCGTTGATCATATTGACAGATGTCAATTGCTCAACAATTTCTCTCACTTCACAAAATTATGTCGGTCTTCACCACAAAGGAGCATGGAATAAATGTGCATCATTGGATTAGATCCTATCATGACCATTGATCAACATCAAATCGATCATCACCATGTGGTCCCCACCATCCACGTGGCATCCATATCACTATCGTACAGCTGATGTCACCATCCATGCATACTCCTCTCACCATCCATCGATTATGTCACTATGTCGCTGAAAAACCAAACTTCACAACCTCAATATTGAAGGTTATGAAGTTCTCAAAACTCGCAATATGTCGATAATGAGGTCACCAAGTTAAGATAAAACCAAACTTTAGAACCTTCAACGAAAGTTAGGAATTTCCTAAAACTTGCGACATGCCCATAGCAATGTCACCAAGTCGAGAGAAACCTGAACTTCACAACCTCCATCGGAGGTTAGAAAAATCCTAAAACCTGCGACATGCCCATAGCGATGTCGCCAAGTCATGAGAAACCCGAACATCAGAAACTTCATCGGAGGTTAGGAAATTTCCAAAACCCATGACATGGCGACAACACAAGGAAGCTCGGTGTCACCAAGTTAGGAACTTTTGGAACTCTACGACTTACATGTCAAGGTTTTGTATTTCGGCGATAGTCCGACATTAAAGGCCAACAAAGGGAAAAGATGCCAATTCTACGAGAGGTTCAAGCCAACAAGTTGAGGCATATTTTTCCAACAAGCTCCCACTTGACGAAGACTTATTGGCTTCCTCTACACTCAAAGTTATTGAAGGTCATAGGCCCCAAGGCCCATCGAACTGGCGCACCACCTATACTTGTATGTGCACACAGGCTTTGTCAATGCATCAGCCACATTCTTCAGAGTATCCACCTTTTCAAGATTAACCTTTCCATCCTCCACCATATCATGAACAAAATGATACTAAACATCAATATGCTTCATCCTGCCATGGAAAGTGGGATTTTTCGCCAAACAAATAGCACTTTGACTGTCATAGCAACTCATAATCTGCCTTGCATTAAACCCGATATATGAACACAAACGTCTAATCCAAACAACTTCTTTTCAGGCGTGTGTTGTTGCCATATACTCCACCTCAGTAGTAGATAAAATGACTATAGCCTGCCACTTGCTCATCCAACTCACTTAACACCAAATAATATGAAGATGTATCCACTGGTGGATCTTCTGCTGTCAATCTCCCCTGCCCAATCAAAATCCACATACCCAGAAATGCTAAGAGACCTTTGTAATCAAACCGAGTTGCCATGATAACACAAAAGCATACTCTGAGGTACCCTTCAAATATTTGAAAACTCTCTTCATAGCATCCCAATGCGGTCTTCCTGGATTAGCCATAAACCAAGTACTCCCACTACTCGGGCAATGTCTGGCCTTGTGCAGACCATTACATACATTAAACTACCAACTGCACTTGCATAAGGCACCCTAGTCATGTCCTCCATCTCGATAGGAGATTTTGGACAATTTTCAACAGATAGCTTTGTTCCCTGCAACACTGGAACAACTAGCTACTTGCAAGCAGTCATACCAAATCTCTCCAGGACAGTATTGATATACTTACTTTGGCTGAGCCAAATTTTTCTACTTCCTCTATCGCTTTTGATTTCCATCCCCAGAATATACCTTACTGCACCTAAATCTTTCATTTCGAACTTTGCAGATAACTGAGATTTTAGTTCATAAATTATAGTCTTACTATTTCCCATGAACAACATGTCATCAACATATAGGGCAATAATAAGAACTCGATCATTTTCAGTTTTATAATAAACACAATGATCTGATTTTGATCTCACAAATCCCAATGACAACACAAAAGTGTCAAACTTTTGGTACCACATTCAAGGCGATTGCTTCAAATCATACAAAGATTTCTTTAGCTTGCAAACCAGGCTTTCTTTACCTTTTTCAATGAAGTGCTCAGGCTGGGACATATAAATTTCTTCTTCCACGTCTCCATGAAGAAACGTTGTCTTCACATCCATCTACTCGATCTCTAAGTCATACGTTGCTACAAGCGACAAAAGAAATTTGATAGATGTCAACTTAGCTATAGGAGAAAAGATTTCTCCACAATCAATTCCCTCCACCTGGGAATAACCTTTTGCGACCAACTAAGCTTTATACTTTTCAACAATGCCATCCAAACCAATCTTCTTCTTAAATACCCATTTACAGCTAATAGGCTTTCGCCCTTTAGGAAAAGGTACCAAATCCCAAGTATCATTTTTCTTCAATGATGTCATTTCTTCATTCATAGCTTCCAACCGGGAATTTGAATCAGACATACTAATAGCCTCTTTCACAATCCTAGGCTCATTAGTGCTAGTAATCAAAGCATAGGCATAGTTTGAATCCAACATGGAAAATCCATACCTTTCAAGTTGTCACTTCTCACGTGTAGACATCCTTATAAATTGAGGCTGAGGTTGTGGTTCTTCTTCTTCAAAACTCTCAGAGCTGTTGGAGCTCTCCTCAGTTTTAGGCACACTTTGTAGTTCCTCTTTATCTGGGGTTTCAGGAATTTCAACTACATCCTTCTTTTCTCTTTCTTTTGTCTCTGACTACAGATCAGTTACTGAAGGCTTCGGGTCATGAAAGATTATACTTCTGTTGTACAAAACCTTCTCAGTAACAGGATTCCAAAGCTTGCATCCTTTCACACCAATGCCATATCCAATGAAGATACATTTTTCAGCCTTATTCTCCAACTTTGATCTTTTCTGATTCAACACATAAACATATGCTTCGCAACCAAAAGCACAAATATGTCTTAGAGAGGGCTTTTTACCATACCACACTTCTAAAGGTGTTTTTTCAACAAGAGTCAAACAAAGTGAATGATTTATCAAGTAATATGCTGTAGCCACAGCCTCAGCCTAGAACTTCTACTCCAGACAAGCACCGCTCAACATACTTCTCACTCTTTCTATTAGCGTCATGTTCAACCTTTCAGCAACTCCATTCTGATGTGGAGTATAAGGTGTAGTTTTATGCCTTTTAATCCCATGGTTTTTGTAGAACAAAACTCACTGCCATTATCTGTCCTCAAACATTTAATTTTTCTTCCAGTTTGATTTTCTACCAAGTTTTTAAACTTTTTAAACCGACTGGACACTTTTGATTTACTCTTTAGAAAATACACAAATGCCCTTCTCCAATAGTCATCAATAAAAGAAACATAATATCTAGAATTTGAAAATGAAGGAACATTCACTAGATGAAACACATCAAAATGAATATAATCCAGTATACCAAAAGATTTATGAGGACTCAAATAAAATGAAACACGGTGTTGCTTTCCATAAATGCAATTTTCGCAAAAATCGAACTCAAGGTTACAATCAACAAGCCCTTCAACAAGATTTTTATTTTTCAAGGCTTTTAAGCCCTTTTATCCTATGTGGCCAAGTCTATGATGCCATAGCATGGTTTTCTCTACTGGGAGTTTCACCTCCAGAGAGTTTGCACCCAAAGAAACTTCATTCTCCTTCTCTACACGAGCAACTTTGCTTGACTTTACAGAGATGTTGTTACATTGAACATGACGTGTATCTAGCTTGTAAAAAGTGCCAATGTGTGCACCCTTAGCCAGCACCATTGAGCCTCTAGTCATTTTACAACCTCCACTCGAGAAGGAAACTTGCACACCAACATCATTCAACTTACTAACATAAATCAGGTTACAATCCAAACTCGGTATGTGTAGTACGCCATCAATTCCTTTGATTCTTCCGTCAAGGAATTGGATCTAACTCTTCCACGACCAACAATTTTCGGAGTTGAGTCACTTTCCAGGAACACCTTTCCACTAGCATACTTTTCATACTTAGTGAACCAATCTTTGTGAGATGTCATGTGAAAAGATGCACCTGAGTCAATCAACTAGACATCATCTGATGCCCAAGTCACCAAGGCAGCAATGAAGGCATTTGCATCACTCTGAGAAGAATCATTATCCAAAGAGTTGTTCTTCTTCATCTTTTTCTTCTCCTTACAATCCTTTTAGATATGACCAGCCTACCCATAGTTCTAGCATTTCACCTTGGACTTCTTACCAAGATACTTTGATCTCCCTTCATATTTGGATTTAGACTTCTTGTCTTTCTTCTTGCTTCTCTCCTTTGATCTACCCTGAATAACAAGTGCCTCCTTGCCCATCTTAGAAGACTTCCTTTGCATCTCTTTTGACAGCAATGAGGCAACCACCTCTTCCATCTTAAAGGTGGTTGTTGTACTTCCAATAGCCATTACTAGATGATCCCATGTGTCAGGTAAGGAGCATAACAAAAGCATACAATGATCCTCCTCCTCTATCTTTACACCAACAGATGCCAATTGAGCAACAATCATATTCAATGAATTCAGATGGTCTACTACAGATGCACCTTCTTCCATCTTCAAGGAGTATAACTTCTTCCTCAGGAATAACGTATTCACCAAATGCTTCCCTTGATAAATGTCACCAAGTTTCTTCCATAACGAAGATGTAGTCTTCTCCTCATGGACGTTCAGGAGTACAAAATTGGCTAGACAAAGTCTTATCAACCCTCTAACTTTTCTATCTACGAGGTCCCAATCTTCTTGCTTCATACCTTGTGACATAGTTCCAAACACAACAATCCAGAGGTCTCTATCCACCAATAGGTCTTCCACTTTGAGCTTCCACAACTCAAAATTTGTGCCATTGAACTTTTCAATTTCTACTCTACCTGATGTGCTTTCCATCTCAAACTATAAACAAGACAATCAATTTTTCTCTGCAAGACTCCCATTGAACTGAATTAGCACAAAAAACCAGCCCTACTCACAAGGATAACACAACTGGGTAGGCTCTTATACCACTTGTAAGGAAAGATGCAATGCAGAAACACCTTCCTAATACAAAATCCTCAGGAAAGAAATGCAGAAAAAAACATTCATTTAACAAGTTACATCCATTTGAGATACACATTCACAGAATAAAAGAATAGACAAATTATCACACACAGAGATAACACCAAATTTACGTGGGAAAACACTTACTGGAGAAAAAACCACACACCAAGTAAAGCCACTTTGTATTACAGTAAATAGATTACATACAACATTACAGACTTCACCCTCAGATGTTAACTCACAACAACAATACAAACCCTTGGTCGACCTTACACAAAGATTACCGTTCTACACACTCACACTGTTACAATGCTCATAAAACCATACAATGTAGAGACGCTCAACCGCCATTAGGTTTTCATTAATTTCACTATCTTCATTGACAAGCTTCCTTGTCTCAAGCCACACACACTGCCATCTAGCATGCATCAAGCCGCCCAACAATCAATTTGGTTTCAGATAATATTACCATATTTACTCTATGTCAACCTCCGAGTTAGATCATGCATTAAATGCAAATATATCGCTATCAAGAAATATAACTTTCGGTCCAATGATTGTTGATTCACAACAACAATGTAGAATCAACGAATGAATTTGTGCCACATGTCAAAAAATCACTCATCCACCGCTTTTGACTATCATACCATTCGGGTTCACCAACTCAACCATAGTCAACCGTTGATCATATCGACAAATGTCAACCGCTCAACAATTTTGCTCACTTCACAAAATTTTGTCAGTCCTCACCACAAAAGAGCATGGAATAAATGTGAACCATTGGATTAGATCCTATCACAATCGTTGATCAACATCAAATTGATCATCACCATGTGGTTCCCACCATCCACGTGACATCCATATCACTACCGTACAGTTGATGTCACCATCCACACAGACCGGTCCCACCATCCATCGGTTATGTCGTTATGTCACTGAAAATCCAAACTTCACAACCTCAATATCGGAGGTTATGAAGCTCTCAAAACCCATGCCATACCGATAATGAGGTCACCAAGTCAGGAGAAAACCGAACTTCAAAACCTTCAACGGAGGTTAGGAATTTCCTAAAACCCCTGACATGCCCATAGCAATGTCGCCAATTCAGGAGAAACCCGAACTTCACAACCTCCATGGGTGGTTAGGAAAATCCTAAAACCCACAACATTCCCATAGTAATGTCGCCAAGTCGAGAGAAACCCGAACTTCAAAACCTTCATCAGAGGTTAGGAAATTTCCAAAACCTATGACATGGCGACAACACAAGGAAGCTCAATGTCGCCAAGTTCGGAACTTTTGGAACTCCACAACTTAGGTTTCAATTTTGTATTTTGGCGATAGTCCAACAATGAAGGCCAACAAAGGGGAAAGATGCCAAGTCTTTACGAGAGGTTCAAGCCAACAAGTTGAGGCATATTTTTCCAACAAGATTAACTCAACCACGCGCCTACTATGTTGGTTGATGGCTTTGTCCTTGGTATGTTGAGCCTTAACAAGGAGAATAAGAAGGTGAAACTGCACAATGCTTGGAGGTTGTACAAGACAAGTGTAGAAAAGAAATACAATATAGAGGATTTTATGAATTTATGGAGTCTAACCCGGGTCTGATTGATCAAAATGTGGTGGTTAGACTTGTTGATATTACCGAGGGTGTAGGGTGTCTATCCCACTGAATGTTACACCTCAGCCTCCTACTGTAACTTGTGGTTTTTTCAATCAATACAGGGAGCTACCCCCAACTTGGTAGCGCTTACCAACAAAAAAAAATACATATATTTATTTCGTTTTTTATATTTTTTTTTAAATTATCTATATTTTTAAAATATCTTAAATTTATCTATTTAACAAAAGGATATCGATGTTAACTATTTTATTTACTTCAAAATTATTTTATTTACTACATCAAAATATAAGTTTTTATTTTTATTTAAGAATTATTTTTTATTACATTATTTACTTACTTTTAATTTTATGTGTATATTTTTAGTTTACTATTGAAAAAGTCACCCTTAATTATTTTGGTAATTATTTTGTTTTATTTTTAACTTTGAAAAGTGAAGTAAATATTATTTATTTTTATGTTATTTTTAGAAGTTTAATTTTTTTAATATATGTTGGTTGTTTTTTTGGTTTTCATGTACATGACCAAAATATGACCTAATGTCCCTTGTTCCAACTATACAATGCCTCGTGTTATAGTAAACATTTAAAATAAATATTAAATAACTACGTGCAAAAAAAAAGTTTGTAAAAAAACTGAGCAGTTACTACTAAATAAGATTAACTAAGCAATGCATAAGATGACCTTTTAATTTAATTTTGATTCTCAATTTATTATATTTATTGTCTTAGAATAAAATCAAATTTTAAGCTACAATTTTTTTCCTATATGCGGTCTTGTTATCTAGATTAGACTATTCCTATCCACTTGTGAGCCAAAACACCTCAAGTTGAACATCTCCAATCTTGTATTAAAAGATAGTCCCAAGTCATTATTTCATATAAAGGAGCATCATTGAAGAGTCACAATTTCACATCATTAGAAAATATTATCATAGAACTTTTATTAATAATTACAACATTGCATTATCATCTACTCTACTTGGTAAATTTTCCAGGTTATGACTTTATACCCACAACTACATAAATGATCTAGGTGAAGTCCATACCTACACATTTAATTTGGGCAAAGAATGAGATATCTAAAGATTAAGAGAAAATTATGTTAAAATGAATGATAACAGTATTTTTTTTTTAAAAAGAGGGTAAAAATTTATTAATATCAGAAAATCACCAATACAAGGAAATCAAGGTTCACAAAGGCACCCAAAAGGAAATGGGATCACCAAACCAGCAAACCCAACCAAGACACAAAATCGTAGCAACCAACCACCAACCAACCTTAACTAGCCATGTCCTTCGAAATAATCTTCTTTAAAACTTGACAAAAATTAGAGGACAACTACTCCCATCCCTCAATCTACCAATCACCAGCATGCTCAGAAGCCCATTTGGCCAAATAGTCAACAGCCCTATTCCACTCCCGAGGGATGTGAATAAAAGACACCACCTCTAGCATGGAACACAGCCTGAAAATATGCCAAACAATCAAAGCCAACTGCCAACTAACCCCCTCCAATTTTTTCTCATTCAACAGATTAACAATGATCTAAGAATCAAATTCACAGATAATCTTACACCAACCAAGAGCACATGCATGCTCAATAGCCCAAATAATCGCCAACCCCTCTATAAGATTGTTGGTTTGCTGCCCTTTATGAATGGAAAATAGGAAAATAACATAATCGAAGCTATCTCTCCCAGCCCCACCAATCCCAACAAGCTCAGGATTACCCTTAGAAGAACCATCAATGTTGATCTTCAAAACATCCACCGGAGGAGGAGACCAACTTCTCACCCTTTAAACCTTCTTTTTGGCATGCCTACCTCTTTGAACACAAAAAGAGTTGAAGGTCAAACCACGCAGGCCCAATCTATTCACAATCTCATCACCGCTCTTTTCCAAAGGAAAAACCACATCACATTTAGCATCCATAGTCTCCTGAATCATACAAATAATTCTCTGCCAAACCTGTTAAATCATTAATATGTCCCCACAAAAAATCCTACGATTCCTTTCCAGCTAGATTTTCCAAAGAATGAAAGTAGGGCCGATGCCCCACATGATCTGGAGGGAGGAAGCCTATGTTGGAGGTCTCCCCAAGCTACTCTAGAATTTGACCAGAGAAGAAGCATGAACATAGGGATGTCTCTAGATACCCCACCAAAAATGCCAAATAAGCACAAAAAAAGGACAACGAAAGAACAAGTGAGAAGAGTCTTCCTTGTTGCACTCGCAAAGAACACAAATAGATGGGCCCTGGAATCCCCTCTTCTGAATATTATCCCAAGTCAGACATTTGTTCCAAGCTAAGGTCCATAAGAAGAAATTACACTTAGGTCAGGAGAACTTGTTCCAAACATTTTTCCACCAAGAAAATTCCAACCCACCATACTTTTGAGCAACCAGCTCCTAATACCCACTAGCCACTGTAAAAACCCCTTTAAGATCCAGACTCCAAGCCAACAAATCCCTATCCCTAAAAGAGTTGTACTGTCTACTTTTTAGAATTTTTCGAAGCTTCGCACAATCCTCCTCCAAGCCAGCCATCGACCACTCACTAGGAACCTTCCATCTAGACACCTCCACGTGCCCATAGAGGTAAGAAGTCTTAAAATCCACCACCTGAGACCAACTCGCTTCCAAGAAACACTAAGAAAGATCCTGCAGATTAGGATACCTGCTCATGATAGGGGAAACCCATCCCAAGAGTTGAACCAAAAAAGAGCCTTAGACCCCCTATTACAAATCCAAAACATACCCTCCTTGATCAACTTAGCACCTTTTTAAAGTGTTTTCCAAATCACATAACCTTTTCCCACCAATTGATACCGAGGAACCTCCTCCTTCGGTATCCCACAAAGATATTTGTGAGAAATAATCCTAGCCCAAGCATAATCCTGTTCCAAACACCATCTCCAATAAAACTTGGCAGACAATGCCAACCCAATCAAAATGGAATGTTGCAACCCGAGGCCACCAAATTGCTTCAAACTACAAACAATATCCCACTTCATAAGGCTCCACTTAAAATATGACAAACTGCCAATCCGTAAAAATTGCCTAGCTAAAGAGTACAACTCCTTAATAAAACCAATGGGAGCCACCTAGAGCATACACCTATAATTTGGAAGTGCTTGCACCACCGACCTAATAAGTCGAACCCGCCTGATGAAGGAAAACCACCTGAGTCCAACGATTCACCTTCGTACAAAACTTGTTAAGAATATTTTGTTAAGAACCCCTAGGGAGGGTGCTAGAGGAGATCATAATGCCTAAATAAATCACAGGCAGAGAACCAATCTGAAACCTCAAAATACGAGCAATCTGCTATTGAACGAGCCTCAGAGTGTTAAAGTTGAAAATGGAAGATTTACCTTCATTGATCATCTGCCCATAAGCAACAAGATAGATGACCAACACTCTACACAAATTAGTGGCCTCTTTGACCTTTGCCATTCTCATTAAAGGAGTATCAACTGCAAGTTGCAGATGTGTCTAAGGAGCTAAATCATTACCCCAAACCTAACATTGAGAATACCTTGTGCCACATTGCTCTTAATAACTCTCCCCAAACCTTCAGCCAAAAGAATGAATAAGAAGAAAGAGGATCCCCTTGTTGAAGGCCTCTAAAGGCCCCAAATAAGGAAGACAGTTTCCCATTAATCAAAATTGAAAAGGAGGTGGTTATGATGCAAGTCATAACCTACATAACCCACTCTTCAGCAAAATCAAAAGCAATAAGTATTTTACGCAAAAAAGACCACTTAACTCTATCATAAGCCTTTGCCATATCCAACTTGATGAACATAGTTTTATCTTTAGAAGTTACCATGGAATGAATGGTTTCGATGGCAATGACCACCTCACCCAATATCTACCTATCTACCACAAAGCTTCCCTATTCATCTAAAATAAGCCTGCTAATCCACCACTTTAACCTCTCAGTAATCAACTTGGAAAGAATTTTACAGACCACATTGCAAAGAGCAATGGGCCGGAACAAACTCAACCTATCTGCCCCATCACAATTAGGTATGAGAGAAAGGAAAGTGGAATTCATAGCCCTCAACATTTGCTTGTTCCTCTGAGATTCTTGAACCACCTCTAATAAATCCAAATTTATAATATCCCAAAATTCTTGAAAGAATTCAATCGGAAAGCCGTCTAGACTAGGGGCTTTCCCTTTCTTCATCTAAAAGATAGTGGCCTCCAATTCCTCTAGGGAAATACAACCCAGGAGGTGCTCATTCATTTCTACTGAAACCAACAAGGGGATACAATACAAAACATGATGCTCTTCCTCCAATGATGTAACTGTTGGGAATTATGCCTCAACTTTCTAGTGACCCCCTTTGAAGACTTAGGCAAATTCTCTTGTTTCCTTGGCAAAGTCTTTTGTTCTAGCGGAGGCGGAACCGAGATGGAACTTGGCATTGTTCTGTTTGCCTTGTTTCGAGTCTTGTTCCCGTTCCATCTCCAGCTCCGCTCCCCGCTTTCTTGGATCTTCGAGTTTTGTTCTAGTGGAGGCGGAACCGGATTGGAACATGGCATTGTTCCTTTTGTCATGTTTTGGGTTTGGCTCTAGGTCCGGCTCTGGCTCCGACTCCGACTTCGGCAATCTGTTGCTCTTCACTTGGTTCTGGCGGAGGCGGAACCAGTTTTGGAAGTTGGCAATGTTTGTTTGCCATGTTCATGTTTCTGTTCCTGTTCCGACTCTAGGTCCGACTCCTGCTTTTGTGATCTAGTTCCTCTGGATGTTTGGATTCTCCTTGGGGAGTTTTCCTCCACTTTGTCCTGGTTCTGGATTGTTGTTTCCTGCAGTTGGCGGAGGCGAAACCGGAATTGGTTTGGTTCCTAATCTTGGACTTTTGGTAAAGTCTTGTTTCTGTTCCTGTTTCGTCCCTGACTCTGACTCCAATCTTTTGTGCTCTCGTCTTGGTTTGACCCCGGGTTGACTTTACCTGGTCAGTCCTGTTTCTGATGTGTTCCTCTTTGCTGCGGGCGAATGCGGAACCGAATTGGTTCCTGAACCTGTAATTTTAGTGGTCATGTTTCAACTCCAGTTTCGTCTCCGACTCCGACTCTGACTCCGACAGTGTGCTTTTTCGGTGGAGTCCTGTTTCAACTCCTATTCCGACTCCAACTCCGACAGTGTTAGGTTTGGCTTGAAGTCTTAGATGCACCCAATGTTTGTTTGACTGTTTTGGTTGCTTTGTCAGTTGCGATTGTTGATGGGTCTTGGACGCGTGGCACCTGGTTGAATAGTGATTGGATGGTTACCTAACTTGTTGTGTTGCATGTTTAGTCAACAAAGGTTGGCGGAGCTGAACCCGTTTTTGGAATGACATTGAATGCCTGGGCGGCTCATTGCAGGGAGATCTGTCAGATCCGACCAGATGCGTGATTTGCGGATGGTCTTCTTTGCTCTTGTTGAGTCGGTTACATATGGATGAGAGATGTATTATTTCTCAGAAAGGAAGTTCGACGAGTCTGCAAGAGTCGTGGGTTGCAGAGCAAGTGCGAGATGTGCGAGTTGAATGCGCGACCATGAGACTGTGAGCAGGATATGCGGGCATGTGAATGCGTGAGCATGGGGCTGCAAGCATAATGCATGATACATGATGCAATATTTCAGCAGTTGGACTTGCAGGTTGGAGAGCCGAAGGTGTGAAGAGATTTGTAGAGAGATGGAGAGGGTGTTCGAGCAGTTTGCTTAGGCAATGTAACTGTGAACACTCTATCTCTCGGATCTGGGCATGGGAATCATTAGAGGCCAAATGACTGAGTTGGCCATGAGGCTGGCTGTGACAGTCATCTGAGGAGTTGAAAGGAATCTTGCGGGTACCTGTTACTTCTCCAGTAGAACAAGATGTAACTCTTGTATTGGCTTTGAGCTTGATATTGTATGGTAACTGGTTTTTTGTTGCTGAATAATACAATGGCTCAAAATTTTGGAGTGTGGGGTTTTTACCTGAAAGGGTTTTCCCCACGTATATCTTTGTATATTATTTTTGTCTTTCATGGTATCTGTTTATGTTGAATCTATTTCTTGTTGCATTCACTTCTCTCAAAGGATCAATGTGGGATCAACTGTGCTTGTTTCCGTTTTATAGCATAGTTGGTTGTGTCTTTGTTGTGATTTTGAATTGAAATCACTAAGGCACTACTGTCTTAGATGCCTATCTTGATGACAGACCGAATCCGTATCCCCGACAGTAACATTCCAATTGTTCATGCTAGTAAATTCCCTAAGTTTTCACTTCCAAGTAAATAAACTCTGTTTCATAACCATTGTAATAAATTTTTTTTTTTTCCAAATGAGAACAAATGAGTATAAATAACATAAAAAATATCAACCATTGATTTCGTTTCCAATACACTATTCCACATGTTACAATATTTCCAAGATTGTATACAAAATACATGCATAGCTCAACCGAGCTTCAAAGCAATAGATATAGATGGTCCAGGAATCTCCTTTCAAATCTTGGCCACCAATTGAGGAGGAGAAGCATCATTCAAGTGCTTTTCCACCAACCAAAAACTCAAATGTGATCCTCCGCACATCTATCATTTGACAGATGGCCCTACCCTTTAATGAAGAGATTGGTGAAGGAACCTCATAACTATAACCATTTTGAGTTTAGTATTGTGCCCTACATAACTAGAACTTGTAGACCTTACAATCTCGATCTAGCATGCATAAAAAGGAACACAATGAACTGACAATGGAGCGAAAGGATAATACACTAATTTGTCCAAAGTATTCTCACTCAGTACTTCAAGTGACAGCCATCCTATTCACATACACTACCCTAGCTCGATTTGACTTTAGACCATTATAAACCATGCATAGGTAAACCATCAATAGATAATCATTAACCTCATAAATAACCTATTCCCTTTCCAAAATCACAATGGTACCTCTACTAATAAAAGTATAAGCAAATGCATAAGTTACCCTCTTTAATGGATAACCTAACCCTAGGTATAACATATGAGCTTTCTAAGTCTACAAAACCACTTTGCATAAAATAACTTAACAAGCTATTTCTAATTCATCAAACCTAGTACATAATACTATAAACGATAATCAACCACTCCTTATTATGGAGTAAATACAAACACTTATACAAAAATCATATCAATAAGACTTTTCCTTTCTTATAAGAAAATAGAATTTTATTAAATTCCAAGCAAACTAATGCAAATCCAAATTAAACACACATGGAAATCAATCTTTCAGATAAAAGACAAAACACGAGAAGAATAGAATCTCATGTTTGCTAATCGCTTATTCCAATCAACTCACTAGTTCTCAAGCTTGACCTCCTCTTAGAATCAACTTAGCAATAAACCCTTATCTATTTCTCTCACTAAAACTCCCTCACAATAACTCTCAGCAAAACAAGAATCTCACAATGAAAATACAACAAAATGGAGCAACATAGTGATGCATAAAAGAAGTGTATCCAAATGAGGTGAAATTGCCTCATATTTATACCCAAAAACCAACATCCTTAGGCTAAAAACAAGGCTTATACTATGACACCTCTCAACTATATACCATCGATTCAGTTTATCAGTAAAAAGGTGGCAAATTTGTATCATGTTACTGATCAAAACTATACAGTAGATCGACCCAATGCTTGCCAATAGTAGTTTGACTATTTCATAAAACACATGCTTCATTCAGGAAATCAACTTCCAGGCTTAAAAGACTTATAAAAGAAACACAAATTTCAAGCAATGGCACCAACTATTCATCACATTTCCTATTTTCATGCTCAATATTTAAAACAGAGGAATAAGTCTATTTTTGGATGGTTGCGTATATCATAGTTGACTTGGTCCAAGCCAATGAAATTGACACCTTTCAATGAGTCGACCACCTTAAATATAGGGTGGATTAAAATTTGACTCTGTTCATTGCATTTGGTAGTGTGTAACACTTTATCGAGATTTTAATAAACTTCACACAATAGTTAATACTTAATGTGTTTCCATCATACATTATCTCTTAATGATAAGTGTGGTTTAATACTAAGCTTTGCGCTATTACAGACAATGCTATATTCACATTATATTGACCATGGCATATAATCTATAAATCGACCATAAGCATATATTTAATATATATAAATATAAATATGTAAATATATATAACATTAGTAAATAGCATTCAACACTATATGTATGTATGTATGTATGTATGTATGTATGTATATATGTATGTATATATATATATATATATATTCTTTGATAAATAAGTGTATTAAAATATTCCACTTGATATTTGATTGAATGAGATCAAGTTAACATTTCATAAACTATATCATTTGTATATATATATATTGATGTATACATACATATACATATGTCGACATACTTGTATGGGCATTTCCATTTGTCACACATACACATATATCAACATGTGTATATATATGTATATATACATATATCTCTTATATATATATATATATATATATATATACATTCGATTATACAAACAATCAATCAATCATATAAATAATTATTATCTTATTGATAAGTATATGTATACATGTGATGTATATATATACACACATGTTTTTATTGTCCTCTCAATATATCTATGCCTACGAGAAACCCACCCATGAACATGTGTAGGTATGTATAGCTACGTGTGACCAACAGATTAGTATGGGTCGATTGCGCTTGATCCAGGAAGAATCAAAGGATAACGAAGCCACTAACGTCAAATCTCAACAAGATCATTCAAATGAAGATTAAACTAAACATTTATCAAAACTAACCATTCTAAACTATGAAAGTATCAAAATATCTACTCTAACCCATTTGAAACTTATCTTGTTGTGAGATTGGTGTCGTGTTGGTGTGAAACGATGATCCTTTCCCAATCTCGTGGATAAATGAGCTTGCCCTAGTCAGTTTTATTGAATAAAACTAATGGAACGTTTGTGAGATGTGTATTAAAATATGATGTTAATCTAAATGAGCATGATGCAAGCTAATTAAACATGATTTTATGCTAAATGATGAAGATATGCTAATGCCAGGCTAATATGAGTGGATTCTAAGCTAAAATGATCTAAACCCTAATTAATAAACGAGCTAAATGGATACATTATGTGATCATGGAAGCCATTAAGTTGGAAGCTCAAAACTAACTAATGCAATTAAAATGAACTAAAAGATGCTAAATGTGTGCTAAATATGAGTGTGAGTGTGAGTGATTTCAACATCATAAGTTTTCTTTTGAAAGATGGATCCATTTGTCTCCAAATAGTGATCTATTTATAGGAAAGCAAAATGGGAAGGAATATTCCATGGGAATTTTCCCCTTTTGGAGGAATGTGCGAAAGAGGAATATTCTCTTGCAAGAGGGGGTGATTAGATTAATTAACATAATTGATAATTAAACAATGTTAATTATGCAATTAGGGGGTTTAAAAGAATAAAATATATTTATTAAATAAAATGATTTAATGAATGGGGAAAGGTGGAATGACATTTAATTAAATAACTTAGATTTATTTAATTAAATAAGAAGATTTAATTATTTAAATTAAATAGTTTGATTTATTTAATTTAATAAGACAAAATATTAGCATGAAAGGGGGTGAATTAACCTGATTTGATGAATGAGGTTAATAGATGCAAGCGACATAATTAATTAAATAGCTAGGCTAATTTAATCAATCAAGCAAACAGAGGATGGACTTGAGGAGGAAATGATGTTAATATACCTGATTCGAGTGTACAATATAATTCAAGATATTTTTTAGTGTCTACATTTTGCCCCTCTTTGAAGCGAGGTACCTGCTACATCAATTCAAAGATTGATGCTCTTCGGATTAAAAATTGTTGCTCAGATCAAAAAATAAAAAATTCTGATTTTTTAGATGCCCCAGTGGAAGGATTAAGCTGGTTCCCTACCCCCTTGAGAAATTGGGTGAAAATTTTGAATTTTTGGTTGATTTCTTAACAAAGGTTAAAATGTTTCCCAAGGGATCCGAAAAGGCTTTGAGATGCAAAAAACATGCCAAGAACGTAAAAAACAATGCAAAATAAGGTTCAATTTTGCAAATTTGGTGAAAATGATGAAAAACCCTAGCTTGATGGTTAAATTAGAGCAAAAAACCCTATTTTTAAAACATAAATAGGTGAGGAAGGGTCACTTTCAAGTCATTTTTGCATTCACACCTTCAAGATTTTTTGCATTTTGAGCTTTGACCCGCTCACAAAATGGCACAACGAATGCTCCCACGATACATTTCCAACTGAGTGCTAGAGTACCAGAGGCTTCCAAGCGAAGGACCACCGGTATGTGATTCGAAACTTGATTTGAAATTTGACTTTTTTATGTATTTAGTGCATTTTGAAATTTAGACTTTGCTAGTGTCACTCTAGAGTGACACTATTTTGAGAATTGGCGATGCTAATTTGAATTTTAGCGACGCATATGTGAATTGTGACATAGTTCACAATTTAGAATTAGGGTTTCATATTCTAAATAGCGACACACCTTTTGATTTGAAAATTAGGGTTAGGGTTTTTCAAAGCCAAATTGTGATGCAGGTGTGTATAGCGATGCAACTTGTGATTTGCAATTTAAATGCCTTAGGCGTCGTAATTTAGAATTTGAAGTATAACAATGTTATCATAAATAGCAACAATATTGCCATTTCGGGGATGAAAAATCCAAACCTTGTTAATTTTTTGTGAATTTTTGACGTCGTGCACTTCGTGGGTGCAAGAGGTGATCCCGCCTTTGATGCCCTGTGAGCACCGACCCATAGTTTTGTCTAGACTTGGTGATTTGTCTGAGTTGCGACAAGAGCACTTGGGGGAGATCGACCTATGGTACGTTGCGTACATGCCCGTCGTCTGGACACATTTGGCCATGATGATAGCGTTGTGCAAGCGATGGCATAGCGAGACCTTGTCATTCCACCTTCCTATTGGTGAGGCGATAGTGACCTTGAGGATATATGGTGGATATTACGTTTGTCGATACATGATGAGCATGTGATATATGATGTCAACGTTGGCTATGATGTGTGCCATGAGGTGATGGATATGGAGGACATTGTTCTAGTCACTTTGCAGATTGACCTTCAGATGTACAGAGGTCGAGTACCCACTTTCAAATTGATTGTTGCAGCTATCATCTCAGGTTTGGTTGCTCCAGATTGACAGAGCAGAGGGTTCAATCCAGGATGGGGCCTGGCTTGGTAGAGGATGTTGTTCAAAAGGACTCAGTGTGCATGAGGGCTAGTGATTTTGGCCTCTCTTTATCATGATATGCATGATTTTGTATATTGTGATGGCAGGGCAATCGACATAGGGGTCACCTTACTGCACATTTGGGCCTGGGAGCAAATTGTTATGCTCCGATCGATTGTTCAGATGATAGATGTAGATCCAGATGATCTTCTGGTTTGGAGGTACAGGGGTTCCATCATGCTACAACATACAGGGTAGCTTGGGATTCCTTACTAGTGCATGGTCATCGACGATATGACAGTCTTCAGATGGTGACCCTGGCTTCATATGCTAGCATGGTACAATGATGTACAACAAATTTTCTTCGCTTGACAAATCTGATATATGCCAGATCAAGAGCATACCATCATTGAGAGGTACCTGTCAAATAGGGTGGTGAGATATTTCAGAGACAGGCATGATAGGCCAAATGATGCATACACTATCATTTTCACTAGGTTAGCATGAGAGATAGGAGCGTGGGGACCCACTATCCCAGCCCACAAGGTTGTCGAGGGCTTTCCACAGTTGGTGGATTGACCATGGGCTTATGATTAGGGGTAGACAAATGCTCAGATGACACCTCCATATGATGCATGATTCACACCCCCTCGCTGATTGACAAATCCAGTAGGTGCACCTCCATGAGGGAGAGAGAGAGGGAGGGGTGCAGGCAGAGGCAAAGGTCAAGGAAAAGGACAGGATGGCTAGGATGGTCAGGATGGGTAGATCCCATGAGCACCACTAGTGGATCAATAGCCTCCTTGTGAGCCACCAATACAACAACAACCTTCACAGTAGCAGCCTCGACAATAACCACCACCGTCAAGGCCAAATCCCTGTGATATTCAGATTCAGCAGCTTCAATAATAGCTACAAGTGGTGACAGGTGAGGGAGATCAGTCTCACCAACAGATTTTGGTTATTACTATGGAGAGAGACTCGGACAGGTAGTAAATAGTGGCCTTGATAGCTGAGAGAGACCAGGAGTGACAACTCAAGCAAACTATCAAGATGCAGTTGGCTCAGGAGGTCAAATGACATCAGCAACTTGAGACTATGGCAGCTGCAGCTCAAGGGTGGACATTGTCTACTAGATTATACAAAGAGGTTGTGACTAAGGCAACCTACTATATGATGCATTACCATAAAGATGTCTGATAGGCGCTCAAATAGCTGAATTATTTCCAGAGGAGCGAAACACACCCTAGAGTCGAGGATCAGCCAGATAGATAGTATGGTGAGGGGAGCAACCATCAGGGCTAGTTCGTTTGTACAAAGACACTTTTTTTTATTATTACCTGATTCTTTACATAGATATACATTCATGGGCTCCTTTTTGGTAGTGTCGTGGATATTGCATTTTTGATCGATATGCATACACTGACTCATATATTGTACCATGACAACCATTTTTTTGTGATATATATATGAGATGATATGAATTCGATATGATGTGATATGTTCACTTTTATTTCATGCTTATGAATGTATGGATGCACTTTGATATGATGATATCACATGCTTATATATAATGGTCATGTATGGATGGAATTCTTTTATTATCATGTTTATGTGATATGCGATGGTATATGATGTAATGCAATGCAATGGATGCAATGTTATATTCTTTTTCAGTATCTTTTCATGACATGTTATGGGATGGATGATATGACGTGCAGGTGATATGGATCCAAATGATATGGATGCATTTCTTTTTGTGTATTTTCTTATGCAGTTTTGTGAGATGATGATGTATGCATATAGATGTATGTATGGATAATGCATATTTTTATGCTTATGATATGATAATGCGATATATGTTTATGATATGTGTGCAACGATTTAAGATGCTTAGAATAAAAAATCTATATTATTCGTCACAATTTAAATGATAATGATGATGCAAGATGTATGATTTATGATATGCTATGATTATGAGATGTATGCATGTTGATGATTTGTGGATGCATTGATGATGTTTTTGTTGACTATCATGATACTAGGTTAGCGCGAAGAGAAGATAGAAGAAAGTGTAGACATGCAAAACTAACATCATGCATCCTGCTCTAACCATTCTACTATTAATCAATTATAAAAATTTATTGATTAATTTCCTAAGGTTCATTAAATAAATCAAATTATTTAATCCTTATGTTCTTCTCATTTGATTTAATAAATCAAACTGATTTAATCAAATGTCAAATCCCTAAAATCCCCTAAGTTAATTAATCTAAATTAATTAACTTCTAATCATGATTATCATTCTCTAGCTTTTGACTCAACTAGAGTCAAACCCAAACTCTTAACTAACCCACCCACTTGCACCAATAAATCATTTCTTTGATTTATTAATTCTTCTAATTACATTCAAAATGACATCAAAATGGAATATTCTTCCAATTTGAATCTTCCCCCCAAAAAGGACTTGTCCCTTCCAACAAGGTTTTAAATGCTATTTGCACAAGTCAAACATGGCATTTATTGCACCTTTCATCCCCCCTAAACATGTCATTTCATCCAAATTTGAATTTCAAATTGGCACATTGGCCAAGACTTGCACATTCCTCACCCTCTCACACTTTGACAAGTGGCATCTTGTCATTGGCTCATGAATGATCCCACATTCATCCAAATCTATCACTCTTCCTAATCTTGAATCTATAAAATGCAAAGCATTTCAACACAAATCATCTACAACACAACAACACATTTTCATGCAAGGTCATTCTCTTCACTTGAGAATCAATCTTGTTCTTCATTATCTACAATCTACAATTTGAGCACTATCATTTTAGGCAACTTGAGATCACTTAGCATCTCATTGTCTATCATATCACTAAGCTTATCAAGGATTGGGAAAGGGCTCTTTCACATACTCAAAGAGCACCAATCCACTATGGGATAGGAATGATTCATGTTTTTTGCATTGTTCTTATTAGTTACATTGTTTAAACATGATTCTATATTTCATAGAGATGTTTGAGTTTGCTGATTTAAACTAACTTTTGTGCTAACAACATGAAATTGTTTAAGTCTCATTTGCAGATTTTAGCATCCACAGAAAGAAGATGGCCAATTTTGACCATTGATTTTGATGATTGCCTCAAAATATCCAACAAGTCTATGATCCATCGAGACTTTATTAGAGATGGTGATGAGAAATGCATGATGATGATGATTATGATTTGCTTATATCTCAGGATTAGGATTTTTCGTCGTTCCTTATTATTTAATATAACACATAGACACGATACATCAAGATATTGATAATCAGGATGGCATTGTATCTAGTGTAATGGACATTGACTCTGCAAATAGATAAGATAGTTCTTGTTCACACCTTGACATACAAAAACCTCGTTGGAATGTAAGTTAGAAGGTTAGAATACATTGGACCAAAGCATACACAAGAGTCGATAATGTACTCTAATAAACCTCCCTACACACAAATAAGCAAGTATGTGCCAAGATTATTTTACAAGAATACCCACAAGCACAAAAAATGAAATATAATAATTGATACCCCATTCCTTTCTCTCTAAATCATTTTGATAGACATCATCGAGAGGTCCTCGAAATGGGTCATTAAGATAAATCAGATGAAAAGATCAAAGACAAACAATTAGTGTTATCTATATCTCTTGCTAGTTTAAATATAGCTAAGGTGATGTTTGATACTGATGCCCATCGCAAGATGGATACATCCTAGGACATGTTGATCATATGGGTTGATTAGGATGATGATGTTTTATGATAAGTCATTGATACAAACTCCATTGAATCGCTTACCTATGATCTAGACTTTAGATTTTGACAATTAGGTTCTCACTTTATGACTCGCTATACTTTCTTTCTATTTGTTTTGCCAAAGGTTGAAGGGGATGATTGATTTATCATGGATGAGGGTTTATTGTGGGTGAAAGCGAAATGGGTTGGATGGTTTTGGGTTTTTTGGAATATTTTAATGTTTTTGGTGTTTTGAAAAATGTTTTGAGGTTGTTTTTGGTCTTTTTGAAAGTTTATGTGAATGTTTAGGTTTTTGATTATTTGAGGCTTTTTTAGAGTTTTTGAATGTTTTTGGGATTTTCAATTTTTGAATGTTTAGGGGTTTTCTAAGATTTTAAATGTTTTGGATATTTTGAGATATTTGAATGATTAGGATTTTCTGAGATTTCAACTAAGAACCTAACCTAAAAGACCTATCCTAGGGGCCTTAGGGTTGATGAAAGATAAGCCTTACCTACGTCATACACGTAGAGACCATGCAGTTCGATTGACTTGACTTATTGAAAGATGAAGATATTAACAATTGATGGATTGCCAGTTTATTATGACAAACTCCTAAAGGACTGACCTAGGGTGTCTCAGGGGCACATCAATGATGGCCTTGCCTACGTTCAAGCTCAAAGACTCATAGTTCAATAAGGGTACCATTTTTTGGATTTTCAATGTTTGACCTTTTTAGAAATTTTGATGTTTTCTAAATGTTTTGGATTTTGACTGTACGAGATTTTGTAAGTGTTTTTGAATTTTTCTGATGAACATTTTATGAATATATTTTTGATTTTTTTGAGATATTTCCAATAACCTTAAGATATGCAAGAACCCGATATGATCCATAACGAATTACCCCTAGTGTGATATGATAGACTACCTCGATATAGGCAAGACAAACTAACCTTTGGAATATGCCAAGTAGTAGGAATGGGATTACAATACTTCATGACATCAAGCTATGATAAGGACAAAGATGGGTGATGGAATGAATAGGTTGAATGAGGCAATGGATGAAGGGTGAGAATGATAGGATAAAGAGCCATAGATGGATGGAGGTATTTTATTTATGTGAGGTACTTTCCCAAAGTGCCACCGAAGTGGTTTTCACTAGAGAACAATTGTTTTTATTTACTTTTTCAATAATTTTTCTTATTTTTAAAGATTTTTTTATCATTTTTTTATTTTTTGGTATTTTCATATTTATACCCTTCAAGCCTAGGCATAAATTTTTTTAAGATGCAAGTTGTTGGTCGGTTCCTACAAGGGTTCACCTTCAGGTGTAGATAATTGATATGCTCCTAATTCATAGCTTGTTGTGATGACAAAGGAACCCAACTAGTTAGGCTCAAACTTTCCTTTACTATCCTGATCTGGTAGATTCTTCTGATTCTATTTTAAGACAAGATCCCCTACCTAGAAAGATTGACATTTGATTTTCTTGTTATAGCTTCATTTCAGTTGGTTTTGATATAATTGCAAGTGATTAAGGGCATCAAGATGACGTTCGTCCAATAATTCAAGCTCATTCAACTGAGATACTTTATATTCTTCATCGATGATCAGGTTCTGTAGTGACACTTGCAATGATGGGATCTCAACCTTAATAGGTAAGATGGCTTTTGATCCGTTGACCAAGGAGAAAGGGGTTACACATGTTGGCATGTGGATACTAGTTTGATAGGCCCAAAGAGCGGGATTTAACTACAAATGTCAGTCACGACTAACTTCATTGACTATTTTCTTAAGGATCTTCAAAATAGTTTCGTTTGTAGCTTCAGCTTGGCCATTGCCCTAGGTATAATACAGGGTAGAGAATTAGTGTTGGATGCTAAATATTTGGCATAACTCTTTCACATCTTGATTTTTAAAGGGTGTTCCATTGTCTGAGATGAGGGTTTGTGGAACACCATAACGACAGATTAGGTAATTCAGGATAAATTTGGCAATTTGCTTCCCCATTATGTAGGTTATAGGAATGGCTTCAACCCACTTGGTAAAGTACTGAATGGTTGTTATGATAAACTTGTGGCCATTGGATGAGGTTGGAGTGATCTTTTCCTATCAGGCCAAGTCTCCACTACAAGAAATGCCAAGGTGTGATCATCGGTTGCAATTCCTAAGTTGGAGTATGAATCAAATATCCATGCTATTGAAACTGGACACATTTTTGCACATACTGATTAGCTTCTCTTTCCATGGTCGGCCAGTAATACCCTATCCTCAACATTTTCTTAGCTAAAGTCATACCGCTAGAATGGGAACCACATATGCCATCATGTACTTCTATTAAAGTAGTCGAGGCTTCCTCTTGGTTAAGAAATCTTAGTAATGTTCCTTCGATGCTTCAACGGTAAAGGGTATCACCTAGGGTCATGAATTGGGATGCCTTTTTTACAAAGGTATTTTTAAAGTTGGAGGTGATATCGGATGGGAGGGTTCCTCAACTTAGGTAGATGAATATGTCATGATACCATGGCGATCTAGGACCAACAATGACGCACACGAATTCAAATTTAGGGATTTCAAAAGTCGGTATGAGAAGTTGTTCTACCAAGAATTCGCATTGGAGGACGTTGTTCGACATGTCTAATAATGATCCAATTGTTGTCATAGTATCTATTGCTCGGTTGTTCATGCGAGGATTCTGCTCAAAAGTTATATCAATGAAAAGATCTTTGAGACTTTCTATCATCTTCTTGTAAGGAGTAAGCTTTTCATCCTTAGTTTGATAGTAGTCATTGACTTGGTTGATAACTAGCTATGAGTCTAAATAGACTTTCATCTCTTTTATATGCCACTAAATTGCTATCCTTAGACCTGTAATTAGGGCTTCATACTCAGAAATGTTGTTAGTACATGGAAATGATAGCTTGTATGAATTTGGGATGCAATCACCTTGAGGGGTGATGAAGAGAATACCTACTCCTAATCCATGTTGGGTGAATAATCTATCAAAGTACATCTTCCACTGATTGGTGAGATTGATAAGGAATACTGATTCATTAGAAAATTCAAATATCAAGGGGTTCTCAGTATAGATGGGTGCATCTACTAGTTGGTCTTCAATCACTTGTCCTTTTATTGTCTTGCACTCTACATACTGTATGTCGAATTTTGTCAAAATCATCACCCATTTAGCCATTCATCCAGTGAGCATTGCTTTGGATAACATGTATTTCAATGGGTCGATCTTTGCAATAAGCTTGACTTGATGTGACAACATGTAATTTTTGAAATTTTTTGAAGCAAAAACCATTGCTAAGCATGCTTTCTCAATGGATGATTAGTTAATTTCATAGCCTATGAAGGTCCTGCTAATGTAATAGATAACCCTTTCCTTTCCATTTTCATCATGTTGTGCTAGAAGAGCACCCAGTGTTGTTGATGTTGCTAAGATATATAGGATCAATGGCTTGTTCAGTATCGGTGACATGAGTATTAGAGGTGTCAATAGGTAGTCTTTGATCTGTTGGAAAGCTTTATCACACTTCTCATCCCACTTGTAAGTTATTCCTTTATGGAGAAGATGCAAAAAAGGGTGGATTTTGTCTGATAGTTACACTATGAACCTTCTAATGGACTGCAATCTTCCTTGTAACCCTCTCATATGCTTTAGTGTTTGCGGTGGTTCCATGTTGAGGATGGATTTTACTTTTGCTAAATCAATTTCTATTCTTCGTTTTGAGACGATATAGACAAGAAGTTTCCATGATGTAACCCCAAATACACACATTTTTGGATTTAGTCTTACTTTGTATTCTTCAATTCTGTCAAAGATGGGTCCTAAGACTTGTATGTGCTCATTTATTTTCCTTTATTTTTCCAAAATATCATCCACATAATATTTGACTATTTTGTGGATCATGTCATGAAAGATGAGGGTCATTGCTCTTTGATAGGTTGCTCTTGCATTCTTTAACCTGAATGGCATCACGATCCAATAATAGTTTCCCCATGGACAAGTGAATGTAGTTTTGTGTTGATCCTCTTTGGTGATTATGATTTGATTGTAGCTTGAAAAACCATCCATGAGTGAAAGCATTTCATTCCCAGCTGTTAATTCCATGATGAGGTCGATGTTAGGAAGAGGAAAATCATCCTTCGGGCATGCCTTGTTTAGGTCTCTAAAATTTGTGCATATTCTTATGCCCCCAGTGGGTTTTGAGACTAGTACCAGGTTGGAAACCCACTCGGGATAATCTATTGGTCGAATAAATCCAATGTCAATAAGCTTTTGTAACTCAAGTTTCACCAAGAGTGTTATTTGAGGGTGCATCTTCCTTATTTTTTTGCTTCACTAGGTTGGCTTCAGGATAAACTACTAAGTGATGTAGAACCACTTCTAGATCGAGCCCTAGAATATCAGTGTATGACCATGCAAATTTATCTCATTTCCCTTTTAGGAACGTTGCTAGGTTTTTATGTTCTTCATCCAATAAGGATTCAACATAGAAAGTGATCTTGGGTGCTTTTGTTCCCACATTGACTGGGGTAGCCTTTTCTGCTAGCACTGCTGACTTCTCTGGATGCATTTCACTAAGTGGGAGATTGAATTCCTCATACTTAGGTGCCTTAGAGAGGTTTCCACCCTTGGATACGTCCTTTCTTTTTACTATTTTTAGATCAGAAAGTGCCACAGTGTGGTTTTCACTCAAATATCTGCATGTTGTTTGCATTTCATCAATTTTACGACTGAAGGATTCAATTGTCTCCCCATAGTATGCCCCTATGTCTAGCTCTATGTCAAAACCTGCTTTGTGATCTGCCCATGGTAGGTTGTCATGAAGTCCCATGAATTATAAGATTGCTTCATTATTTTCAAATAAATCAAGAATCAGTGATCCTTGTTGGTCCAAGTCAATAAGTTGTGGGTATACTAGGTGTAGTTCATATGTTTTATTGCTCTGAGCAAAGGATGTTATGGATATCATGAAGAGGGAGCTATTCTCAAATAGTTTAGCAACATTAAGAGGGAAATCATCTAGAGTTGTATCACATGATGTAGGTAACCAAGAGGAAGCCTCAACCCATTTAGCGGAAGTGCCTTTCCCAATAAGGGTAACCTTGCTAGTAGTACAACCTAAGCCAAGATTCTCATTCTTTTTATACCCCATTCCCTTCATTAGTTGTAATCCTTTGTTATCATCTTCCATGGGAATAACAAGGACAGGTTGTTCACCCTGATAGAGCAGTTTAGAGACATCTTCCTCATTGATATCTTCTTGGTTCAGATCCCCCCACTTGGTGAAGGTAGTAGCTTCTATCTTGATTGTCTCGGGCTCTTTGTTGCTAGATGTGGGTTTACCATGTGATTGAGGAGAAAGAGGTAGCTTTCCTAAGACAAAGGTATTCTTCATTAGCTTATAGTTTCCACAACCATCATCCTAGATCACTGCTTTGATGTTAGGAATGTTTTGCACAATAGTTATTTTCATTTCTGAGGTAGACGCAAGGGATGATGGGTCAACAAATGAGGTAGATGGTGTAGGCCCTTCGTCATTCTTAGGTCTTTGTGGTATCTTATAGAACTTTGCCTCAAGATTCTTGCAGTGGTAAAAAGGCTCAGGATCTCCATGGAAGGTAATTTCTCTTCCCTCAAAAGGAAAATTTATGCATTGATGGTAGGTCAAGGCTACAACTTTTAAGGTATGGATCCATGGTCGGCCAAGTAAGATATTGTAGGGAAGATCAAGGTCTAACACTTGACATGTAGTTTCTGCAATGATGGGTCCCACTTGGATGGGTAATACAATGATGCCTTGAAATACCCACTCTTGGTCATCATATGCTCTAATGGTGGTACTCTTTTCTTTCTCAATAGTATCCTCTAAATAGCGTAGGTGCTTGATTAACTAAAGAGAACAAATGTTTAGACCAACACCTCCGTCTACTAAGACTCTTTTGACCTTATTTTTATGAATGACCACCTCAAGGTGTAACACACAATTATGAGATGGTTGTGATGGTAGGTCTTGTTCCGAGAAGGTGAGAATATGATTAGTGATATGCCCTACCATAGCTTGAAATTGATTAGTATCAATATCCTCGGGGATGGATGATTCTGACAAAGCTTTTTCTAAGATTTCCCTATGCGTGGGGATAGCCGTAATAATTCTAAGATTGATATATGTGTGGGGGTCTTCTTAAGCTGATCTAGGAGATTTTACTTGCTAGGATTTGATGTTGGAAAAGTATGTTGTGCTCTAGATTGAGATGTGACTCCTTGGATGGTGACTTTTCCATGTCATGCGGTGACTCCACACTCTGCATTAGGCCCTTTGATGGTGACGATAGTAATGATGTTATCACATGAAGCAACCACATTGGAATAAGTATGCTACACATTTTTATAATCCTTAGCTTTCCCATTGTTGTTCCCTTTGTTATGATCTGGCATAAGGTTCTTGTATATCTTAAGATCTTGATTCCCAACTGGTACCTCAACATATATGGTCATTTTCTATGAGGTCTTGGATAATATTTTCTAGCCTCATGGAGTTTGTCATTTTGTGTCCTTTGATTTTGTGAAAGTCACAAAGATCGTGCTCGTTATACCAAGATGGTTTCTCTTGGGGTTCTTGGTAGTTTTCAAAGTTGGGAAGTGTTATCAGGTTTGTCTCTACCAGTTTCTTCATGATGGTTTTGATGGTTTCTGATAACTATGTGTACTTGCATTTAGGATAGTTGTTCTTGTTAGGGGTTCGCCTTTGCTGCATCTCGGTGTTGTTGATCTGATTGTTCTGAGGAGGTGTTGTTTATTGCACAGTTGGTTGAATGTTAGCAACTTTATTGTTGTTTGGTCTAGGAGTGCTTAGGACCACCTTAGCATCTACCGCACCATCATTTTTTACATTCTCGTTTTAGCCCAGACACGAGGTTTGTCATTTGAACTAGTTGATGGGCGATTGTATTTTTAAGCTTGAGTATTTCCTTGTGAGATTAGAGCTCTCTTGATGCTAAGGGCTCTAGGGACAAGCTCGTCATAAGATGTTATGCACTACATTTTCAAGTGAAAGGATAAATCTAAATCTATATTTGCTATGATGATCCCCACTTGTTGTTCATTGGAAAGAGGCCACTTGCTTTTACTAGCTCTTTGTCTCCATCGTTGTAAGAAATTAGTGAAAAATTATCCTTTGTTTTGTCTAAGAGTGTACAGTTCTTCTAGACTTATGTCCATGTCAAGGTTGGAGGAGAAGTGATCGATGAATTTATCGGTAATTTCTTGAAAAGTTTTGATACCGGGAGGTAGTTGAGAAAACCAATCCATGGCAAGACCTGTTAAACTTCGAGGGAAGAGGCACATTAAATAAGAATCATTGTAGGCCACCTCCATACACATGACGTTGAATTCTTTGACATGGTCCACATGACTTCCTCTCCCTTTGTATTTATCAAATTTAGGGATCTCAAAACTCGAAGGAAATGGCACCATTGTGATGTTTTGATCAAATGGATATAGACATAGATTTTGTGTATGGGGATTTTTTGTCTTGCCCATCCGAAGATCTTGCATTTCTCATGATAACACTTTAAGTTGCAATGGTAGATCATCTTGTGGGTTTGGTGGAGGAACATACGTTCTGTATTTTGAGATGGTGGATGGATTATATGCAGAATTCTAATATGATAAAGTGTTGTATGGTGTATATGGCAGTTGGGATTATGTGAAGGTGATTGATGTGTTGATTTATATGTTCCTAATGTGTTTGTATTGATGATATTTTTTTGAGGATTATAGTAGGAACTTGGTTGTTATTGTTATTTTTGTGGTTGTTGGGTATACTGTTGAGCTAGTAAGGTTTGTTGTCGGTGAGCCACAAGGGTTGCTTGTTGTTGTTGTGCCACTAGGGCTTATTGTTGATGTTGTTATGCTAAGGATGCTTGATGGGCTTGTTTTTTTTATTGTACTAAGGCTGCTTGTTGTTGTTGTGCTGCTTGTTGTTATTGTTGTTGTTGTTGTGTTGCTTGTTGTGCTATTAAGGTTGCTTGCTTGTTTGTTGTTGTTATTGTGATGCTTGCTGTGTTGCTAAGGCTGATTGTTGTTGTTGTTGGATGGCTTGTTGATAAGCCTGTTGTGCTTGTTGTAAATTGAAGGCATGCACTTGCAATGTAGGATCAGTTGGTTGTTAGGACACTTGTTATGGATTGTGGGTGTTGATGTTTTGGATGGGTTGTAAGCTGGTGATGAGAGGTTGGGAGTTCCCTTGGCTTAACATTCCTTGGAGGATAGTGGATTGATATGAAGGAATGTAAGTGTGAGGTACCCTTTGATTTTGCATGGTAAAAGGGATTGTGGGGAAAGATGAGGATGGTGTAATTAGATTTTGTAATTGTAATGACATACTAAGACCTTGAGTCCATTGATTGAAAAGGTTCCCTTGTCCAAAACCTTGAGAATTTCCTTGCATTAGGGATGTGGACAAAGTATTACATGTTTTGATGGGATTTGTGATCAAGGTATTGTGTTAATTTAGGTTGATGATGGATGGGATGGAAGTGTTTTGTGAAACCAATGGTGTGGATGAACCAATTAGAAGATTAGATAAAGATGTCCCTATTTGTGTTAAGGGTTGATTTTGCATTATGGTGTTGGCATGCCCTTGTAGCTCAATTTGAGACACTTGGTCCATACTTTCTAGCGAGATATTGGGTACACTTATGGCATTTGTGGGGATGGATGAAGATGGGTGACCTCGATATATTGAAGTTGTTGCGGAATAATGAAGTGTAAGTTGTTTATATGGTTGTTTGGGATCTTCGAGAATGGGAGGAGCGCCAAATTTTGGCATCCAAGTGGTTGATTGTGACAGAGGATTCATTTCAAGGGTACCCACAAGTGTGTTGCTTTCAAATGGAAGAGCATGACCAAAGTCTTTAGCAATAACTTGCAATACTAGGTGTTGATGTTTGATTCAACCCTAGGGATGGAGTTGTCAGAATAGTAGATGAAGTCAAGCCTTGTGTTAACAACTGTGCAACAAAAGATGAAGAATTAGGAATTATGTTTTCCAAGGCTTGGTGTTCCATGATTTCCTCCCTAGTAAGTCCAAATGGATTGTTCATGAGGTCTTCTATCTCATATGGCCCTGATGGTGATGACGGTTGTTGTGATGGGGTAACCTGGCTTCCTGGATCAAATTCTAGAGGATTTGGATCACTCGAGGTAAATGTGACTTTGGTTTTCTCCATGTTTCTCTTATGTTGTGATCTTGTCTTTACCATAAATTTTGGGTCACTTCTGGGAGAGTTGTGTTGATATTTGTAATTTTTGAACTCTCTAGTTGACTTAAATATAGGTAAAAGGGATGCTCTAAGTATTTTGGGAGAAATGATGATAATGGGGGATAAAGAGATGGGTGATGTGGGGAGTGATATTTGCAAACGTTTTGGGACAACACTTTTGACTTGAGTTTGATGTTTTGATGTTGTGATAAAAGGATGTTTATGGACTTGGAAATATTTAGGGTAGACTCATGACCTTCAAGACAAACTAGCTCAAATATGATAACTAACTTAACTAAGTGCATGGAAAAGGATACATTACACATACAAAGTAGCTAAGTTAGGGATTGGTTTGATAGATGTTTAAGTCAAAAAGTGTTGGTGTATTTAAAAATTTTGCAAAGTTTGATGGAGTGAGAGATAAAATTTTGATGAAGGGGTGGATGAAATATTTAAAACAATGTTGACCTAAAGTGAACTTTTATTTGAAAAAACCAAGGTAGTGAAAAACATGCTAGACCTCTAAAGTTTTCAAATCCTAAAGAGATAATGTTTTAGAAAAGTTCAAAATTGTGAAAAAGACCAGGGTTCTGACTGTAAAAGAAGGCATACAATTCTGGATTGTTCCTTGAAGCACGTTTGTAGAAGTTGTATACCAACCTATTTTCGCTTTCATGAAGTGCTAAAAGGTTTTTCTTGAGAGATTTTGGACTAAGATGCCTAAGTTTAAAATGACGACCTGTAGACCTTCTTTTGGGGATTCTGATTTTATGTGAGATCATTTAGAAAAGTTTCAAGTTCATGGATGAAAGGAGGATATTTATTACCATGTGAGAGGTGGTAATACGAGCCTTCTAGCCTCAATATCGGTTTTTTCCTCTTCTTCGTCTAAAATTGTTGCGGCATTTCTCCACTAGGTTGGTGTTTCTTTTGTTTCAAAAGTGAAGCTTCTCAAACTACTAATGATATCAGTTTGTTCTCCGTTAATGAGTTCAAAGTTTCATTGAATGATAGCACCTTCAAGATCAAGTTGTTCAATGAGAGAAATCAGTCTCCAAATGGTCATGTGGGGTTCAAATTATCAATTTATTTGCTTAAGTGAATTCATTTTACCACAAACACTTGTCTTGATTATGTTTTCAAACTAAATGTATGTCAAAAACATCATAAATTTCACAATTTCTATTTGGTGAAAAGGATGAAGTTCAAGCCATAGTTTCTTATGTTAACTTTGGAAAATATGGATTAAGATATAAGTCAAGATATTCAGAAATCTCTAAGGATATAAATCCTTAGGACAAGCATTAATATCAAGGCTATTTTTAAAAGGTATCCATATTTAGACCAAGGGGTTTGAAATTTGGAGGAAGATTGGGAATGTTTGTTTGTAATGTTTTGGATCCAAGCAAAGTATTAAAATGACTCACAATAATTTACCACCTAGGTTGAAATGGCCATACTTGTTGAGTCCCCACTAAGATTTCTCCAAACACTAAGATAATGCGAACAGTTAGAGATTTGGTGACACTAGCTCCCCTTCACGACACACACTTCTCGAGACCACCAAAGCTCAAAATCTTGAAGATTCGAAGATCCTAAAGATTTTTCTATTTCAACAATGAATAGTACAAATGTGGGGCAGCTTCAGAATGATCGTTCTTGCACCAACAAGCATTAAGGATTTTTGGTAACTAAACAATTTGGCTCTTAGTTACAAATCGAGAACACCTAGTCGTATACACACCCACTTTGCCACTTAAGGCTCTTACTAGTGTTCGTGTTCCACTTAAGGCATGGTACTAGGTGCAGTATGTTATATAGTCCAGGATAGAAGGTACTTTCTCACAATTTCCCAACCTTTAATATAGCCCATCGGTAAATGTGCTTGCAAGAACTTGCTTATGAGTTTCCTGTTGCGGGGTGTGTCTCATAGTAAGTCCTCTCTTAAGGGTGACACAAAGCATAAAGGTGTACTTAAGTATTTCTCTTTACCCAAGATTGCATGAAGTGCAAGGAGATTGGATACGTACCAAAAGTGCACACAAACAACGAAATACACTTGGAGTGTTTCTCTTCACCCAAGATCGCACGAAGCATAAGGGGATTGGATAGGCACCACAAGTGTTGATGAGCCTAGTTTTTGGTCCAAATTTGGGTAGAATCTATAGTTTATTTACTGAAGTTGACATGGACTTTGATATTAAATGACTAATATTTCTATATAGTTTCCCTCAAACCATAGACATTGGGTTTAATTCCATTTTGACCAGTTTTTATGACATTACCTATTATGTGGACTATCTATATTAATTTTGCATGTGGTTGATGAATGTTCTTTAAGGTGTTTATAGATGTACAATTATTATGTGTACTAACATTGCCATGTAGGCATACTTGAGGATACTAATTTGAGGAATGCAGCCGTTAGCTGGTCATGCAGAGGAATCATTCAAAGGTCAACTAAAGGACGACAGTGGAGATTCCCCATGTCAGTCGCATGTAACCACCTTGCATTGATCTTTCATGATGTTGAGAAGTTATAGGCGTTACTGCAGTGTTGAGTCTACGATTGGACTTGCATGTATGATTGGATTCCCTACATGTGTGGCCGCCCTTCCATTCTTTTCTCTGCTTTCCCTAAATGGCGTCCTCCCAATTTGTGGGAGTTGACTGCTCTATTTAGTTGGTAGGATAAATAAGGTTCAGATTCTCCTTTTTCGAGAGTTTGAAGGTTATCGAGTTTTTGATTATTGATGTTGTATGATCTAATAGTTTACTAAGAATGTTCAAACATGCTACTCTTTTGTAATTGCATTTCTGAATGAATAAGATGAAGTTCTGAGTTGAGCATTTGAGCTTACATTAGTTTTAGAGGATACTCATCCAAGGGGGCCCACTTGGTGAGTAATTCATTCTTTAGTTTAGTTAAATTAGTTATTAGTTTGTGTTTAGTACTTAGTTCAGAATCTGGCACTGACTATTCCTGTAGCCACTAGAATTCCATTCTGTGAGTGTTCCTACAACCAAAGCAGATAGAGTAGTTCTCTATTTGTTGTTCAAATTTTTATTCCTATCATGCATGTTCAACTTAGTTTAATTGTTGAGTGATGTTCAACATTTACTTTGTTCCTTTCCATGCAATTTACTTTTACTATTAAATCTTTCTTAGTTGTAGAATGAAGATGACTACTATTATGCATTGCATAACCACCCCATCTTTTGCCTTGGTCAAAATGGTTCCCCCTTTATGTTTTTGTCCTTGGTTGTTTTCCAAACAAAGTTTGGAGTCTTGTGTTTCCAACACTTTGTTTTTCTTTGGTTTCTTCTGTTGCAACTGAATCAGGTTTTGAATCGTCTTTTTGAAACTTGTTCCGATTCCCATCCTGACAGTTTTCTTTCACTTCATTGTTGTTTTGTCTTTATTAGATCCAGAGCCGGAATGGAAGGTAAGTCAATTTTTGTTGAAAGTTTCAAAATCAAAGCTCGTTCCACCTCCACCTCCGCTATTTGGTCTTTCGTTTTTAACTAGGTTTTTATGTTAAGTTTTCTTGTTTTGGTCTTTTTGTTTTATTTTGTCATTTTTTTTCGCATTTATCTTTGTTGATGGAACCGGACTCGGAACGAGAACCAAGTTGGGAAATTACTCAAGTTTCCAAAATAGTTTTTCATTCCGATTCTGCTCCCGCTAGATTTTGTCGTTGACTTTTACTGAAGTTGCACAGTAGTGATGTGCCAATTCATTCTGCAGTTTCGCCTCTGCTCTACTGCATTTATTGCATTAATGACAGGTGCCATGCATGCGTGATACTTCAAGTTTTACCTTAATTAGGGATTAACGCATAGTTATCATTATTATTGTTAAGAGATCGAAGAGCGAGGTAGAGTTGCAATTGAGCTTTTGTGCGAGTGAATCGATTGAAGGAAAGACAGTGTTGCACAAATTGCTCTAGGAAGTTAGCCTATTTATTTCCATTCGAGGTAGGGTTTTCTATTCTCATTTTTCTTTTTTCTTTTTGTATTTTTCATTTTTTATTGTCTTCGATTGTTTAGGTTTCTTGCGAATTTCTCTGTAAGTTCGTTTGTTTTATTTATTTTGCTTTTGTTTAAGTTTTCTTGTTTCTTTTTTTGATTTATTGTTTTTGGTTTCCTGACTGTTTTTGTTTTAAGCACGGTAGTTTTCACGTTTTAGTTGTGACTGCATCGTGGTGGCCTAGTTTTTATATGCATAGGTTAAATTCGGTTTTTATAGTGAGAAGGGTTTGGTAGATGGTCACTTTTACTTAGAAATCTATTGAGCATTCAATTTGGATAGTTTAAATGGGGTTAAATTCGTCCCCTAGTTATTTGGAATCGGGGGTTTTAGTTTAGGGTTTTAGCACATTTTTGTGTTCGTGTTTTTAATTTAAATATGATGCCCTAAAAGGTACAGTCACCTCACGGTCACATGGGGATGGTCTTATTAGGTTATGTTTAAGCCCCTTTTGTGTCGATATGACCTAAGTCTTTGAATCATGAAGTTATTTATCAGACTGTTAAAATCATTTATGACGTCATAATCATTATGGGCGGAAGCGGAATCGGAACTGAATGTGAAATTATAAAATCTTTACGAAACCAAATCAGTTTCTATCCAAGTTTTGGTTTCGGCTACCATTCCCGTCCCGACTCCGGTCTCACTTGTTGCTATTGTAATCTTAATGTTTGTTCTGACTCCCAGCCCGACAGTGTGTTAAAAGAGACTGTTTAGAATGTTTTTCTGCCTGGTTCCGCCTCTAATGTATATATGAAAGGTATGGTTTTAAAGATTGTTTTGTGATGTTATTCAAGGATCTAATTAGAGGTTTTGTTGCAGGAAAGCTAAAGAATGTCAGGAACATCAGGAGAGGCCACCCAAAGGAACCAACCTGTAGAAACATCAAAGGTAGCAACTAAGCCCAAGAAGATTAAGCCGGAGCAGCTAACTTATACTTTCAGGTATAACCATCACAGTCCTGTTGCCATTGCAAGCAAAGTGGAATCGGATTGGTCCGATATAACTGACACAAATCTGGGCCAATACAATTTTGAGGAGTTATATTCTGAAACATTCATTGAAGATGTGACAGGGAGAACTTTAAGAATAGTTGAGTCTGGCTTGGCTCACATCACCTTATTAACTCTATCCATCCAGTGCCCGGAGTTGATCATGACAGCTGCAGGAACTTACAATCTGGCTACTAGACAATGCATGGATTCACAAGATAATGTAATCATTGATCTAACTCCTCAAATGTTCTAGCACATCTTTAAAGTCCCGGATCCAAAGAATCTTGTACAGTTGAAGGAGGAAAAAACCTTGGAGATATATAGCAAACACAAGGAGGCCAATAAGGCTCACTTGAATAAAAAGTTGTTGAGAACAGAGAAGAAGTCTCTAACCAAGCTCTCAGATCAACCAAAGAGGGTAGATTTTTACAAAGAGGTATCGGACCTGATCATGATGTTGTCTAGAGTATTTGGGAAGAGGGATGCATTCACTTCAAGGAGTGGATGTTTCCTTTCGTTCAGACCATCTTTAATGGAAAACAACAGTTTGATTGGCCAATGGTTGTCTCTGATGCTATTCATGACCAGTTAACAAGGATAAGGGAAACCAAATGCTTCTTTATGACCTCTTATGTTGTTTATGCAATAGCAAGAATAGGTATCTTTCTAGGTCTGAATAGGGTGGGGATATTGGGAGAAGCTGATGGGAAGAAGAAGGTATGGAATCACTATGACCAGATATCCCTAAAGGTTGTTGAAACTCAATTAAGAAGGGTTAATGATGCATTCCTATATGTGATCATTAACCAGCTCAATGGAGATGCAGGATATAGATTGAGCCAAGAGGCTATGGCTTTTATTATAGAATGGGGATGTTGGTACATTCAATATCCCAAGTTCACGTACTTCAGACTGACTGGATTTGAGGGTCATCCCCACTTATTGCCAAGGTGTTACAGCAATCAGGTGGTGCTGATGGAATTTATTTATCAAGCTCTAGGGGTTAATGCCCGATTTTATTTAAAGCAAAAGATAGGTTGCCATAAATTTCCCATGCAATTGGGAGAATACAGCTGCCTACATCTTGTGGGAGCTAAGGTAGTGTGCAATGAATTGAAACATCTGAAGCTAGGTTTGTACACAGCTCATAAGCACTTTGATCCCAAGAAGAAAATGAATTCTTTATTGGATTCGGTCTTTGACAAGCATTTCAACCTGTTAGAGGACTTTTGGAGAGATTTATAGGATGAGTATGACCTAAGGAAAAGGAATTATGAGAGGTTGCCTGTGGCGCTCATGGTAGAATTTGGGATCAAAAATGACATTCCTGACACATTGGTAGATGATGGAGTTGTATTGGATCCATCATATGAAGCTTTGAACATTGGGACTAAAAGTTTGGATCGGGTTGATTGGGACAGTGAGGAAACCATTGACATCAAGTAGGTAGGGCGAGCGGTCTTGGATAGAAGTATTCAATGGGTTGTTCTAAGAACCAAAACTCCTCAGGGACCAGCTCCAAAGAAGGGGAAAGGATATAAAAGAATCAAGAGAAAGACGCCTCCCAAGGAGCCTCTGAAGTTCTTACCTTCGCACATTGAAGAAATTGAACTTGAAGCCTCTGCTCAAGACTTACCTGAGGTACAAGAAGAGGATATCCAAACAAGACCTATGGTTTCAACACCGGCAGTGGGAGAGTCATCTACTCAAGTCCCACTTACAAAGCAGCAAAGTGAAGAGATGCCTAAAGGAACTCTTCATGATATTGTTGAATCCATGAAGGGAAAATAAGTAGAGGTAGAGATTCATGACATTGGAATGGACTCTGATGAGACTTTGTCAAAGAAAGATACACAAGAGAAGATGCCTCTAGAGGAGGATACTGAACAGGTGTTGACAGAGGAGGATCAGTGGGCGCTATTTGAGGAGGCAAAGAAGGCTGTCAATGATCAAGCACACGCTGTAGCAATAGAGAAACAAAAGGCAATTGATGCCAAGATACAAGCTGATGCCTTACTTCAGTAGCAACACATAGAAACTAAGCTAAAAGTTGATGAAATAGAGAAGCAATAAAGGAAAAAAGAGCAGGAACTCAAGATCAAGGAGGAGAATGATAAATTGGAGTTAATACAGGAAATTCATGATCTTGAGGAAGAAAAGGCGAAGCAACGTAGGGAAAGAGAAGTTCTTGTGGCCAAGTTGAAGCTTGCTAAAGAGGCTTATAAAGAGAAAGAGGAAGCGAAACGAGTGAAAAAGATAAGGATGCCGAAGAGCTGACCAAGAAGCTACAAAAAGAAAAAGGAAGATGCAGATAGACTTTAGGCATTAGAGAAAGAGAGAAACTAGGAGCTGGAGAAGAGAAGATTAGAAGAAGAAAGGTTAAAGAAGGAAGAAGAAGATAAGAGGATACAAGAACAAAAGGACAGGGAGGAAGCTGAAAAGCTTGCACAGACAAGTGTGGAACAAGAACAATAAAAGGTATAGGGGGTTGATTCTCAACCTCAAGTAAATGTGCAACCGCCCTCTACTACTGTTGTTGCCTCTTCTTCTTCAACTATAATGACCACTACTTTAGGTGCTCCCACTTGGTTAAAATTGGATCTTCATAAGAGATTAGTGACACCTTCGCAGCCTCTCAATTGGGAGGATATGATGAAGGAAATTGAGAAGGAAAGGCCCAAGAAGAAGGCCAAAATCCTACATTCCACCAGACTCACCGACAGAGGAGAAATTATTGCTAAGTGTTCCATACCAATGATGGATAAGGATGTAGGAGACATGCAATTGACGGATTATCAGTTGGGCACTGTTAACTTGGGAAGACCTACCAGAGATTAGCAGATGAATTCAATAGATGTGATAGCTTCATCTACTAAATCCAGAATGATGAAAGATAAGTAGATAAAGGATGAGCTTAAGGCTCAGTTAGATCAATTGCATACCTTTTTGAAAAGTGTTTCTTCTCCGAGGTCACAACAAGTTGCCACTGTCGAGACCCCAATTTTGCTGAGTAAGAAAGAAGTAGATGATTTGGTACAGGTAAGGTTAAAGCGGCGATGTTAGATAGATGGATTGATAAATTAAATCAAGAAATAGGTGAAGTGTTGGTTAATAGTTTTGAGGTTCATAAAATGACAGAGGAATTAATAGAAGAAATGAATTAATATGTCAAAGTATTGGGAGAACAGGAGGAGGAGTACAAAGGATATAGCCAGAGGCTGAAAGAGGTTAACCAATTGCCAAAGTCCACCCTCCTAGAACAATCAATACTTGAGGAAGATAATAAAGATTTCTTGGAAAAGACTTCCCGCATACTCCGATTTAGAAGACTTTCTATACAAGCATAAAAATGAAGTGTAAGATTCTGTCAAGGATTTGAATGAGCAGTTTGAGGAGTTAGAAGCAATTATTGCTGTTATAGTAAACTTTGATATACCAGTAAAGGAAGGCCTACCTTTGAGCCAAATAAAGGAGAAATGGGATGAAAGGTTTTAAGAGGTCATGCAAAAAGGAGATGATGGAGAGGATCTATTGGTAGATCAATTTATGGATATTAAAGAGGAAATAAGGGCAGCTAAAAGAGAGTTGACAAAGCTAAAAGATATGAGAGGGTTTGCTGCTGCGGAGTTAGAAAGAATCAAGTTTGAAGACAGTTGGGTTGATGGGCCAGATTTGGAGGTACTTCAACAAGTCTTCTCCAGTTATGATGAGTACATTGCAGAGCAGGATTCACATGCATAATTGATAGCCTCATGCATGCAGGGTTTTCTTCTTTGCGTGCACAACTGGCAGTTTGTGGGCGCATGGCTTTCTTTTCTCCTCTCTATTATTTTCTTCTAGTTTAACTGAGTGATCAAGGTGGGAACTAGAGATCAAATTGATCTGAGTTTCCAAGAAGACTTAATTCCTGAAAAGGTGGATCAACCTAAGATAGAAGTGACTTCAGATTTTTGTACATCTATAAATACCCATGGGGTATCATATTGTAAGGGTCAGCTAATAGAGAATAGATTTGGCCACCTGAGAGTAGGAGATAGAATTTTTCATAGTTGTTACAAAGATACTTTGTTACTTTTTTTACAGTTGAATATAATTACAGGTTTTTACACAATATGGTGTTAGAATGGAGTTTTACTTGATAAGGTTGATGAATTATAATCTATCTGTATGCCAGTGATTGTGCTGAAGCATGAGTGTTTCTTATGTGATGAAAGTCATTAGAAGAAACCAGATTTAAGGATTATTTCATTAGATTATCTATGAATTGAATTTATTAAAGTCCGTTGATCTATCATCTTGGAGATGAATGAGAATGTGTTCTTTAGGAATATTTGAAATATTTATGATGTGTGATTGTGATGTTAAATTAAGCACCTTAGATGCATGCGATGGTATGGATTATTCTGTAAGTTGTATCATGCTATGGTTTTTTTGATCTATTGGAAAAACATTCATTGTTGAGGATATATGTCCACATGCTAGATAAGTTTTATTCATGTTTACTGATGTATACCTTGATTTATCTTTTTCTTTTGTTTAAAACCCCCCTTTCTTTATTAAGGACAGTTCGATGAATAAGTCATTGCTTGTATTCCTTGTTACCAGCACAAGCCCCTTTAATATTACAGTTGCATGGACTAATTGAGTGTCACCAGATAGTTGAGAACCAACTACTAGGACCTTAGGAGTTAGGCTGCTATATGTTGTCTTTCTTTTTTAGGAGAAATAGAGTAGAAATATTCTGTTTACACGATGTTTGTGTCATTTTCACCATCAACAACTACTTTGATGTTCCTAGTGCACATACTGTGCTAACCCATTTCAAGTTCACGTCCCTGGGTTGACAATTTAAATGCACCTTCATGATGGTTAAAATGGCTATTCAGGTTAGATGTCCAATCTCTTAATCATGGTTGTAAAGGCTTAGTTATTAAGATCATTGTAGAAGGTCAATATTTTTGGCGTCATTGCCAGGGATGGTGTCAAACTAGGGAGCTCTTTGAAGCCATTGCTAGTTTTCTTTCTGTTGTAGTATTTTTTGGAGTTTTCTCTTAGTATTTATAAGTTATGATCCACTATTCTTTCACCAATTCTTTGTGTGAGTTGGCTGATGCTGAGTGATACCGCATGCATAGAAGAAGAAGAGATGCTTATGGGAGATTCCTTCCTAATAATCTAGAACCATTTCAACTAGTAGAGCTTCCAAATCTGCCTAGAAACGAAGAAGAAGAGGAGCCACACACTTTGCTGATACATTTCCCGACTTAACAAATTCTGAATTTTCCCTTGAAGATCAAAATCCAGTTGAAGAACCCTTTACTTTGGAAATTCATCAAGTAGACATGGCTGATGCAAATGGAAACTGGCCTAATAGGAAAAACCAACCAGCTTTTCCTTTTCCCATTTCTCAACAGAATGAAGTAGACAACCTAAAAAATATCCCTGCTTTAGTCCTTCCTAAGTTCTATGGACTTGTCACAAAATATCCTAATACATTCTTGTTTGAGTTTGATATACTGTGCAAAAGTTATGACTATACCACTGATGCCCACAGGCTTAAGCTATTTCCTACCACTTTGAAAGAAGTTGCATTGAGATGGTTTATGAGCCTTGGCAGGGATACTATGGAGACTTGGTAGGACATGAAGACTAAGTTCCTTGAGAAATCCAAAGAGTATTGCAAGGGCAGTGATATGAGAGGAGACATTTTCAGAATGTAGAAAAAGGAAGATGAAAGCCGGAAGGATTTCATTTCAAGGTTTCTATTTTGTTTGCAGAAATCTCCACACCATACACTCAACAAAGACTCATAGAAGCTGCTTTTCTTGAGAGGAATTAATGAAAGTTGCACTGATGCCTTGAATCTGATGGCAGGAGGAGATGTCACTCAAGTTCCTTGGGAGGATATCAAGAAAATATGTCAGAACTATTCTAGGGCAGCCTCAAAGAAAGGGAGAGCTTACCAATCCGCTATGGGTAAGTCATCTACCAGTGGAGTTTCAAGGATTGATATTACTCACTTATTGACAGATTTCAAGCAGGATATCATAAAAAATCTAGCTACTCAGCTAGATACACTTCAGGCCAAGAAGAAACATGAGGAGGCAAAGGCAATGCTGATAGAATATTGCCCTCAATGCAGACAAAAGAAGAAAGACTATAGATGCAAGATGGTAGCTAACATTGACATCAAGAAGATTCCACCTAAGTTCAAACCAATTTAGACTGAGGAAGTCCAAGTCTACTTTGTTGCACAGAAAGGGCCATGGGCTCCAAGACAAGGTATGCCACCAGATCCACTATCTTTTTTTGGGCCATATTTTAATTCCTATTCATCTGGTAACTAGTGGAAGCCCCCATGTCCATCCAATTGTGGAGGATATCCACCACAGTCTTGGGGTAACCCTCCAAATACTTGTCCCAATTATCAAAATTCTTCACCTCAGTGGCAACAACCTTAGGGGAATTGGCAACAGTTTCAAGGACCTTGGTAGCCACCTCCAGGAAACTAGCAACAAACATTCCAATGGAGAGGTGGAATACAGTGGCCAAATAAGACAACCAGTTACATGCAACCACCTTCTCAACCCCAAAAACCTACTATCATGCCTCCCCCTCCTAATCCCAACCATATTGCACCTAAACCCACTCAGTTACCAACTCAGCCCACACCTAACCCAAATAATAAACCACAACAACAACTTATATACTCTGTTGATCCAAATCAATTTCCTGCATATGCTATGAGTTTAAGTAACATACATTTGCATTCAGGAACTAATTTGCCAGCTCCTTCCACACCCATCGTCACTGAGCTTCCTATGGAAGAAGAAGAACCTCTGAATGTTCCCATTTAGCCTAGTGCACCTATAAATCTTGAACCAGTTCCAGCCAAATAGACGACACAAGAACCACCATTCCTCCAGAGGTTTGGAAGTTGCCAAACAAAAGGAAGACAAGGAGGACACCAATTTTGACATTCTAGACTAGCTGAAGCATATATGTGTCCAGATACCCCTATTTCATGCCATAAAAGATGTTCCTATATATGGAAAAGCAATAAAAGAAGCATGCCTCAAGAAGCCAGGCAGGAAAAAGAAAGACCCAACTACAATTCATGTAGTGGGACAACTGGATGACATCATGCTTGGAAAAGTAACTATCCCCAAGTACAATGATCCAGGTAGTCATGTGGTTGAAGTTATTATTAATGGGGCACACATAAAGAATACTTTGATTGACTTGGGTGCAACAATAAATGTGATGACTAAAGACATCCTACAACAATTAAACATTGTAAGTATTAGATCCACTCCTACTGTCCTGCAGCTTGCTGATAGTTCCACTGTTAAGCTTGATAACATAGTAGAGGACCTTGTGGTAATTCTAGATTCTTGGGAGTATCCAACTGACTTCATGATTCTTTCTCCTAAAGTTACACTAGGTGGGTATCCTATCATCCTTGGAAGGCCATGGTTAGCAACAACAGACGCTTATATTGGATGTCGGTCAAGTGACATGAATATTTCTGATGGAAGGAACACCAAAAATCTTGTTCTTTATCCTCCTACTTAGCCATCCCATGGTGAGGATAATCTTGTATGGCCACATGTAGGTGAAGAGGCCGAGGAAGCTAACTCTGTGACGCAACTTATGATGTTAGATAGAGGCCCTTTCCTACAGCTTCAAGATGAAGATGAAGTGTTATCTAATATAATTTAGAAGCATTGTGAGATAGAGGAGGTGCCACCCTCTCATGCGACTAGTTATGTTGATCCCATGAAGACACTTTTGTCTGCCCTACCCGATCTTCCTACAACCACTATTTCTGCAGACAGACTTCCTGCAGCCACTCTTCCTACAGACAAACTTCTTGCAGCAACAAGTATGTTCCACACAATGCTGCCATATGAACTTAAGGTACCATGCATTCATGAAAAAACTATGATAGAGTTAACTACACAAGTATAGGTGTCCGAGGGAAAATATTTGAATATTAATAGTAAATTGGGAGAAAAACAACAACTATCATTGACAAATTTGTTGAAGGCCCACCAAAATGCATTTGCATGGGATTATCATGATATAAAAGGCCTAGACCCCAAGCTTTTCACCCATAGGATATATATCAAAGATGATTGTCAACTGATCAGGCAGCCACAAACAAGAATCAACCCTGCATTGAGGGAGATTGTCAAAACAGAGTTGCAAAAGTTGCTAGATGCAGGCTTTATCTATCCCATTTCAGACAGTCAATGGGTGTCCCCGTTGGTGATTGTGCCCAAGAAGGGAGGAAAATGGTGAGTCTGTATTGATTACAAGGAACTCAATGCTGCTACTAAGAAAGACCATTTTCCCTTGCCTTTTGTAGATCAATTACTGGAATCACTTGCAGGAAAGCAATACTTCTCTTTCCTTGACAAATTCTGTGGCTACAATCAGATTTAAATTGCACCTGAGGACTAGGAGAAAACAACCTTCACATGTCCATGGGGGACATATTCCTATTCAATGCTTCCCTTTGGTTTATGCAACGCACCTACAACCTTTCAGAGAGTAGTCATCAACATATTTTCAAACATCTCTCTTGACTGCATGGAAATCTATATGGATGGATTTACCACCTATGGTGCTAATTTTGATGAAGCATTGGAGAATCTTAGGAAAGTCTTACAGAGATGTGAAGACCAAAATCTCTTTTTAAATAGTGAGAAGTGCTTCATGATGATGTAGGAAGGTGTAGTTCTTGGCCACCATATTTCCCACCAAGGTATTAAGGTAGATCCTGCAAAAATTGAGGTAATTACTAATTTGCCTACACCTGCAAAACAAAATGATGTTAGGAGTTTCTTGGGACATGCATGATATTACAAACGTTTCATCAAAGACTTCAGTAAAATAGTAGCACCCTTGTATACTCTCTTAATCAAATATGTTGAGTTCCAGTGGATAAAAGACTGTGCCACAACATTTTTTGATTTGAAGGCAACTTTGACTCATGCTCCTATACTTAAGAGACCTAATTGGGAAATTCCTTTTCACATCCATACTGATGCATCAGACTATGCTATAGGAGCAGTCTTAGGATAGAAAGAAGGAGCCATTGAAAACACCATTTATTTTGTCAGCAAAAACTTACAAGGAGCTGAATTCAATTATACAGTAACAGAAAAAGAAATGTTGGCAGTAATCTACGCCTTGAACAAATTCGGGCACTACATAATAGGCTACCAAATCTTTGTGCACACTGATCATGCAACCATTAGATATCTCATGAATAAACCCCTGATCTCAAGAAGGTTAGCTAGATGGTTATTGTTGATGCAGGAATTTGACATAACCATTGTGGACAAACCAAGGAAGGCCAATGTTGTTGCATATTTTCTTTCAAGACTGACCACGTCAGAAGACAATCGGGCCATAGATGACTCTTTTCTTGATGAGAATCTATTTTCCATTAGTGTGCCCACACCCTGGTATGCTGACATAGCTAATTACCTTGTGACAAGGAGAGTTCCTCCTCACTTCTCTCCAAAAGAGAGAAGAGTGCTCATTGAAAAATATTTTCCTTTTACATGGATTGTTGGATGCTTGTTTTATACTGGACTAGATCATGTTATGAGAAGATACGTGAGGTAAGATGAGACATATGAAATTCTGCATGCATGCCATGATGAACCCTGTGGAGGGCATTTTGCAGCCAAAAGGACAACAATGAAGATTTTGAACACATGATACTATTGGCCTACACTCCACAAGGATGTAGGAAGATATACAAGGAAATGTGATAGGTGCCAAAGAATGTGTCAGCCAACCAAATTAGATGAGATGCCACTCTACCCCCAAGTAGTAGTCACTCCCTTTGACAAGTGGGGATTGGATTTTGTGGGACCCATTGATCCCCCATCAAACGGTAAGTCTTATATCTTGGTATGCACTGATTATGTAACTAAATGGGTAGAAGTAAAGGCCATGAAGCATGCAAGAGATAACAAAGTTGCAAAATTTCTTTATGAGGATTTTTTCACACGATATGGAGTGCTAAGAGAAATAGTAATTGATCAAGGAGCTTAGTTTACCTCAACACTTGTTTACAACACCAGTCAATGAATATAACATAAGGCACAAAAAGTCTACTCCTTATCATCCTCAGGCCAATGGACAAGTTGAGGTGACCAACAGAGAAATTGAAGCCATTCTAACCAAAACAGTGGCTATTCACAGAAAGGATTGGGCAAACAGATAATCAGAAGTAGTTTGGGCCTATAGAACCACCTAGAAAACTACTATAGGCTTCACTCCATTTGAGCTACTATATGGGAAGAAAGCTATGGAGCCTATTGAATTCAAGCATAAAACTCTTAGAACTACAGTAGACTTAGGGATGAATATTTTTGAGGCACAAAAAGAAAGAATCATGCAGCTGAGTGCTTTAGATGAGATGAGGAAGAAACTTTGCACCACACTAAAGTCAGGTAGAATCAAAGAATCAAATGGCATGACAATTTTTTCAAAGAGAAGAAATTTCAGCCAGGTGACTGGGCGTTGCTTTATGACTCACAATATCAGGACAATGCAGGAAAATTGCAAACAAGGTGGCTAGGACCATATGAAGTTGTTGAGGTCTTTCCCAATGGAGCTGTTCAACTCACCACCATTGATCCTGTTATATTCAAATTACTAGTCAATGGTCATCGTCTCAGATTGTATCACAAGCTAGCTTCCGAAAGAAGAGTTCCTGCAACAATTCAACCAACCTGCAACACTCGAGCTTTCTGCAGTCGAAGGCAGTGGACCTAGTGTCTCTCCTTCTGGCTAATTAAGGTACGTACTTGTCATAATAAAGACTTCTACTTTTGTAGAATTCCATTTATTCACCCATCTACCAATCTGTACTACCTTTCTCTTTCTTCCATCACTTCATTCCACCTCACATCATTCCACTTAATCATTATTGATTGCTTAATTTATTTCTTAAAGAGGCAAATGATAGTTTCTCCATGATCTTTGCAGCGTATCCTCCATAAATTCAGGTATGTGCACATTAATTGCTCTCATAATTATCTTTTTAGTGCATTCATTTAATCATTGTACGATTAGTATGGACGTTCACATAATTTTCATACCCCCTATCAAATCACTATTGCCATCTCGCATGTGTGGAGACATGTCCAAATTTAGGTTGGGGGGAAAGGAAAGATGCAGGTACATTGCCCACATGTCAGTCCATGACTTGTCTGCGTCAACAAATCTAGCTGAGACGATTTAAAATTTTAAATGAGGGATGAATTGTATCTATGATGTGACACTAAATTATCGCGGCCATTCCTTTTCATCATAAATCCTTTTATTACCTCATCTTTTCCATTATTGACCCCGTCATAATCTCGAATTGCAAAAGGTAAAAAAATAGAGAAGGAAAATTCAGTTGACATTGGTGCAGGACAATTTCAGCTAACAAGTGTTGCAGAAAGGAATTTGTTTTTAGATAGGAATTACAGGAAAGGAATTTTTTAGAGTGACAGTGATTGCACAAAATGGGAGGAAGACTAATTCGAAATGAGCCTTCGGCTCATGATACCTTATTGCAGGATGCACAGTGCTTGCTTGAATTTAGAAACTGTGGCTGGTTGGATTACTTCCTAAAGCTAAATGGTTTCAATGAAGGCATTGCACTTGAGTTCACCCATACATTTTCAGAGGGAAAATCCATAATAAAAGGACTGGAGGTTGTGGCAACTGAGAAAAGAACTACAGAAGTTACAGGGTTACCTTCTGATGGTGAGCATTATCGTGTTTCTAGAGATACCAGGTCAACAAGGGCCATATTCATAATACATGGTGACCCTCCAATCAACATAGAAAATCAAGGTGCTAAAAGAACCTTTCTGCCTGAGCCATGGAAGTAGGCAACCATCTACATTATCAGGTACCTCACTTGTGAAGGTCAATTGTCAAACTTACATTTAGTGCATTTCAAAATTTTGAGTCACATGAGGTACAAAAGAAGGATGAATGTTCCTAACGTCTTATACAACCTTCTCTCCATCATGGTGGATGGAACTCAAAAAGGTAGGGACAAATCTGTCTCACACCATTGCCTCATTAAATTATTGGCTGAAAAATCTTTGCATGATGTAGCACTTGAGATGACCTGGGAGGAATTTGTAAATGTTGATCAATTTAGCCAAAGGAAAATGTGAGAGCCCTCTTAAGAAATCAAAACCAGTTGTTGATATGCCTTCACGGAAAAACCCTAAGTGTGGAAGGACATCACATGAGAGAACATAAGCCCCAATGGGGCAGGAAAATGTCAAAGAAAAGGATGTATTTGAAGAGGCAACAAAAGTGACCCTGGCGGATCTTGCTTCCATTACAAAGGAAGTTGAAATTTGAGAGCATGAGGAAAATCCGGAGTTCCTGCAGCAAGACCAAGAATTAGATTAGGAGTTCCTGCAACAACTACAGGAACTAGAACAAGAGGCCATGCAACAAGAAGTGGGAGAATAAATTGTACCTCCACAGCCTGAGCCAATAAGATAGCCTAAATCTATGCAAATAGTGCTATATGGGGTGCAACCATCAACAAAAACCCTGGTAGGAATTCATAATCCTCCTGATTTTTTAGTGCATACAGATTTTTTAAATTTATGGGAAGAAACAAAAAGGTGAGAGGAAGAATGGAAAAAGGAAAAGCAAAGATTGAAAAAGGAAATTCAAGAGAGGGATGAAATTATTGAAGAAAAGAATGGGGAGATTACCTCTCTAAAAGAGAGGGTGGGCAACATCGTAACCGTGGTGCCATAGATTTTAGAATGCAAAACCCCTCCAAGAGTTTATGCTCTGCATCTGAAGGAAAAATATCTCTCTTTTCAGCTGCCAAGACACATCTCAGGTTTGAATCCCTCAATTGAGACCCCCACTAAATTTTTCAATGCTTACATGATTGCCTCCCCTGAAATGAAGAATTTGTTATGTGAGTTTTATTTACATAATTTTGTTGTAACTCAAGACCAAGACTGGAACCTGTTGTTGCATGTTGGAGATATCCAACTAAGAACATTCATGTCGGGTGCAAAATGAGATTAGCTGGGGAGAGAAATATAATGCTTATAGGAAGACGAAATCCAATATCCCTTTGGCCATTAGAGCATAATCAAGAAACCCCAAGGATATTTACAGACTGGAACATAATGCTTTTCAGGCCTAGTTATGGCAACAAAATTATGCCTTGGATTGAGGCAGTTTACAATGAATATGAAGTAAATACAACAACAAAGAGGACACCATGAAAGGATATCTATCACAGAGATATAACACTTTAACTGATGAGCTGAAATAGGTTGAACCTCATTCCATCCAGAACTATCTTGCAACAATAAAGAGGATTGAAAGGTACATTCAGCTTGGGAGAGTAAAGGGCTGAGAGTGGCTTCCCTTGACTTTTCAGCTACCTATCCTCTTGTGGCCTGTTCCAAATTTCAGATTCTACTATTATGACATTGCTGAAGAAAGACAAAGATGGAAAAGACTTGACAAAATGGGAGGATTCTACTAGGACCTTGACTCACACTCAACAAACACTGATATTGGACAGCTATTACTTGTAATTTTCAGAGCTTTGACTAGGCAAAAAAATAGTTCTTCCCCTGCTAGAGGACCAACAAGACGTTAAGTTGTGGAGAGTGATGAGCCTATTTTTTGGTCCAAATTTGGGTAGAATCTATAGTTTATTTGCTGAAGTTGACATGGACTTTGATATTAAATGACTGATATTTCTATATAGTTTCCCTCAAACCATAGACATTGGGTTTAATTCCATTTCTACCAGTTTTTATGACATTAGCCTATTATGTGGACTATCTATGTTTATTTTGCATGTGGTTGATGAATGTTCTTTAAGGTGGTTATAGATGTGCAATTATTATGTGTACTAACATTGCCATACAGACATACTTGAGGATACGAATTTGAGGAATGTAGTTGCCAACTGATCATGTAGAGGAATCATTTAAAGGTCAACTAAAGGATGACAACGAAGATTCCCCATGCCAGCTGCATGTAACCACCTTGCATTGATCTTTCACTATGTTGAGTAGTTACGGGCGTTACTACAACATTGAGTCTATGATTGGACTTGCATGTCTGACCAGATTCCCTGCATGTGTAGTCGCCCTTCCATTCTTTTCTCTACTTTCCCTAAATGGCGTCCTCCCAGTTAGTGGGAGTTGACTACCCTGTTTAGTTGGTAGGATAAATAAGGTTCAAATTCTCCTTTTTTGAGAGTTTGAAGGTTACCAAGTTGTTGATTATTGATGTTGTATGATCTGATAGTTTACTAAGCATTTCTAGACATGCTTCTCTTTTGTAATTGCATTTCTAAATGAATAAGATGAAGTTCTGAGTTGAGAATTTGAGCTTACATTAGTTTAAGAGGATACTCATCCAAGGGGGCCCACTTGGTGAGTAATATGTCCTTTAGTTTAGTTAGATTAGTTATTAGTTTATGTTTAGTACTTATTTTAGAATCTGGCACTGATTGTTCCTGCATCCACTAGAATTCCATTCTATGACTATTCTTTCAGCCAAAGCAGACATAGTAGTTCCTTGTTTATTGTTTAGATTTTCATTCCTGTCATGCATGTTCAACTTAGTTTAATTGTTGAGTGATGTTCAACATTTACTTTGTTCCTTTCCATGCAATTTACTTTCAGTATTGAATCTTTCTTAGTTGTAGAATGAAGATGACTACTTTGAAGTTTCTAATGCACATACTGTGCTAACCCATTTCAAGTTCACGTCCTTGGGTTGACAATTTAAATGCACCTTCATGATGGTTAAAATGGCTATTGAGGTTAGATGTCCAATCTCTGAATCACGGTTGTAAAGGCTTAGTTATTAAGATCATTGTAGGAGGCCGACAAGTGTGTCACAACAAAGCAAACACTCATTCATTTTACCCTCTAAAGCTTAAATTAATTCATTTTATGCACCAAATGAAATGTTAAGTTACTTTATTCAATTTTAAAACCCAAAAGACAATTATAAAATGAGAGTTCAATTTTAGTCTCGTTTGAACGTTCTTTTTAAACCCAAATGAAAATTAGTGAGGTCCTAAGACAAAATGAAAAACATATGAAATTGGGTTATAATTGCTCCAAAAGCGTCAAGATGCTTGTTACAATTATAAGATTGAAAGATGAGAATGCTTCTTCAATTTGTCTTTTATCGTCCAACTTGCAAAACCCGGTTAGTCTAAAAACCAGAACATTAGAGACATGTTAGTAATTAGATGAAAAGGAAAAATTAAAACACATGGTGAAAAATGATCATTAAATTTCTTACTAGAGTTGGGCGTCTCTATTCATGATAGTGTCGCTCTAGTGAATTTGGGCGTCACTCTGGAAACTAGTGACGATGATAACAATGTTGTTTGAGGTGCGTCATCGTTTATAAATCTTCGATACCTCTAAAAAGTATTAGAGTCACCATTTGTTTAATCAACGTCGTGATATTAAATAGTCGTCGGTGTTTCAAATGATGATAGCATCGCTATATGGCGATGCCCAACAAAGGAGTCACTGAAATTGTGTTGGGTGTCACTGTTTCCTGCAAAAATCAAAATGAACGATATAACTAAGACAAAAATTAGGTTAAGCATAAAGATAAATGCATAAAAAAAACCCTAACTAAACAATGAAGTACAATGGATTTAAGATGCATAAAAATCAAGAACAATCTCACCAAGCCTTCATGCTCTCCATGAATCACCTCCATCACACCTTCTCCATTTGTTGCAATATGAAGTTTTCCCTCAGATTTTTGTGAGCAACTGTGACCTATGACAAGCCCTAAGCAAATATTGAAGGATTCTATGATTATTGCAAATGTACTAAAAAAAATACAAGTAAGCCTAAAGTCTAAAGCACAAAATAGTCAAGCATGAAGTAATGAAGTGTGTAGTGTCACAAATGAGGTTGAAATTTCCTTTTTATAAAAAATCCAATTCTGGATGAATGGCCAAGATTGTTAGTTGAGAAATGCCCTAAGATCAAAGGTTGAAATTAAATGTGACAACCCACAATTAGGGTTTGGGCAACATTAGGGTAAATTTAAAATGAAGAGTTAAGATTTGAAAAATCAAATCAATGGACAAGAATTTATGTGACAAGAAGATATCTAGCACAGAAAAAGAGGCAAGTGGGGAATCAAAAATAGAAATTTAAAATTAATTCTTTTTTGAGATTGAGTTGACCTTTTGAATAAAAAATTAATTTAATTCAAAAGTGGTGGGCCATGTGACAACAAATAACGATTTTAAATTATTTGCTTAGAGGGAAATTAGAAAGTGGACAATCTTAAATAAATACCTTTATTTAAAATTAGAAAAAGCCAAGGTGGATGATTAAATAAATTATAGGAATTTATTTAATTATAAGAAGACATAAGGAATTATTGACGCATTTAAATAAATAAATAAAATTTATTTATTTAAATAATTAGGAAGACATAGTGGACAAATAATAATTAAATAAATTTGGGAATTTATTTAATTATAAAGGGACAAAAGGAATTAGCAACGTATTTAAATAAAATAAATGCAATTTATTTATTTAAAAAGCCAGGAGGAATCAAAGATATGAATTAATTAAATAATTGAGAATTATTTAATTAATAGTTCAATTTGGACTATAGGACATAATTAAATATTTTATTTATGTTGAGAAGAAATATAAGAGAAATAAAGTTTGCAGGCCTAGGTCAATTTTATGTGTCTACATTTTGCCCCTCTTTGTCATAATGTAGTTTATCGTATTATGACAAAGAAAATAAGTCAAAAATATGGCCCAGTGTGAAAGTGAGGAGAGGAAGGATGACAAGGAGGTAGTGGTATGCCCCCTCGAGAGGACAGGCTAGTTCAGAGAACACGAGTGTGCTCTCGAAATGGATGAGAAGACTAGAGAATGAAGAAATAGAAGAAACGTTAGGTCAGAAGACATGGATGTCAGTATGGGGAAGGAAACTTTCAATATTTGCCAAAGTACTAATAGGTGTTGCATTAATCATCATTGGGCGTTAAAATGATACAAATGGACAACAAACACCATGGTATGAGATAGATCAAGGTGTGCAAGGTCATCCACTTACAAAATAGATAGATGCAAACAAGGAATGTCCTAGCTCATACTAAAGGCCAAGATAATCCATAAATAACAATCAAAGAAAAGAGTGATGAGACAACATTGCTCCTCTAAATCCTTCCTGGGACATCCTTGAGGAATATAGTAACTTGACTCAAAGACAAATTCCAAAAGAAAGATAAGACAAAATAAGCCACAATGCCAACAACCAATAAGAGTTTTTGCCAAAATTTGATTTGTTTGAGGGTTATGGAATTGACGAAGCCTGGTTTCAAGAAAGACATCTTGTATAAGGTGAATGATGATAGTTTGAAAAAATGACAATGTCAAGTTTCAGGAAGGACACATCCTATATAAGACATATGTTTGACTATTTTGACGATTTGAGTATTTAACTGTTTTGACAATTTTGACAATTTGTTTGATTTGATTGAGTGACTTTGTTGGTTTGTTGTCTTGTTCATGTGTGACTTGTCTAATTTTTTGACAACTATTTGTGTGTTTATGTTGCTAATGTCTGACTTATTTGATTGATGTGATGAATCCTAATGGACTGACCTAATGCCTTGGGGGCACATCGACAGATGGCCTTGCCTACGTAGCAAATGCATAAAGACAATGTAGTTTGACTATGACGAAGATTGACACGAGTGACATGACAAAATATGACTATTTTGAGATTTTTTATGTTATCTGGAAGTTTTTTATGTTTTCAAAGTTTTTTGGATTTTTGTAGTTTTATAATTTTTTTGGATTTTTGGTAGTTTTACAATTTTTTTGGATTTTTTCAGGACATTTTATGATTTTTATGTTTTATGAGAATTGTGAAAAATGCATGTGAATGATGCCTACAAGCAAGCGAGCAAGCATGCACAAGAATCCAAGGAGAACCATGATCTTACTTCTAGTCAAGTTGAATACCAATTGATAGGTGATGATGATAATGACAACGTTGTTTGATGCGGGAAGGGCACATCCCAAAGCAATGTGAGGATGACGATTATGTGACTAAAGGATCAAGGTTTGCAACAGGGCTAGGAAAAAATCCAAGGAATGTTGGATGATGCACCAGGTTGCATGTCAAGATTGTTAAGATTAGGCTCGTTACATTTGGAATGACTTCGTTAGGACTAGATGGGATGATGGAGGATCTTTAGACCATTGACAAGGGAAACCAAGATAGGCGATAGTTATAAAAGGAAGATGGATGGCTTTGATAAAATATAGGAGACATGAGGATTATTGGTTAGAAGACAATGTCACAAAGGGATAACAAGGTTATGAAGGTAATGATATTTCATGAATAGGGTATGGTCAAGGGATAAACATGTCAAAAGTTTTCCCAAAGCATGATTTATGTTAGTACCTTAATCCTTATCAAGATCAAAGTAGGTGTGAAAATGGATGGGCATGATAGGGCTTAAATGGATAGATGAAAATGTGATAAAAATTTCATGCGAAGAGTATAGGAGATGAGACAACTTGTCCCCAAGTGTAATGGTCCAAATAGATAAGTGCTTTTACACATGATGCCTGTTTGCTAGGTTTTCATCATGGTACTTATCCAAAGCGCCATAAGAATGGTTTTCACTATTGAAAAAAAATTTCTCTTTACTATTTTCTAGACTTTTTATTTTTTTTGGTGTCACCATGATGCCTGTTTGCTAGGTTTTCATCAAGGTGACATTTTTTTTGTATTTTTGTATTTTTTGCATAGCCTTGATGCTTTAGATGATCACTGTTTGTGTTGAATCCACTGATGGTGCTGATATAGAGACTGGTGCCATGACATGCCAATAATGACCTTTATAAAGTAGTTGCCTTGTCAGGATCATAGCGCTTGCATACAACTGATTGATGTTATTGTGATCCTTTTTGATACTAGAGTTGGCCTTATAAGAATACACACATCGCGATAGAGTGCCATGAGAGTCCTTATGATAAAGAGTTGCTGCCAAGATGTGATGTATTTGTGACATGGTATTTTTGGACTTTAAGCAAGATGTAGGATTATGACAGATGATGGCAGACGTGGAAGGATTGTTTACACGTTTGGATGTAGCAATTTTATTTTTCCAAACTTTAGGTGTTGGATGACAGAGTTTGGAATTTTGATTAGGATAATGTTTGGAACCATGACTTTTATGTGTCTTGCTAGATGACCATTTTGAAGGAGGTGGACATTTATTGTATGTGGGAGTCTTCTTTTCTTGTGGCTCCAAATTTTGATTGACTTTTGGATTTGGAATATTTTCTTTACTTGATCCATTTTTCTTTGGGATCCACTTTAGCTTTATTTGTCCACTTGCATTTTTTATTGATTCAATGGCCTTTGACATTTAATTTTGAACTTTGGATTTGTAATAGTTTTCTTTACTTGATCCATTTTTCTTTGGGATCCACTTTAACTTTATTTGTCCACTTGGGTTTTTGATTGATTCAATGGCCTTTGATATTTGATTTTGAACTTTGGATTTGTAATAGTTTTCTTTTTGTTGGTTCCAAATGGAAGGTTTATTCATGTTGGAATGATGGTTTATGGTTTGGATGGAAGGGGTGTTGGCAACAGCCTTATGACAAGGACTACTCATGACCCCCATTTTGATGTTTGTATCAGATAAATTTGCCCCCAATATCGGCGAGGTGCCACTATCATCATTAGATTTGCGAACTAAGGAATAGCTAAGACCTTTTTTGTCTATAATTTGCCTAAATCTGTACGGGTTCTAGAATTCCTTACTCGTGTAGGCCTATCCTTTTCCTTGATAATGCATGTTTTGACAAATTATGTTCATGATGGGATATTTGTCATTTTGGAAGCAAGATGCTAACCCATCATTATTTATTTAGAAACCTTTACTCTGAATTTTCTCATTTGTAAGAAAGTCTGCTCTAACAAAGGTAGATGATCCTAGTTGATAAGATGTCGTAGTTTTATTGACATGTTGGATAGATTTCTGATTAACATCTTTGGTCTGATTTTGTGATATATCGGATTCAGGTGATTTTGTTGGTGCTTCCAAGTCAATGTCAAAACCATCTTTATGGTTGGTGTCATAGAGTCCAGTGAATTCAGCTATAGCTTGATTATTTGCAAATATGTCTAGAATAGGAGACTCTTGTTCTAGAGGTAGGTCATCTATGTGTCCCATGGAGGAAAGTGTCTCACTTTTGTAAGTGTCAATATTTGGAGCTTGGATAGGGCCATCTTCAAGTTTTTTTTATCATGAATGGAATAAAGGTCAAGGAGTGGATCATTTTGGACATCTTGATTAACAGTAGTGTCTTGGTCAAGGATGACATGATTAATGGTAGTGTCTTGGTCTTGGATGACATGATTGGGAATGTAATCTTGATCAAGGATAGGTGTATGTTGGAGGCCATGATTATCTAGAAGGACTTCTTGAATGGACTTAAAGATGGGGTCATGGGATGGAATACTTTGATCTTGACGTGAAGGTGAAGTTATGATATCATGCCTTGGGTTTTCATCTTGACATATATCCTCAAATTTAGACAATGGAATGTGACTTTGGACAAGGATATAATTTGCATGACTAAATGTGTGTTGGGACGGAGTGGCTTGAAAAGTATTGGTGGATGAAGGACTAGGATAGGACGCAGAGACTTGGAAGGGGTTAGTGGATGAAGGACTAGGATAGGACATGGAGTATTTGAAGGGATTAGTAGATGGTTGATTTCCCTTCTCAAATTTAGGGTAAGGGTGATAAATGGATGTCTTTTGTGTATACATGGTGTGGCTTGTGTTAAGTGAGTCTTGATAGTGAGGGTAGATGGTTGAATGACTAGGACTTATGGGTTATTGGTAGGAAGGATATTGGTATTTGGATTGAAGGAATTGTCTTTTGAAATCTATGGCTTGTTGGTATTTGCCTTTATGGAGTAATTGGTATTCAATTTGACTAGCAAGCATATTAATGTGAATTGAAGACATGATGACAATGCCAAGGTATGACTTAAGCCTAAGGTCTGTAATATAAACTATGTTGTTTTGTTGGGTGACAAGTAGTTGTGGTTTATGACAGCCAATTTGTAGGCCAATAGGTCAGATGCATCATTTTAGGAAGTAATTGCGCAGCGATACAACATATGCGTTGTTACAAGAAGCAATTGTGTTGCAAGAAGATTGATGTGTCACGACAAATTAACAGTGTTTGGTCTCGGGTTTGGACAATGGATAATTTTCTAAATGATAAGCTATTGCATCATTTCAGGTGACAAATACATTTCAATGTCTCAAATGCGTCACAGTTTTAGCAGATGCATTATTCTAGACAATAGATGCATTTCAAAATGTCAATTGCGATGTTCTGGATAGCAAATGCATTGCAATGCAACTAGATGTGTTTTATAGTTTGTTAAATGTGGTTTGGTAGGCCAAATGTATTGCACAAAGTATCAGATGCGTTGCAGAGTGGATAAAGTCTGGTTTTCTTTTGTTTCTATTTGAATGTTATTTTCTAGATCAATGAAGGATGTTTATTTGTTCATTTTTTCAGAACACACTTGGAAAACACATGGTTTTGTCTTGAGTTGTTTGAAACAAGCATATTGAAAACTAGCACAACCCTATGGATGGCAAGGACTATATCCACTGAATCCCAATTAGATTACTCCAACCATACTTATTCTTAGTGGATGACTTAGAAGCTTGGCCACACTGGCTCCCCCAACATGGCACCCACTTCTTGGGTCAACCAAGCTTTGAGTTCTCATGAATCTCCCATGACAAACTCTTCATCTCTACTAAGAACTGTGAGAATATGGGTTGCTTGGCAAGGACCGTTGCTACACCAACGAATAGAAAGGATTTTGGAAAACTAAACAAGAGGGTTTTAGTGAATACTTGGGGATATGGTTTCTCATGAGCATCCAACAAGCCACTTAAGGATTTAAACACTCTACTAGGGGATCTTATACCTTTAAAAGAAAAGGTAGGTACCCATTTTCGAATGACACTACACGGCTAAGGCCTACATACCATTAGGACTTAATGGTTTAGTCTCATCCTTTTATATACCGACCCAAGTGAAAAACCGATTGGAGTCGTTCCCTCTTTCAAGACAGGGCCCTCTAAGGTTTTAAAAAAAGTGAATTGAAAACTTTATTTTTGGTCATCCAAGATCACACTAAGGTGCGAGGAGATTGCATACAAAAAGTTGTTAACCCACACTAACAAGTTTGTTCATTTTAAAGCCCAAATGAAAATGTGGGGGTGGTAAAGTAACAACCTCTTAGTGTTTTTGTTTCTCAAGATCGCACAAAGTACAAGAGAATTACATACACACTTGAGAGGCTATCACTACACCACAAGACACACAAGACACTTGTTCATTTTAAACCTAACTTAGTGTGAGACAAATAATGTTTATTTTAAGCCAATGCCATTAAAAATACATGCAAATTTTAGCCTTGATGAGTTTCAATGCAATTTGTGTTCATTTTAAACCCATGAGTGTATATGCATGTGTTGGAGTGAAAATGACACTGAGAGGGGGGGTGAATCAGTGTCTTAACATATTTTACCATTTTTCAGAAAATAAACCATAACACACATTTGTTCTCAATATTTCAATGATAGGCACATTCATGAGTTGAATGTAATCATTCATAAACTGAAATGAGAAATGTAATTGCAAAATAATGAACAATAAAGCATTCTCATAGTAAAGCAGTGAAACCACAAATGAACAATGAGACACAAGATTTGTCGAGAGGAAAACCCTCTTGGGGTAGAAAAATCACTCCTAAACTGCTGCCTTTCAGGCTCTTATTTGAAAACCACTGTTAATAATGCCTTATAGGCTAATTTCTGAGCACCAACTCAAGGAGCACCAACCCCTCATTTTGAAACACCAATTTCAAGGAGCACCAACCCCTTATTTTGAAACACCAATTTCAAGGAGCACCAACCCCTTTTTTTAGATTACAAAATTACAATAACACAGAGGATCTCTCTGTTTCATTTTAGCTCACTCATACCTCTCTATCTAATACCTTAAAGACTCAACATGAATTCTTAAAATATTAAATAAATAAGGTTTTTATGATTATAATCTGCATCATGTTTTCAAACTTTTATTACAAAGCTTTTTCACTATCTCTTTTTAAAATAAAAACAATTGCAATTTCAACAACCCCTCATCACAGTTTATCATCATTGTATTTATATATATTTCAAGAAACTTATTTCTGATTAAAGAATATCATTGAATCTGAAACCCTCATGTTGTTTCCAGAAAATTGAACCAATAAAATGAAGATCAACAGATGGATAATAATCTTATGTAATGCTTGTACAAAAGGCCGTTTCAAAATCAAACAAGAATATTTCAAGTAATGCTTCTTTTTCAAACTGCAATATTTTTCATAACCCAGATTTGAATGTAATAAAGTATGCACATTTCCCTCTTTCGAAAAGCCCATATAAATTTGTTTTCAAAAACCCTTATGCAGATAACCATCATTTTTTGTAACGTATGAAATAAGTCCATTTTGAATCCATAATGATAATGATAGATTTCACAAAATGCATGACTACCCATCAACCGAAAGTCACAAACCCTCATTTCAAGAACAAATAGAAATGACATTCTATCAAGGCATCATTTTTTTTGTAGTAACTGAAATGCATTTTTCATCATAAGAGTTTACCCATTAAAATAATCTGAAGGTAATCATAATAGGAAACTAGAACCCTCCATGTACGAAGCATTTTTATGATTCAGAATTCCAGATCTGACCAACCATTCAAGAAAAATCAAATGGAGAAGTAATACCCAACTGTTAACATGAAATATTCTATCAACCCATATCTTTCTTTCCAAGATTCGTGTAGAAGAACAAGTAATAACTCTATATTCTTCCTTTCACCTAATGAAGAAAATTACCTTTTAAACGCTGCAAGAAAGTCAAGATTACCAGAGTATATTCGATGGAGATGTGGCTGGAGGAAACATCCATATTCCCTTGTCACCCATCAAACATTTCAAGATACAATCTTCCCAATGCATGCTTGTTGCACACCTCTTACATTACCACTGTAGATGGCTAGATGACAACTGAGAAACCAAGTATTTACCAACCCAGATGAAGGAAACAACAATGAATCTCTTTCCAGCTTGAGCTCTCACTCAATGAGTAACGATAGACCAAGACACCAACCACAACATAGTTCTAACTATGAGCTCCATTCGTTGTCATATGAGTTGTGATTTGTAAACATCAAAGAAAGATCTATTACATTCTTAACAAGGGGAATAGGGTTCCATACCCAAGCAAAGAGAAAACAAGAAGAATGTTGCCCTAACTTTCAATCGAATCAAAGGCTTTCGATGCCTTTTCAAAATTAGATAAAACTTGAAATCCGAGAGAACTTAAGTCATGATTTGAAAACATCATAATGAACTTTAAATCCATTGTCAAAGACTTTTGCCATGAATGTTGACATAATCATCAATTTGTTATTGCTAAAGAATCTCGATCCACATTATCAAATAATCACCATTATTCAAAGACCAATGATCTCCAAAAACTGACAAGTATATATGATGGTTGTCAACACATATGACTTTAATCAAAGTCATTTACCACTTGAAAGATTTTAATCCATGGCAAGAGATTTCAAAATGCCGACTATGTCATTACCTTTGTGATGCTTATTATCACAACTTCCAAACCAAAGAGATTTTATTTTCATAATTCCTTTTAGCCACAAACACATTGAGCATTATTACCAAAATGCCTATGCCATGTCACTTCATAGTGACTTTTAAATAAGCCAATAAATTGACTTACACAAATAATTGACAAAAGATAAAACTAGATTCCAAAACCAAGATGCCTTAGACAAATATGACATCAAGTCACTATAAAACATGATTCCCTTGTCAATGCTATGTGACATTCTAAATTTGCTTAGTAATAAACTAAGATTCATAAGCTACCAATGATCAACCTAGAAAATAATATACTTGTGGTAGCAGTAAGAAAGAACCATCCTGAAACTGAATCCATCTATCAAACTCAAGAACACAGTCTATATTAGCATCATTAGATAGAAACCAGAAACCAAGAAACATGCTTGGAAACCAATGATCATTAAGATCAATATGTAATGATTAACATGAAAAACCTGAACATGTCAAGGTGACAATGTCATAAATCAGAAGCTGATAAATGTCTTGACAAAAAGACCATCATGACAAACTGAATATCTTGAACCTATTGCATGATCATCTTGAGTGACCTGTAATCATGAAAATCCCGAATCACCATAAACATGAATACCAAAACAAAGCCTCTAAATGAATATCTGAGATACCAAAGAGAATGCCAACTGATTTTGTCATCAAGGACAACCAAAGACAACTAAGAAGTCAACAAACTCCCCCTTTGTCCTTGATGGAAAAACATAAATTATTCTCCCCCTTTTTGCCTCAATGACAAAAAATGCAATGCAACCACAACGAATAAGCCAACAAAGAACTGTATGAACCAGCTGCAAGTAAAACAATAAGAGCAACAAACTGAATATACAAGAAAGTTGGAAATGAGAACATATAGAAACAATCTCCCCCTACAAAGAAGCTCCATACACAGATATATCAAAACTGGTATCATTACTCCTTTTCTCAAACAACAAGAGCACTGTCAAATAATCCAAATGGGTTATAGAAAACACTTTCAATCCATTGCAAGCACACTAGAAATTCACCACCCCATTTGTAAACCATATTGTAGATGTGCAAAGACTCGAATTTGATCAATAACACACAGTAGCAAAACACACTCAAGAAGATTAAAAAATAGAAGTAACATTAAGGCATATCTCTATTCTTGTGTACTATCTGAATCATGAGAACAACTTCATCTTCTTTGATACCAAAGAATATAAGGGTGATACCAAACTATTTCACCACAAACCTACAAAAACATTTCTTAATGCAGAGATTCATTCATTGCCTTCCAAACTAGATGATTACCTTTTTCAGCAATATCAAAAGGTTAAGGCATTTAGACCACAAAGCTTCAACAACTATCAATGATTGTCAATATCAAAGCTACAAACTCTAACAAGTAGACATGTCACACTGTCATATAAATCCTTAATCAAATATTACTGCATTATAAAAAATGAAACCAAGGTCAAACCAAATGTCCTTATCACTGCCAAATTGAATCATTAAACAACTGTTAACTTTTGATCCATGACATTTATGTTATTTTTATAGTCAAAAGTGTTGTCTCTTTCCAAGCTCAGTATGCTATCATCAAAGAATCAAAAACCATTTATAGCATTGTCAGTTTTAGAGAATAATTACTGTCATTGAATGGACTGTTTGTCCACTAATTTCATGCAAACATTATTCATGTTGTCTTTTACTTCTTGGTTCATAGCAATACTTGTTATAAAAAATGTACCAAGGCATCAACTATGACAACATCAAAGATATTATGAGCTTCTCCCCCAAACAAGATTCTCACTGGAAATTTCTTTCAAGCACAATACTGTCATAAAACATGATATTATCCAACATCTGTCATAATATCACAAGAATCTACACTTCAAGCACACTGTGTGAAAATAAAATCTCAAGATACTCTTCCCAAATAGCCTTGCTCCCCCATTATCATTTACTTGGCATGGACATCATAAGCATAAACAAGATCACATCACTGTAACATATCAACACCAAATGAAGCAACAAAACGAGATATCAAAGTATTATATCATTGCTATCCAACCACTATTATTGCATCATACATATTTTCTCCACTGTAAAAGAAAACATTGCCACACTAATAACCATAATGCATAAAATATGAACAATGATGATCATAATCCAAAGTGCAAGTTCCATGATCAGAAAGCATCAAAATACAATTGTCACCACACACTGTCCAAGATATTTAGGTGCCAAACAAGTAGATATTACTGTTATACCAATATTATCATTAATCTCAAAATTCTTGTAGGAATAATCTCCTTGGATTGTGATGTCAAACGTTCACAATGCATATCTACTGCACTTTTCATAGACCCTTAACATGTATCACACTTCAATAGTATAAGCTTGTCACAATGGAAACAATTGTGCTATCCATTATCCATTGTTAGTAAACCCGATAGTCATAACATTAAAAAAAAATGGACTAAACATGTACTGTAAACACAACACCACAAATCTATGTCAACATGATAATGCATTGTATTGTAACTATCATCTTTTAACCTCATAAATGCAGCTGTTAACCCAACTCAAATCTAGGTTTGAATAGTTTTAACAATTCTCAAACCTTCAAGCTGTGTGAACATGTAAATCCAAGATTTATACCATGGTAATAAGTATCATATTTCTTGAATTAAATGTTGTCAACAAACAACATACCTTCTAAAATTCCAGGGGTAAGAGATAAAACATTTGAAAACTCTCCCTAACTTCATGCTTCTCTTTATGCACTAGTAGAGGTCACTTGTGCAATATGCAAGACTTAATCCATCCTTCTCCTATTTTTCTTTTCTTCTCCAAACCTTCTTAACACCTATCTTCTTCTTGTCCAAGGTATCTACTTGCTGTTGCTTGGTCAAGGTATTAGTCCTTTTGCTATGTCTAGATGACTTCAACACATGATTTCTACAAGACTGAGCTCTATGTCCAAAACAGTTACATCTATAACACATGACATTTTGATCTGAACTAAAAGAACTATAACTTCTTCTATTACCAATCTTATCATTCCACCAACAGTTAATTGCTACATGACCAACTTTGTGGCAGGTATAACATATAGTGTCATGCTTCTGTTTTGACAAACTATAAGTTCTATTTCCCTTATTCCATTTATAATTATTTTTGGCATAACTTTCACAATCTCTAGCCCTATGTCCATAAACATGACATGAATAGCAGTAACCATGGAATTGAGAATAATTGTACCTTATTGATTGGCACTTCTCGATAGATGAGAAACCTGTAAATCTGTAATCAACCTTGCTATTTGTCTCTGGAGCATGATAGTTCAAATCTATTTTCTTCTTAGGAATTTGCCTAGCCTTGAAACTTTTCCCATCAGTTGTTGCAAAAACAATTTCCTTGTTAGATTCATCTTTGACACCAAAATTTTGTCCAACCTCATATCCCACTCCTATAGGATCCTTAGAATGATTTTGCCTATCCAATATCTCATTCAATAGATTAGTACTATGATCAAATTGCTGATTTTTACCTAATTGAACCTTGACATTTTCAAGCTCTTTCCTTAATGCAACTACTTCTCGTTCAAGTTTTAGACTTTCAATATTTTTAACTTCCAAATCAGACCTTACAACATCTGCTTCCTCTTACATTCTTCAATTTCAATTTTCTGACTTATAATCATATTATCTCTAAGGGTTAGTTCTTTTAACAAGAATCATTTCTGAATATTTCTTTAATGAAGCAATCTCATATTCTAGTTTATTGCACACTTCATCCTTGTCTTTTAACTTGACTTCCAATTCCTCTTCAGCCCTTTTTCTATCAACCATTTGAGCTTTCAGAAATTCAATAATCTTTTCAGATTTATCACAGTTTTGGTTTAATGCCCGATTAGTATCAATACTCTTTTTAAGTTGTACCTTAAGTTCTTGATTTTCTTGTTTAATCATTTTAAGTTCATCTAATGCAGCAAGCAGTTCTCCTTCCAAGTCAACCTCATACTCATCACCTTCATATTATTTTTCACCAAATTCTTGTTCAAAGTCACTTACTAAGTGATCTTCTTCTTCACAAACTATAGGATCATTTTTAGTATCAACAGGCAGAGGTAATTCCTGAGATAAATCTTCACTAGACATTACAAAGGTTGGTTTACCAATTTTTTGCTTGACACTAGGGACTTTCTTTTGACCTTTATTTCTCTTGCACTTAGCCATGAAAAATACTTCGCGACCAGGAAATCCTAAGTGGTTAGACTTATGTACGTGTATGGCTCTATACACCAATATCAATTGAGACTAGATATGTCTTCATAAAACACAGTCTGAATCATTCAAACAAAAGTACTTTCTTGAACTTGTGACATCATTGATAAACTCCAAAACCAGAATCAATCCAAGGTTGTTTAGACCTCTCAGAGGACCCTGCGCTGTGATACCAATTGTTGGAGTGAAAATTGCACTGAGAGGGGGGGTGAATTAGTGTCTTAACATATTTGACCATTTTTCAAAAAATAAACCATAACACACATTTGTTCTCAATATTTCAATGATAGGTACATTCATGAGTTGAATGTAATCATTCATAAATTGAAATGAGAAATGTAATTATAAAACAATGAACAATAAAGCATTCTCACAGTAAAGTAGTGAAATCACAAATGAACAATGAGACACAAGATTTTCTAAGTGGAAAACCCTCCTGGGGTAGAGAAACCACTCCTAAATTGCTGCCTTTCAGGCTCTTATTTGAAAACCACCATTAACAATACCTTATAGGCTAATTTCTGAGCACCAACCCCTCATTTTGAAACACCAATTTCAAGGAGCACCAACCCCTTTTTTCAGATTACAGAATTACAATAACATAGAGGATCTCTCTATTTCATTTTAGCTCACTCATACCTCTCTATCTAATACCCTAAAGATTTAGTATGAATCCTTAAAATATTAAATAAATAAGGTTTTTATGATTATACTCTGCATCATGTTTTTAAACTTTTATTACAGAGCTTTTTCACTATCTCTTTTTGAAATAATAACAATTACAATTTCAACAACCCCTCATCACAATGTATCATCACTATATTTATATATATTTCAAGAAAATTATTTTTGATTAAAGAATATCATTGAATCTGAAACCCTCATGCTGTTTCTAGAAAATTGAACCAGTAAAATGATGATCAACAAATGGAGAATAATCTTATGTAATGCCTGTATAGTAGGCCATTTCAAAATCAGACAAGAATATTTCAAGTAATGCTTCTTTTTCAAACTACAAGATTTTTCATAACCCAGATCTGAATGTAATAAAGTATGCACAAGTAATATAGTTTTCCTCTTTCGAAAAGCCCATATAAATTTATTTTCAAAAACCCTTATGCAGATAACCATCATTTTTTGTAATGTATGAAATAAGTCCATTTTGAATCCACAATGATAATGACAAATTTCACAAAATGCATGACTACCCATCAACCAAAAGTCACAAACCCTCATTGCAAGAACAAATAGAAATGATATTCTATTAGAGCATCATTTTTTCTTTAGTAATTGAAATGCATTTTTCACCATAAGAGTTTACCCATTAAAATAATTTGAAGGTAATCATAATAGGAAACTAGAACCCTCCATGTACGAAGCATTTTCATGATTCAGAATACTAGATCTGACCAACCATTCAAGAAAAAACAAATGGAGAAGTAATACCCAACTATTAACATGAAGTATTCTACCAACCCATATCTTTCTTTCCGAGATTCGTGCAGAATAACAAGTAATAACACTATATTCTGCCTTTCACCTAATGAAGAAAATCACCTTTTAAATGCTGTAAGAAAGTCAAGATTACCAAAGTATATTCGATGGAGACGTGGCTAGAGGAAACATCCATATTCCCTTGTCACCCATCAAAAATTTCAAGATACAATATGCCCAATGCATGCTTGCTGCGCACCTCTTACATTACCATTGTAGACGGCCAAATGACAACTGAGAAACCAAGTATTTACCAACCCAGATGAAGGAAATAACAACAAATCTCTATCCATCTTGAGCCCTCACTCAATGAGTAACGACAGACCAAGACACCAACCACAACATGGTTCTAACTGTGAGCTTCATTCATTGTCATATGAGTTGCAGTTTATAAACATCAAAGAAAGATTTGTTACATTCTTACCAAGGCGGTGAATAGGGTTCCATACCCAAGCAAAGAGAAAACAAGAAGAATGTTGCCCTAACTTTCAATCGAATCAAAGGCTTTCGATGCCTTTTCAAAATTAGATAAATCTTGAAGTTCAAGAGAACTTAAGTCATGATTTGAAAACATCATAATGAACTGTAAAATCCACTATCAAAGACTTTTGCCACGAATGCCGACATAATCATCAATTTGATTATTGCTAAAGAATGTCGATCCACATTATCAAATAATCACCATTATTCAAAGACCAATGATCTCCAAAAACCGACAAGTATATATGATGGCTTTCGACACATGAATTTAATCAAAGTCATTTACCACTTGCAATATTTTAATCCATGACAAGAGATTTCAAAATGCCAACTATATCATTACCTTTGTGATGCTTATTATCACAACTTCCAAACCAAAGAGATTTTTTTTTCATAATGCATTTGAGCCACAAACACATTGAGCATTATTACCAAAATGCCTATGCCATGTCACTTCATAGTGACTTTTAAATAAGCCAATAAATTGACTTACACAAATAATTGACAAAAGATAAAACTAGATTCCAAAACCAAGATGCCTTAGACAAATATGACATCAAACCACTATGAAACATGATTCCCTTGTCAATGCTATGTGGCATTCTAAATTTGCTTAGTAATAAACTAAGATTCATAAGCTGCCAATGATCAGCCTGAAAAATAATATACTTGTGGTAGCAGTAAGAAAGAACCATCCTGAAACTGAAGCCATCTGTCAAACTCAAGAACACTGTCCATATTAGCATCATCAGATAGAAACCAGAAACCAAGAAACATGCCTAGAAACCAATGATCATTAAGATCAATATGTAATGATTAACATGAAAAACCTGAACATGTCAAGGTGACAATGTCATAAATCAGAAGCTGATAAATGTCTTGACAAAAAGAACACCATGGCAAACTAAATATCCTGAACCTGTTGCATGATCATCTTGAGTGACTTGTAATCATGAAAATCCTGAATCACCATAAACATGAATACCAAAAAAAAGCCTCTGAATGAATATCTGAGATACCAAAGAGCATGCCAACTGATTTTGTCATCAAGGACAACCAAAGACAACTGAGAAGTCAACAAAATGTTCATTTTAACTAATGAAATGTGAATGTAAGTTGTAGTTTATTTGTTTGTTTGCTTTAGGATTGTAAAAGGATTAGAAAATCATCAACAAGCAAAGGTTAGAGTCCTTTTCCATCTTGCCACATGCTACAAACAACAGATTAGTGACCCAAAAAGCCCTAATCTAATAAACTGAAAGAAGAAATCTAGAAAATTCTGTTAAAAAATCTCAGAAGAAAAAATTTACTAGGCAGATGCATCGTTAGGTAGAGCAAAAGCGGTGCAATACAGAAAGTAGAAATTTTCCAGGTAGATGTGTTGTTTTGTAAATAAAATGCATTTCAACAAAGCGAATGCTTCTTTCGGGCCCGCGAATGCATCTCAGTAAATCAAATGTGTTGTTCTATCTATCAGATGTAGCTAAAAAATGCAAATGCGTTGTTTTCGAAAGCGAATGTGTTGCGACACAGTGATTGCAACTCATAAATTTTTAGTTGTGGCGTTCTGTACCTATACTTGCAAAAAATAAATAAATGAAAAGTCCTACGAAAATCTGCAAAAACGTCAGGTTCACCAATGTAACTAAGACACAAATTAGGTTAAGCATAAATATAAATGCATAAAAAAAACCCTAGCTAAACAATGAAGTACAATGGATTTAAGATGCATAAAAATCAGGAACAATCTCACCAAGCCTTCATATTCTCCATGAATCACCTTCATTCCACCTTCTCCATTTGCTGCAATATGAAGTTTGCCCTCAGATTTTTTTGAGCAACTATGACCTATGACAAACCCTAAGAAAATATTGAAAGATTATATGATTGTTGCAAATGTACTTGACAAAATGCAAGTAATCCTAAAGTTTGAAGCACAAAATAGCCAAGCATGAATTGTGTAGTGTCACAAATGAGGTTGAAATTGCCTTTTTATAGAAAAGCCATTTTTTGGATGAATGGCCAAGATTGTTAGTTGAGAAATGTCCTAAGATCAAAGGCTGAAATTAAATGTGACAACCCACAATTAGGATTAGGGCAACATTAGGGTAAATTTGAAATGAAGGGTTGAGATTTGATTTTAGAATCTAAAATCAATGGACAAGAATTTATGTGACAAGAAGATATCTGGCACATAAAAAGAGGCAAGTGCGGAATCAAAAATATAAATTTAAAATTAATTCTTTTTTGAGATTGAGTCGACCTTTTGAATTAAAAATTAATTTAATTCAAAAGTGGTGGGCCATGTGACAATAAATAATGATTTTAAATTATTTACCTAGAGGGAAATTAGAAAGTGGACAATTTTAAATAAATACATTTATTTAAAATTAGAAAAAGCCAAGGTGGATAATGATTAAATAAATTATAGGAATTTATTTAATTATAAGAAGACATAAGGAATTACTGACACATTTAAATAAATAATAAAAAAAAACATAGTGGACAAATAATAATTAAATAAATTTGGGAATTGATTTAATTATAGAGGGACATAAGGAATTAGCGAAGTATTTAAATAAAATAAATGTAATTTATTTATTTAAATAGCTAGGAAGAATAAAAGATATGAATTAATTAAATAATTGAGAATTGTTTAATTAATAGTTCAATTTGGACTATAGGACATAATTAAATATTTTAATTATGTTGAGAAGAAATAAAAGAGAAAATTTGGAGGCCTAGGTCAATTTTATGTGTTCACAAACGAAATTCAAGATAGAAATTGACTAAATTTGATCTATTTTGTCCTCCCTCTAGCACCAGAATGTGACCAACGAATTAGTATGAGTTGATTACGCTTGATCCATGAAGAATCAAAGCATAAAGAAGCCACTAACATCAAATCTCAACCAGATCATTCAAATGAAGATTAAACTAAACGTTTATCAAAACTAACCATTCTAAACTACGAAAGCATCAAAATTTCTACTCTAACCCATTTGAAACTTATCTCGTTGTGATATTGGTGTCGTGTTGATGTGAAACAACGACCCTTTCCCAATCTCGTGGATAAATGAGCTTGCCCCAATCAATTTTATTGAAGAAAACTGATGGAACGGTTGTGAGATGTGTATGAAAACATAATTTTAATGTAAATGATCATGATGCGAGATAATTAAACATGATTTTATGATAAATGATGAAGATATGCTAATGCTAAGCTAATGGGTGCTGACAAGAAGTTGAGTCCACTTTTTGGCTAAAAAGTGGAAGTGTTTTCCCTGATTTTCAGAGTTTGACACATTTGACCTTAAAATTTGAAGCACTTAAAGATGGAATCTTCAAAAAAGTCACAAATCATAAAATATAGTACTCAGAGTCTAGTTTCCAAATATGTAATTTATTTCAATACCCAGATTGTACAAATTGAGTTTCAATAGGCGTTTGTAAAAACCACTATTTAAAAGTCACTTTTTTTTTACCATACCATGCATGTGTACGACATTCATATTTTTCTAAATCCTTTTGGGAAAAGACTTGTGACTCACTGAAGCTTGTTTTGGATATTTTTTTGTAATTTTTTATTGAATATTTTTTTTTTGTTAATTTTTTATCAGGCATATTTGTCGTTTTGAAAAATTGTCGTGTACGACACGCATAAGATGACCTAAAGTTATCAATTTTTGCATTTTTTTTTTAAATTGAAAAGAATTGTCCGAAAGTTTCTCTCGTGCAATCTGTTCGTCAAAATGTTATGTTGATCAAAAGTTATTAAAATAGTAAAAAACCCTGATATTTAATGTTTATGGACCAGTTTCATCAGAAATTAATTGAAAAATAGAAAAAAATCTAATTGTAAATTTTTTTATATAATTGGAATCTACATTGTCTCATCTAAAATGGGTTTTAATTTCGTCAAAAAAATCTGCAAAAAAAATCAGCCATATGTCCAAACTCGATATTTTTCTCTGACATTGTTAGAACCTTCAACTTGCAGGTCAAACCAGGTTGAAGGCCTAGGTTCGGACTCCCAATGCTTTTCCCGAAGCAAAATCCGAGGCAAAAACCCGACCACAAAGAAAAACCAATTTCAAATTTTAAAAAATGGGATCTCGTTCTATAATCGGGATCCCGTTCCTAATATTTAATACGGTGACCATTGACAGGGAAACGAGATCCCGTTCCTTTGCCAACAGTCCCCACAATAAATATTGGGAACGGGATCTCGATTATAGAACGAGATCCCATTTCTTTTTAACCATGTTATTTAAATTTACTGTCAAATTTTACTATGAAGTCTACAACTTCACATGTACGATCGAGAGCAGTAAAATTGGACTATTTTTCATCAAGCATTGTTTTTATAGGTGGTGACTTGCATTTTTGATTAATTTTTTCGGAGAGATCCTGTTTTTTCAAAGGAGGAACAAAAGTCTTCAACTTGCAATATGAATTGATTTTTTCAAAGGAGGCATGAAGAAATCAGTTTTAAAGTGGAATTGTGCTAGTTTTCTATTTGTTTTGAGGAACACAAGAGGAAGAATTTAGTTCTTATAGGTCTTGAACTTCCAATTTGGATTGAATTTTTTGAAGAATTTCACTATTGACATTCATTTGTGCTTGAGAATTTTATAATCATGGGAGATAAAACTTGTAATAAGAGGAGGAAGACATTGAATCCTGAAGAAATTGAAGCAAACAAAGAGAAGGAGAGACAAAGACAAAGAGAAAGAATAATGAGAATTAAATCAATGAATGATGGGGGAGCATCCAATTCCACAACTATTGAAGATGAAAACATTGAGGAAACCATGGTTGTAGATGAAGCTAATTTGCAAGAAGTTAATTGGAGAAGAATATGATTATACAAGCAAGTTCTAATATGTCTTCAAATCCCTCTTTCAATGCTATGGAGAATGTTTCAATATGCACAAATCCAGGTACATCTTCAAATCCACTTGTCAGTGAAATGGTAAATTCGTATGTAGAAGTTTTCCAAGATGCTGGACTTAACGATGTTGACATTGATAATATTTAAAGAGATGAAACTTTTATAGAATTTGTTGAAAATGAAAATGAGAATGATCCTTTTGTTGAAAATGAGATTGAGAATGATCATTTTGTTGAAAATGAAAACAAAAACCGTTTTGTTGATGTAAATGAAAATGAAAACCGTTTTGTTGATGAAAATGAAGATGAAAATGTAAATCATTTTGAAGTTGAAAATGAAAATGAAGATGAAGATAAAGATGAAAATCTAGAATATGATGTTGAATTTAATGAAAATACTTTTTTAGAAATTGAAAGTGGTGTTTTCGATAATCTTCCTGGTCAAATTTCTTGGAGGCAAATAAGAACACATGCGAATAAAATATACAACGAATTATTTTATCGTAAAAAAATTGCAATTCAATGTCAACTAATGATGCAATTGATGAGAATGCAAAAAATGAGGAAAATAATGAAAAGGTTAGGATTTTTTGTTAAACTAGAAAGAAAAGATCGATCATTAAAACATGCTATGTGTACTGTTGCTAGTGCCATTCAATCTATTGGGAAAAATAGTCAATCTAAAGATAAAAATATAACAAGAAGAGCTATAACAAATGCTATAGTTAATAAAGCAACTTTGAATAAAAGAATGGTAAGAAATATTAGTGAAGTTTTAAAATACATCCTAAGACATTGCTAAGAGCAGAAAAAAGAAGAGAAAGTATAGAAAATGATCCTATCAACCAATGTTGGAGTTTCAGTGGTCGACTCTCGAGGTTTGATATGAAATTGAATGTTGAAATTAAATATTTGATTAAAAAATATTGGCATGATAATACTAGGGTTTCATCTAATGCTAGAGATGTTTTAAAATTAAGGGTGGGGTCCAAAGTTCACGAACTTCACTCAAAACACCTATTAGATACAACACAAACTGATTTTTATAGAAAATTTTGTGGTGATTTAATGTTACCCGGTAATATTAAAATAAGTCAAAGGTCTTTTGAAAAATGTAAACCGTGGTATGTAAAAATTAATAAGCAACAAATATCTTGTTGTTGTAAAACACATGTTCAATTTCGTTATTTTTATGATGTTTTTCGATATATACATTGTACCTTGCATACTAACATGATTATACAGGAATGTGGTATTAATATGCCACCTGAAGCAATAAGGGAGTTTATTTCAAGTTTGTTTTGTGAAAGATCTAATAATAAATTATTTTATTTAAGTTCTTGTATTTCTAGACAATGCATTGATTGTGGAAATCTTTCATTCTTAGGAATTTGTATGCATGAAAGTGTTGATAATGATTTTGGACAGCAATTAGTAGAAGTTAAAATATTTAAGAATGTTCACTATTCTTTAAAAGATGGAAAAATAGGAAAGCGTTGTGATTTAGTTATAGAAAAAGTTAGTGTGCATGCATTCATGAGTGAATTTAAGAATAAGATAGTACCAAAATATATCATGCACTCTCAACATGCTCGATGGCTTGATGACCAATTTCGCACATGTAGAAACATATTTCCAATTGGTACTATACTTTCAATGGTTGATTTTACAGAAAATTATACTCTAGCTCCGCAAGAGGAAATTCAATCACATTATTATAATTCAGTGCAAGTAGCTATGTTTGTCCATATTGTTTATAGACATGCAGATGATAGCACTGAGGATGATAGAAAAGTTTTGAGGGAGTATCATTTTTATTTGAGTGACAACCGATTACACTCATCAGAGTTTGTTCAATACTGTTTCAGTATATTTTACAAAAACTTAAGAGAAAGAGGAATCCATATGAAAGAACACCTCATATAGTCAGATAATTGTACGAGGCAGTTTAAGAATGCTCAAATTTTCTACTGGTTAAGTAGGATTCACAAAGAAATTAATGTCCAACATATATGGAGTTTTTTTGAAGATGGGCATGGTAAAGGAGAACATGATGGAGCTGGTACGTGTGTCAAAAGAATTCTTGCTAGAGAACAATTAAAATTCAAAGATGCAGTAAAATTTAAAGATGCACGTGGGATTGTGGATCGGTGTAATACAAGATTATTTGCACCTGGTTCAAGTGAGTACTCTAGAGTTCATCTATTCTTTTGGTTGGTTCAAGAAGATAACATTGTACCTAGAGTTGACTGTAAGACAATCAATGGATCTACTAAATGGCATTCATTTAGGAGTTCGACAACAAGTACATGGACTATCTGGACAAGGGAGCTTGCATGTTTTTGCCAAATTTTTTATCACAGGAGATTGGGAAGCATGTGAAAACACATAATGGGTTGAACAGTGGGATCAAAGATCGTTGGCACCTGCACAATCACATGATCAATATGAAAGAACTATTGAAGAAAATGATCAAGTGTTTGCATCTGAAGACTATGATCGTGTTTCAGACCTTGTACAAGAATGTAATTTAATTCAACTTATTTTATTTTATTTCACTTTGTTAAGTTATTTTGTAATACTAATTATTTATATTGATATGCGCAAGTTATTAAATCAATTTTTATTTACAGGACATGTGTATGTTGTTGTTGCACTTGAGGAGAATGAAGAGAAAACATAATATTGGCTGGCTCATTGTGTGGAGACTAAACATAAGTTAATATCACCTTGAGAAGATGATGATGGCTATCATTATCCAACAGGTACCATGATCCCCTTAAGACATCCCCTTAAGAAAATTTTGATAACAAGTTTTTGATCCCCTTAAGCAATTTTTTAGAATAATTCTTTGATCCCATTAAGAAAATTTTGAGAATTTATATGATGATGGTTTTCATGTTTTCCAATAGGATCTATTGTGGTTGTTGGCACTTGGCTACGAAAATACCTGGCAAGGAAGAATGGTCTACCTGCATTTGAAGATTATGAACCGCATAAAAAAATTATACATTATTCACATTTGGTGGTGGCAACAAATATAAAACTAGATTGGTATTGCAGAAGACCTAAAAATAAAGTTCTATGGACAATTTCTATGGAAGAGCATGATACAATCATAGATGCATTACAAAAAAGAGAGGATATAGATGGTACAATGGAATAAGTAAATACAGGTAAATATAGTTTAAGTTTTATATTGTCCTTTTAAATAGAGGTAATTATTAGTTAAAATATATTTAAATACATGTTTTGATTACCTATTGATATTTATTGTACATTAATAGTTAAAATTGATTTATTATCCTTTTTTGTATCCTTAAGCCATCATTGCATTGATCTCATACTTTGAAACAAAAAGGAGAGAATGCCTAGATTCAACCTACACACGTGTGGAATACTTTTAAATGCAGGTACTTGAGTTGTGTACATATAGAAAGTTTTATATAAATAAAAATATGTACATGTTTTGATGATTTCATTGATATTGCTTGTACCTTTTTGATATCAGGTGGTGTGAAGACCTAGTACATTATGGGCATGAGTTTGAGATGTTCTTGAGATGGCATATCCAAATTTTGTAAACATTATTTTGAGATGACATATATGTACATATATGTCCTACTATGTCTTCAAATCACTAAATATCATGCATACAGTATTGTTAAATCAATTATATCCTTAAGATGTTGTATTATGATCCCTTAAGACATTCCCTTAAGACATTGTATTATGAACCCTTAAGACATAATATGACCCCTTAAGACATCCCATTAAGAAGTAATATGACCCCTTAAGACATCTCCTTAAGATGTAATATGACCCCTTAAGACATCCCCTTAAGATGTTGTATTATGACCCCTTAAGACATCCCCTTAAGACGTCGTATTATGACCCCTTAAGATGTCCCCTTATTTGTTTTCAATGTACCTATTTGTTTTGACAACTTATAAATTAGTATTGGATGCCATTATTTGTTTTGACAACTTATAAATTAGTATTGGATGCCATTATTTGTGTTGATAGCTTATAAAATAGTATTGGATGCCATTATTTGTTTTGACAACTTATAAATTAGTGTTGGATGTTATTATTTATAGAATTTATTAATGCTTTTGTTCTCTAATCTTGTATGGTTTTGTTTATTTCTTAAAATTTTATCCTTTCTGGTATATAAAGGAATTGCTTTTGTTTGTAAATTATGATTTATTGACTAATTATTGATTGACGTGAATTGAATAAGTTCATTGACTAATTATCGCTAATTATTGAATGTACATATCATGTATATCATGTATGAGATCACTAAATTTGTAAACTATAAATATTAAAATGTCTTATTAATTTCAACTTTAATTTCAACTTTATATTTAATTTCACATTAATGTCCTATATTAATATCTTGACTATGAACATAAAATGCATAAATGTATATGTGTAAATTAAAATTTCAAACAATAATAAAGTCCATAATTTATGTAAATATATTAAGTACATGAAACCAATATATTAAGCACATAAAAAAAAGTCCATCAGAGTACAACCCATGAACTAAAGTCCAACTAAGTACTCAAGAACCATGAAATATAAAGTCCAACAGAGTACATGACAAACCAAAAATATAGTCCATGAAATAAATAAATATGACCCACAAAATCATGTTTCTAGGTCATGTATTGTCTCTATAATCAAGAGACCTCTTCACACCATGCAGACTATGCGAATGACCTAAAACACTATGTACAAGAGAAAGATGAAATCATATGTAAGACAATGAAAAATTATTTAATGACAATTTAATTTATAATTCATCATAAAATTAAATTACCATCATATCTAGGTCTGGATGCTCTAGTGCACATGAAGCAACCTCTACATTCTCTAAATCAATCTACATAAACAAGACAAAGAAAGTTGAAATTAGATGCACAAGTCTACAATTAAAAATGATTTAATTGAAATTAATTTATAATTAAATATATTTTAATTGTACCATATCCATAGGTTGTGCACCCTCTTCTGCAGGACCTACTTGTACATTCTCAACTACTAGATGTGTCTCATGCTATAAAAGAAAAAGAATTTAAAACATGTATTAGCTCAAATTATATATATATATATTCAATTTTAAATTTTAAATTAAAGTTATATTCACGATATATAATTTATAATTGAATTTAAATATAATATTTTTTTTAAATTACCATTTGATCTGGAGCCTGCTTCGCATGCCCTCTTGGAGGTGTAACTATGTCTGGGTCAGGGCTAAAAGTCGCACTAACAAAGTCCCACAAGATCAAAATTAAAGCATGTACATACTTGAATTAGGTTAATATATATATATATATTCAAGTTTGCACATTTTTTGTAGATTTTTTTCAAACAACTTAAAAATCAGAGGCCTCACGAGTAGCCGCAACATCTAATGTTTTCTCGATGCCCATTCTCATTGTGGTATTAACCTAGACATACATTATACATGTAACACAAGCTTATAATATTTACAAGTGTACATGCACATTTCATATATAGTGAATTAAAAATTCATAATTGTAACTATACTAATGTAAGTTAAACAATTTACAATATAAATGTACCTTCCCCTGATCTACGACGACCGATAGTGGAGGAGTGCTCGACAACCCCTGGGTGGAATCGACGTGGAAGCCGATTGACTCGCCTAAACCAACATAAATATTTCAAACATATATGTTATTCAATTATAAATTTAAAACTCAAGTTAAAAATCATTTCATTTATAATTTAAAAAATTGAAATCAAAATACCCCATAAGGGTTGCCGATTGGGACTGGTGTCGATGTATGTACTGTGGAATAGATGATTTCCCCATCGTTACTATCGTGTGTACACCAAACAGTTTGATTGTTAAAATGTATTACAAACTTTACTTTGATATATACATTCATCAAAATTATTATAAAATGAACGTGTAGATGCATATTTATACCTGTGTAGCAGTGTCCTCAGGATGTTGGCCTACTGTAAGAAACTCTACAAATGAACTGATGTGACCAAATGAACCACCAAAATCTCCACGTCCACCCAAACTAGGTGTGGCCTGATCAGGTCCATAACATACTTGATGGAAACTAGTACATACATGTGGGACGGGCCTCGACACTCCTAGAGTGGTACTCAGACCAGCTCCATAAAACACTCCTCCATCATCATTTCTCTATGCTCCCCACCCGCTATCGCAGAAGCATGCTGATCAAGGTCTCTTGCGAGTGTACTAAGGGAACCTAATGTCAAGACCATAGCTCGATGATGCACAGGTGTAAGAATGGGAGGACTAGGAGCAACGACAAGGGGTTGTGCATGCACGGGGCATTGGGGATCAAACCTTGCCCTTAACCTCTGTTGTGGCATGCCGCCACCAACACCCTAAAATGATTTAAAATCAAAATAATTGGCCTTTTTCCCCATAACAAACTCTACATACAATTTCCTCAAAAAATACAATGGGCACTCCCAATTAGCATGTGGGGACTATCAAAAACCATATACCATCGATCCCAAAAATGTGCACTCATCTATGGATGTATGCACCACCTCATGGATATTCTAGTTTTGTTCGAAGGAATGGGCTATCGAGTAATAGGGTCGAGAAAGTAGGGGGCTAGGTGGGATTTCATTATTTTAAGGTCTAATATTTGTTTATAAGAGAGACCGTCAGCATAAAATTGTCTCATTTGTTCTCTGTCTCGTCTGTGCCTATCTAGATCAGAATCAATGGTCCTGATGGAATCCACAACGTTTTGCATTGCAGATGCAAAATGTCTAACATGCGGTGGAATCAATGCTTGACTCTGCATAGCATTGATTTGATTTTGTATGGATGCAACCTGATCATTTATGTGTGCTCACAAGCGAGCCTCATCATATGGAACAGGTGGTGGAGGTGGCATATTAGGTGGAGGTGGAGGGGGAGGTGGCTGAGGTGGTGGATTGATGATATCATCAATGTTAAAATCATCCATGATATGAGATATAAGTGTGCACCTGCATTAAATTATACTAAATTAACATACAAACTTAAAAAATTACAAGAAATAGTTAAATCTGAAACGCACATGAAAATTTGTTTAAATAGGATGTGCATACATATATTAAGATCATATAAAATTGAAACACACATATACATTGATTGAACTTGAGCATGTGCATACAAAATTCAAAATTTAACATGTACATACATTTAAAATAAAAAATACCATGCATAATTTGCATGCATACATCATTAAAGTAAACTATGTACATACATACAAATTTCAAAATTTAACAACTATATGCAATTTTAATACATGTGTACATACTAAACAATAAACTTGAAACATTCACAAAAAGCTCATTTTATGTCTAACACACACACACATATATATATATATATATATATATATTACAATTTTCCATCATGATCAGACTAGATAGTCATAAAATATATACTATTATAAATTCATCATTATAAGTTCATAAATTCCACCAAATTCATAAATTCATGTCACTAAAAATATCCATCTAGAACCAAAATCATAAATTCAAGTCACTAAAAATATCCATCTAGAACCAAAATCATAAATTCACGTCACTAAAAATATCCATCCAACCAAATTTATAAATTCATCACACAAAATATCCATCGTTCACCAAATTCATAAATTCATAACTATTTAAGATCATTGTCTTAATTTAAAAACTATTGTGGCTCTCTACTGCATCTCTTCATTTATTTGCATTTTCCTTTTCAGAATCAAAAGTTCTCCTCTTCTCTAGCCAGTACAAGGGGATCTATGTGGTAAGGTCCTAGTACAAAATGACATGGCTTTTAAGTGAATAAAATTTGGTGGAGATGCCCAAGGCAACCAAATTTCATTAAGGTCCGAGGCAACTTCACCAAATTTTATTCACTTAAGCCATGTCATTTTGTCCTAGGAACTTACTAGACATAGACCCCCTTAAGCCATCCTATCACCCTAAACCGTAAATTAATCAACCTAGATCATGATTTATCTCATTCATATTATAATCTTGCATGATCTTATTATTGTTAAATTTGGTTTACGGAACTTAGGGTGAAGTTTTGGTGTCCCTTGGAATATAATGAACTTGCAAGTTAGTGAAGAACATTTTCTTATGGAAAAATTGATTGAGATAGGTCTTGTTTCAACTTACCAACCTAGATCATGAAATATCATTCATATTATAATCTTGCACAATCTTATTATTGTTAAATTTGGTTGCCTTGGGAAACTTCACCAAATTTTAAGAACTTCTTTGATCCCATTAAGAAATGTCATATTAGGACCCCTTAAGACATCAATTTATGATTTAAGGTGATAGGATGGATTAAGGGGATCTATGTCTAGTGAGGTCCTAGGAAAAAATGACATGGCTCAAGTGAATAAAATTTGGTGACGTTGCCCAAGGCAACCAATTCATTGAGGGCCTAGGAAAAAATGATGTCTTTAGCCGTTTAGGGTTTAGAGTTTAGAGTTTAGGGTTTACGGTGATAGGATGGCTTAAGGGGATATTTGTAGTAAGGTTCTATGACAAAATGACATGGCTTAGGGGAATACAATTTTGTGGAGTTTCCTAAGGCAACCAAATTTGATTTTAAGGTTCTAAGACAAAATGAATGCTTTAGTGAAGAACATTTTCTTGTGGAACAGTTGATTGAGATAGGTCTTGTTTCAACTTACCAACCTAGATCATGAAATATCATTCATATTATAATCTTGCACAATCTTATTATTGTTAAATTTTGTTGCCTTGGGCAACTTCACCAAATTTTAAGAACTTCTTTGATCCCATTAAGAAATGTCATATTAGGACCCCTTAAGACATAGATTTACGATTTAGGGTGATAGGATGGCTTAAGGGGATCTATGTCTAGTGAGGTCCTAGGACAAAATGACATGGCTCAAGTGAATAAAATTTGGTGACATTGCCCAACGCAACCAAATTTCATTAAGGGCCTGGAAAAAAATGATGTCTTTAGCCCGTTTAGGGTTTAGAGTTTAGAGTTTAGGGTTTATGGTAATAAGATGGCTTAAGGGGATCTTTGTAGTAAGGTTCTATGACAAAATGACATGGCTTAAGGGAATCAAATTTGGTGGAGTTTCCTAAGGCAACCAAATTTGATTTTAAGGTCCTAAGACAAAATGAATGCTTTAGTGAAGAACATTTTCTTGTGGAACAGTTGATTGAGATAGGTCTTGTTTCAACTTACCAACCTAGATCATGAAATATCATTCATATTATAATCTTGCAAAATCTTATTATTGTTAAATTTGGTTTCCTTGGGAAACTTCACCAAATTTTAAGAACTTCTTTGGTCCCATTAAGAAATGTCATATTAAGACCCCTTAAGACATCAATTTACGATTTAGGGTGATAGGATGGCTTAACGGGATCTATGTCTAGTGAGGTCCTAGGAAAAAATGACATGGCTCAAGTGAATAAAATTTGGTGACGTTGCCCAAGGCAACCAAATTTCATTAAGGGCCTAGAAAAAAATGATGTCTTTAGCCTGTTTAGGGTTTAGATTTCAGAGTTTAGGGTTTACGGTAATAGGATGGCTTAAGGGGATCTTTGTAGTAAGGTTCTACGAAAAAATGGCATGGATTAAGGGAATCAAATTTGGTGGAGTTGCCTAAGGCAACCAAATTTGATTTTAAGGTCTTAAGACAAAATGAATGCTTTAGTGTTGAGGGTTTAGATTTTAGAATTCAAGGCTTAGGGTTTAGCGAACTTAGGGTGAAGTTTGGGTGGCCCTTGGAATAATGGACTTGCAAGTTAGTGCCTAGTTTATGAATTTTTTATTTATTTTATGAATAGATTGACTATTTTTGTAATAGAAACACATAATTATGTGTGATTAAGATTGAGTTTGATGTATATTTTAACTGGATATTTTTTTAATTGAATATAAGATTATTTTATTTAATATTTTTTTCATTAATATTGAACTCACTTAAATGAATTTTATGATATAAAATGTATAATATAAAATTAGTTAATGTTGAATCAAGTATTTTATTTTAGATTTTTTGTAATTGAAAAAACCTAAAAGAACTTAGAAAAGAAAAATATTTAGATTATTTAGTGTCTAGGTAACTAGTGCAAAAATTTAAATCCTTGACCAATCCTCTAAGTATATGGTAAATCCTAAACCATGGATTTAAGATCATTAAAATTTTAAAATTTAAATTCAAAATTCTCCATCCCCTACTCATTTAATAATACATTATGAGCCAACTAAACATGCTTAGTATTCAAAGGCATTCAATTGTCTTTATTTTATCATTTAATTACACTTGATCATTATTCAGAAATCATTTAATTTTTTGAAAGTACTATGCTAGGAACACTTCAATAGGAGGACCTAAATTTAATCTAATTATGCATCACCATTTCCAAGTTTGAATACTATTGTCCTCAATCATTCCCATAATCATGAACTTGATCTTACCATGAGGGCTAACCTATGAGAACATGACAATTGAGATCCAACACTCATCCCTAGGTGTTTTTAAATGCCACTACTTAATAACTTAAATCTTAATTCCTAATAGTTAATTTCTATGTGTCAAGTAACCCTCATTTAATTTCACAAAAAATCAATATTATGCTTATGCCCTAAACTCTATTCTTTAAATTAATTTATATATTTCTCACCATTATTTATCTAAAAAATGTATTTAAAAACTATATTTTACTTCAAAATAGATAATAACTTAAATCTTAATTTCTAATAGTTAATTGTTGAAAATCCTCATTTTTTCTCTAATAGAATAGACATCTATATTTTTTAAAGAGAGTTGATTTATTTATCATCCCTAATAATTTACATTTCATCAAAATACTCCATTTCTTCTTAAGTAGTTCAACTTCAATTCAAGAACCCTAGATGAAGCTAGATTTTGAATTTAAAGTGTGTTTTTATTTTTCTTTTATTTTTATTTCATCTTTTTAATAGGACTGATTATTTGACCTATAATTAATTATCAAAATTCATATAAAAGATAGTTCTAAATGAAAATTCATATAGCAATACTGTACTCATTATACAAAAAATGGAACGTTTTTCTAATCTAATTATATTTTAACATTGAAACTAAAGTTTAACATATCATTTTCTCCATACAATGCAAATGAAATTTCAAAACATTTAAGCAATGCAAATGAATTTTCTTGAGCTCGAATATTAGGGTTTTCAAAATCAAAATGATTTGCTCAATTTCAATTTAGGGTTTTAGCAAATGTTTTTGTTTCAATTCAATTCAGGGTTTCAATTTCTAAGCAATTAGGGTTTTTAATACAATTTTTTAGTTTCATTCCAAACTAGAGTTTTGAAATTCATTTATTTTACTTTGATTTGAATTCGATATTTCAAAAATCTTGATTAGGGTTTCCAAATGCAAATTTTTAATTCATTTCAATTTCTAGGGTTTTGAAATGCAATTTTTTTTGTTTCGTTTCAATTAGGGTTTTCAAATACAATTTTTTTTTTTGTTTCATCAAACAATCCAGGTTTCAAAAGTTAAATTTTGATTCTAAAATACAATTCAAGGTTTATTTTTTCGTTTCTATTCAAAATCTTCACAATTTGACGTATTTTTTAATCTATTTGTACAATTTCTTATTTCTACAATAACAGGAAATAAAATGCTTAAAATGTAATTTTTTTTGAAATAAACATGCTAAAAACAATTAATTTATTAACAATTTTAATTTCGAATGAAAAAATACCAAAAATGGGGGAGAGAACGGTACCTGGGAGGTCTTATGGGGTCGCTATCGCTCAAAAATCGGGATCCCGTGTGCGTTGGTAAAAGTGAAGATTTGTTCATTTTTAAAAAATAAATATTGTTACGAAACAGGATCCCAATTTTTACAAATTGGGATCTCGTTCCCTCTCCGTCGGTTCAAGACCCTCTAGCAAACGGGATCCCATTTTTTAAAAAGTGGGATCCCGTGTTTGCTTAGCCAATTTCATTTTTTTGGCTAAGGTAAAAACTTCCATATTTCATGGACCCAACTTTGTGCATTCACCCTAATATGAGTGGATTCTAAGCTAAAATGATCTAAACCCTAATTAATAAACAAGCTAAATGGATGCATTATGTCATCATGGAAGCCATTAATTTGGAAGTTCAAAACTAATTAATGCAATTAAAATGAACTAAAAGATGCTAAATATGTGCTAAATATGAGTGTGAGTGTGAATGATTTCAACAACATAAGTTTTCTTTTGAAAGATGGATCAATTTGTCTCCAAATAGTGATCTATTTATAGGAAAGCAAATGAGAAATGGACAGTTGAGATAAAAAAGGCTAATCAATGGTCAAGGATGGAAGAAGTTGGAGACATGGATCATGGATTCTCATCAATGGATGAGAATGCAAGATGAGATTTAATCAAGGGTTCATATTCCCCCAAACAAGCACACTTTTGACTTGTATAAGAGGTCAAAAGTTAACTTGCACAAGAAGTTACAAGTTAACTTGCACATGAAGCTAAGTGAGAATATTCCCTTTCTTAAATGATTGGAGGAGAGAGAATATTCTCATGGGTGAGGAAAAAGGATATTTTGCAAATTAAAAAAAAGTTTATTTGTGCAAAATGGGAAGGAATATTCCATGGGAATATCCTCCTTTTGGAGGAATGTGTAAAGGAGGAATATTCCCTTGCAAGTGGGGGCGATTAGATTAATTAAGATAATTGATAATTAAACAATGTTAATTATGCAATTAAGGGATTTAGAAGAATTGAATGATTGATTAAATAAAATGTTTTAATGAATGGGGGAAAGGTGGAATGACATTTAATTAAATAACTTAGGGTTATTTAATTAAATAAGAAAATTTAGGGATTTAAATTAAATAGTTTGATTTATTTAATTTAATGAGACAAAATGTTAGCATGAAAGGGGTAAATTAACCTGATTTGATGAATGAGGTTAATAGATGCAAGCGACATAATTAATTAAATAGCTAGGCTAATTTAATCAATTAAGCAAAAAGAGGATGGGTTTGAGGAGGAAATGATGTTAATATACCTGATTCGAGTGTATAATATCATTCAAGATATTTTTTAGTGTCTACACTATGTACTCTCATGTATGGGTTATCATAGACATACACATGCATACATATATATACATTCTATGCATATATATCTCATCAATCAAGTATAGTAATATGAAGAAGTACCCACATGTACCAAGCACTAAACATAAAACATAATGCATTAACAAAAATTATGATCCTTCATAATGTAAACACATCATATTAAAGGATGACTTACCAATTCCTAAAACTATGACTTGAATTAATTATTCTATAAGTGAGTGTGTGTGTAAGCTCAGTTAGGTTTCGTTACAAGTTACTTGACCAAGTTCTTCTCTTGAGTGATACTTCCCCTCGCTTCTGGAGGATTGAACCTGAATCTGCATCCAACTTAACACATTTTCATGGTAGTCAGTCATTCATCAAAATAAGCATTTATACAATTCATAGTTAGAATATAAAATTCAATAACCATTCATTCCAAATATCTATCCCATCATATAACATAAAATGAGATAAACATTCATTCTTACTTTTCCAATGATTTAGATAGACAAAATGCAATCATATATATATATATATATATATATATATATATTTATTTTCAATTAGAATTCCAAATACATTCATAAATGCAATTATTTGCCCTAACATAGTAATAGTAACTAGGTAAACACACAATGGGGTGTAACATACTCCCCCCCTTGTGAATCATCGTCCTTGATGATTTTATGTAGCAAACTTAAACTAAAAAAAGCAAACAAAACATTATTTTCAAGCACTTTCAAAAGCATGCAAGAAATGTGGAAAATTTTGTTCTATCTCAACATAGTCTTCCCAAATGGCCGAATCTTTTGCATATTGGTCCTACTAGACTTTGCACTGTAAAACCTCTTTATTATGCAAATGAAGCTTACGCATTCGAAGCACCTTGATAGGCTCGATTGATACCACTCTGGGATCCTGTACCTGTAAAGAATTCCAATCAATTACATAATTATTTCCTAGCATATAGTTCTTTAGGCAAGTGTTGATGGTCAAAGTAACACAACAACGTTAAAATAGAATATTGCTACTCTATTTCTCTTGAAAAAGATAAATAATCTTAAACTATCTATCTTCCAAGGTCTCTATAGTTGGTTCTCAAATGTGACGTTGTCATTCAGTGGCCTATGCAATTGTAATGTTCAAGGGGCCTGCTGGTAAAAGGAGACAAACTGAATAGTATGAACTAATTTAATGTTTGGGGGTGTAAATAAATAGAAAAAGATAGAATAGGGCGTAGGATAGCAAAACATAAACGTAGATTTCCTTTATCTAGACATATAAACTTCATAATGAGAATTTCTTTCAAACAACTAAAACCATAAATGATACAATCCACATAATACTCTACACCATTACATTCATTCATAGTGAAAATTCAAGACATACAATCATTCATCATCACTAAAATTTAAGATAAAACAAGAACACATCACCAACTCATTACTAAAATTCATAGATCAATAAACACAAAGAAATCTCATTCATAGATAACTCAATGAAATATTCTTAGATTCAGAATATTTTACTAATTTTTATCAAATAAGAGACATTTATGCACAACATTCACTGAGATACAAATGACTATTGTTCATCAATATTACCATTAAAACTCATTCTGGAAATAACATAAATTGTAATGAATTGTAAAAATGTCTAAGTATCTTTGCATAAAAACTGTAAAACTTCTAAAAAACTGTAAAATTATCCTAGATCTCACTTTTAGGTAGCTAATCCTCACTTCAATTTTTTCGACCTTTATAATATGGAGAGAAATTCTACATATAGACATGTTTAATACTAATTCCTCTCATCAAAATTGAGATCCACAAATCAAGGAGCAACTGGGGCTGAATGAGGCAACTGCCTATTATGATCCTCAGTTAACAATTGATAAATCCTTATAAAAAATCTGCAGGCAAAGGGAGGAGCTCAAAATGTTGGGGATCCTCAGTTGAACTTGTGTCATGTTCCTGAAAAGTAGGAGAGAGCTTCCTAGTTGGCCGTATCATTTGATGCTTCATTCAAAAAAGGATATTCCATAGCCACTTCAATCCTCTATCTTCTGCTCAAGTAGATACTCATCATAATTGTCCAATACTTGTTTAAGTATATCTACATCTGGCCCATCTACCCAATTGTCTTCAAATTGTATTCTTTTCAATTCAATAGAGGTGAAATTTTGCATATCATCCAACTTAGTAAGCTCCTTCTGAGAAATCTTCACTACCTCTTTTATATCTATGAACCTATCAATTAACAAATCCTCATCATCATCTCCCTTATGTATTGCCTCTTGGAATCTATTATTCCATTTGTTCCCCAACTCATCAATAGGGAAACCATCCTTTACAAGGACATCCTCATTCACAATCATCGCTATAATTGCCTCTAACTCCACAATTTGATTTGCCAAATCCTTGCTAGCCTGTTGTACTTCATTCTTATGTGCAAAAATGAATGAAGATCGAAATCTGATAATGTTAATAGTCTTATGAACAAAATACTCATTACCTTCCTCAAGGATGGATTGTTCTAGAAGTGTTTGTTGATGTAACTTATTAATTTCTTTCAGTTTCTTGACATGTTCTCTGTATTCTTTCTCTTATTTCCAGAGGGTCTCAGCATATGCAGTCATATCATTGACTGATTCCCATGCACCTTCATGAGCCTTATGACTTTCAACAAGCAGTTCCTCCACCTCTTGGTTCAACCTATTAGTCCATCTTTCCAACATACCTACTTTACTTCTCATCTCAACAAGGTCATCAATTTCTTTCTTACTCAACAAAATTGGTGTCTTAGGAGCAACAAATTGCAAAGAAATAAGAGAATATAAGTCCTTCAAGAACTTATGCAATTGATCCAATTGAGCTTTGAGCTCATCCTTCATTTTCTTATATTTTATCATCCTTGACTTAGTGGAAGATGCCACAATATCAATGAGATTCATTTGTTGGTTCCTTGTAGGTCTCCCTAAGTTCATAGTGCCTAGTTGATAATCACTCAATTGCATCTCTTGCTTGTCCTTTTCAACCATGGGAATGGAACATTCAACTACAATTTCTCCAACATCTGTCAATTTGATGGAATGAAAGACTCTAGCCTTTTTCTTGGGCATTTCCTTCTCAATTTTCTTCATCATATCATCCCAATTTAGGGGCTGAGGCTGGACTATCTGTTTCCTCTCCAAGTTGAGCTTTAACCATGTTGTGGCAGTAGGAGGAGTAACCACTTTTTGTGAGGAAGAAGTGGTAGAAGAGAGGGGTTTCCAAAGTGTTACCTTAGGTTGAGAATCAACCTCTTGTTGCTGCTCCTTTTTTGCCATCTCCTTAGCTAACCTATCAACTTTGAACTTTCTCTCTTTCTTTTTCCAATCTCCTCTCTTCCAACATGTCATCCCTTTGTTTTTCCAATTCCTTAACCCTCTCCCACATTATAGCCACTTTTTGTTCATATTTGGCTTGTTCTTCTACCTCTATTATTTTTAGTAAGAGCTCTTCTTATTCCTTCTTTCTTTGGGCCTCCTCTATAGCTTTGGCTTTGGCCTCAAGGTCTTCCTTTTCTCTCCTTTCCTGGGCCTTTTCCTCTTCAAGGTCATGAATCTTTTGTAGGAGGGCCAACTTCTCCCTCTCTGTATTAGCTCTCCATTAATTTCCCTTTTGTTGTTGCAGGAGGTCCTCCTCCTCTTTATGTTGCCTTGCTAACTCTTCAATTTTTGCTCTAGCTTCCAATTCTTACTGCTTAGCAAGTGCATCAGCTTGTGCTTTGGCATCAGTCTCCCTCTTTGCTTCCTCAAAGAGTTTGCATTGGTCCTCTAGAGTTAGGAAATTCTTGGTCCCAACATCTTCAACATCCTCGATAGATGTAGTCACAAGAGGCTCATTATCTGATTGTGTGGCCTCTGAATCAATGTCTATATCATGAATCTCAACCTCCTTTTGCTTATCCTTTTCAGCTTGTTCATAAAGGTTGCCTGCAGGTACTTCTTTAATAGATTCTTTAGGGAGAGAAGGTTGATATGAGGCTCATTCTCTAGCTATTGTAGTCTCCACACCTTGTGATTCATGGGTTTCTTGAGTAGGTACTCCTGGATCAACATCTCCTCCAGAGTTAGGAGGATAATACTCTAATTGTTCCTTAGGGGATATCCTTCTCTTGGTTCTCCTATAACCCTGGGTACCTCCTGCTTTCCTTTTCTTTGAGTATTGAGCTTTTGGCTCCCTTATTCTCATTATCACGCATTGGATACTTCTATCCATTATTGTCCCGAAGATTTGTTTAATATCTACAAACTCCTCTTCATCCCAATTTATTGGGTCCAATTTTTAGGTGCCTCCATTTTTTGCTTCATACCCAGGGTCCAAAACTACACCATCATCTGATAGTGTATCAAGAATGTCTTCCTCTCCCCCATATTAAATCATCTGCGGGATGTTAAGCCTTTCATAGTTCCTTACATCATAAACATCCTGCAAATCTAAACACAAATCCTCTAACAAGTTATAATGCTTATCAAAAATGGTGGGAGCTAAACCATTCATCTTATGCTCTGGATCAAAGTGTTTTCGGGCTGTATACAATCCCAAATTTAGATAACTTAATTCTTCACACACTACCTTTGTAGCCAAATTGTGAACACAACAATATTCTCCCAACTTCATGGGAAATTTGTGGCATCCAGGCTTGTGTTTATTGGAAAACTTTGTATTGACTCCCATAGCCTCATATATAAAATCCATAAGAACAATCCTATCACTGCAACATCTTGACAGTCGATGAGGATGTCCATCAAAACCTACCAACCTAAAGTAAGAGAACTTGGGGTACTAGATATACCAATGTCCCATTCAACAGTGAAGGCCATAGCCTCCCTACTCATCCTATATCCAACATCTCTTGTCAACCGATTAATAATGACATAGAAAATGCATCATTAACCCTTCTATAATGTAGATGTTTGTAGGGTCAACTGATCATAATACTCCCATGACTTCTTTTGTCCAAGAGATTCTCCCAATATTCCCACTGCATTCAATCCAGGGAATATGCCCATCCTTCCAGCTAAATATACAACATAAGAGGTCATGAAGAAGTTCTTTGTTTGCCCCACCTTGAACATTCGATTGTGCAAATTATCTGAAAAAATCACGCCCCAATCAAACTGTTGCCTACCATCCAGAATGGTTTCAATGAATGAAAACATCCATTCCTTAAAATATGTAGTCTTTCTTTCTAGACACCCTGGAAAGCATCATGATTAGTTCATCAATTTCCTTCTTAAAGTCTCCCCTCTTGGGCTATTCAGGAACCTTGGTTAAGGAATTCTTCTCAGTCTTCAACTATTTTTTGTTCATGTGGGACCTATTAGCTTCCTTGTACCTATTGAATAAATGCAATGCCTCTACTTTAGTCAATTGCTTGGGGTTCTTGGGGGTAGGTGCATTAAACAAGAACCTAATCATTTGTGGTGATAAAATCAATAATTACATTTCCCTGGAGGTCCACACATTGCCTTGATACCGGATTGTAAGATCCTCTTGTTGTCAATATAAGTTTCAGGCTCTGAATTGATAAAGGGAAGAGTGTGACATGTGCCAGTACAGATTGGGATACTCTTTCAGTCATCCCAATCACATCCTCTAAGAAAGTATCTATAATCAACTCCTCATAGTTGAATGGCCCCATATTAGTGTCTGTGATGTCAACCCACTCTGAATCCAACTTACTAGCTATAAGAGTGGCATCTTGGTGTTTATATCTCAAGGTGTAAGTCAATTGCTCCACCTTTATCTTCTTTGGTTTCACTCCCTTTGAGCTTTTCACAGCTTGCCCTTCCTTTTGTGAAACATCTTCAAATGCTCCTGACATTGTTTACTCCTGCAAGACAAACCTAGATTAGATCAACAGAAGGTATAGGAATCAGCATTGCAAATGTTACCTTTCATACCTCTCTATTCTTCCCTAGGTAACCCTCCATACTTGTGAAATTTTAAATTTGGCGAGAGTAGGAGTGGGAGAAGATCAAGAACTAGAGAGCTGAAATAGATAATAAAATCAGAATCAGAATCGGGACCAGATTAGAAATTGGAACTTTCAAAAGTTCCAATATTTCATATCGTTTGGTGATCTGGTTCTTCCAAACTTGGGAGGATTGGATTTAGAATCGAAATCAGAACCTATCGGGAGAGGGATCATTTTTGGAACCGAACTCTTAGGTGAAAGTTCATTGGATGAGTTCATTTTCGACTCTGTTTCTACTATGGATTACCATGGTGAAGTGGATTCTCCCCACATGCCTACATCATTTTGGACTCAGGCTAGAAAGAAGGCACATGGAGGTAGGATTTAAGCTTGACTCCGCTCGGAAAAATGAGACCGAGATCGAGTGAGCAAGGTCATTTATGTAAAAAGGGTGCGACACACAAACCCTAACTCATATGGCCCATCGACTTAAATTATCTAACTAGGGCTTCAAAACCCATAGTTAAATCAGTAAGACCGACACAGGCATAAGATCAGAAAGGGTCGAGAGAAAGATTTAAAATAGTTTTAAACACCAAAACCCTTCAAAATGAAGTCCTAATCGAAAATAGGGCATGGTGGAACGAAAACGCCACTAAGAACGAAGAAAATGACAGTAGAAAAAATAAAAACAAATGGAGGAAAGCAAAAAAAAAGACAAATGGAAAACGAAAGACAAACATAAACAAAACAAAAAACACAAATGAAACACAAATGTAGACAAGCAAAGATCCACAAGAAAAGTCTCGTGAATGCGTGAAGAACAAATAGAGAAAGAAAACAGGAAAACACAAAGAGAGAACAAAAGAAACCCACCTACCTCGAAACACAACCAAAAAGGGTTGAAAATAAATCAAAATTCGTTCACGAATGCTCACCCGCAACAAATTCATGCTCCTCTTCAAGTTACTTCAACTCTAGCTCATTAAAACGCCATGGATAATTGTAATGAGCCAAATAACCTTGATTAAGGTTTTAAAAACCATTTCATGTGTGTGAAGAGGCTGCAATTAATACAATTAATGTCATTGGTTGGGGGTGGAATTAGAGAAAAGGTGAGTACACAACCACCACGTACATCAGAGGTAAAACAAAGTGGAAGCGGTTTCGGGATAGATCCAAGAACTTTGTCAAAGTTCCACATTTTGTTCCGGATCTGTCTCTGGTCTCGTGACAAGGAAAGGACAACAAAGAAGTGGGGGCGGGATTGGGGCCAAATCTGGATTTGGAGCTTTGCAAAGTTCTAGGTTCAAATCCGACTCCGATTTTACTCCCAACAAAGAGAAAGAACAACAAAGGAAAACAAAAGAATAAAGGAAAGTGAGATCAAGGCAAAGCCCATCCCAAAACAGGACACAAAAGGAAAAAAAACACAAGGAAGAACAAATGGGAACGGGATCATAACGAAACCCGGACTTGGAACTTTTGCAAAGTTTCGGGTTCAGTTTCCATTACGGTTTTGCTTCTGGAAAAAGGAAAAGAAACACAAAGAGGAGGAAAATAAAAGAAAACAACCCAAGAGCCCAAGACAAACAAAAGAACAAAGAATCCAACATGGTAAGAAACGTAGCCGGGACTAGAATGGAAACTGGACCAGGAACTTTGTCAAAGTTCTAAGTCCGGTTTCGGTCTGTGTTCCGAACCCACAAAAAAAAAGAAACAAAGACTTAGGAGAAAAAAGAACAACTCATAAGACCCAAACAAGAACACCAAGGATAAACAAACACAAGGGGGACCCATTTTGACCAAAAAAAAATGGGGTGGTTATGCAAGGCATAACAGTAAGAAATGTGAAAGACGTTATGCATTCGGGCAAGATTTGGTGGCAACGTAATTCGATAAGCTACGAGATTCAGTTCCTCAAGTATCTCAAAAGGTCCTACATAGCATGGAGCTAGTTTGGATGACTATATGAACTTGATGGAACTCTTATGTGGTTTAACCCTTAACAGCACCTTATCACCCACTACAAAGTTCCTAGGTACTCGCTTTACATCAGCATAGATTTTTTGTCTATCATTGGCTTCATCTAGTCTTTGCTCAACAATTCTAATATGTTCGTCCATTTTAGCTAACATCTTTGGCCCGAGACTTACCCTGTCCTCAAGTTTATCCCAACTTATAGGGGTTCGACGCTTTCAGCCATATAATGCTTCAAAAGAAGCCATCTTAATTACATAATGATAGGAATTGTTATAAGAAAATTCCACTAAAGGCAATTAATCATCCCACTTGCATTGTTGATCCATGCAATACATTCTTAGTAGGTCTTCAAGTACTTGATTCATGACCCTTTCTATTTGTCCATCCATTTTCAGATGATATGTTGAACTTATATTTAGTTGAGTTCCAAGTGTAAAAAATAAGGTTTTCCAAAACCTTGAGGTCACACGTACATCCCTATCTGAGATAATCTTCTTAGGAATTCCATGCAGTCTAAACACCTCTTGAATGAATTTTTGAGCTATGACATGAGCTCCATTAGTTAAATTCCCAGGAATGAAATACACTACTTTAGTAAGCTTATCTGCAACTACTAGAATGGCATTGTGCTTGTTCCTCGACATAGGTAATCCTTGCAGAAAGTCCATACTAATGACTTTCCACTTATTCTCTAGAATATCATGTGGTTACAATAAGCCTACAGGATGATGATGTTCAACTATCACCCTTTGACATTCTAAGCACCTAGCCAGAAATCTAGCAACGTCCCATTTCATCCCTTTCCAAAAATATAATGGATTTATGTCGACCAACATTTTTGTCACACTAGGATGTCCCGAGTATGATGCTTCATGAACTTCTTTCCACACAATATTTCTTAACTCTTCAAAGTCAGGCACATACATTCTTCCCTTATACCTAAGTAATCCATTGGGTTCAAAGTAAAATCCCTCGTACCTTGCATGTTGTAGATTCCTCGCAAGTGCTTGTTTAACTTACATGTAGTACTCATCCTAGTTGCATTTCTATAATACTTGGCCTTTAAAGTTGGTTTGGATTGTCACTATTGAGGCGATATGTCATCTATGACTTAAGGCATCGGCAACCCAATTTTATTTTCCCTTGATGTAGTTGATATTGAAGTCATAATTCGATATCAACTCCAACCATCTTCTTTGTCTCACATTCAGATTAGGCCGAGTAAATAGATATTTCAAATCATGATGATTGATTTTCATCTCAAAGGGATTTCCTAACAAGTAATTTGCCTCCACATTTGCAATGCATGGACCACTACCACTAACTCTAAATCAGGAAAAGCATAATTTTATTCATAAGGTTTCAAATTCCTTGATTCATAAGCAATTACCTGCCCTTCTTGCATAAAGACTCCTCCTAAGCCTTCTCCCGGTGCATCTGTGATAATAGTGAAGTCACCATCAGGATCTAGTACTTTTAAAATTGGAGCAATAGTCAACCTCACCTTGAGTAGATCAAATGTTGCTTGAAATTTTTCCATCCACTCAAACTTCTTCCCTTTCCTCTACAAAGAAGTAATTGAAAAGGATATACTAGAAAATTTTGCAACAAACTTCCTGTAGTATCCTACTAAACCCATAAAACTTCTTACCTCAGAGACATTTTTGGGCATTGGTCATTTGAGCACTGCCTTGATCTTGGTTGGATCAACTGAAATACCATCAGCTAAAATCACATGTCCAAGGTACTACACTTTCTCCTGAAGAATGTACATGTAGAGAGTTTCCCATACAACTTATGTTTCCTTAGTCATTGTAGAACTATCTCCAAATGCTTGCAATGATCCTCCTCATTCTTGAAATAAATTAGGACATCATCCAAGAAAACCAAAACAAACTTATCTAGGCAAATTTCTAAACACGTTGTTCATTAGGTTCATAAATTTTACTAGTGCATTAGTAAGTCTAAATGGTAGAATTGCAAACTCATAAAGCCCATATATGGTTCTGAAGGCAGTCTTAAAAATATCTTCATCTTTGATTCTTAACTGGTGGTATCCATATCATAGATCAATCTTAGAAAACACAACAAATCCCTTCATTTGATCAAAAAGGTCATCAATACATGGCAATGGATACTTGTTCTTTATCGTAGCTTTGTTAAGCATCTGATAATCAATGCACAATCACAATGCACCATCCTTCTTTTTCACAAATATTATTGGTGCTCCCCAAGGTGATACACTGGATCTTATCAATCCCTTAGATAAAAAATCATCTAACTATGCCTTAAGATCCATTAACTCAGTTGTTGTCATTCTATAAGGCACTTTGGAAATAGGTTCCGATCAGGACTGACACTATATCAATGGAAAAATTGAAAATCCTTTTAGGTGGTAGTCCAAGTAATTCCTCTGGAAACACATCCACAAACTTTAGTAAGATAGGATATCTTTCCATTTTCGTCTCTCCAGTTTCCATCATTTCACCTTCTTCCACCTCTTGATAATCCTATGACTCACAATTAACCATACTGTCTTCAGAATTAATTTCCTTAGATTCGTCAAGCTTTTCCAAATTTACTACAAAGAGCTTACATCCTTTCTTCTTAGCCCTCAATAGTTGCATGGCAGAGATTTGACACAACTTGACTTCCCTAAGTATCCCTTGTAACATCACTTGGTTACCTAAATCATCCAAGCACTCTACTATTTTGGCATGACAATATACCTTGGCTCTATGCTTCCAAAGCCAATTCATTCCTAGGATAACATCATAGGATCCTAAGGGCGCTACATATAGGTTTACCTCCACAAAGAAAAAAGGTAGCTCAATCCTAGCTTCAAACAAACATTGTTCCATCATTTCTCTTATCTGGTTTGCATATTCTAAAACCCATGACTTTGCCACATAGCCAACTTTCCTAGACATTTTCTTTACTATTCTAGGTGAAACAAAATTCTTAGTAGCTCCAATATCTATAAGTATGGAAATAGGCAAACCAAATAAAATACCTGGAGTCTCCACTGGAGCAACTTGATACTCTGCTTGACGATCATCCAAAGCAACATGAATCTTCTATTGGAACATCGTTTGTTGGGAAGGAAGTGGGTTTCTATAAGGTTGTGATCCAGAAGGCTTATTGAGACAATTTGAAGCATAATGGTCTCCACCACATGTGAAGCATCCCGTTGTTGGTCCTTTCTTCCTTGTAGTTTCACTAGGTCTACTGGAATTACTTCCAACATTGTTTACATTACCACCATTCATAGTATTCCTTCTACTTTCCTTCCTTAATTCTCTTCCATTATTTTGGGGTCCCGTATCCCCTTGCTTCTGAAAATCTTGCACTCCATCAAAATTCCTTGGATTTGGTTTAACTTGAGCTCCTGCGAGCTTCTTACGGTTCTTATACTCATGGCGAATGGAAATGGCTTTGAGCTTTGTTCTTGCTTAACAACCTTCTCATAAACTAGGTCCATAATGGTTGGACCATGAACATCTACCTCACCCCCAATTTGGCTATCAAGCCCCATAATGAATTTCCTTATGCAAAAGTGTTCATCCTTCTGATACATTGGTACAGAACGTAACATACGGGTGAAATTTTCCCAATACTCATTTATTGGCATCTCTCCCTATCTCAGATTTTGAAAATTGGTGAGTTTCTGGTTGAAAAAGAGTTGAGGTAGCCATATTTTCTGGAATATTTCCACAAACTCGTTCCATGTAAGTATCAAATAACTAAGCCCGAGTTTCATTTTCTTGTTCATCCACTAGTTAAAGGCTTCTCCCACTAACTGATAGGCTCCCCATATTGCTTTTGTGATCTCAAAATAGTTATTGATATCAAAATATTTTTCCATTTGAATCAGCCATGCCTCGAATTCTTCCCCGCTAGTGCTACCTTCAAATTTTGGTGGGGTTATTTTCCTCATGTCCCTGGAAAGTTTAGTAGCCAAATGCTTCCTACTAGTTCCTTCAGATCGAGAGTGATTTATCTTTCTCATGTTCGTGGGTCTAAACATGATTATGAAAATTCTCTTCCTTGTCCTCATTAAGAGGGACTTCCTCGTTATTTAGAACTTCTTGTTCTACTCTATCTTTTACCCTTAATTATTGTTCAAGATTTCTCAACCTTGCATTGGTTTCATGAATGATAGTCAAAATTTGTTCTAATTTAGCTTTAGAACCCTCCAAACCTTGTCTGACTTCTTGAATCCCCACAGGATTAGTCCTTGTTCTCACCATCCTTACAAGAAAAGGGTCACACTTGAAGGTTCATCTTTATTATATTCAATCATTCTCTTAGTATCTTATGGATAAAATTTAAATGAGCATTCATTCACACATAAAATAAATTTCACATAAGATTTTAAGCACAAGATTTTGATAAACACATGATTTTATTATTCACGAGGATCTCAATATCCTTCAATTTACATAGAGTGACTATTCAAATAGTCAAGTGGAGAGTATCCATTAGATTCACTCTCAAATGCATAACTCAATGGGATATACCCTACAAATTTTTGTTCATCTCTCATTTGATCTTCTCTATCCCAAAATGGGTAATAACCTTTAGATTTATCATTCGATACATAGTTGCGAGGGACATAGCCTTCTGATTCATTACTTGAGGAAATTACAATCACTTTCGATATAGGAAGGACTCTAGGGTCTCTAAATATGAATGCTGGATTGACACTCCCTTCCGAGGTAATATCCATGGAAAGTGACAAGGAATCAGATTTTGCTAGTGAAACTGGAGGTAGATAGTTGAAATTATCCTCCTTCATCCTTCTATTTACTTCACTAACTTGCAAAAGAGTGTGACTAATGGTCTTAGTATCGCTTAACAAGACAAAATTATCATAGTTGGTATCCTCTATCGTACGAACAATGCCCTCTTTTTCCTTCTTGGCCTTTAGGTAGCACTTGTTCCCGATTACTGACTTTGTTGCAGTTAACTTGAGATGCACCATCCTAACACAAGAATTTCTAAACATTAGTCTCATTCAATTTTGGATAGAAAGTATGACAAGCACATAGGTTCCAGAGCTAAACCTGGCTCTGATACCATGTGTAATATGCCAATTGTTCACACAAGTAAATTTCCTAAGTTTTCACTTCCAAGTAAATAAACTATGTTTCATAACCATTACAATAAAAAATATTTTCCAAATGAGAACAAATGAGTATAAATAACATAAAAAATACCAAACATTGATTTCATTTCCAATACATTATTCCACATGTTACAATATTTCCAAGATTATATACAAAATACATACATAGTTCAATCGAGCTTCAAAGCAATAGATATAGATGGTCTAGGAATCTCCTTTCAAATCTTGGTTGCTAGTTGATGAGGAGAAGCATCACTCAAGTGCTTTTCCACCCACCACAGACTCAAATATGGTCCCCCACACATCTATCATTTGATAGATGGCCCTCCCCTTAGACGAAGAGATTGGTGAAGTAACCTCATAACTATAACCATTTCGAGCTTAGTGTTGTGCCCTATATAACTAGAACTTGTAGACCTTACAATCCTGATCTAGCATGCATAAAAAGGAACATAGTGAACTGACAGTGGATCCAAAGGCTAATACACTACTTTGGCCAAAGTATTCTCACTCAGTACTTCGAGTGACAGTCATCCTATTCACATACACTACGCTAGCTCGATTTGACTTTAGACCATTATAAACTATGCATAGGTAGTCATTAACCTCAAAAATAAGCTATTCCCTTTCCAAAATCACATGGTACCTCTACTAATAATAGTATAAGAAAATGCATAAGTGACCCTCTTCAATGGATAACCTAACCCTAGGTATAACATACGAGCTTTCTAAGTCTACAAAACCACTTCGCATAAAATAACTTAACAAGCTATTTCCAATTGGTCAAACCTAATACATAATACTATAGACGATAATAAAACACTCCTTATTATGGAGTAAATACAAACACTTATACAAAAATCATATCAATAAGAATTTTCCTTTCTTATAAGCAGATAGACTTTTATTCTATTCCAAGCAAACTAACACAAATCCAAATTAAACACACATGGCAATCAATCTTTTAGATAAAAGACAAAACAAGAGAAGAATAGAATCTCATGGCTACTAATCGCTTATTCCAATCAACTCATTAGTTCTCAAGCTTGACCTCCTCTTAGAATAAATTTAGCAACAAACCCTTCTCTATTTTTCTCACTAAAACTCCCTCACAATAACTCTCAGCAAAACAAGAATCTCACAATGAAAATATAGCAAAATGGAACAGTGTAATGATGCATAAAATAAGTCTATCCAAATGAGGTGAAATTGCCTCACATTTATACCCCAAAACCAACATCCTTAGGCTATAAACAAGGCTTATACTATGACACCTCTTAGCTATATATCATTGACTCAACTTATCGGTAAAAAGGTGGTGAATTTCTATCATGTTACTCATCAAAACCATACAACAAATCAACCCAATGCTTGCCAATAGTAGTTTGACTATTTCATAAAACACATGCTTCATTTAGGAAATTGACTTCCAAGCTTAAAAGACTCCTAAAAGAAATACAAATTTCAAACAATGGTGCCAACTATTCATCACATTTCTTATTTTCATGCTTGTTGTTTAAAACAGAGGAATAAGTCTATTTCTATTTGGCTGCGTATATCATAGTCGACTTGGTCCAAGCCAATGAAATTGACACCTTTCAGTGAGTTGACCACCTTCAATAGAGCACGGCTTAACGTTTGAATCAGTTCATTGCATTTATTAGTGGACAACACTTTATCAAGAGTTTAATAAACTTCACACATCAGTTAATATTTTATGTGCTTCCATCGCACATTATCTCTTAATGATAAGTGTGGTTTAATATTAAGCTTTGTGCTATTACATACAACACTATATTCACATTATATCGACCATGGCATATAATCTATAAATCGGCCATAAAAACATATATATATAACATTAGTAAATAAGATTCAATGTTATTTATATATATATGTTCAAATATATATATATATATATATTCTTTGATAAATAAGTGTTAAAATATTCCACTTGATATTCAATTGAATGAGATCAAGTTAACATTTTATAAACTATATCGTTCATATATATATATATCTATATTCATGTATACGTACACATACATATGTCGACATACTCGTATGGGCATTTCCATTTGTCACACATACGCGTATATTGACATGTGTATATATATGTATGTATGCATATATCTCATATACATATACATTCGATTATACAAACAATCAATCAATCATATAAATAATTGCTATCTTATTGATAAGTATATTTATACATGTGATGTATATAGATATATACACACATGCCTTTATTGTCCTCTTGATATCTCCATGCCTATGAGCAACCCACCCATGAGCGTGTGTAGGTATGTATACCTATGTACTCTCATGTGTATATTATCTCACGTGTATGGGTTATCATTGACATGCACATGTATACATATATATATACATTCTATGTGTATATATCTCATCAATCAAGTATAATAATATGAAGAAGTACCCACATATACCAAGCACTAAACATAAACCAAAATGCACTAATAGTAATCATGATCCTTTCTAATGCAAACACATCATACTAAAGGATGACTTACCAATTCCCAAAACTATGACTTGACTTAATCGTTCTATAAGTAAGTGTGCGCGTAAGATCAATTAGGTTTCTTTACAAGTTACCCGACCAAGTTCTTCTCCTAAGTGATACTTCCCCTCGCTTCTGAGGATTGAACCTAAATCTACATCCAACTTAACACATTTTCATGGTAGTTAGTTGTTCATCAAAATAAGAATTTATACAATTCATAATTAGAATATTAAATTCAATAACCATTCATTCCAAATATCTATCTCATCATATAACATCAAATGAAATAAACATTCATTCCTAATTTTCCAATGACTTAGATAAACAAAATGCAATAATATATATATATATTTCCAATTAGAATTCCAAATACATTCATAAATTCAATTATTTTCCCTAACATAGTAATAGTAACTAGGTAAGTTCACAACAGGGTGTAACAAATGCCTCTAGAGAATCCTCCCTGAATAAGGAGGCAAAGTATTGTGAAGCTTCTCTAGAAATACCTCCCAAAGAGGAAAAATTATCACCCCTTGCATTCACATGAAAAGGGATTGAATTACCATGTCTCCTGGCCTTCATAGAGTTGAAGAAAAAGGCAATGTTTTTATCCCCCTCCTATAACCACTCAACCTGAGCCTTCTATTTCCAGTAAATCTCTTCTCGCAACTCACACTCCTCTAGAAATTTCAAGGCCCTTTCTTACTCCTTGAGAGAGTCCTCAAAAAGGCTAAACTCCCTAATCTCATGGGTGATGGCATCCAAACTATCCTAAGCAACAATGTTAGCATGGAAGATGTTGTCGAAACACTCCCTATTCCACCTTTTAAGCTGATACTTCACATACTACAATTGATTGGTGAAAAAATGCATAGCAGTGCCAAAAGCAAGTCTACCAAAATGCCACCACTTAGCCACATAATCATGTAGAGAAGGATCCCACAACCACATAAGTTGAAATTTGAAAGAAGCAAATTGAGCAACATGAGTCAAAAAAGCAGATAACTTAATGGGCCAATGATCTGAACCCCTCTAGTCCAAAATCTCAAAACAAATAGACCAAGGTCCACCAATCTAGAAGTAAGAAACTAGGAACCTATCAAGCATCTCAACAATACATTCTTCCCCAAATATCCTATTGTTCCAAGTAAACTGACCATTGCTAGGCTCAATGCCAACAAGATTCAAGGCATACATATTGTCACAAAGAAGAAAAGCAGAGGGCTCAAACCTCAAAATTCCTCCCCTCTTCTCATCCAGATCAATAATAGCATTGAAGTCACCTACAATAATCTAAGGATACAAAGGATCAAAACTCTGAATAAACCAGATGTGAGACCAAAAACACTGCTTACTAATAAAATCAGCAGGAGCATAAATATTGGAAAGAAGGACAAGTTCTCTAGTTTCTAGGCTCGAAGCATCCATAAAAATAGAGGACTTACAAGAAATCCATCAAAGAGGGCGAATCTTCAATGGATTCCATAAACAAACCAAAACCCCTACATGACCTTGGGCACCAATGCATTGGCATTGATCACGCCCCCAGAGTTTAGGCACCAAACCACACATATTCTCAATAAATAACTTAGTTTCCTATAAGAAAAGCACATGAGGGGAATGATTTCTCACCAAGTCACGAACAACTTTTTGTTGAGGGCCATTGTTTTAAGCCCCTTATATTCCATGATATGATAATCATTTTTGAGGGCAAGAAAAGTGAGAATCAATAGTCTTAACAGATCCTAACTCCACCAACATTTCTCCCATCATCTTAATTTTCTCCAGATCCTTCTCACTCCTAGCCTTGGAAAACTTCTCAAGAGCCTCTTTTTAAAGATTTGTCTAGTGAAGCCCCAAAGGAGGAGAGGCCTTGATACATTTTTTTGAATCAGACCCCATCTTTATCAATGGGAAAGAGATCTCCCCCAATATTTTCCATAGCACCAATGGCCTTGGAAACCACTGAAGCCTCCAGACTAAGATCCATATCCATTTGAAGTGCACCACCTTCTTGGGTATTCTAAAGGTTGTCAAAAATATTTCCCTCCTGAACCACCTCCAAGACACCTTGATCTAGAGCCATCATACCCAGATTCACCTCCTATTAGCTAAGGTCATCTAATGCATCAAATCAATTAAAAGTGCCCCCTTCCTTAAAATTCCTCTTTTGTTCATGATTCTTGTTATGGGAATTAATAGGAATGAAACCCTCATTATCTAAAATATCACCAAGAATAGGAGATTTTCCTTTGTCAACCTTAAGATGGTTATGAGGAGGCTGAGAAGACTAAAACTCTGAAGATCTGGACCTAGGACATCTTCACTGTAGATGACCATATTCATGGCACAAATGACATTGGAAGGGAAGAGTCTCATAAACTAGATGTTGCATTCAAGAAGATGTACCCACATAAATTTCCAAAGAGTCTGGAAGAGGGTTAATCAAATAAATCTTAATATAAATGCAAGCAAAAGTCATTACCTTTCTATCTTGAGTTTGCTGAGAGGGACCCACCGGCTTCCCCAAAAGAAAATCAACCATTTGCAGGATATCATTTCACCAATACTCAATTGGAAACCAAGGGAGGCACACCCACACAGGGACACGACTCGGGAGCTCCTCCAATAGTTTAAAATCAATGTGCCAAGGTTTGATGAATAAACCAATTTGATTGTGAAAATAAGGTCCTCCTTCGAAAAATTTGTTGTGATCAATCATGCAGTTGAAAACAACCATAAAATAGTTGTTTGCTAATATCACTTCCATTTCACCCTTTGGAACCCAAGTCCACTGAGCCCACACCTCCAAGAATGGAAGCAAAACATGCATACCTATAAATTTTCAAATCAACATATGATTTAAAAAATACTCCACATCCTCAATGATTGATTTTAGTTGAATCACCAAAACAGGTTTATCTTTGCTCCTCTCCAGAAATCCATTAATTTTTGGGATGCAAGGGCCTCTAGACGGAGCAAACCCTCCCACCTGAACCATTGAACATCAAATTTATCTCAACAACCCTCTTTACAAGAGAAGATAGTTTTGTTCCCAAAGAAGCACGAAAATCCAATGAGGGTTTGAAACTAGACACTTCACTGGAATCCATCTCCAAAGGAAAAAAAAGAGAAAAAACCCTTATGCCTCCCAATAGCCCAAAACTCGACACCAAGCGATTAGCAGAAAAAGAAAGAGGCGAAAAACAAGCACTCTAACCCTCAATAGCAAAGAGAACCCCCACCAAGCAAAGATGATACCCCTAGTACAACATGCACCTCTCTATGATCATGCACCCACTGACATCCAACATGAAAGTTGCGACCTCTAATGGCCATAGACCTGCACAATATGCTTGCTCCCAACCCTCTTTAGCAACGCCATCCTCTGTCGATCATTGATTTCTGAATGAGAATCATATTGGAATGTAATTACCCCTTGAATTAAATTTATGCAAAAAATGCGTCTCTTGAAATCTAATCATTTTAGTGATTTGTCACGTGTTTTCAATAAATGAATTATACTTATAGAACTTTTTTGTTGGGGGGTAGTGTGCTAATCTTGGGTTCATCTTTTTTTGGTAGTCATTGTGAGATTGATTTTCACACACTTGTATGAAATGTCTATTTCTTAACCTCTAAATCCATTTAATTTGTCATCACTTCATAAAGTGTAATAAGGAGGAATAAACAACATCAAGGAAAAATAATTTAAAGAACTCTATATATTGCAAATAAATTTCATAACTAAGAAGGACAACTCTTTTATGGCCTTTGTACCATAAATCAAAGAATAAAGTGTGAAACCAATCATTGTACTGTAACCGAGATTATAGTTATAAAAATTCTCTTACTTTTAATAATAATTACAAACATACCACAAAATTACAAATGTAAGTATACACAAGAAAAAAATAAGTCTATTCTAGTAATGGGGTAATGTAAGTAGCACATAAAAAAGTATAAACATGTTGAATCAATTAATAATCAATAATACAATTGGGTCAATAAATATGAACCTCATTTATAATTATATCAAGTATAATTAGGCCATTAAGCTAGTTTTGTACTTATACTATGTAAATCAAAAGTACAATATACAAATGATGTCTCTATCTTTAATCTGCAAGCTACTCCCTTACAATGTCATCAAAACCTGTAAATTACATAATTTATTTATAAAATTATTTTAAAATTTAAGCATTCAATTTTTTTAGAAAATAATTTCATAATTTATTTACCACCTCTAGTTTGCAATGCATCAATTGCTATAGGTATCTGGTTAAGATCAATATAAAATGGTAGCATATGTTATTCAGTGTTTTGTTGATCATCTAAAGCTGCAATGCCATGTGCATTAAATAAATCGACATAGATAAAGAGGTAAGTGTAAGAATACAATATGTAGTTAATCTAAATAATATTAACATTCTTAATTACTTGAAATAGTTTGTTGAAATGTCGAGTGGGGATAACACAATTGAGCATTGATGGTTGACTTCCACAAGTTGAATCTAATATTTATTTTATTAAGTATACAAAAGTGATTAAAAGTATGAACAAAAGAACATTCGATTTAATGAATGAACACATTTAAAAGTTAGAAAATTACCATCTATAATTTTTATTTCATCTATTTTTGTTTGGTTAAGATCAATCAAGAAGGGCAATTGACATCGTCGAGTATTCTCTTCATCACCTAGAAATAAAATGACATATTATTAACATGTGAAATAAGAAAGAATTATTGCTATGTAGAATACAAAAACAATTTTGAATAAATATACTCACTATGTTGTTGTCTAATAATAACCCTTTCTTCTTGCTACTCTTGAATAATTGATGATCTTTTTGTTCTTTTGCTTTCTACCACTTGTACAAGGGATGTAGTGCCCCTCCATTCTCGCCGTGGATGTGCAGGTAGTTTATCCTTGGAACTTGGAAATGAAGGTAAAATAATAGGGATATTTAAAGGTAGGTGCTAATGATGTTGTATAGTATGAATTTATGGACTATGTGTGAAGGATAGGTTTATCATGATGTGATTATCTTATCATGACTATTATGCATTTGTCATATGATTGATCTTACCTTGATTCCTATGTAACTGATTGTTATATGAGTTGGTGAGGTTCTTATTGATGTGTTTGGGTGAAGTGGATAGTTTTGCATCACTCACTTGTGAGTGACTTGCAACGTTGCGATTCTCTTTCACGGTGTGCCTGGTTATATGTATATGTATATGCATGACTATTTTGTGTGCTGCAGGTTGCAGGTACTAGGGATCGACTCCACCTGAATTGACAGGTTTGAGCATGCCTTGAAACCTAATGGATAATTTGGTCAGAGATAGCACTTGGTCCCCTACCCTAGCCATCATCCTCAAAGAGGATGAGTATCTGGTCTAATACCTTGTCAATGTTAGTTTTTGTCTGTGGTTGTTGGTGTTGCTCGAGGTCTTGCTTTTCGGCTGGGGTTAGGGTTCAGGTAATTGATTGGCATTTGGTTTATTTAATTTAAAATTATTTGATAAATTCCTTTGGTTATTTGATGCATTAAAATAAATTATTAAGTAAAAAGGTACTTTGATAAATAAATATAAATATATTTTTTAATAATCATAGTTTATAATAGAAAAAATTTGTAATGTAATATTAAAATAAAATAAAATAAAATTATAGTGGAATGTTTTAATTAATAAATAGTAAAAATAATATGATAAATAGAAAGGTTTTTCATGTAGTACATGCAAAAAATTGAACAGATTGTCTAAAAAGAAACTTTGCATGGAATATTCAACTTTGTCTTCAGAAAAGTATTTTTTAAGGATTTTAGAGATTTAATTGGATTTTTGGTTTTAAAAAATAAATGAACAACTTCCTTCTTCTTGTAAATATTTTCGGATTGGGGGATTTTTTTGGGGGTTCTGTACAGTTGAAGGGAGTAATTTGTCTACAAAAATTTCATACATTGTGGATTTTTTGGGGGAGAGAATGGTCTGCAAATTTTTCTTCTACTATTGTTTTATGTTGGGAATGGGTTTTTGAGATTTTGGATTGGGGAAATCCGTTTCCTTCCATTTTATGCCTTTATCATCCATCTATAAAAAAAAAGGAGATCAGACCTCACAGTCATTCAATTACTCAATGATTGGGTCTACTTGTTGTTGCCAAAAGAAAAGTGTCTTAAGCCCAAGTATCTCCACTCGATCCTCAGAAATTATTCGTTGTGAGAAGGCATGGGAATGCAAGTGGGAAGCTTTTGGTTATTGTTCCTCTAGCCACAAAAGAACATCAAGGCTCGATTTGTAAGACAAGTAAGTTACCTATCACCTTTGAAATACCATGCTTGGGTTTATTGGTAGTGAAAGTTTCAAATCCTTTTAGACAAGATTGTATAGTGAAATATCAACCATGAAGCACACATACTCCCTTTAGTTTGAATTTGCTAAAATACTTCAAATGACCATTCAACCTCTGTATTTATCTTGTTTTAAATATTGCTTAGTAAGCTACAAACATGCCTTCGGAGGGTTGAACTGACTCCTTAACTACGTCTTCACATTCCATACTACTAGGGAAAATATAATAATAAAATTTTGATATCCTCTCACACACGTGCAACCTTCTACAGTGGAATCTAGTGCTACATCAACCAATCGCCTTTGCTTGAAAGTTTCTAAAGCCTTTTTAACAAATCCTGTTTGCGTGTGCCCTTATATCATTTTATTTTATGAAATGGTATCCCTTTGAGACCTTCTATCAAACAGTTCAAATACCTTCTATTTTTGTGCCAAAACCCCTCCATTTCCTCATTGGTAACCTATGATTTGAAGGACTACTTTTATGTGTCTTTGTCCTTGCAGTGGTTCAATTTATTGCTTAGAAAATGATTAATGGTCTCCACCGCATTCTAAACCTATGTATGCTTTTATGCATATTTGTGTGTGTGCGCTATTAATACATGTTAAAATTATGATTTGCATTGACCCAACCATCCTAGAGGTAGTAAGGTGATTTTGAATAGATGTGTATTGTCATATATCTGGCCTATTTTATATATTTAATTCGAGTTTTTGTTCATATCTATCCATTTCCAGCAGTCACTCCCATACATGCAATAGACTTAGTTATGTGAACATCTAATTGGATTTTATCCCTGACCATTAGTACAATTGAGTAAAGGACTTAACTTTCTCCAATGTATCTTGCCCGAGTGTTAAATTTGGATCAATAATTAATTGTTGAAAACTACCTTAGCTGATATTTGAGATTGAATTAGTAGAAGTTCTTTAAGCATTTGAACGAGTACTTTATCTTTAAGCAATTAGAGTTTTCAAATTGCAACATTTTTGGGAATCAGTTATTGGAACAAACTACTTACAGTGTTTAATATCCAAGTCACACATTCAATGGTCCATTTTTCATTAGTAATCATTCTTCAACAATCTATATCAAATTATTATTGATCTGTTCAATGAGCAATCTCTAAGTGTTTAATATGTTTTTTTTTAAATTTCTGTTATCTAAAATTGAGTCTAGAGAAATCCTGCATTTAGGTAAATTGGCTGTGCTCATGAGAATATAGCGTCCTCCTTCAAGCCTAGAAAGTATAAGTTTTCAAAAATAGTGCTGAAGAAGAGGATTTGAATTCACCATTTTGATAAAATTTTCTTTTATATTGTTACGTTGGATTGTTAAATGTAAAGATTGTTGCTTGGTTTTCCTTCTGATTTTTGGGTATCATGGTCCATGCTATATGTGTATTGTTACATCGAATATTGAGCCAATCCGATAAATTTGTTCCAAATTTAGCCCGAGTCAATGTAATCTTCGATGGTTGGTGATTAGAGTTTTGTCCTTATTTTATTTACTTTGGATTAAAATGGTATAAGTTAAATTGTTAACACATATTTACTGTTGCCGAATAGTTTTCAGGTGAGATCATACTTTACTTATCTTTTATTTTTGTATGGTTCTATCTGAAACAATGGAATAGGTGATGAAATTTTCTATTCTTCTAGGTCTATTAATAGATTAAGATTGATAATGCAACATTTACATTCAAAAAAAGTTAAATAGATTAAAACTAGTTGTACAATGTTTGACAATCAAATTCTATATTGGATTATGGATCCCTTGAACATTAGAATATATTAGTGAAGATAAAATATATTGCCATTTAGTGTTTAGGTAATAGTAGTGTTAACTTGTTTCATTTTAGGATTGTGATAGTTCATTCGCTAAGCCATGAGATATTAATGCGAATGGATACTTTAGTAATGCTAGTACTTTATTTTATCATAGTTATATAGTGTATAGTCATAAAATTTCACCCCTTGCAATTCCACATACATTCTTGTATCTGCTTTAGTGTCCACTTCCTTAGCATCTTTAATAGGCTCATTTTAGCCCCTGCATCATCTTTTTCCCCTCTCAAGATGCTCCAACACCCCTTTTCAACAACTACCCTTGTGTGTTCGCTTTGCATTAAACCTAGTGACTTTCCCATTTTCATCATTTTGTAGCATGATGTGTTCGAACACTAGTGCACCACACAGACGTTCATGCATCACGCTAGTGTCCTGCAACATTCAACGTTCAAACAACCACCTCCGAGCATGTTTTCCACTTGTCACCTCCTTTGGTCGGTGGTAACGGCTCAAGATGCCTTGTAACCGCCCAAGAAGCTTCTTTTTGCTTCTATTCTCTCTTTTAATGCTATCTTCTCAATTCCATTGCTTCTTTGAAGTGCTTCTATCTTCACTCTAGCTTCTTTCTAGCCTTCTACTCTCTAGCTTTCACTTGCATAACTCCATATAGCTTGCTACATCAGAACCTTCAAGTTCTCTTGGCAACACTCTTTGTAGCCCTTTGCTCTTGTATGTGATACCTTCCTTGCCTTATGCTTGTGAGAATCTTGGGAGTTCATATCTCCTATCTATTGCATATTTAATTCATGATACAAGTTCTCGTCCTCGAGTGTGGATTGATTTTATCACCTCTTTTGTGATACGAGTTCTCCTCCTCGAGTGGGGATTGATTTTATCACTCATACTTTGTGGTGTGGGTTCTACTCCCAAGTGGGTTTTGATTTCACCACACACTTTATCCATTTCGGTTACACTCTCTTTCTATCTGGCTGTTCGTGGAGGCGAGAACACCAAAATGAGGGTTTGATTGAGGCAAACTCCTATACAACCCCAACACTTTCTCCAGATATCATGCATGCAGGTATTAAAGACATTCACGTGCTAGAGGTTTTGTCACTTGCATGGTTGTGAGTATTTTCTTCCTATTTCTTACTCTCTTTATCATTCCTATTTCACTTTATTTCAGATATATCACATTCTGTTACTTCATTGTATTTTGTATGTTCTTAGCAATTAGATTGCTGGTAGTCACTTTGTCATTCTCTGTGATAAGTTCACTTTCTGGTCTGTACGAGACACCAACGCGCCTCTAGGACACTAGTGCGCCACGCTGTCGTTCACATTTTGTGCTACCGTCCTTTGGCCGAGAGCTTGTCAGTTTGTCCAGAGAATCTTTGTGACCTGCTCTTTCTAATTCTAAAACTGTCATTGTTGTTCCTTGAGGTCCTTGAGGTAGTTTAGGGAAGTTTTCCTTATGAGGCTCTTTGAGTGAAGAGAACTCATGAGTAGAGAATCCCCCTTTTCTACATATAGGTATAAATATAAGCCCACAAGAGGTAATGAGTCTAATAGAACTATATTGCTAAATTTAATGACTTGGTATGAGATAATGAAATTATAATCTATTAAGTAATGTTAGTAATTTTTCTAGGTATCTTGCTTGTTGTTTGAAATTATTGATAGTGAAGGCTTCTACAACGTTTAAACAATTATTGTAATCTTAAAATATCATTAAGAGTATTGTTAGCTAAAAGTGAATCATTTACCATATAATACTTAAAATTAATAAAAGTGGATAATTTAACTTTGGATCCTCACTTATTATCTTTTATTTCAAATTATTTAGTACTCAATCAAACTTTATATGAGTGGGTATTACAATGTTAGAATTAATTAGGGTAAAATATTAGGAATAGATTATTTAAATTTAATGATTCAGGTTAAATGTTAAATGATTGAGGTTACTCTCTGTTAGCTAATTAGTAAACAAATGTTAATTATGTTTATAATGATTTAGTAGTTGACTAACTTAAAATTGCTTTGTGAATTAAATAATTGGAATATTATTATTGTAGTATTATATTAAATTGTAATGTTAGCATTAGGGTTTCGTATTAACTAGTTTGATAGAGATGTTTACCTTTAAGATAGTTATTTGGAGTATATGATCTGTTGATTGAACTAAATGGTTAAGTCAAATGAATGATAAGAATGTGGAAATAATTTTTTAATAAAAGGAGTATTTTTATGGTTATAATGCTTGATTGATTATTTGTATTAAGCAATGTGTGTGGTTATTGGGGTTGTGATGATTTTGTAGCTGTTTAAAAAGTGGGTGTCATTGTATAAAGTTGTTTCAAGGTTGGATCCAAGAGGCCTAGGAGAGAGTATATTTGCATTTATTTGTCTTATGATTGTTAACCTTGGAAGTGGTTTGGCTATGTTGTTAGTCATGTGCATTGTGCGAACACAATCCCTAAGGGTGTTGCCTCCTGTCTATGTATGGATTCTTGAATGATATTCATTTGAAAGTTATGCAATATGTGTATTGAGTCAAACACAAACCCTAAGTTTTGTACTATCTATCCATGGTGGTTGAATTGTGGCTATGGGTTGGGACATGGGTCCATGTAGTCCTGACCGGTATTCATGTGATTATGATAAAAGTGCAAGATGGTCAATGCCTTGATCTATGTTTGGATTCACGAGATTATGATAAATGTGCAAGATGGTCAATGCCTTGCTTGATGTGTAGGGTTTACTAGTTGCAAGAAGGGGGAGTGGCTCTCAATGTGGGCTAGAACCCAAAGTGGTGTCTAGGACAACCCATTGGAGAGTTTCTTATCCAATGATAACCCTAATAATGAATTAGGGGAAATGGTTAGAATTCACATTAAACAAGATAATAGATGCCTCACCCATACCTGTAGTGTTCATATAGGCTAAGGATGGGTTGAGAAGGCCTAGTTAGAAAGACCAAATTCCTTGTCCTCACAAAAGGAATGTTGGTTCCACATGTGTCACCCTATGGGGTCGAGACCTAGTGAGAGGTTTACCAGAACAACCATAGATGGGGGCCGAGGTCTAGTGAGTGACCTCTAGGACAACCCATGTTAGGACCATGCGATGACACTCTTTCCTATTATAGTCTAGCATCCCCTAGTTGTAATTTCTCTTTCTATTGTGTGAGTGCCATTGGAAATGAAGTGAAGTGTTGTAAGTGATGTTGGTGTTGCTGGCAGTGTTGTGTTGGAGTCCCTGTATAACCCTTGTTTCTGCTAGCCTATTGCTTTCCTATTTGTTTGTATGATGTGGGACCTTGTGTTATCTCCTAGCACGGGGGGTGGACCTTAGGGTTCCACATGGTCGAGAGGTTGGTTCTTTTTCCTCCATTGGGTATTCTTGTTGCATGTTCATGTGCGTGGAGATTGTTCATTGCACTGTGAACTCCAAATCCTGTTCCAGTTCGAGAAAGAAAACTTTCATGTATTTGTATTGGATTATATATCAGTTGTATCATTTAATTTAATCTGATGTATTCTTCCCTCATGTACTAAGGGAAGCATTGTTGTAACTATTGTAACAATGTAACAATTATTGATGAATTCTTCTTGTAATGATTACTGTAATGTAATGCATCTTGCATATGTTAGTTAGTTAGAAATGATATTTAATGTTGATTATCAGTTGGCATGTTATGAAAATAACTAATGTAGAATCATTTAATGTGGTGTTTTAAAATGAACCTTACTTGATAGATAAATCAAGTTGTCTTAGTAGTTAATAAAATGTTTTTAGTATGCTTGACTAATAGTTATGTGAGTAGCGCAATCGAGGAACCTTAGAGGACCTAGGTATGATTATTATGTTATGTTATGTTATGCATTCTATTGTTATTTCCTTTCAAAAAAAATGTTCCATTAGTGTGACATAGTAAGTGTTGTTCTCTGGGGTTTCTTGGCGGGGGAATTACAGGGGAATTGAAATTCTTTATGCTCCTCAACTCTTTCATTCAAGTCTTGATGAATGACATTGGCTCTTAAATGAATGGAACATGGTGTTTACGTATTTTTATTGGACTAAACCATGGTGATATTCATTTTATAGGCATATTTTTTAAGCCAAGGATCAATGTAAATTTGGAAGAGGAAGCAAGATATGTAGAGAGATATTTTCTAAATCTCTCAACACATTGAGTAAATATAAGTTTTTCATCTACTCTGCTTGGTAAATTTTGGAGTAGTGAATTTAAATAACCAATAAAATTATGGAAGTTATCATTGGAAGCATCTGACGATTTCCATCCATCTATAATATAAATAATAATTATAAAGTCAAAAAAATATTAAAAAAACTCATAATATTTCATTAATAGAATGGTGATATTGAAATTTACCAGTTCTTTCATCTTCACCAGTGACAATTCCAATCACATCTTGTTTTTCTAGTGGAATACAACCATTATAAATGGAATAAGAATTAATTAATTTTAAGAACCATCAAAAATAAAAAAATATGTTATTACAAGGATTAAATGAACACTACCAGTGGTATTGTTCTCATGACTAAAAGTCCGTTTGAAATCATCATTTAAAGCATCATCAACTAGTGGAGTAACACCATCTATAATTCAATAAGCTTACTTTAGTTAGATTTTAGAAAAATAAAATAGTAATCGTTAAAAAATATATAATATTTGAAATGCAAATGACCACTTACCAAAAACTTGATCATGCTTAATTGATGTGTTTTTCTTTATGAGATCTAAAATCTTTAAGACATGCTTGTAGGTGTTTCCATTTATTTCCCATTGACAAACACACACATGTAAATTTGGTCCAAATTTTCTGACAAGATACCATTTCATTGGAACAAATTGACTTCTTATCTTGTATGTGTTAGGGAGGAGATCGTATGGATAACAGTCTTTATTTGACATAGTTTTTGACCTCTCTGATGAAGTTAATATCTTTCTTTTTTAAAGTTAGTTAAAATTCTGAATAATTGCAAATGCCTTTTATTTTTATAAAATGGTTCTACTTTATGAAGAAGTGTATGGACAAACCAATCCATTCTCCTTGTGAATTTTTTAGCACGATCACTTAGATAATGACTCTTGATGTGGAAGTGACAAGACTCTATGGAAGCATTGGTTTCTTGATTTGCATGAGAAGTTTTACAATTTTTTTGCCCACATTTCTATAGAAACAAACATAATGATGTATTAATAAACTCAAAAAAATAATTTAAATAATGTAAATACATAGGGAAAAATGATTGAATTTGATAAACCTAACAATACGACCCTCATTATGACACCAAGTTTTTTGAAAGTAATCAATGGATTTTTTCTCTTCTTTGAATTCCTCCATGATTTTTTTATTAGAGGAGTAGTGATGTCTTCACTATCACTCATTGCATACATTATCTCACCCAATCTATCAAACATGTTTGTTCCAACATCCTTATTACTGACATATCTAGATTATAAAAGACAATATCAATGTATGAAATTCAAACATGTAATATTTTACATATTTTAACTAAATATTTACTTACTAGTACACATTTTTCAGCCATGCTCTATGTACATGCCAAATACGTAGAAGTACTCGATAATTGAAGGATAATCTACAAGTTATATTATAAAAGTTGATTAGTAACATTGTAATAAAATGTAATATTAAATTAGAACTAGTTCAATATTTAAATTATAAAATATATATTCTTATAAAATAAATATCAATCTATTGTAAGGAGTTGAATTTGGTTTTTATATAGAAATTAAGGTCAATAAGAATCTGATGGCTTCAATTTCCATACTAACATCATTTGTCATGAATGCATTGACGTTCCAATCTTCTTTACATTGTTTCCCTTGTTTATAAACTTCTCTTAGCCATTTGTTTATATCCTCAATTTTATTTCTCAAGGATATGGCCCATGCAATTGGTACACCAACTTCTTGTTCATCAAAAACAAGCAAGGTATATAACTGATACTACACATGAACAAAACATCTATAAATTAATAATTTAAAATTAAATAAATCAATGGTTAAATTGAAATCCATAAATATAGTTAACATTTTTTTTACTTACACCATATTTATTTGTTGAGAATGTTGAATCTATTGCAATAATGGAGCTATGTGAATGTTTCACCATCGTTTCTTGCATCCATGGTGTTTGGATGCCTATAATAAAATTAACATTTTCCACATTGCTTGGTATTTTGTAGTAGAAGAAATTATCTCTCATCTACCTACCACAAGCTAACACTTTTTGCATCACCTTCATTCTTTTGGGATTGAATGGAGCATTCTCTTTTCCATACATTCAACACATCTTTTCTCAACAAACATGCATCTCTCTTATTCATCATCTTAGAAAAACCACAATCTAAGTAGTATTGTTGACATATTGTGTCAATCCCCACATCGATCAATGATACAGATTCAATATATGATTTATATTCATTTGACAACCTTGGTGCAAAATTGTTCCTTGGATCACCAGAAAGGTCATCCCTTCCATGAAAAAAATCACCATTGGAATCACAATGGATCCACTCATTATATCTAATTATTGCAACATGTGGTATACCATACATGACCCTAATATGAAAGTGGGTTCGACAACCCATTTTTTGGGAAAACCTTCGTATTCTTTTCATGTTTTCAATATTTTTTCTATTATCCTTAGGACCAAAAGCACAACAATATCTATTTATACACACAATTTTTTTTTATTGATATAAAAAATCAAACATAAAAAATGGCATGCTTACTAATTATATTAAATATAGACAAACCTTGAGTATGTAGTGGTTGCATGGTTAGTAGGGTTTATTAAGTTGTACTTTGTATGCATTTTGCGTATAAATGTTGTCTTTGTACTATCCAAACATCCTTATCCTTTGACAAAGTGAGGGAGTCTTTGAAGAGGGATTACAACATATAAGTCCATCTAACCATTATTATCTCCAATAGGTGGCCATTCAAGGTCATCACTTGAGAAATGATTCCCTTGGTTGGGAATGTCTTGCACATGTAGTTCAATGAGTGGTTCCCATTTATTCTTTCTAACCATTCTAAATAAATTTAATATTGTCAATAGTCCCTTATTTTGTTAAAAAAGGTACGAACAATTATGTTGATATATCAATTAACTCCATGAACTAAATGCACAATAATTTTGAGTCTATATTTACAATTTAATAAAGTTTAATATATAATTAAGAGATATAGATGGGTCTATACTTATAATACTTATATAACATTTTTTTTTCAAAATTACTTTATTTGGAAACATCTTGTGGTGGTGATTAATTAATGTGTTTTACATATAGATATTATGTTGGAGTCGATTATTATCCTAGTTCACTCTAGGAGTTCGTCATAGGACTGGCCGCTCAAATCTTCAAGTTTTTCAACAAATCAAGCATGGATATTGAATTTAATGAGGCAATAATTAGTAATATATTATTTGTAATTATGATTGGTAGAGTTTATGTAAAGGCACCCTCATCCATCAATGAAGGTTCTCTATATAAAAAGATTTTGCATTGAGGTGGTGATTTCTATGTTGGAGAAGGACATAGCATGTTTTTTGACATAAAGGTTAGAATTGGAGGATGCTCCATACTAGGGGAAATGAATAGAAGCCTACAAAGAACTATCCATATGATTCAACAAAATTTGCACGAAAACAATACAAAAAATGCTTCAAATAATTTGATTTTCTATTTCAAATAGGCATAAAATTAAATTGAACACTTGAAAAGGATGAAAATGTGAATTTTGGTAGTTTGTATAGGTCTATTGGCTTCTCCAAGTTATATTCTTGAAAATGAGGGAAAATGTATCATTTGGTATGGCAAGATGGATGAATTTTCACATTCCAAACTTGTAATTCCAAGGAGTGGGACATTTGGTTTTCACAAGGGGCATTTGGGTGTCATGTTTTACCATGGTTCATGAACCTCCTATTTTTGAAACTTCTAGTGGTTTCTTTCTTCAAAAATTCTTATAAATTGGAGCCTTGGGATAGTAGTAAGATATATTATTATTTTTATTTTGTTGAAAGTTTAGAAGTGCACATGTATTGAGTATTGGAGACAAATAATTTTTATTGAAACTATTAGGCCAATCATTGCAATGTTAAATAAGGATGTTGTGACTAAGTAGAATTAGGAATCAAAAGATGCACTTTGAAAAATGAAGGGGTCAATTACTAATCAACCCTAATTAACATAAACTATTTTACATTTATTTATTTTCTTTAGAACATTCTAGTGTCATTAGTTTGACTTAGAGGATATAGTTTGAAGATGCCAATCCTATTTCTTTTATGATATTATATAATTTAGAAAACAATTACTCTAGCTTTAATAAGAAAGCATTTTTTTTATAAGGTTGATAATTTTAGATATTACATCTTGTAAAGAACTTTTTTTGCCATAATTCTTGATCTCGTGGTAAAATCCATGTTTATGCAAAATTAATTGAGTGATTGAAGAGGTAAACAAATGAAAATACTAAAAGAGTTTGAACAACTCATATAAATCATGATAATACTATATTTGATTTGAGATGTAGATTAGGTTTGACATTTTTCTATGAGGAAGGTCTCCAACATGATAATCATGCCAAAATAAATTTTTCTTGTGAGCTACCTTGTTCCAAGTAATGTTTATGATTTTCATGGTGCTTAACACATGCATGTCTAGGTTTTGTATGTTTCTCTTGACAAATTAACAAAAAATAGTCATCAAATTATGAACTCCTCCATATAAGAGTTAAAATATCAAAATTGAAATTAGGAAAACAATTTAAAAATGAGGCATTAGATATGTAATTAATTTAAATGCTAAAACCAAGTATAATATGAATATTAGAATTTGATACAATTTTTTTTGTGGTTACAAATACATGACACTTTATGGATATTTAAGAATATTAAATATCAAGGATAAATTTGTTGGGTGTAGCGAAATTCAAGGTGAAGATGCTACAAAAGAATGATTAGTTGTTATAATTGAGATGCTTAAATAGTAATTTTAGAAAGGCTTGATAATCACATATGGATTTTTTATTTATTTATTATAAAACCAATTGATTTGTTCAAATTGGAAAACAAATATTATTAAAGACTAAATAAATAAATCATAGAGATTGAAGCCTAATCATAATACATAATTTTATGAAATCAAGATATTCAAGGCTTTTGATTTGAATACAAGAAATGGGAGACTTGGATCCTATTGATACAATTATACAAGGGGAATATTTGATGCTTTTAAAAAAGCATCATGGAGGTTCAACCTTCTATGTGGATAAAGATAGTTTTGATTAATGTTCAACCATATTAGTGTTGTTAGTTTATCTCTTAAATTGGTGGATAAATATGGTTTTGATTAATGAATTAGGAACCTAAAAGATATAAAATTTATGTTCATAAATCATATAAGGGATAAGGAGTGTGACTTATTATCTATTAGCAAGTATATAGCTATTGTCTTGATTGATTGTAAGGACTCATAAATAGGTAGGAAAGAAAATTGATTGATGACCTAACTTTAGGATGTTAAACTAAGTCACACATGTGTTCAACTACTTGAGTTACTTCACCATTAAAAAAGTAAATTGTGATGTTCCATTGATATTCTCTTCTAAGAACTTTGATTGAAAAATTGTGGCAGATAGTTATTTGCCTTATGTCTTACCTATCCTGATTAAGGAAAAGCTAATAGGGTGATGTTAAACTTTAAATGAGCATGAAGGGATGTTTTGATTCTATTAACTGCATAAAATTTTATCTATATTAAAGCATGATGTTGAAATTTAAATGAACATGAAGAGATGTTATTGATGCTACTTGTAGACACTTAAAAATGTCTTGAATGATATCATGCACTCAAATCTGATATACTAACATCATTTCGTCCTAAAACCCATCCTGTTTTCGCTAAATTAATTAAATTAGCCTAGCTATTTAATTAAATGCATCATTTTAATCTATTAATATAATTGACCTAATTAGGTTAATTCACCCCCTCTCATGCTAACCTTCCATCCTATTAAATTAGATAAACCAAAATATTCAATTTTAACACCTTAAATCCCCTCATTTAAATTAAATAATCTTAATTGTTTGATTAAATGTCATTTCATCTCCTTTTCATTAAATATGTTAATTATTTAATGAATACCCTCAATTCTCCTAATTTACATAATTGAAATTTTATTTAATTATCAAATTACTAATTAAATCTAATCCCCCAACTTGCAAGGGAATATTCCAAAAGAATATTCCTCCTTTGCACATTCCTCCAAAAAGGGAATATTCCCATCGAATATTCCTTTTCACAATTAAATTTGGTTTTAATTAACTAAATATATAGTTTTCCTCACCCATGAGAATATTCTCTTTCTTCACTCATTTGAAAAAGGGAATATTCCTTTTGATAACAAACTCTCAACAAGACTTCTTGTGCAAGTTTTGAAAGTGTGTTTGTTTGGATGAATGTAAGCCCTTGATTAAATATCATCTTGCATCCTCAACCCTCGATGGGAATATATGATCCATGCCTCCATCTTCCTTCCACTCTGACCATTGATTAATCCTTTTGGTCTTGACCATCAGTTTCATTTTTCCTATTCGATAAATAGAGATTGCCTCTATTGAATAGGGATCCACCTTTTTAGTGCAAACTTATGTTGTTGAAACTCATCCATCTCTCTTTTAAGAGAAAACTTATGATGTTAAAATTACTTTCATCTTGCACTCATATTTCATGTTTTAAAAGGCATTTTAAGTTAATTTCTTGCATCATATTAGCTTGCTTCCATTGATGGCTTCCATGATAACATAGGTGCATCCATTTAACATGTTTTGAAATTAGAGTTTTAATCTTTTTGAGCTTAAACTCCATTTAGAATAGCTTTTCATACACCCATATCAATCATCTTAGCTTTCATTATGTTAGAATAGCTTTTAAATCATGTCTTCATACACATCTCTCATCGATTTTGTTGATTCTCTTCAATAGAATCGATCGAAACAAGTTCATTATCCAAGGGATTGGGAAAGGGTCACCATTCCGCATCAATGCGACACCACTCCCCCAATAGGATAAGTTTCAATGGATTAGAATAGCTATTTTTGAAGCTTTCATATTTTAATATGTTAGTTTTAATGGATTCTTAGTTTAGTTTGCATTGAATGATCTCATTGGACTAATGTTTAGTGGTTTAAATACACTTTGAATCCTCATGGATCAAGTGTAATACTCAACCCATACTAAGTCATCATTCACATTTTGGCACTAGAAGGAGGGCATGAACTAATCAATCTAACAAACTTCTTGTTAAATCTCTATTTTTCTTGTGTTTTCAGGTTCAATGACGCTATTGAAGATTCAATGATGCATTTGATGATGTGTCGCTATACAATGACACACTTGGGTTTTATTTTGGTAACACATAATTAATTTAGCAACATTTGATTGATTTCATCGCTGCACATTTAAATAGTGTTGCTAAGCTAATTTTTTAACATAGCATGAATTTTAATATAGTGACACATTTTATTTGGCAACACATTTGATGTCACTATTTAGTGAAGAGTGACACCTTTGATTTTCCAGTATAGCAACACACTTCCAAAATAATGACGCTATTGATGAAATTCAGTGATGCAGTTGATTTCATTGTTGCGATTTACTGGTGAACCACCAAAAACATATACAAGAAAGGAAAGAGGATTCCCCTTACTAGGCCCCTAGGGTTTTTCACCTAGGAGCACTTGGATTAGGAATGGCAATCTTTCACCTAATGATATTCTTTTTGGGTGAGTTCATTCAAAGATAGGGGTTGTGTTGTGTGTGATTATGTCTAAATGAAATAGTCTAAGTGCTAGAAATGGAAAATAGAGACTAACTAATAATGTAAAACCTAAGAAATGTAGGGTGCTGGAAAACACACTATGATATGCAAAATAACCTAGGAAACATAAATAAACAACTACAAAAATGAACAGAAAGGAATATATGCACCTGGAGACTGAAAGGGGATGGTTTGAAGGTCTGGAATCTTGGAAAAACTAATGCAGAAGCTGGGAAGGACACTTATGCCATTTTGGGCGACCTAGTCCTTTTTTCTGGGAAAATCTACTGGAACTCGTTTCTACCAAAAGGGTACTCAAATCCACAAAAAACTAAAAAATGCATGTATGGTGGGACTAGGTCACCACTAATGGCGACCTAGTCCCTTTTAGCCTTTCAAGAAGTCTAAAAGTGGGATCTGGAGGTCTCAGTCTACAATTTCTACTTCTTGAGGTACCCAGATCTGAAACTTTGATTCTTGACCTATAAGTGTCTTTTTATGTAGATTCTTAACCTAACCAACAAGGAGGTGTCTTCAACAAGTTTTCAATCCACCCTTGAGTGATCTCCAAGCTTCCAAGACACCTAAATTATGCAAACACACACAAAGAGAAAGAACAAATGTTGATTGTCAGAGTATGGGGGCTTGCCTTGGTCAATCCCCTTTGTAGATAATTAAATCAAATGAAGAGACAACGAAATAAAGGAATTTTTTTTTGGAATGATGGATTCAATACTTTGCTATGATGAGGGATCTTGAGTTGCAACAATGGAGGATTCAACCCTTGAGTGCTTCAACAAAGATGTCTTGATGACTTAGGATGTAAACCTTAGCTTGCTTGAGAAGAAGGAGGGATGAGAGATGAGAGGAATGCGAGTTGAGTGATGCATTATGTGTGTCTCTAATGAGAAATTAGAGTTTTTAGGCTTATTTATACAAGTTGTGCCCTAATTTTCTTGAAATAACATCATACAGGCCGACCTTAGGGTTTTAGAGACAAAATCCCAAAAGAAAATTAAGTTTATTTCAATTTTTATGCCACATGGGACTAGGTTGCCCAAGGTGGCGACCTAGTCCACCTGGGAAATTTTCATTAGTTGTCAGGGATTAAAGTGTTATTATTATTAATTGTCGGTATTGTCTCATGAAAACATGCTAAGATAGGACTTATATGTGTATTAAGGGGTCATTATAGCATAATAAAGGGTTAATTAAGTGATGAAAAGCCTAGGAAATCATGAAAATGTTTTACAACACCTTACAACACTTCATCACAAGGCTTGGAAAGGGGTAAAAAGAGGTTGAAAAAGGTCCAAAATCCATAAGCAAGGGTCCAAATGAGTGAAAAGTGTCAAAGGCTACACTTTTTGGCAACATAATTGGTAAACAAAATTGAACTTGAATTTTGAAATGTGTTTTAATTTTTTCACTATTTGATTGATAACATGTCACTGACTTCTCGTTTTGGTTTTTTAGGCTAACTAGTTTTGCAGGTTTGGATAATAAAATTCGAAGTGAAGGAGCATATTACCATTTGAATATAATTGTAACAAGTGTTTCGACTCTTATGGGGAAATTATAACCCATTTATGATGCTTTATTTCACATTTTAGGACCAAAATAGATTTCCTTTGGGTTTAAAATGAGCGTTCAAATTGGTTAAAACTGAACCCTCACATCATTATGCTTTTTGGTTTAAAATTGAACAATACAATCCCAACACTTCAAATTGGTGTTTAAAAAACACTCATTTTGCTATGATGGATTAAAATGAACATGTGTCTGAATTGCTTGAGTATGCTTATCGTGTGTATGCAATCCCCTTGCGCTTCGTGCAATCTTGGATGAAGAGAAACAAACAAGTATACCTTTTCTTCTTGGAAGCACTTATCCTCTCCCCTTGCACCTTTTGGAAATCTTGGGTGACAAAAAGAATTTTATGCTTCAAACATGTGTTACCTTTAGAAGGGCTTGCCTCCTAACATGTGAGAGGGAATGACCCAAGTGGTGATTTCATTTTGGTCCACTATATAAATAATCGGTTGTGACTAAAGTCATTAATAGACCGATTGTGGTTGTCCCATATCAACGAATGTCTCCCTTAGTATCCTTGTGATGTGTTAAAACCCTTAGATATTTCTAAGGGCTAGGAGGCCTCTTAATTGAGTGAATCATTGCGTGTATGACACCAGTTTATCTCGAATATAGTAATTAAAATCCTTGTTTATAGTGGCTAACCAAGTCCAAATCCAAAACATATTTTAAGGCAGTGCATTGGATTAGCACCACTCCAAGAAGTTACTCACCATGTCTGGTTTTGATTGAGGCAATAAATCAAATAAGGAAGGGACTCCTTTGCTTAGCATGTTAAGATGTTACATTTCATTGACATAGCCTATTTTTCCATTTCATCTTCACAGATTAATCATCTCTTCTGATGATGGTAAGCCTACTAAGAAATACATACCAACTCTATCTAGAGTTGTAAATGCTTGAGAGTCAGTTTAGCACAAGCTTGATTCCAAAAAAAATTGCAAACAAACTTCAACAAGTCTTTTCAAAATTTCAAACCCTTTGGTCTAAGTATGGATACCATTTGAAAAAGCCTTGATATTCATGCTTGTCCTAAGGATTTTATCCTTAGAGACTTCTAAATATTTGGGTTTACATCTCAATCCATACTTCCCAAAGTAAACCTAGGTAACTATGCCCCTCACTTCATCCTTTTCACAAAATGGAATTTGTGAGATGAATGATGTTTTCGAAATAGAAATTTAGTTTGAAACTTAAGCAAGACAAAGTGTTTGTGGTAAAAATAAACTTATTTAAGAAAGATAAATTGACAAATTGAACCCCACACGACTATTTGGCGTCCGATCACTCCAGTTGAACAACCAAACCTTACACCCGCTATCATTCAACCAAACTTTGAACTAATTGAAGGAGAACACATGAATATAATTATTACTTTGAGAAGCTTCAGTTTTGAAAAAAAGGAAACACCAATCCAGTGGAGAAACACAACATGCATCTTAGACGAACAAGAGGAACAAGACGATATTGTGGCCGGAAGGCCCATATTACCACCTCTTGCATGGCAATAAATATCCTCTTTTTCATGATCTTATGCTTCTCTAAATTCTCTCACTCAAAATCAAAATCCCCAAGAGAAGGTCAACATTCTGCTATTTCAAACTTAGACATCATATTTCAAAGTATATTAGAAAAAGAATCTTAAGGAATTATCACAACTGAGATAAATCACTAAGGAGACATTTTCTACGTTATTTCATGAATGAGCTAGATCTACACATTTCATAAGAACTTCTCCTTAATCATTGAGTCTTTAGGGTTTGAAAACTTTAGAGGTCTAGCATGTTTCTCACCACCTTATTCTTGGAAAACAAAGGTTCAATCTAGGTCAATGTTGGGTCAAACATTTCATCCACCCCTTATTGAATTTCATCCTTCACTTCATCAAACTTTACAAAATTTTGAACACACCAACACTTTGGAGTTAGACATCTATCAATCCAAACCCTAACTTAGCTACTTTGCATGTGAAATGAATCCTTTTCCATGCATTCGATTAAGTTAGTTATCATCTTTGAACTAGTTTATATTGAAGGTCACAAGTCTACCCTAAAGATTCTCAAGTTCATAAACATACTTTATCCAAACATCAAACAATCAAACCTTCTAAGTCAAAAGTGTTGTCCCAAAAACTTTGCAAAGATCACTCTCCACATCATTCACTTTTTCATCTCCCATTATCATCATTGCTCCAAAAAGACTCTGAGTGTCCCTTCCTACCTAGATTTGAGTCAACTAGAGAGTTTAAACATTACAAATCTCAACACAACTCTCCCATAGGTGACCCAAAATTTATGGTAAATACAAGATCACAACATAAGAGAATCATGGAGAAAAACAAAGTCACATTCACCTCAAGTGATCCCAATCCTCAAGAATTTGATCCAAGAAGTCAAGCTACCCTCATCGCCAATAGGACCATATGAGATAGAAGACATTACAAACTTGACCCATTTGGACTTACTAAAGAGGAAATCATGGAGTACAAACAAGAACATCAAGCCTTAGAAAGCGTAGCTCTGATTTCCCCATCTTTTATTACGCAATCATTGACACAAGACTTGACTTCATCCACCATGCAAACAACTCCATCACTAGGGTTAAGTCATACACCAAATCCTAGTCTTGCAACTAGTCTTGCTAAAGACTTTGGTCATACTCTTCCATTGGAAAGAAACACACTTTTGGATACCCTAAACACCAATCCATCCCAAAACACCACTTGGACACCTTCCTTTGGTGCTCCTACCATTAACAAACACCCCAATACATCAAAATGAACCACTTACACTTCATGAATCCATGATAACCTCAACATATCAAGGTCACCCATCTTCATCCATCCCCACAAGTACCACAAGTGTTCCCAACATCATGCAAGGAAGTGTGGACCAAGTGTCTCAAATAGACCCCAAAGGGCAAGCAATCCCCCTTATGCAAAATCAACCTTCAATGCAATATGGGATATATTTATCAAATCCCCTGATGAGTTCATCCATTCCATTGGTGACCCAAAATACATATGTCCCATCCACCACCAACCCAACTCAAAACAATCCCTTGGTCACAAACCCCATCAACCAAGCTAACACCTTGGTCCCACCTCAAGTACAACAAGGGAACCCCCTACTCTTTAGAAAAGGAAACTCTTTCGATCAATTGCAAGGGTTGAGCATGTCATTTCCATTACAATACCTAATGGTGCCATCATCATATTTCCCCTCAGCCCCTCCCATCATGCAAAATCAAATGGGACCTCAAACTTATATTCCTCCACCCCAATCCACCATCTTACAAGGAATGTTAAACCAAGGGAACCCCCAACCTATAATCCACAATTCACAACCCCTGCAAAACATCAACTCCCAAAACCCATCGCAAATATCCTAATAACTAACTGATCCTATATTGCAAGCACATGCCTTAGCTTTATAGCAAGCATAATATGATTATCAAAAAGCCATCCAATAACAACAACAAGCAGCCCTAGTAGCACAACAAAAACAATGACAACAACAATAGCAATAAACCCTAGCAACACAACAATAGAAACAACAACAAGCAACCCTAGTAGCATAAGAACAACAATAACAACAAGAAACCTTAGCAACACAACAACAACAACAACAACAAGAAGCAACCTTGGTAGCACAACAACAACAAAATAAAGTAGCCTTAGCAACACAACAACAAGAAGAATAAGCCTTAGGAGCACAACAACAACAACAAGCCCTAGTGGCTCAAGAACAAAAACAATCCCAACAACAAGCCCTTGTGGCCCAGCAACAATAACAAACCTTACTAGCTCAGTAGTATTCCCAACAACAACAACAACAAGGTTCCTACTATAATCCTCAACAAAACATCGTCAATACGAAAATTTTAGGAACACATACGCCTCCACCATAATCACCTTCACAATATCCTACCCCACCATACACATCATACAACACCCCATCATATCAGAATGCCATGTACAATCCATCCACCATCCCAACAATACGTAATGTATGTTCCTCCACCAAACCCACAAGATGATTGTAACATCACAACTTAAGGCATTAACCCAAGAAATTCAAGATCTTCAGATGGGTAAGATGAAGAATCCCCATACACAAAACCTATGCCCATATCCATTCCATTTAAACATCACAATGGTACCATTCCCTCCTGATTTTGAAGTCCCCAAATTTGATAAGTACAAAGGGAGAGGAAGTCCTGTGGACCATATCAAAGAGTTTAACGTCATGTGCATGGAGGTCGCCTACAATGATTACTACTTAATGTGCCTCTTTCCAAGAAGCTTAACAGGCCCAACCATTGACTAGTTTTCTCAATCGCCTCCAAGTATCCACAAAATTTAAAAAATCATCGATAGATCACTTCTCCTTTAATCTTGAAATGGACATAAGCCTAGAAGAGTTATACACTCTCAAACAAAACAAAGAGAATCTTTCACCGATTTATTACAACGATGGATGCAAAGAGCTAGCAAGAGCAAGTGGTTTGTTCTCGATGAGTAACAAGTGGGGATCATCATAGAAAATATAAACCTAGATCTATCCTTCCACTTAAAGATGTAGTGCATTACCTCTTATGATGAGCTTGTTGCAAGTATGGATGTGTTTAGTGGTGTTGTCATTAATATTGTCATTGATGTCAACACAATTTAGTTTAAATGCAGATTGTACTTGTATAGTTGAGACACTGTAGAAGTGCTTAGAGTACATGGAGCTATATTTATGAAGTTGTAGTTGTGTTTTTTCCAAGTGCTTTTGAGAAAATTTAAGAAATAATGAAGGCAGTGTTGAGTGTGCTTTGTATTTATTTTGTGTTGATCCTATGCCTATGTGGATATGTGGTAATGTTCATGGATATGTGGTAATGTTCATGAGCTTCAATTGATAATATATCCTAAGTTTTAGCTTCTGGATCGATGGAGAATAAAAGATGTGTGATCTGGTTTGACAAAACTATTTGTTTGTGGGCTGGGAGAAATGTTTTGGCTCTGTAGTCTTCTGGTGTTTTGTTTTAGATCTTTTGGATCTAGGAGATGATTCATATTGATTTTTTCTATGTTTTAAAAAATGTGCTTGTGATTGGGCACTCCGAAAGACTTGCTCTAGAGCTCCTGTGTGTTGCTGGTTGGTTCGATTGGACTGTTGAAGAATATTCTATGAATGAAGATTGTTGCAGTTGTTACAGATGTACCTAGAAGTTTCTTAGAGATGGTAAAATGTCAAGTGAAGCGTGTTGAGTGATCCATGTGTGATCATCTTGCTAGAGATGTGTGTAGTTCAAAGATCATTGGTGTTTTCATTAGGTTTGACTGACCTGGTGTCTACACGTTACATAAAGATTTTGTGTTGAATTAATGAAGCATGTGATTGATCCAAGATGTTGTTTGGGTCCTAATTAAATGTGTAATTGGTCCTCTCTCATTCTTATCCACCATGGGAATTTTGAGTAGCTGACCTAATTTGAATGTGTAAATTGAAGGATGTTTAGCCGACCTTGGAGAATTCTTCTAGGGTTGAAGATGGTATAAAATCAAGTCAAGATGTAAATTGAAGGACAAGCAAGTGAAGTGTGCGAACAAGTGTGAAAAATAGAGTGTGTAAGAGTGAATCAAGGCAACAATAATTTGATGTGTTAGATTCCCAAAAGCAGTGAGCTGATGGTGTTTGCAATCTTTTGATCAAGCTGCGAATGTGTGGAACATTTTGTGGTGGATCTTTATTTTTCTTTTCTTTTTCTATAGGCAGTGAGCCCCCTTTTGGACAGCGAGTCCTATTGTAGGTAGTGAGCATTTTTATCTGGGCAGTGAGCCTTTGTATTTGGTATTGCATTATTACTATATTGTGAGCTAATCCTCACCGTGGTTTTTCCCTCATTGGGTTTTCCATGTAAATCTATTGTCTCTGGTGTTTTTCTTTCTATTATTTGCATTTCATGTTTACACTTAATAATAGATTGAGTTAAAGTGGAATTGATGAAGGTTAGATATAAAGGAATTTGGTATAATTGATTCATCCCCCTCTCAGTTGTCTTGTGCATTTCAACAGAGCTTGTCCCTAGAGCCCTTAACATTGAGAGGTCTCTAATCTCATAGGGAAATAATCAAGCCTACAAAGACTACCTCCCATCAACCAGTTCAAATGACAAGCCTCATGTTTGGGCTAAGAACAAGAACATAACAAATGATAGTGTGTGTTGGTGTAAATAAAGTCTTATACCTAGTTAATTCATTACTAGGGGACACAGGGGACTTATTTACATGTTAAGTTTACTTAGGTCCTAGTAATATTTCTAGAAGGTGTTAGTTGTTATCTTATTTTTTGACTTGTAACACATGTGAACCTAGGTAGTATGATAAGTTGTCTCATGTCATATGATTAAGACACTTGTCATAATCCTATGACATCTTGTATCTCACCTTGGCTATATAACCAACGGGTCTGTACTACATTATACACATATAATTGAATCATATTGATAAGAATACAATTTATTCTTATCACATTCTATTCTCTCTCTTCGTTCTTTCCATTTGGTCTCAAGATCTTGACAACCATAGGAACAAGTTGGGTGCCATTGGATAGTCTTTTTTTGAAGAGAGATGGTAAATCTTGAAAAGTTGAGTATGCTCTTCTCTTGCATCATATGATCTGGAGAATAAAAAAAACTTGATAGAAATACCAAATTTGGGGGGTTCCATTTTTGGCTCTTTATTGCAGGTTGATATCAAAGCTTGTTGTTGCAAATCTAAGCTCACCATTGTGTCTAGAAGGTTCAAGAAAGTCAAAATTTCCTTTTGTTTCATCCAAATTGGACATATGAGGCCAAATCTATGAGGGTTTGAAGCTAAAGAGTGGTTGCCGGTTCTAGAAGGCAGCTATATTTTTGGAGCATTTGGGTCAAATCTGACCCTACTATCACGTCCAGAAAGGCCAAAAACCCTAAGATTGACTATCAATTTGTCGAATTTGGAGCAGTTGTCCGCTGAGGCAATTTTTTTTTTGCCCAAAGAGCCGTACGACACCCCAGGTCGACGTAATAATTGCAAGGTACAATTTAAAAAATATATATATATTTCAATTTTAAAATATTTTTCTAAAAAAAATTCAAAAATAAATAAATATTGGGTCGAATATATTTCTCTCTGCAAAATTTGTATTTAAAAATCAATAAAAAAAAGAGTTGTAGATTAAATCCATGTAGAGCGGGTACAATACCCATGGTAGATGGTACTGTGTACTTGCCATAGGTGCTTGTGCCACATGGCACACATGACCCCACACTAAAAATATCCAGTGAATGCCTTAAATCAGGCATTTATGTAAAAAATCAGCGTTCAAAAATAAATCTTTGACAACATTTATTTGAAATTCAGTGGGCAAATTCAACAAAATCCGACACTTCTATATACTGGCGACCCTCATAAATCCAACATTATTTAAATCAACGTCCTCCTTCTAATCTGGTGGAAAAATATTTGAGCATCAAAGAATATTTCGATCACTGTATAAAGATTCTAACCGGCGAATCACCGAATATTCCGGCGATTGAAATAGTATATTCCAACGACGGGTATATTCCTACAGCCAGGGGAATATTCTTGTTTGATGGCCCCCTGGACATCAAATTTAACCTTGTTGACTACTAACGTCAACCTGTGTCAGCAGTGACGTCAGTGCTCCTAAATTTTTTTTTCCCCCCTCTCCAATTGAATTTTAATTTTTGCAGGTGAATTTCAGAGGCCCATAACCTGATCTCATGACCTCCTTTTTTCAAGCAATTGTTTTTTGATTTGGGCTATTTTTCATGTTCTACATGGTGGTTCAATAATTTTTTGGTTTTGGTTCCTAGATTTTCTAGAAATTTTAGATTCTCACAGGTGTTGCTACTTCGTCCTCATTTTGGGAACTTCGGGAGTTCATATCTTGCTCCTACGATAACATTTTTGGGTGATTTTTTTTAAAATTACATATTTTTTCATGTAATTTCTAGTGGTGTAATAATTTTGATCTCATCTACTATAAAAGTTTTACTTTGAGCATGTGGCCTATTTTTGGCATTTGCATGTACCAAGATCAAGACCACTTCACTGTTTTTGGCAAGTGGCAACTGTAAACGCACTAAGTATAAAGTGCCAAATCAGATATTGCTTGGGGGGTTTCTTGATCGAGTAATTTAGGGGGGTAATATTTTCCCTTTTTTGGCTTATGTCTCTTGATTGGTCTATTGTGTGACTAAAGTTGAGGAGTTTAATATGGGCATCAAAACACATCCTGCTATAATAAGGTTAAATTGATGGAACTTTCAGTTTTGGTGAGATGGAATCCTAACACATTATAGGTGGCTTAATATTTTTCCATATCTCTATAAAATAGTTCCTAAACCTTCATCAAAATGGAAGAGAGTTGTGTGGGACATAAAAACATAACATATCTTAGGATTAATTGGTTGTAGTTGTGACATTGATACACAAATTGTCACTGATGGTATTGAGATCCCTCGTGACTTTATGACCAAACTTTGGGAGATGTATGGAGACTCGAATGAACCTCCATTTCTAGAGGATCCTATTATTGATTGTCTTGTTCCACTTGCAAATTTTTGACCTATTAAAGATTAAAAATTTAAAAAACTTGTTGATTGGGAAAGGTATGGTAGTTTTGATGACACAAAACCTTCTCCTTCTCCTCCTACAGAGACATCTATTGAGACTTCAATTTCTATGGCTCCTAATTTAAATTTAGAGGGTTCATCTTCTTCATCTTTGAGTCAACATATTGAAGCTGAGGACTCTTCTAATATAGGATTGGTAGAATCATCTACTGTTGTACCTGAGGATGCTTTTGGTTCAACAATTTTGGCTCCTTGTGATTCAGTGAAGCATGACATACATTGTCTTTCAGATTTGGATACTTTGGATGGCTTCTTGATAGGTATTTTAGACTTGTTTGTGGAGTCTCATATTGTAGATTTGGGAGACATCATTGATGACATTCATCTTCTCTTTGATGGAGAAGATCCTTCTTCAGTTTTTATGAGGGAACACCTTGGCCCTCTTGTTCAATCTCTACATGATAATTATTTGCAGTTTGATGTGACTGTAGATCCTTTTGGAAAACATTTGGAGGAGGTTTCTTTGTCTTCAAAGGGGATATATTTGTCTTTGGATCATGTTCTATATTCATCTCTAATAGATTCTGGATTGTCCTCTTCAACAGTGTGGCCTATAATTCCTATTTAGAGTGTGTTAGCTTTCAACATCAATATGGAGACACTTGAGCATGCTTCAGAGACATCATACATTATCCATATTCTTGACATCCTACATACATCCATGGTTTTGTTTCTTCCTAAGGGGAGGAAGTTGTTCGACGAGATTGGATCATCTTCAACATTCAATGTCGATCTTCTGGCATCTTTGTAGGAGACTCAATATTGTGGGGGATTTGCATCGTCTCTCTTCTACTTATCTCTTATGGGGGTTATTTTCATCACATGGGGTTTTTGCCTTCTCGTTCTTCATTGAGAGCATTTTTTTGTGTGTATTTCATCTCTTTTCGGGAGGAGTTTTTTCCCACTAGGTTTTCTCCTTTTCTCCGTTTGAGAGAGATTTCTTTTGCATATGTACATGGGTACCTAACATGGCCTAGTAGCTAGGAACAATTCTTGCATCTTTGTGTCATTTGCATAATAATCTTCTACTCCCTAAGTTTCACTTAAGGTGGTGTGTTGGTGTAAATAAAATCTTCTACCTAGTTAATTCATTACTAGGGGACATAGGGGACTTATTTACATGTTAAGTTTACTTAGGTCCTAGGAATCTTTCTAGAATGTGTTAGTTGTCATTAGTTGTTATCTTATCTTTTGACTTGTAACACATGTGAACCTAGGTAGTATGATAAGTTGTCTCATGTCATATGATTAAGACACTTGTCATAATCCTATGAAATCTTGTATCTCACCTTGGCTATATAACCAAGGGGTCTCTATTATGTACACATATCATTGAATCATATTGATAAGAATACAGTTTATTCTTATCACATTCTATTCTCTCTCTTTGTGCTTTCCATTTGGTCTCAAGATCTTAGCATCCATAGCCAATTCTAACAACGTGGTAGATGATAAGGTGGTCCTAAGTGATCCTAGTCCAAACAACAATCAAATATCTAACCTCCAACCAACTGTGCAACAAACCACACCATCACAAAATAATCAGATCAATATAATCAAAATGAAATAAAGATGAACCCCTAACAAGAACAACTATCCAAAATGAAAGTACACATAGTTATTGGAACCTATTGAGACAATCATGAATAAATTGGTTGAGTCAAACCTAATAACGCTTCCAAAATTTGAAAACTACCAAGAACCATAGGATAAACCACCATGGTACAACAAAAATGATCTTTGTGACTTTCACAAAATCAAAGGACACAAAACATCGAACTGTATGAGGCTCAAAAATTTTATCCAAGATCTCATCAAGAATGGAGACATATCTATTGAGGTGCCAGTTGAAAACCGAGATCTTAAGATATACAAGAACCCTATGTTAGATCATAGCAAAGGAAATAACATTGGAAAAGCTAAGGATTACACAAACATGCAACATACCTATTCCAATTTAGTTGCCTTCTGTGATAGTGTCATCACCGTTGTCACCATTAAAGAGCCTAGTGCCGAGTGTGGAGTCACCACACAACATGGAAAAGTCACCATCCAAGGAGTCCCATATCAGTCTAGGGCACAACCTACTTTTCAAACATCAAACCCTAGCAAGTATAGTCTCTTAGATCAACTTAAGAGGACCCCCACATAGATTTCTATCTTAAAACTATTAAGGCTATCCCCCACACATAGGGAAATATTAGAGAAGGCTTTATCTTCATCATCTGTCCTTGAGGAAATTGATTCAGAGTAGTTTCAAGCTATGGTAGGATATATTGTTGGAAAAACAAGGATAGACAATTGAGGGGGGGGGGTGAATCATTTGTCACATAATTTAATACTTATTCAAACTTATTAACCTTTAATCTCAGATCTGATAATTAAGAATGAAAGCATGAATCAATAACACATCAGAAACACATGAAAACCAAGATTTTATATGTGGAAACCCTGTTAGGGGAAAAACCACGGTGTATGTTAGTCCACAAGATTATACCCTGTTAGAAGTATAATGAAAAATGAATAAGGAATGCACATGCATTCAGGCACACTGCCTAGAGCTCACTGCTCAAAGGGAAGGCTCACTGCCTTACATAAAACAATTAGATTAAATCCATCTGATGATGTTGAACTAAGAAATTAGCTTCTACAAAAGCCTGATGACAGTTCCAGTTAGGCACAAAAACACTTCTTCACACTTCGCTCAATCTTCTTCACACTCTACTCTGAAATCAAATGATTTGATCTTTATTCACACATTTCTCATTCACACTTCATATACATTCACCGAGCATACTTCAAAAAGAGGAAACAATTGCTCTTATATATTTGCTACATGAATTTACATTAAGAACTCTATCAACCACAAATAAATAATAGATGAACACAAACTATCGGCCTAATTCATGAACAAATCTCAATGCGCACCAACCTAAATCAACATCCTCGAACACACCAAGCATTCAAAAATTAATCCATAAAGATTTGCAACATGCTACAACCATCATGTCAGCAGAGAACATGAAAAACTCAAACACACAAAGAAAAATATTTGATCACAAGCACACTGATCAATGCTGGCGTACCACAATGATAGAGCATGATCTAGAAACATCACTGATAATCACAGGAGCATACACAACAAGTTAATTTACCAGAATTGCATTCTCTTCTTCCAAAAACACCTGCTACAGTAACAAAATAATTGTAGGAACTCATAAACTCATAACTTTCTCCAAACTTGATGTGCACCTCTGAAACTTCTGAACAACATACTAGATAGGCTTAACAACAAACCCTTTAATGTGCGACTTCTAAATATCAACTTACACAACTTTTCACCATTTTGATCTTCATAGTTTCACAGACTGCCTACAACATATTTAGTCCAATTTTCTCAATATCCTTGACATATACAGCCTTCAGAATCATCAATGCTAATAGTGTTGACATCAATGACAACCACATATCAGCAACACAACCACAACATCCAAAAATCTCCCCCTTTGGCATTGAGGGCAACACATGATATGAAAAATACCATCAACACAACTAGCTCTTCTCCAACAGTCTCCTTCTTCTCATACTGTTCTTCTTCCTCTTACATTACTCTTCTCTTCTTTTCTTCCTCAAAGGTTTTTCACATTAATCTTCTCCCCCTTTGGAATCAATGGAAAAGGTACACAAGCTTTGAATCACATATCTGAATCATCTGACTACTCCCCCTGAGTAGTAGCCACCATAACATCAATCCAAAACAAGATCCAACTGTAAGTGCATAGATTGATGCAAAGAATTGCATCTTAGTTCAAATTAGGAGGGGAAATCACCCCTAACTTCCCTCCGAGATACTCAAAAGTATCCTTAGGCAATAGTTTAGTAAAGATATCTGCAATTTGTTCCTTAGTGGGCACATATTCCAATCCGACTTCTTTATCACTCACTTTGTCTCTCAAAAAGTGATACTTGATAGATATATGTTTTGTCTTTGAATGTAACACTAGGTTCTTGTAAATTTTTATGGCACTTGAGTTGTCACAAAATATAGCAATAGGCTCATTATACTCAATTATGATATCTCTCAGCATCTGTTTCATCGATAACACCTGAGTGCAATTATTTGCAGCAACAATATATTCTACCTCAGCAGTAGATAAGGAAATTAAATTTTGCTTTTTACTTAGCCAAGACACCAACTTCTTCCCCAAGAATAATGCACCACCACTTGTACTTTTCCTGTCATCCACATCTCCTGCCCAATCTGCATCTATAAAGGCATTCAAAGTAAGATCATCATCCTTAGGATACCAAAGAACAAAATCAACTGTCCCTTTCAAGTATCTAAAAATTCTCTTTATTGCAATCACATGTGATTCCTTTGGATCAACTTGATATTTAGCAACCATACATACAACATTCATAATGTCAAGTCAGGTCTGATTCAAATAGAGTAATCCATCAATCATTGACCTGTACCTTGTTTGATTAGCTTTAGAAGAATCATCATTCTGTGTTAACTTGCATCCGGTTACCATGGGTGTACCAATTGGTTTTGAGTCTTCCATGCCAAAAAAATTCAGTAAATCTCTTACATATTTGGATTGAGATATGAAGATTCCATCCTCCAACTGAGTAATTTGCAATCCTAAGAAGAATTTAAGCTCTCCAATCATTGAAATCTCAAACTCACTTTTCATTTCATCAAAAAACTTCATGCATAAGTCATCATCACCTTAAAAAATAATGTCATCAACAAAGACTTCAATAATCAACTCTTTATCCCGATCCATCTTGAAATACAGAGTGCTGTTAGCATTACCTTTATTGAATCCAAGCTTCAACAAGTATTTATCCAGTCTTGTATACCAAGCTCTAGGGGCTTGTTTGAGTTCATACAATGCTTTCTTCAATCGACAAACCATGCATTTTTCATTAGCTAGTTGAAATCCATCTGATTGCTCAACATAAACTTCTTCTAATTCACCATTCAAAAATGTTGACTTCACATCCATTTGATAAACTTTGTAATTCTTGAAAGTAGCATAAGCAATAAATAACCTTATAGCTTCAATTATGGCAATAGGGGCAAAGGTTTCTTCAAAATCAATACCTTCCATCTGTGAGTATCCTTTACATACTAGTGCTGCTTTATTTTGGACCACTTCACCTTGTTCATTTAGCTTATTCCGAAAGACCCATTTGGTTCCAATCACATTTTTATCCTGAGGTCTGGGAACAAGAATCCATGTATCATTTTTCTCTATCTACATCAGTTCTTCCTTCATTGCTTCCATCCAATATTCTTCTACAATTCTTCTTCTAGTCTGCACACCTTTGTTCTTGTCTCCTATAATCTGATTCTTAGAGTGATTTAGCTTTACATACCTTGGGACTTTGGGATTCTCTCTAACTTTTGGTTCTTCTTTTCTCTCTTCTGCAATTCCACTAGCTTCTCCTTCATGATTCTCTTGATTCAAGAGAACAATTTGAACTTGATTCTGTGTCTGAGTAGTCTTTCCTTTATCTGTACTATCTTTTTGATCATATGAATCATATCCACAATATCTAGATGATCGAGCAGTGTCTTCATCAACTCTAACATTTTCACTTTCAATCATTTTCTTCAATCTTCTATTGTAGCACCGATAGGATTTTCTCTTAGTAGAGTAACCCAAAAATATTCCTTCATCACTTCTAGTATCAAACTTGCCAATATCTTCATCTCTCTTGATATAACATCTACTTCCAAAGATTTTGAAATATTTAACAGTGGGCTTCTAACCAAACCACAGTTCAAAAGGAGTCTTACTAGAATTACCATTAACATTTACTCGGTTGACAATGCTTACAACTTCTCTCTAGTAGATATGAGGAACATTACCTTCCAACATCATAGTTCTAGCAACATCTAGAATTGTTATGTTCTTTCTTTCAACAAATCCATTCTGTTGAGGGGTCTGGAGAGCAGATGACTATCTTTTGATTCCATGTTCTTCATAGAATGAATTGAACTCTCAGGAAGTGAATTCACCACCTATGTTTGATCTTAAGCATTTAACCTTCAATCATGTCTCATTCTCTGCCATAGCCTTGAAACATATGAACTTTTCTAGTGCTTCATGTTTTTCTCTCAAGAAAGCAACCCATATCATCCTAGAGTAATAATCAATAATCAACATAAAGTACCTTTCTCCTTGTAGACTTCTAATTCTGGATGGACCACATAGATCAATATGAACCAACTCTAGTACTCCATTAGAATGATGTTGTTTGCTCCGAAAAGAAATTCTTGTCTACTTTCTCATCTGACATTCCTTGCATATAGTGTTAGTAGGATTCACTAACTTAGGTAGATCTCTGACTGCTTGAGTGGAGCTTACCTTGATAATGTTATCAAAATTCACATGACACAACCTCCTATGCCATAACCAACTTACATCAACTTGAGCAATTAAACAACTTTCACTAGCAACACTTAAGTGAAAAATGTTACCTCTTGTCTTTGTACCTGAAGCAATTACATTTCTAGAGCTTCCCAATATCTTGCATTTTCCATCTTTGAGCTGAAGATTGTATCCCTTGTCTACAATCTGTCCAACACTCAACAAATTATGCTTCAATCCTTCAACATAAAGGACATCATCAGTATTATATTTACCACCAAGAGAAATAGTACCTCTGCCACAAATCACACCAACATTGTTATCTCCAAATCTCACAACACCTCCGTCATATTTTTGCAAGCTTATGAACTTTATTTTGTCACCAGTCATATGATGTGAGCATCCGCTATTAATCACCCACTCATCTTTTTCATCAATTATGGCTGCAAGAGATTTCTCAATATTTTGATTGTTAGCAAATTCAATGGACACTGTACCATTTTCCTTGATAGCAATGAATACCTATCCATCTTCATTTCCAGCTTCTTTATCAGATTCATCATCAATAACACCTTCTTCAGTATAATAAAATTTCTTTTGAAATCTAGACTTGTCAGGTTTGTACTTAGAAACTCTTTCAGGACACCTTGATGCAAAATGACCTATCTTACTGCAAGAGAAATATTTAATAGGCAACTTTCCTTTATACTTACCTTGTCCTTTGGCTTCTCTTTTCACAATCAATCCTTCCAGCTCTTCTAGCTCTCTTTCTTCATCTTCAATCTATTTCATCTCATCTTCATATTTGAATGTTTTTTTTGGAAATTTCTCCCGGATCATATCTCTGTTGGCTTTTTTTGGATACACTAGCTTTAAATGCAAATTTTATCTTAAGAGTAGACTCACCAAATTCACTTAGTTCAAAGGAAGCTAGTTTACCAATCAACATGTCTCTTGTCACATTTGTTACTGTTCTGAGTTCTTCAATAGCATGAGCTTTCATTTTGTAAGAAGTAGGCACCGATCTAAGCACTTTAGCCACAATCTCATCTTCTTCCATAATTCCACCAGCACACCTGATACCCATCACTAGTTCATTTATCTTCTGCATGAAAGCAATAATGTTTTCATCTTCACTCATCTTCAAGTCCTCCCACTTGCCTTTTAGACTTGTTAGCTTAGCAATCTTCACTTGTGCATCTCCTTCATACAATGTTTCTAGCTTCTTCTAGATCTCATGTGTTGTCTTCAGACCTATCACATTTGTCATTTTTGAATCTGTCAAAGCACTTAGTAATGCTTCTATAGCCCTGATATTAGTTTTAGCTTCTTTGATCTCATCAGGAGTAGTGGGACCATTTTGAGGAATATTATATTTGTTCTTTGTAATCTTCTAGAAAGGTTCACCAATGCGTTTAAATTGACACTCCATTCTGATCTTCCACATAGAGTAATTTGTACCATTGAATCTAGGACTATCCTTCTTGTATGATGCCATCTCAGATCACCTCAAGCTATTAAACTTCTTCAGAGGAACTTTCTCTAATACCAATTGTTGGAAAAACAAGGATAAACAACTGAGAGGTAGGGGTGAATTGTTTGTCACATAATTTAATACTTATTCAACCTTATTAACCTTTAATCTCAGATCTAATAATTAACAATGAAAGCATGAATCAATAACACATCGGAAACACATGAACACCAAGATTTTATACATGGAAACCCTGTTAGGGGAAAAACCACAGTGGATGTTAGTCCACAAGATTATACCCTATTACAAGTATAATGAAAAATGAATAAGGAATGCACATGCATTCAGGTGCACTACCTAGAGCTCACTGCCTTACATAAAATAATCAGATTAAATCCATCTGATGAGGTTGAACTGAGAAATTAGCTTCTACAAAATCCTAATGACAGTTCCGGTTAGGCACATAAACACTTCTTCACACTTTGCTATGAAATCGAATGATCTGATCTTAATTCACACATTTCGCATTCACACTTCATATACATTCACTGAGCATACTTCAAAATGAGGAAACAGTCGCTCGATCCACTACATGAATTTACATTAACAACTCTGTCGGCCATAAATAAATAATAGATGAACACAAACTGTTGGCCCAATTCATGAACAAATCTCAATGCACACCAACCTAAGTCAATCACAACATAATGAAGACCTAAATCAACATCCTCTAACATTCCAAGCATTCAAAAATTAATCCATAAAGATCCGCAACACGCTACAACCATCATGTCGGCCAAGAACATAAAAAACTCGAACACACAAAGGAAAATATTTGATCACAAGCACACCGATCAATGTGAACGTACCACAATGATAGAGCATGATCTAGAAACATCACTGATCATCACAGGAGCATACACAACAACTTAATTTACCAGAATTGCATTCTCTTCTTCCAGAAACACTTGCTACAGTAACAAAATAATTGTAGAAACTCAGAAAATCATAACTTTCTCCAAACTTGATGCGCACCTCTGAAACTTCCGGAAAACATACTAGATAGGCTCAACAACAAACCCTTTAATGTGTGACTTCTGAATATCAAGGTACACAACTTTCCACCATTCTAATCTTCACAACTTCATAAATTTCTTGCAACATATTTATTCTAATTTTCTCAATATCCTCGACATATACTGCCTTCAGAATCGTCAATGATAATAATGTTGACATCAATGACAGCCAAATATCAACAACATAACCACAACATCCAACACATATCACTAATCTTCTCACCTTCTTGAAACAAGACTTGCCATCACAACCATCTCACAACTGCGCTTTACACCTTGAGGTCATTATTCATAAGAACAAGGTTAAATGAGTCTTAGTAGATGGAGGTGTTGGTCAGAACATTTGCACCCTTCAATTGATCAAAAAATTGGGCTATTCAAAAGATACTATTGAGAAAGAAAAGAGTACCACCATCAGAGCATATGATGACCAAGAGTGGGTATCGCAAGGCACCATCGCACTACCCATCCAAGTGGGACTTGTCATTGCAAAAACTAACTGCCAAGTGTTAGACCTTGATCTTCCCTACAACATCTTGCTTGGACGACCCTAGATTCAAGCCCTGAAAGCTATAGCTTCGACCTATCATCAATGTGTAAAGTGTCCTTTTGAGGCAAGAGAAGTTACCATCCATGGAGATCCTGAGCCTTTTTACTACTGCAAGAACCTTGAGGTCAAGTTTTACAAGATACCCCAAATCCCTAAAAATGATGAAGGGCCTACACCATCTTCCTCATTTTTTGACCCATCATACCTTGCCTCTACCTCAAAAACACCTCTTGTGCAGAACATTCCCGACATCAAAGTAGTGATCCAATATGATGGTTGTGGAAACTATAAACTAATAAAGGATAATTTTGTATTGGGATAGCTACCTCTTTCTCCAAAATCCCATGGGAAACCCACATTTAGCATCAAATTTCCCAAAAAAACCAAGATGGAAGCTACCATCTTCACTTCACCAAGTGGGGATTTTGAACAAAGAAGATGTCAATGAGGAGGATGTCTCTAAACTGCTATATCAAGATGAATGACCCGTCCCCACTCTTTCCATGGAAGATGACAACAAAGGCTTGTAGCTAATGAAGGGGTGGGGTTATAGCAAGAATGAGAAACCATGACAAAATGATAATGGTTTTCTAGAACCCATTGTTCTTGAGAAACGTCCAAAGAATCTTGGCCTAGGTTTTACTACTAGCAAGGTTACCCTTCTTGGAAAAAGTACTTCCGCTAAATGGGTCGAGGCTTCCTCTTGGTTACCAACATCACGTGATATGACCCTAGACAACTTCCCCCTTGATGTTGTGAATCTATTTGAGAATAACTCTCTCTTCATGATATCCACAACATCCTTCACCCCGAGCGATCAACCAATTAAAATAAGCCTAGTCTACCCACAACTCATTGAATGGGACCAACAAGGACCAAAAATTCTAGATTTATTCAAAAACAATGAAGAAATCTTAGAATTCATGGGACCGTGACAACTTACCATGGGTAGATCACAAAGCTGGTTTTGATATAGAGTTAGTCATTGAGGCATACTACAGGGAGATGATTGAATCCTTCGGTCACAAAATGGACAACATGCAACTAACATGCAGATCTTTGAGTGAAAACCACATTGTGACACTTTTTGATCCTAAAATAGTAAAAAGAAAGGACACGTCCAAGGGTGAAAACCTCTCTAAGGTGCCCAAGGATGAGGGATTCAATCTCCCCCTTAGTGCAATGCATCCAAAGAAGTCAACAATTCTAGCAAAAAAGGCCACTCTAGTTAATGTGGGAACATAAGAAGCACCCAAGATCACTTTCTATGTCAAATCTTTGTTGGATGAAGAACATAAAGAGCTAGAAACGTTCCTGAAAGAGAAAAATTCCAACTTTGTATGGTCATATACAAATATGTCAAGGCTTGATCCAGAAATGGTTGTGCATCATTTAGCAGTTTATCTTGAAGCCAAACCAATGAAGCAAAAGTTAAGAAAAATGCACCCTCAAATAACACTCTTGGTCAAACTTGAGTTACAAAAGCTTCTTGACATTGGATTCATCCAGCTGATAGATTATCTCGAGTGGGTTTCCAACCCGGTAACAGTTTCCAAACCCACTAGGGGCATCAGAATATGTACATATTTTAGAGACTTGAACAAGGCATGCCCGAAGGATGATTTCCCTCTACCTAACATCAACATCATCATTGATTTAACAACTGGGCATGAAATGTTGTCACTCATGAATGGTTTTTCAGGCTATAATCAAATCATGATCGCTAAGGAGGATCAACACAAAACTGCATTCACTTGTCCATGGGGAACATATTGTTGGAACATGATGCCATTTGGGCTGAAGAACACAAGAGCAACCTATCAAAGAGCAATGACCCTCATCTTTCATGACATGATCCACAAAATAGTCAAAGATTATGTGGATGATATTTTGGAAAAATCAAAGAAAAGGAGTGAGCACATAAAAGCATTGAGACCCATCTTTGATAGACTTGAAGAATACAAGGTATGACTGAATCCAAAAAAGTGTCTTCGGGGTTACATCAGGGAAGCTTCTTGGCTACATCGTATCACAGAGGGATAGAAATTGACCCAAAAAAAGTGAAATCCATCCTCAACATGGAACCACCAAAAGCATTGAAATAGTTGAGAGGGCTACAAAGAAGGTTGAAATCCATCAAAAGGTTCATAGCATAATTGTTAGACAAAATTCACCATTTCTCGCATCTTCTCTATAAAGGAATAACTTACAAGTGGGATGAGAAGTGCGATAAATCCTTCCAAAAAATCAAGGACTACTTTATTGAAACCTCCAATACTCATGTCGTCAATACTAAACAAACCATTAATCCTGTATATCTCAGCAACATCAACAACACTAGGTGCTCTTCTAGCACAACATGATGAAAATGAAAAGGAAAGGGCTATCTATTACATCAACAAGACCTTGGTGGGCTATGAAATGAACTATTCATCCATTAAGAAAGCATGTTTAGCAGTGGTTTTTGCTTCACAAAAGTTCTAACACTACATGCTGCCACATCAAATCAAGCTTATTGCAAAGATCGACCCATTAAAATAATGTTATCCAAAGCAAATCTCACAAGATGAATGGCAAAATGGGTAATGATCTTGACTAAATGTGACAAATTATGTAGAGTGCAAGGAAATCAAAGGACAAGTGATCATGGACCAACTAGAAAAAGCACCTATCTATGCAGAGAACCCGTTGATATCTGAATTCCTTGACGAATCAGTGTTCCTTATCAATATAACCAATCAATGGAAAATATACTTTGATGGATCATTCACACAACATGGATTAGGGGTGGGTATTCTCTTTATCACCTCTCAAGGTGATTGCATCCCAAATTCATACAGGCTATCATTCCCATGTACTAACAACATTGCTGAGTATGAAGCCCTGATAACCGGTCTAAAGATAGCAGTTCAATGGCAGATACAAGAGATGAAAGTCTATGGAGACTCCCAACTGGTTACCAACCAAGTCAATGATGACTACAAAACTAAGGATAAGAAGCTTACTCCTTACAAGAAGATGGTAGAGAATCTCAAGGAATTTTTCATGGATATAACTTTTGAGAAGATTCCTCTCATGAACAAATGAGCAAAAAATGCTATGGCAACAATTGAATCATTGTTAGACATGCCACACAATATCCTTCAATACGAATTCTTGGTAGAATAACTTCTCGTACCAACTTTTGAAATCCCTAAATCTGAATTTATGTGTAGAATTGTTGGTCTTAGTTCCTCGTGGTATCATGATATATTCACCTACCTTAGCAGAGGAAACCTCCCATTTGATATCACCTCCAACCTTATTAAGACCTTTGTTAAAAAGGCATCATGATTCGTGATCCTAGGTGATACCTTATATCACCAAAGCATCGAGGGAACATTGCTACGATGTCTTAACCAAGAGGAAGCCTTTACTGCCTTAATAGAAGTACACGATATCATATGCAGTTCCCATTCTAGTGGTATGACTTTAGCTAATAAATTGTTGAGGATGGGGTACTACTGGCCAACCATGGAAAGAGAAGCCCACCAGTATGTGCAAAAGTGTGTCTAGTGTCAACAAAAAGGAGACCTTATTCATACCCTAGCTCAAGAGTTAAAACCAATGGTCACACCTTGACCTTTTTCGTAGTGGGGGCTTGACTTCATAGGTAATATTACTCCAACCTCATCTAATGGCCACAAGTTCATCATAACAACCACTGAGTACTTTACCAAATGGGTCGAAGCCATTCCAATGACCTACATAATAGGGAAGCAAATTGTTAAATTTATTCTAAATTACCTTATCTACCATTATGGTGTTCCACAAGCCCTTATTTTAGATAATGAAATACCCTTCAAGAATTAGGATGTGAAAGAGCTATGTCAAAGATTCAACATCCAACATCGATTCTCTACCCCGTATTACCCCCAGGGCAACAGTTAAGCTGAGGCTACAAACAAGACCATTCTAAAAATCCTAAAGAAAACGGTCAATGAAGTTGGTCATGACTAGAATTTGCAGTTAAATCCATCCCTCTGGGCCTATCAAACTAGTATCTGCACACCTAAGGGTGCAACCCCGTTCTCCTTGGTCTATGGATTAGAAGCCATCTTGCCTATTGAGGTTGAGCTTCCTTCACTGCAAGTGTCACTACAAAACCTAATCACTGATGAAGAATATAGAGTATCTCGGCTAAATAAGTTAGAATTCTTGGATGAGCATCATCTTGATGCCCTTAATCATTTGCAAGTATACCAAAATTGATTGAAATGGAGTTATAACAAGTAGATCAAGAGTCGGTCTTTCTAGGTAGGGGATATCGTCCTAAAGAAAAATAAAAAAAATCTTCCAGATCAAGACAGTAAAGGAAAGTTCGAGCCCAAATGGTTAGGTCCATTTGTCATAACAACAAGCTATGGATCAAGAGCATATCAATTGTTAACACCTGAAGGTGAACCCTTGCAAGAACCAACCAATAGTCTGCATCTTAAAAAGTTTTATGCCTAGTTAGAAAATATAATGATTTTCCTCCATCTTCCTTCCATTCTGACTGTTGATTAATCCTTTTGATCTTGACCATCAGTTTCATTTTTCTTATAATATAAATAGAACTTGCCTCTATTGAATGGGGATCTACCTTTTCAAAGAAAACTTGTGCTGTTGAAACTCATCCATCTCTCTTTCAAGAGAAAACTTATGCTGTTAAAATCACTTTCATCTTGCACTTATATTAAGTTAATTTCTTGTATCATATTAGCTTAGCTTCCATGATAACATAGGTGCATCCATTTAGCATGTTTTTAAATTAAGGTTTTAATATTTTTGAGCTTAAACTCCATTTAGAATAGCTTTTCATACACCTATATCAATCATCTTAGCTTTCAACATGTTAGAATAGCTTTTAAATCATGTCTTCATACACATCTCTCATCGATTTCATCGATTCTCTTCAATAGAATTGATCAAAACAAGCTCATTATCCAAGGGATCAAGGTAAAGGGTTTCCATTCCACATAAATGTGAAACTACTCCCCCAATAGGATAAGTTTCAATGGATTAGAATAGGTGTTTATGAAGCTTTCATATTTTAATATGTTAGTTTTAATGGATTCTTATTTTAGTTTGCATTAAATGATCCTATTGGACTGATGTTTAGTAGTTTAAATACACTTCGAATCCTCATGGATCAAGTGTAGTCAGCCCATACTAAGTCATCAATCACACTACTAACTACATAAAATTTTATCTACATTTAATTGTATGGTAGGAAAAGAGAATGATGGAAGATAAATGCCGAGAAGGTTTAAAAATTAAAGGATTCTCACAACACCAATGATTGAAACATAAATAATTTAATTTTTTATAGATTCATGAATGACATTTTTAATTAGAAAATAAAAATAATAACCTATGCCATGTGTATATACAAAGAGATCTCTTAATGGGTCTATTACCCTATTCAAGGTTAAACAAAGAAGAGCATAGATTATCTATGGCATGAAACCTAGTCATTAGTCAACAAATAAATCAACCCTCCCCACAAAAGAGGGTTATCATAGTTTAGGTTCCTCCCATTAACCATAGTTCATTTGCTCTGTAATCTACTAGAAGATTAGCAAAGCAATTTATCTCTCTGTATAGTTGACTAAAAATAACATATCTCAGTACTGCAACATTCTTTCTAAGGGCCCTGAAGATGGCATGCATGGAACATTTTTATCATGAACCATTGAGCTTGAGCTTCTTATGCAATAAACTAACTACATATGAGTCTAGAAGCTTGAGATGATATATGCAAAGCAATATCGAAGGTTATGCTAAAATATGTTGTAGATAAGTTAAAATCTTAAGACTTCACAAAATTGCATGATTTGGATCTATGTTGCAGGAAATGCGAAGAACATAATGGATTTACTACAGTGTGATCAAAAGAAAAATAAAAAACAACACAAAGATATCTTACTTGTTCATTTTTTCACCTCCGTCCAACAACCAAATTTGATAAACATGCCACATAAGACATCCAATATTTCTTTATGGTTTACAAATCGCTAAAAACAAAGGGAGAAAGGGATTATTTGTATGAGTTTCATAGGGTTTAAGAACAAATTTGATTTTAATGGCATCAATATTTTTATCTTCGTAAGGGCGATTATTAGATTGCATGTAGAGTATTTGCAGCAGTCAACTGGCAATGAATCAAAGTGCAATTAACTGGCCTTGAATTGGAGTGAAATTAACTGGCATTGAACTGGAGTGCAAAGGAATCGGTAACCGTTAAGTGGCTTTGAACTAGAGTGATATAAACTCTACCCCTCGACACCACTATCCTTAAATTACATAATTGTAGCTTTCAAATTGTCGCATAAGGCCCTGCATTATCATGCCTAATGCATGTATGGTATCATGTCGGGTGTATGTATCAGTGCATTGTAGGGGTTGTATATCCACAACCCTTATGTAGGGTAGAGGGGCCCAAAGTGGAGTGGCTATCTTCGATGGTTTACGTGGAGTGTCATGTGGACCAAAAAATAAAAAATACATTGCTACATTATAAATTTGATAATTGACTCAAAAAAATTAATTATCTATGTGGATGTAATATGTCACATGTATGCATCTAATTGGTCTAGTTGTCTATTTGGATGGTTGACCAATCCTTGGTCGAGTACACCCTTAGGGATTGAATGCCACACCACTAGTATTAGATCCCAATGTCGCATGGCGAGCAAATAATTCCACCCACAATGTCTAGTTCCTCACATTTATCGCACATCACATGTTATTTTTCTTCTCGCCAGCCACATTAACTACTCATCCCTTCCTATTTACTTGACTTTGATGGCATGTAAATTTAATGCATTTGTTTTTTGGGATTTACAAGCAGGATGGAGCAATAAATTAACCAATTATAATGCAAATAACAAAAATAAAATAAAACAAATTTACACAAAAAATATAGATTTAACGCGGTTCACCCAATGTGGGCTACATCCACAAAAACAGTTGTCCAATATTTTATTATATCTAACAAAATATTGGCTACATATACTTGCAACACTCTATACAGTTGCTTCTCCACTCATATTTTTCTCTACAATCCACAACACAACTTTCTACTATATTTTCATACACATTCTCATGCCTTAACTTAAACTTCCACATTCCCAACCAGTCAATAAAACATGTTTCTAGCAATTACGAAATAGTCAATTTCTAGGATTTACAAAATTGTTTTTTCAAACACCCTGAATTTATTAACCATTTTTTTGTATTAAAAGAAAATATTAATTCAAAGCACGATCAAGCTTCATAGACCAATAATTTCCCACTTAGAGACTGATCTAGCTCCACACTAAACCATATCCCACTTGAAAACTAATCTTATAGCACTGCTACACCTGTAGCTCCCACTAGATTGACACGTCTAGACATCTGTTATTTCTTATTTCCACCATTATCATTCTTGTAGAACAACAAAAATTGATGAGGAAATCATTTTATCCCATGTTACTGTCTTTGTGAACATATCTACAAGATTTTTATTTGTATGATTTTTCTCCAGCTTCAACTGACCATCCTCTTAAACCAAGACCGAATGAAGTGGTACCTTAATTGTATGTGTTTTGTTTTAGAATGCAGAGCAAAAGTCTTGGCAAGATGAATAACACTTTGGTTGTTCATGTATACAAAGTTATTAGCTTGTTGCTTGCCCAATTCCTCTAGAAAATATTACAACCAAATCATCTCTTTGCTAGCTTCAATAGTAGCTACATATTCTGCTTTTGTGGTTGACAAAGCAACAACTTTTTGCAACCTTGAAATCTAGCTAATTGTTGTTCCTCCTAAAGTAAACACATAATTTGTAGTACTTCTTGTATCTATGTCACCTACCAGATCAGAGTCAACATATCCTTGTAGATTTGTGTTTGATCTTTCAAAACATAAATGTTTGGTAATTGTCCCTCTCAAATACTTGGAAATCCATTTTACTGCATTACAATGTTCCATTCCTAGATTGCTCATATACCTGCTCACAACTCCAACATCACGCATAATATCTAGCCTCGTGCATAGCATGATATACATTAAATTACCAATAGCTAAAGAATATGGAACATTAGACATTTTGTCTTCCTCCTCTTTTATCTCTAGACACATGTCCTTAATCAATTTAAAATGACTAGGAAAAGGTGTACTTACAACTTTTGCATTTTCTATATTAAACTGTTTCAACACCTTGTCAACATATTCACTTTAAGACAAAGTAGATTTTTTAATTTTTTGTCCCATGATATCCTTGGTGGTACGAGTTACAAATTGTATCACCTCTCCTTTTAAAATTGCTCAAAAGGTTGCAAAGAGTGTTTTAAATTTTGTTAGGGTTTCTAAAAGGTTATTTTTCCATGTGAAAACCCTAAAAAACCCTAGTCTCACCTATGCGCTTTATGTCTATTTTTCCATTGACTTGCTCGACTAATTCCATTGCTTTTTTAAGTTCCTCTTGAAGTCCTTTATGTCGTTGTTCAGTTATTAGTCCCTTTTTACCAATTATCAACTGCTAAGACTTGGCCCAGTTTTATAATGACTTATTTTGCACATACCTTAATTCTCAACTTAAGTGCTAGAAGCAAAGCCCCGTGTGAGACACTTGTCGCATTTTGATTGCAGCGTACGCTCCCTTCACATTAAATTTTTAGTTTCCCAACGCATTGATAAAATGCACTAGGAGGTATTCAAATGAGCTCCTAACACTTGTCATATTCTAAGTATTAGTGTGTTGATTCCTTGCAGTGTATAAGTGGAGTAAATTCAACAGATTGGTGTCTAACTTGTGGACTCGGGATTTGGGAAAATTGGTTTTTTCCCAACGTCTTCATTAACGTAGACTTGGTCAAAGCCCCAACTTAGGGTTACGACGAGAAGAACAAAGTAATTAGGAGCCAAAAAGGAGCTCATTTATTAGAAATTTCAAGGTAGTCTATTATTGAAACTTTTGATCTAAATGTCTCAGCTAGTGTGAGCATAGATTTTGGTGCTCTCAGAAGAGAATGGGAAAAATAGTAAGAATAGTTTCAAGGTTTTATGAATTCCACAACATCAAAGAAGGGGCCCTGATAGAAAATTGGTTAGGTTTATTAAGGATGAGGTTGAGCCCTTCGACTTTGACATATTTCAAGATTACTTTGTTGACGCATATTTTGCATTATGTCAAGTTTTAGGGGAGGATTATAAAATCCAAATGCCTATCTATATGATGATGTTAGCTATAGACATTCAACATAAAGATTTCAATAGAAGCTTTGATTATGTTGCATGTATTGCAGAGGAAATGCACAAGTAGCTAAGTGATTTTGAAAGTTCCAAAGGTTGGCCTTTATTTCAAATGGTATTCTTTGCTATATCATACGAGTCTTTATAGTGGAGAAAAGGTATGGAATAGGCCATTAAATTTGAAAACATATGATGTAGAAGGAAACAAGCCGCCAGTCCAAATGTGGAATTACATTTGGGACTCTCACTGCTCTTCTACAAATTATCTAGTTTTTGAGAATGTTTTTATGTAGGATGTTTTGAATAACCTTGGCTTTCAACCTAAAGAGAGAATTAAAAAAAAATCATTAAGTTTCTAAGGCCCTTACAATTTGATCCTGAAAAGGGAATTAACCACAACTTGGGAGACTGATACATGCACTCCAACTGCACAATCTTCAAAATCTATGGTACCCTAGTCCAACCACATTGTCTTCCAAGTTTTGTAACAAATAGATTTGTTCTTATGGAGATAATGTGGAAGCTAAACGAGTTTGAAAAATTCCACTTCAGACTAATAAAGAATGGGTTACGTATTCTTGTGGGGATGCAATTCTCCCATTTTATTATTATTTCTATTTAGAAGGACTAGATGTTCTGTCCATAATGCTCCAAAGTTACAAGATGTAGGTGGACCTTGCAAGAAATTACAATCCAGAGGGTTACATCAAAAAAATGAGATTGGAAAGAGGAAGGTCTCGATATTACCACCAATTCCATGGCTCAGATGATGTCATTAGGAACATTAGAACTGATGAATTGGTAATGGAAAGGAAGCAACAGTGGACCTTCATGGTTCAAGCTGAATAAAAGAGAATAATAAACATCCCTTCTTATAAGAGCCCTTTTGTTGACATTACTAATCCTAATGACAAAATGGAGAATATGTTTAGTGCTTTTAAGGATAATTCATACTTCAAAAGGCATCCAATTGGGCAAGGGCTTAGAGAAATGGAGGTTGAGCCATTCGGTAAGTCATTCTAGTGCCTATGTCCAAACCTCCAAGGAATTTTTACATGACTTTCCCACAGGTTGTTGAAAGTCAAAGAATTAAGTTTGTAGAATCATGGAGTTAAGTGAGACTATGTCCATTTATCTCTAAATCCTAATTTCCACTCCTCCATTGAAGTCTTATAAGATGGTTTTCATCCTAGAATTTGAAATTGTGGAATTTTAGTCCAAAAGCTAAACTTTTTTCCTTATGGATGATGTTTGAAAGTACTTAGGTTCCTCATGCAAAGTCAAGAAAAAGAAAAATTAAAGAATATTGACTTAGTGAGGTTCTTAAGAAGAATATTTTTTGTGAGATTCTAGTGGACTAAATGACATTTCTTTCAAATCCTCTATACCTCCTAACATCCAATATTTTCCCACAAGCTTCAAGGTCAAGGGATAAATTTTGAGTAAAATTAGGTGTTTGAATTGTGAAGTTTCCTTTCCTAACATTGTTCAAGTGGAAGTTAGAATTTATTACTAATTTACAAATATTGATCCTTTTCATTATGCTATTTTTTAGAGTTAGAGCTTTAGTCATCCTTTTTCTTGTATTCCTTGTGACATGATTTCTATGGTATTCTTGACCCCCAAACCTTGATATTTTGTATTACCTCACCTTTATTTGGTTTTCTAGTTCAAAATTGTCCTTACTTTGAAGCAATAATTCTATGGTATCCCCAATCCCCAAATTCTAACACTTTACCTTACACATCCTTTCAAAGTTGAAGATGCATGGATGCCTCTATTTCTCTACTTTTAATTAGAGTTATGAAGTACTCTTGATCCTCAATCCTTGACATATTATTCTTATATTTATTTTAGGATTAGAGGTTTGGTCATCCTCCTTAGGGATTCCCTTTGGCCATGAGTCACGGTGTACTTTGATTCTTGAACTCTAACATTCTACACTATGTTATCTTTCAATCTTGTGAGTTTGGCCTCTCCCTAGTATCCTTGTGGTCATTTTTGGAACTAATGTCGACTCCCAAACTTTTGCATATTATATAAACTTATCAAAGTATGGAGCCACTTTAAAATTCTACATAGGTTTTTTAAAAGAATATCAAAATGAGCTCAATGTTTGTGAACTTATAAAGGACCACAAAATTTCCATTGTGATGTCCTGAAGTTTGAATCTCCCTTGAAACCCCACCAATTATCTAAAATGTATTGAAACTTAGATTTTATTGTTATGAATCAAACCTAATGGTTCTCTTATAGATTTTGTAGGATTATTGATGGGAAGTGATATTTTCAAATAAACAAGAGGAATCATCAATGTGGGTAGTTGTGAAAGTCACCTCAAAAGCAGTAGGATATCATTAATCATTAGATTTGACCCCTACAACTACCCTAGAAGGTTATTCATGCCTAAAAAGCCAAAACACCAAGGGCATAATTTTTCTGACAATTTTTGCAGTAAATGGTGAGGGAGGTCGTGTTTTCCATCGATGTGGTGGGTGAAGGTCCATGTTGCGAATGGTCCTTACATAGCTCCAAGTCCCCAAATCTATATATTTCATGGGATTTTCCATGCCACACATTGATTTTACTAGGGCTAGTTTTACAATGTTAATTATTGTATGATCCACATTGTTGGTTATAGATATGATTTGAGCCATCTAATCGTTGTTGGAAGTTTCTTTTCTTATAAAAGTTAGTTTGTTTCTCTTTGTAAGGGTTGAAACTTATTTTTTCTAAACTTAAATTAAAAAATTCACTTCCAAAATACTTTGGAAATTTTTGATACCAATGGAACTTCTAAAACTCCCTATTTTTTAGTTTTCTTCATGGTTTCCAAGTATTTAGTCAAAATCTATATTGTTGGAATGAGATGAGTGTTTGATTAATTTTGTGTTCATATAACTAAAAAACTATTGATTATAATTTTACATTGTATGGTTAATTTGAGCACTTCTAATTCATTTTGTGGAGTATATTATTAAGCCGCACTAGTATTGGATGATTTATGATTCTTAATTTATGAATTGAATTACCTTTGAATAATGTATAATTCTTTTGATATTATGAGTTATTTGGTTAATAATTAGTAAATTTGATATTTATCTACTTATACATTCTAGCATTATAATAATAGTTAAAAATTTAGGATTTATCTAAATCCATCTCTTTCTCATCCTCTCTTTTGATATTTTTATAACCAATATTTATATTAGGAACCAACATAACAAATATTAAGCATCTGATGAACAAATATATTATTTTTTAGTAAATAATTTTTAGAGTTATAAGATCAAGAAATGATTTATGGGTTGAGAATATAGAAGATATCTTAATATCTTTCAAATCTAACCCCTATTTTACAATTCTAATATAATAATTATGCAAGTCTCTTTATGTTAACAATAAACACAATGAACCACACGGTTATCTCGTGGGCCAATATCTAGCTACAAGGACCTTGGGGTAGTCATTTTCCATCTTGGGATTTGATTTAATTTTAGAAGAAGTGAGACACTCTATATCTTAACTAAATTGAGAACCAACATGCCAAAACACCCCTCAACAAGTAACTATCTTACATAAATAATGTATGTGATTGTTGAGTTGGTTCTATAGATTTTGGTAATTGTTGTGAAGTTTGATATGTGATCGGATACATTTCTTGAGGAAAATAATTGGTTGGGTATTCATAGGTGAAGAGAGAGAGGGTTCCTAAAAAAAATTGTAAATAAAACTTTGGTCAACAAATTATGCTCTATAAGTTTTCTACAAGTGATATCATTGGGAAGATAATAGTTTTAAGTGTTGTTATAATGATTGGTTATAACGAACTATTAATATGAGCATTTAAAGGTAATTCATTCAATAATGTTGGGTTATGATGGTTTACAATGGATCATTCATGAGGTATTTCATTTTTAAATGGATTTTAATACTACCTAGTTATTTTTTTTTACTTTGTGATAAGGATCAAATTTATTTTTTAGGGGATTATATAAAATGAATAAGGGATCTGATTAATCTAGACAAGTTTCTAATAGATTTAAATTACCAAAAAGAATTATAGTTGTTGGATTAATTTCTATCCATGTAACTAAGGATTTGACTACAAGCAAATTGTTTACCCCTAATATAATTATAGGGTAATATAAAATTATTAGCATGTCCATCAAACCCATGGATTCAATTGGTAGTATTAACCCCCTAACCATGGATTTATACCTTTTTGTAGTACTTCTTGACAACATACTAACTATTTATCATTGTTGTAAAAAATATAATACCATGCTAATAGTCTCTTCCTCAGTAGACAATTATTCCTCCCACTATACACCCACTCCTTTTTTGCGTGCTTCCTATATGCTTGACCCATATATTATCATGAACCATTTGATTTATAGACTTGCACACAATTATATCCTACACAGATTACACATTTTTTACAATACTATACTATGAAATTATTAATAAAAGAATCAATTTGAGATGATCAAAATATTACATTATTATATTTCAAACCTCACAATAAGACCAAATAATTTTTTACTTTACATTGTAAACTTATGTACACTTTATTTCTTTACTTCTTTAACATGGATTTCATCACAAGTTAGAACCTACTTATTATTTAGCAGTTGAACTTCCAACCAAGTGTACTCCTCTTGTTGATTGATACTTTAAAGGATTTTGGCTAAAATTGTCACAATTTTCCTAGTATTTATTTTAGTTTTGAGCTTGTTTCTTAGTTCACATAGGAACCTCATTAGATTCACATACATATGATCCTTCGATATTTTTGATGTAACATTGATTATAGAACCCAATATTCTTTATGTGGCTCAACATCAACTATGAGCTACTTGAATAATGATTGGAAAAGAGATGTGAATAATTTTAAGTTTATTGTTGATTATCTTTTCCATCTTAGTATTAGTTCTCATGATTTTATCGAGAAATAACCAAATCATGATTAACCAATCTTAAATAGAATCTAAGTATAATGGTGTTGGTGTTACTATTAGGGAGTAAATTTTAGGTAAAATATTTATTTTAGAGTTTGGGTTTTCACAAGTTTAATGCATTGTTTTGTGGTATAATAATTAAAGTCTTATCCATATTTTTTTAATTCAATGGAATACCTATTTATCAATCATATGAGATTCACACATATATTATATATTATGGTTGAATTAAGATCGATTTACCAACTAATAAGTTTTTTGAATGTGTTGGGTCTCAAAAATGCAAGTTTGAACCACAAGAGGTTGCCAAGCTCTCACAACACTTTTGGCCAACGTACAAGGCCAATTGATGCAATTGAACCTTCTTCTCTTTAGATTCTGCTAGACCTAGGCAGGTAAACCTAATGAATGATGCAGATTTAAATGTATTTCCTGGTTGAGCAATCTATCCACAATGGCAAATGGAAGTGAACAGATGAAAACCACTACAACTAATCCTACTCCTACTGCACAAATGAAAGGTTTTGAAAAAATTATTTGTATGAAATCTTATCTCTGGGTTGAGGCAAATCAGTGCCTTCTATCCACATGGGCAATGGAGTCAAAAATAATATGTGTTTCCTCTCTGTCATAATTCTAGTTGTTTGGCACTTTGAAAAATAAAACCTAATGACTGGCACATGACTTCATTAATTTATGGCTTGCATAAATAGTGCTGGAATATTTTCTTATCGGGTTCTACTTCAACAATCCAAAAGAAATACTAAATCACTGTGACTTGTTTAAAAGAATTTGACTCTGACTTGCAGACACCAATCAACCAAATCACACAGAGTGAAATTTGTAATATGATAAATCAAACATATGCTTGATACATTGATTTAAATGATTTAAGACTTCAATTTGGAGACAACCCACATAAGAAATATAAATTATTATATCACAACAGCTGAAAATAGAAAAAGATTCACCAATTCAAAATGATATGTCCATTCATCCACTTCAAAAAGGCTCTGTCATTATCTACATTCCAGTCCCTTCTCGAAAAAAATCTAACTTCTACAGTCTAACTACTGCTTACTCCCTCTTTTTTTCTTTTTTGCAACTGATTTTTCAAATCATTTATACATCATATCTGAAGAGTCACGACCCCTCACTGTTCTGGTAAAATCATTTGAAATTCTACAACAGAGATATAAAATATTTAATTATGTTGCCTCTCGGAAAATTAAATATTTTATAATAGTCGAGCTTTTAATTTTTTCCTTAATACTTTCACCGATCTTCATTTTATTCTATCACCTTCTCGCTTTTATATTCCACCTTATTTATTGTTGCGAAGTCTTCTTTTACGTTTATCGCTCTACCCCGGTCAACCTGTTGACCGGCCGCAGTATCGCGGTGCAACTGTCACGGTCTCTTCTTCCTTCCATCGCATTACCGCGGTTTTCTTTTACACTGTGGTGGTTGTGCGGTATTTAACTTTTCATGCTACCTCCTCCTCGCTCTCCTATTACTGCACTACCGCGGTCACTATTCTGCCTAGCTACAGTATCGCGGTGTCCATGTCGCTGGCTGCTAAAGGTTTTACCGTGCTACCGCGGTCACTGGACCGACTGCCAATGGTACCGCGGTAGCCGTCTCTTAACCGCTGGCTACTTCCACCGATCGCTCGCTAACCCTGTCACCGCGCTACCGCGGACAGGGTGATGTCCCCTTGTGGTATAGCGGTAAGGGTTAATGTGACTCCCCAAGCCGATACCGCTGTACCACGGACCCCCTTGTGTGAGGCCATAGTTAGGCGGTGAATAATATATAAAGTGATTTTTTAAGGGAGCGGTAGTGATATAAAGTATATAAGCATTTTTTGGAAAGGGGAAAAATGAATTTCATATGAAAAGATAGGAAAATGATGGGTTCAAATGAGAATAAAACCTTAGTTTTTTAATGGATTTTTATGGAAATTTGGGGAAAACCTTAGGGTTTTAGATGGAAATTAGGGTTCTAACAGAATGAAGAATATTATTGTTGACATCTCTACCAAGTCTTTTCTACACTTTGGTTAAGTGTTCTCATTGGTAATCACTATTAGTGGGCAAAAGAAGTTTTCATCAAGGGAGGATAGTGTTAGAGTAATCATGCATTAGCTAATAATTAATTAACCTTTAATTGATTAGTAGTCTAATTTATTCTCATGCACTTAAGCTAAAATTAGAAGTGTTTTTTATGTTAATTGAAGTGAGCTATTATTAGATCATTTTGTCTCATTGCATGAGATGTTGACACTTGTCATGATCTAATCCCTTTATCATTTAGGGTTGCTCCTATATAGCACTCAACCCTTATTATAATATCCCTCTTAACTAGATCTCCTTGAACTCTTCGGAGATTCATGGAAGCTTTTCATTCTGTAAGAATTTTCTAGTTGAGGATATAGTGGATTATTGTTTGCATCTATCTTGTGTGGAAGGTGTTTTTGCTCGTTATTTCATCTTGTGTTCTGTGTTTATTTACAATTATAACATGGTATTAGACAATGGATTCAACGAACCCCTTCTCAATTTTTGAGGGTTTTCTCAACTAGGAAATTATAAGAGAAAATTTAAATTCTTCTTTGTTTTTTTTTGTTTTTTTTATTTATTTATAAAAATCAGGCACCCCAACATCATATGGGTGACCAGTGCTCAGCCCTTGGGGGTCTAAACAATTTTTTTTTTTTTTTTGTAATTTTAGTAAAATTGGGAAAATCATGATAACTTTTCGCTTGGTTTTCAAAATTGGACAAATGAGGTATCATCAGAAAGCTAGTTTTGAGCACTATCCAATTGTGAACTAGTTTATTTCTTAGATTTTTCTTCTAGTACATTTTATTGTCTATCAAAGTTAGAGATGTTGTTTTCACTCTCGAGCTCACAAATTTTGATCTGTTTCTATGTTTTTTGTGATTCTATTGGTGTTGGAAAGGTCTTTTAGAGATCTTCACAAACATTTATGTAATTTTTCTATATTTTTCTCTAGACATATTTTAAATAGGTTTTTGTGTTTTCACATTTTGGTGAATTATTTGGATATTTTAGCTCCTGAAAACTTTCTATTTGTGTGGGATGACTTGTTTTAGACTATTCTATATGTATTTATAGATTTGTGTCCTATTTGGGAATTTTGAACATCTTTTGCATGCACTTTCTCTTTTGTAGACACTCTGAGATAAAGTGTCACTATTGTACATGCTTTTTGGGTTTTTCACACATCGTGAACTATGCCTTTTATACTCACACTATAATATAAAGTGTCATGTGTGGGTTGTGAGTGCCTTTGTTTTGTCATAACACCTTTTTCAATTGAGTGTTCCTTTTATAACAACATCGAATCCCAATAATTCTTGCCTCATGTGTGTGTACCTTGTTTGCACACCTTTTTTATTTGCGGATACTTTCAATTGCACATTTAAATATTCTTTGTTCTCCTACATGCACTTCTTGGTGACATGCAGTTTTAGTGGACCTATCTTTCCTATTCCTTTCCATATTATGGGGGGGTTTTACTATTTGTGCCAATGCTTCCTTGGTTTCATTTTTGGAGTGATTTATGCATCTAGTTCTTGTTCCTATGTACTAGGATGATGCAATGATCGGTTACCCATTCATTTTGATGAGATGGAACATTTACCATATGGACATTCTTGGATTCCTATTTATGGAGGCAGCCTTCCATTTTCATTTGATCGGTGTTCTTCAAACTATTGGTATTTATATTTTTGACTTGCATCTTGCATGTTGAGTACTACGTTGGGGCCACTCATGTAGAATCATATGTAATTTGTATCTTCGAGTTCCAAATGTTTGCCTTTGTTTTCCATTTGATTTGAGTAGTGTCATTGGGGGTACTCATATAGATTATTATCTTCTTGCTCCTGATCATCATCTATTCCAAAGGAGGTTCTTCATTTCAACACTATATCAGTCATCATTCGACAACAATCTACAACTTTTTTGTGCTTGTGTGATGTTCTTCATGTTCCTCTTTTTTGGGATATTATTTTGGTTGGAGGCTTCTTAGTCCTTCACATTGTTTGGGAGGTTTTTTCAGTCCTTCATTTTCCTTTCTCTCTTATGGAGAGGAGTTTTTCCCATGAGTTTTTCTCCTTTTTTCTCCAGTTGCAAGAGATTAGTTTGTTTGTACATGAGTACCTCATCAGGCCTTGTTTGTTGGGACCCAACATGTATTCACTTTTTAGGTTTTTTAGCTACTCCTTAAGTTCATCTTAAGGGGGGTGTTAGAGTAATCATGCATTAGCTAATAATTAATTAATATTTAATTGATTATTAGTCTAATTTATTCTCATGCACTTAAGCTAAACTTAGGAGTTCTTTTTTATATTAACTGAATGAGCTATTATTAGATCATTTTGTCTCATTGCATGAGATGTTGACACTTCTCATGATCATAATCCCTTTATCATTTAGGGTTGCTCCTATATATCATCCAAGCCTCATTGTAGTATCCCTCTTAACCAAATCTCTCTGGAGATTCATGGAAGCTTTTCATTCTGTAAGTTTTTCTTAACATGTGAAATAGTAAATCTTTGTTTTGCAGATCTCTTGTGTAGAAGGTATCTTTGTTCGTTGTTTGGTCTTATGTCTTTTTTTATTCACAATTATAACAGATAATTCAATTCTTCACTTTTTCAAAGTACATCTTAGAGAGTATGTTACTGTTATTTTCTTGGTTTATACACTTTATTATATTTTTTAAGCTACATAACTTTTTTATAATATTTTTTCAAATAGATGAAAATTAAGATAAATCTATTTTCTTAATTCTAATTGAATAGTTATCTTTTATAAATGTTAATTTTTTCTAATGTGCTTTAACCTCTTATCCATCTCTTGAACTTATTTGATAGAGTACATGGGAATTTTGATTTGTAATCCATTTCAAAATGTAAAGTATTTGTTATATATTTGTGTTATACTTCATCACTTTATTTTTTAATATTTGAATGTTTGAATTTGAATATGAATCTAAGAAAAAATGTTTAGATTCTACTAGATCATAAGCCCCTATCTCTCCATAATTTTATAGAAATTATTTTAAAAGTTAGAGGTTAATCAATTGTTTCTTAGAATATATTATTAAGAAATAAATTGATAATTTAAAGGGATTTGTCAAATTTGTGATAAAGATTCATAGAATGAGATAAGTATTGGTCACTTAATGAGTTGTTATTGAATTCTAATGTAGAAGATAAAAATTTAGATGCGAATGACATGATTGATTATACCATAAATTCAATATATTAAATTAGAATGTATAATGTGAACACATATTACACACATCAATATAACTTATTAATGTCGAGAGATATACTATAATGACAAAAAGAGGTGAAGTGTAATGGTGTGAGTGTGTTAACAAAAATTCATATATTTTACATTAAATTTGACAACCATTTACATATCAAAATATTCATATTTAATAATAAACATCATATTTCTAAAATAAGTAACATATTAAATTTATGTTTCCATGTGTATTGTAAATAAAATAATTTTAAAGTAAAATAAAATAACTATTAAGTAAATAAAATAACTCCAAATTGATATTTATGAATTTTTTTGGATAAACGTATTTTCAAATATCTATATTAATAATTACATTTATTACTTTATATACATATTTTTAAAATTCTCTTCCAAATTTTAAAAGATCATTCAAATTCACACATATTATGATACTCACAAAACTACAAAAAATACCTTAAAAATTTTCAATATTGAAATATTTATCTTATGATTGCTTTTTAAAATAACTGTCCCAAACAAGTGGATTGTACTTCATATAACCATAAAGAAGGAAAGGCTAAAAAATGAACTCTATAGAATAAACTCCTACATCTCTTGCTATGAATTTTAGATTTATCTTATGATTACTTTTTAAAATAATTCTTCGAAACAAGTGGAATGTGCTTCATATAACCATAAAGAAGATCGAGCTCTAAAAATGAATTCTATAGAATAAACTTCGCTTCATATAACCATAAAGAAAGTCAGGCTCTAAAAATGAACCCTATACAATAAACTCTTACATCTCTTACTATGAATTTTAGCTCTTCACTAGTATGATATTCCAACTTTTTGGTTTCACCTAAAATCTCATAGTGTATGCCTTTATTCCCTCACCTTGATGACTAAACATTTGATTTTAACAAATGCCTCTTGCTCTTACCCTTTTGTAGCTAAGCGCCCTATTTTAGAACTTTGTAATATTTATTTTATTTTATTTCTCAAAAAAAATATTATTCTATTTTTTCTTGTATGTATTTTAGAGATTCAATAATGTCTACATCTTCTATCAAATTTATTTAAGATAATTCGATTTTTTCATAAATTAAAATTAGGTTGTAAATTTTGTTTTTTAAAGAAGATAAAATTATGTTGTAATTTTATTTATTTTTTAGTTTGTGAAAAAATACTAAAGATAATTCACATTTATTTTACAATACTTATATTTTATAAGTTCAAGTAATTGGATTTATGAATCTTCTTAATAAGTAAATTTTTTAATTACAATGAAATTTCAAAACTACCTTTAAAATAAGATGGAGAATGTCTTATGTAACATATTATATAAGTAAGCCAAGCACTGCAATAATCTTTAAATAGTTTTCTTTTTGTAAACATGGTATTTGTTTAAATATTAAAAATATTAGTATCCTTCTTACAATTTGTTAGGTTAGGTCATTGATTTAGTAAGAAATTACTATTTAGTAATAGTACATTTATGTTCTCATCAAATATAGTCATCATATTTTTAACATACAAAAATTGATATTACCTCACTCGTAAGATCTAATTATTTGATTTCATATTTTCTTTCATTTAACAATCAACTCATCCTAGAAACCTTATGCCTCCAATATCTTTTGAGCGTGTAATTTTAGTTCAAATGTTGTTTAAATTGGATAAGGATTTATATATCATGAAAAAATATGACTTTTGCATAAAATTAAATGAATTTTTAGGTGTTAAGGGGATAATTAATTAATAATTTTTTATTTATTTTTCTTGTTTCAACTTGTCATAAATAGATTTTTGCATTAAAGAGCTTGATAGATAACATTCTTAGGGTTAATTCTATAGTTTGATAATTCTGACTATAAAATAATATCTAAATAGTTAAATTATTTTGATTAATTATGACTTTCTTAATCGATTTATTTATTTTTGCATTATGAAATATTTGAGGTGTAAATTTCCTCCCATGATTTATATGCATTACTATAGATCTAATTAGATGAAGACAAAACAAACAATTTAATTATATAATGTAGATCACTTTATAAGGAAAACACTTTTAATTTCTATTAAATGAATGAATAACAAGTACAAGTCCTCTCTAATGCTAAAAGAGTTTAAACAATCACATAGATGTGCTATGGTTAATACATTGGTTGCTTATTGGTGTTGTGGTCATGCTACATATTGGTAACTTGAAAACTTGGGGTTTCATGTAAATAATGAATACAGTAACTACAATAAATTGAATTTTTATTCACAATGTATTACACCAAAGCACTATTAACAGTTAAATAAAAAACATATTTCTAAGATACATAAATTGTAGAAATGATTGGATAGGAGGTTCATAATTTTGTTTAACTAGTGACAATCACTTTAAAGCACTCCTTGGGATTTTTGGAAGCGTTCCCATGTAGAATCAAATGAGCCAGAAGTGCCCTTGACTGGATAGGAAGCTTCAATGGCAATGCCACACAACCCTTCTTTAGGCACATGACCACCTCGCTTCATTCGAATGTACCCATCTTCTCCCCAATTGGGCCCCCATGAGTTCCTAACAATCCAATAATCTTTCCCATATCCTACCACCACCACACCATGGTCCAACTCTGTGCCACATTCTCCATCAAACACTCCCTGTATAACATAATACATGAATTTTAGAAAAATAATATATTTCTTGTAGGAGAGTTACTATATTCTATAGAAAAGTCTATTGGCTTGCCTTGGAGTAAAACTGAAAATCAGAACCACTTGCTTCGATGGCTACAGACACAGGCTGGTTAGCCACTGCTTTCTTCAAAGCATTCTCATCGTTAGTAGGCACATCTTCATAGCCATCAATAGTTACAGTGGGAGAGCTCACCTACAACATCAAAACACAATAATAAGACACATAAAAAAATAAAATGTTTTGTGTGTGCATGTGTAAAATCCTAGAGAATCAGTCATCACTTTGTACCTTGCTAAAAATAGGATGAGCACTTGATAGGACAATCTACCTATCTTTTTTAAATTTCAAAAATAGCAAACAAATATAAATGTTAGATAAAGGTTTATGAAGATAGAGGGAAGGATGTTCCCTCAAACTTCTTGTTCAATGTAAACCACCAACATCTTGTGGTCAATGTGTCAACACTTTATGGTGAGACCAACACGTCAATGGTTTAAACTCTTCTCAATCTTCTCATAGGTTAGGGTGCTTACTCTAGGTTGAGGTAAGAGCAGTAGAAATTGAAGATCCAAAAGATCTTTGTACAATATTAAGAAGAACAGTTTGCTGTCCATGATACTTTTGTGTAGATAAAGCAGACTATGATAAATAACCTTCAAATTAATAAACAATTTATCAACTATTTATTTTAAGCTCTCCCTAAGGGTTATAAAGAGTCTAAAAGACCTTGCCTAATAGAGGGGGCAATTTATTACATGCATTCCTCACCTAGTATAATAAAGTGCCTACTTTGGATAGTTTTTTCAACCATGTTAGTCGACTGCTCTCCCTCTTTCTATTGATCAAGTTCTAACTATAGAAAATAATCCTCAGTCCCCTCGATACAACTATTTACCTTACAATCTCCTCGTTCGGCCTCGTATGGATATATCTCTTCCTTACCAAGGCCCCCATTCTGTGCTATGAATTTAAAAGCGTCTTGCATTAGCCCTCCATTGCAGCCTTGGTTCTGCGTGTCACAGTCTACCAATTGTTGCTCTGACAAAGAAATCAAATTTCCCGTTTTGATTTGGTTTATGCCCTCCACAGCAGCCACCGTAGAAAATGCCCAACAACTCCCTGCAACCAAAAAGTAGAAAACAGTTGGTTGCTCAGGTCACAAGATATTATGATTGATAATGATTAAAAAAATTCAACAAATTCTTGGAAAAAGCTGTCGTTTTTATCACATCTCTGATTTTCTATCAATGATCTGTCATGTGAGTCTACTTTAATGATGAATAATGTATTATAAATGGTAAATCTATTTAAAATCTTCCAAGACAGCCTTTTAAAGAAAGTTAGACACAATTCAAAGTTAACAACAAACTTGCTGCCACACACAAACCAACATAATTACAATCAAATATTAATTTTAAAAATTTATTGTAATACATAAATCTGATTTCAAAAATTAGTTCTAAAAATCTTTTCCACATCTTTTTGTCAATGGACTTTTGGTTTGTTGACAAAATGAATGGTTCTAAATGAGCCCACTAGAGATTAAGTCTTATTGAGTGCAAGACCCTGACATCATAAGGGATGAGGCTGGGATCGTGCCTCGGAGGACTTTGGTGGAATGGATACCCCTCAGTCCTTGATGCTGGACCAGCTACACGGATATAGAGATTATAGAGCCATTTGAGAAACTACTTGCGTTGAGACAGAGATAGACAAATGAACAATACATAAACACCTCAATGTCTTAAGCCGTCGGTTCACTCCTTCGCATCTTTACCACTGTAGTATCATTAAACCTCCTACTCACCCCAATCAATATTCAGAACAACTATAACCCTATAATCCCCCCCTCCCCCAACTATCCTTAGAACTCCCACCCTAATATAGTTCCAGGCCCGGGTTGGGTGGGGATTAAAATTGCCCCTACTATTTTAAGGGGTAGGGGTGGGTAGGATAAGGAAGAGGAAATATTGATTGAGAAAGTCCAGGCATTCTATTCAAGGACGAGTTGGTGTCTGGTTAGTGCAGGTTGAAGAGGTTTCACATTAAAGACTCGTACTCCTCTAAAATAGCTAAAAATTATTTGTGAACGATATAAATTCCTCCATTAAAAAAAACTTAGATCTTACCGCATTGTCCTTGGTCTTTTACAGGTGTGACTGCGCCCTTAGTTCTCCAATCAACAGACTGTGGCAGGTGAGTTGCAGTGTGGTACATAAAGGAATTTGGTTCCTTGATCTTGCTGTGCCTCTCCAGCTTGGTTGCCAAATGCATCACCTTGAATTCATCGTTACTCAGGTCTGCAAACTTATTGAGCCTCAATTGATAAGACAGATTCTTCTTATTCACCATATCAATATACTTAACATTCTCTTTAAACACATGGAACTTCCTGGAGTGCTTGTTATCAATGATATCTCTGGTCTTGCCATGAAAGACTGCCCATTTTTCATAAAGATGTCGAAGGCTTATTTCCGACTTGAGATCATCTTCTGTAAAACCAGGACTATTCTTGTCCCAAACATTGGCATTTGCGCTCAGTGTTAAGCCCAAAAAAACCACCATAAACATAAAACAAACCATTCTTGCCATGGTTATTGCTATTGAGATACCAGACTTGAAATTGAATTGATGAAAAACGTTGCAGGCTGCACTGGTATTTGTAAGCAGAATTTGTGAGCTCTAGTGGCGTACAAGTTATTAGGAGCAATAAATGTTTAACAAATAACCAAACCCATAACTTCCTGCCACAGACTTCTCCCACTATGAATTCCAGTTGTTGAGAAAGAAGTCTTTACGAAGCAACTATTTTAATAAAGAGGTAAACGTTTTTTCTGGTCGACAGAGACCAAACAAGGCAATTACGTACGTTTTTATCAAGTTTTTGCTAGCACGCAACTCTCTACCAGACGAGGAAAGATCTTTGCCACACGATATCAATGAGCAAAAGATTAGTTTTTCATACCATCTTTTATATATTGTTGTGCTCTTTAGCTTTTGCCTTGAAATTGAGACGACCCACCTATACCCTGGAAGAGAATTAAAAAATGAGGTCAGTTAAGTGACGCCAATAGATCTTCACAAGGTCACGATAAGATTCAAAGATACGTGTACATTGGAAGTGATCCTAGGAGAGTTTGATCCCTTAAAGAAAAGAGAGCCACGATCTTCACTTATCTCCTATTGGGCTTTTCCAAGATTCAAGATGGAGTAAGAAGGGAATCTTTTATACTTGTAATGGTGAAATAGCATGCATATCCGGCTAATTTTTATTTAGTTTTGGTGTTTTAATATTTTAAGTTTAGTTATTCTTTTTTATATTGTTCAATCTATATTTATTTCTATCTATTTGTATTATTGGTCTAGATTTTTATTTATTCACTTTTGATCACGAGGTTTCATATTTCTTATTTTCGGGTCATTTGCACGGTGTATGGGAGTAATCCTACACAATGTGAATCTAACTTAAAATTTAAAAGATCAACTTTCACCCTTTTCTCAGAGCCATTGAGAGTTAGTCGACTTTGTACACATTTGTATGATTATTCATTATGTCTTGGTATTTAAAAACATTCATTTGAGCATTAATTCATCAACGAGTCATATATGCTTAATATTTGCATTTACAAGGAGCACTCTTAGGAATGCATGAAATTGGAACATTAAAAGGAACAATTTGTTGCATCAAAATCTTCAATTACATGTTGCATACCCTAATTTATTATGACCATAAAGTTGATCTAATCAAGGGGGTTGACCTAAGAGAACTTGGTCCTTTGATCTAGTGATCTCCCTATTTTTAAATACTATCAATTTTTTTTGACATGAGTAGAAGAGTAGAGATCACAATAAAATAGACCATAAAAGATTACAGAGTATCAAGTCAAAATCATGTGAGATGAAATGTTAGAGTGAAAATAGATTACCTACCTAGTTTACTTTTATCTGATACCTAGTAGACCTATTCACACTAGTTTAAGTTCACTTAGAGAGATATCTCACCTTTTGTTGAGCACCTTATGTGAACTCTACAAGTGTTCCCACACTTGTCCCAAGAGTCCTACATGTGTTTCACTTTTGGAGAGATAGTTGAAATTTTGATCCTACCTTCCCACCTCCTATCCTTGCCTTTATCTGTAAGGCTCTTTTGTACTTTTTATGCATTTGTATGATAATATGTTTATTTTACAATTTTTATTAAATTGTGAATTCTTTTTATATTGCAAGTTGATCTTGGCTACTGCAATATGGTATTATAGCTTTAAATCAACAAACAACTTCTCATTTTTAAGGGTTTTTGCTACAAAATTTTATAAGAGGTCTTGTGGAGCAAAATGAACAAGTTATTTTTGCTCAAAGGATCCAAAACTTATATTTTTATATACAACACTATATATATTTTGACAAAAAAAAAAAATTGTGTTTTTTAGTAAGCCATACAAAAATTTGTATAGTTTGTATGAGGTAAGTGTAGAAAGATGGGGACCAAAAAGTGGCCACACCACTTTTTGGTCCTATGAAATCTACATAACACGAGCATGTTATAACATAACGTGCTCGCATTTCCAAGAAGAAAAGAACCCCTCTCTCTTTATCTTCTCATTTCTCTCTACCTCAAACTATATACATGAAATAAATATTTATATATGGAAATTTATTTACTTTAAGATATATTTCATGTATATAGTTTCAAGATGTTTGAGAATGGTGTAAGAACTCTAGGAGTTATAATTTAGATTCTAGATTTTGGAAGATCTTATAATTTTTCAGACAATTAAATTTTAATAATCAACAACCTCCTATCATCTTTATCTCTCTCCCCTAATCTTTAGACCTCTCTCTCTCACCCTATCTCCATCACTTTCTCTACCTATCTCTCTATCTCACTCTCTCTCCCCTGAGCTCAAGACCTACCTCTCTATATTTACCTCTCCCTCATTCCCCTCTCTCTCTCCCCTCTATCTCCCCTAAGATCTAGACCTATCTAGATCTCTATCTCTCCCTATCTCCATCACTTTCTTTACCTCTCTATATCACTCTTCTCCCCTAAGCTCAAGACCTACCTCTCTATTTCTACCTCTTCCTCCTTCATTCTCTCTCTCTCTCTCCCTCCCTCTCTACCTCTCTCTCGCTCCCTCCCTCCCTCCTCCTCTCTCTCTCTCTCTCTCTCTCTCTCTCTCTCTCTCTCTCTCTCCCAACTTCTCTCTATATCCCCTTGTAATAACCCATTCCTAATTATTACTTAATTAATATTATTGTAAATGACACATGAATATACTCCAAATTAAAAGACATAACTAGTGCCTAAAGTCAATCATAGCTACACATGTCCATTTAAAATGAGTCAAAGATTCTTATATTCACTTCAAAATTCAAATTATAATATCAAGTTTGACTTGGCTCCTAAGGCCACAAAGTCATTACATTGTACACATTACACCAAGTACAAGAATGAATTACATCAAGTTACATCATAGACTATAATAGTCTTATGAACAACTAAGGTTCTCCTTGACACTCGCCTCCACTGGTGGACAAGAACATGGTTGAAGTGCTTCACCACCCAACCACGAAGCTTATGCTTCCCAGGTATTCTTCTAACTTGAAGAATGCCTAACGCTGCATGGAAATTTTAGCAAGAGAACAATCCGCAAGGTGGAATCTGGTGCATGCCCAAATATCAACATGCAATTTCTATCTACAAGTTAGAAAAGAAAGTGCATGATCTATGCTAGGAATAACATAGAGTGAAATCACAGAGTTCATTCATACATACATAATGAACTATATTTCTTGGCCAAGCATAATAAATGTGTTGCAACAACAACAAACAAAAGGTTTTGGTAAAGCAAACCAATACTCTTTGTACCCCATTTTGGCACCCATCCTAGAAGATAACTTTCTACTATAACAACTACCTACCCTATAGCAACAACTACCCATAGGTGCTCTAGTCACCTAAGGTATCACTATTATGTTCAAGTGTTTAAAATATTCTTTCACAAATGTCTTCAAAAGAAGAAACAAAATACTAATTATACTCTAAACATAAATCAGATTTATGATTCATAGAGTAATTCAACAATCAGACATATTATTCTCATGGCTATTATCTACTTATCATCTTAAATATTTTTTTTTTAAAAATGTACTAAAAACAAAAAGAAGGTATGTCACAAGTATGTGTATGTACATAGACAAAGTCTATGTGCATACACATGTATATGTGCCTACTAATGTTAAAGTTTGTGCATACATTCTAAAATAATCATTAATTCAAATTGCAATCTTAAAATAGTATTCCAATTGATGTTTCTTTGTCAAAATAAAGAAAACAAAACAAGTCTATGCTAACAATTTCAAACATACTGTTATTGCATTCTCACTACTATGTTTCTCTAACATTGTTGTTTACATAAGAACATTCATTGTTGGAACATAATAAATATCGGTTCCTACTAAATAGTTATAAAACAAGTTGTTTACATATGAACATTCCTTGTTTGAACAAAATAAATACTGTGAACCTACTAAACAATTATAAAACAAGTTGTTTACATATGAAAATTCATTGTTTGAACAGAATAAATATTGTTTCCTACTAAACAATTATAAAGCAAGTTGTTTACATATGAGCATTCATTGTTTAACAAAACAAGTATTGTTTCCTACTAAACAGTTTAATGTGCAAGGTTTTTTTAGTTATAAAGTTAACTTTATACAATAAACAGTATCGTTTATAAAATATTATTCACTGTTTACATCATTTCAACACTATTTTAGACTAAACAGTTACATTTAATGACAAAAAATATCATTTTTCCAACAAAACATACGTTGTTTACAACTTCTTATTGTTGTTCCAAGTTGTTTATATGCCAAATAACAATTTTAAATTTAACCGTTCACTTGTTTTAAAAACAGAACGGGTTGTTCCCCAAAGAACTAAAAGAAAATAACAATACTATTTTTCCAGTAACAATATTATCTATAGCTTCCTTTTTGCCAATTTTTCAAGCAAGCCAAGAGATTTCTCTAACAATCATATAGCCCTATTTATACATAAAATAAAATGTCTAATATTCATATTGAATAGCTTTCATCCCTGAGAAGCATTTTGCAGTATAACAATGTAAAGAATCTAAGTTGGTCATGCTTGTCGAGATAAAACTTAGACAAGTATTTAGTCATTAAAAAGTCATCGAAGTTTCAAGTTCTAGCAAAACTCATGCCTTTCGAGTTTATACTTACATTCTCGGATCATTCTAATCGATCGTTTATATTGGTCTGGTGCATTCTTCTAGCAACAATAAGATGCACAGATTCGAGCATAAAGACATGTTGGTTTCACCATAAAAATTCGACATGCAAGAGTCTTGGTATTAAGGAAATTTGTCCTTTGATCTCACCGATCAAACTCTACTTGGGTTTATTGGATTTAAGCCAAGATTTCACCACCTTTCCTCTTGGAAGAGGCAACATTATATTACAAACATTTCAATTTAAGCCTTAGTTTAACCGACCATATATCAGCCCAGTTGATATAATGAAAGCAACACATATAAACAACAAAACATAGGGTGATTACCCCTATTCAAGGAATCAATGGTCGATCCTCCTTATTATAAAAACACCATAAAAATGCAGAGATTCAAATTTAAAGATTCTAAATAGTCATCACATGACTGACACGAAGGTGTGAACTAAAGAACAAACATACATAAGAGATCCTAAGGCTTTCATAAAATAATGAATCAATAGAATGGGAAGCTTTCATTCAAACAATAATAGAAATGATAAAGGAAAATCGAGTCTTCTTTCTATGAAATCGATTTACTTGATAGATCGATGCTTTGTGAGAGTTTGCCTATTGATTTTTCCCTCTCCCACGAGCTCTTTCTCTGTTTTTTCTTTCCCCAAACAAACTTCTTCACTAAGCTTTTTCGCCCATTGCCTATGTATACAAAATGGAAACAACATATTATTTTTGCATGTTCTCTAGTGGAGGCATTATTGCCTTACCGTCGACCACTACATGTTTGAATATTACTATTAATTTCATGGCAGACCACATCCTCCAATAGCTTAAATTTGATTTTCAACATTATGATATTAGAGCATTATCGGTTTTCGAATTGAATTTGATTTGAATATGCATTCGTATATATGCATATGTATGTGTAATATATATATATATATACATATATGTTTCTGTGTATTTAAGTGGTTTCATTCACATTTACCACATATTCTATTAATGTGTTTATTTATACATTTATATATATATATACATTTATGTATAAGTTGTTTGTTTGGAATGACTTATTTAAGTTTCATACACTATTATTTAAAACAAAGAACTTGAATTTTCTTTACGATACTTGCTTTCATTTCTTTCAAACACAAAGTTTAAGTAGACAAATTTTAATCTATACGCCATTCATTTTCAAACACTGAAACAATTCAAATCAAGAAATTAAGTACTTCTATATATGCAAAAATAGTTCAAATGCTAGTCATCATGTCATTGTGGTGTGTGCACCTAGATTCCAATTGGCTTATCATTCGATCTAGCTAAACAATCCTTCTTCAACCATGTTCTTGTCCTTCAACTTGTCACCCTACAACTGCACACACTTGCACTTGCAAATTGATCAGTAATGTTCAATTCTTGGTAACATACAAAATAAATTTTCAAAAGTTCACAAAGTCAACATTACTCAACTTCTTTCATTCAATTTTTGAACATTCCAGGATCTCCATTTAATTTTCAATTGAATTTCTTCAATAATTCGATTTACCATATTATGATAAATATGCAATAAAATTGGGTTATGACATCCTTCCCCTCTTAGAAGAGACATCATCCTAATGTCTAATAAGTCAAAATAAAAGAACATCATATCAAATTTTGAACAGACATATCTATTTCAACATCACATCAAAAATATATGTCTATTTCAACATCACATCAAAATGTATATGTCTATTTCAACAACACATCAAAAATATATATGCCTATTTCAACATCACATCAAAATGTATATGTCTATTTCAATATCCCATCAAAATGTATATGTCTATTTCAACATCACATCAAAAATATATGTTTGTTTCAAAATCACGTCAAAATGTATATGTCTATTTCAACATCACATCAATATATATGTCTATTTCAACATCAAAAATTTAAAACATGAAATATCATAGTATCTAAATCCAAAAAAAGTTAAACAAAATTATTGAGTTCCTTGTTCAAGAAAGCAAATGTGGAAAGGAGCGTTATATTTCTTCTGCATCCTCCCAAGTAGCACTGTCCTCTGAGTACTGGTCCCATTGAACCTTAAATTGAGCAATATCTTTGCTCCGTAACTTAACGTTGTGTCTATCCAGGATTCTAATGGGCTCCACTAGCACCACTCTTGGATCTTGTACCTAGATTGCCAATCAAGTACATGAGTCACATCAGGATGATATGGCTTAAGCAAATAAACATGAAACACATTATGAAGTCACACCAAAGTAGGTGGTAGAGCTAGTCTATAAGCAACTGGGTTAATCACTTCCAAGACTTCAAATGGTCCCACACATCTTGGGGCCAACTTGGAAGACTTTCCAAAAGCAATAAAACTTTTATGAGGTTTAACTCTCAAGAAAAAATTATCCCTTGTTGTGAATTGTCTAAGAGTTTGGTTCTTGTTGGCATAGCTCTTCTATCAGTCTATCGCCTCTTTCAATCTGCTCTTAATGACCCTCATTTTTTCTTCCATTTCCTTAAGCATTTTAGGTCCTACTATGATCTTTTCCTCCAATTTATCCCAACTGATGGGGGTACGACACTTTCGCCCATACAAGGCTTCAAAAGATGCCATGCCTAAGGATGTATGATAGGAGTTGTTGTAAGAAAACTCTACCAAAGATAAATATTCTTCCCATTTATACTATTGGTCTATACAATACATTCAAAGGAGGTCTTCGACTACCTGATTCACCCTCTCTGTCTACTCGTTAGTCCAGGAGAATGATAAGCCGAGCTGAAATTCAATTTGGTCCCCAACGTAGCATTCAAGGTCATCCAAAACCTTGAGGTCATCTATGTGTCCCTATCAGAAATGATAGTCTGTGGCACTCCATGCAAGCAGAAGATATCCTGGACAAATTTCTTAGCCAGGGTCAATGATCCATCCTTAAGGTTTCTTAGGATGAAGTGCACAACCTTATTCAACTTATCAATCACGACCAAGATAACATCATTCTTATTCTTGCTTAATGGCAACCCCTGTACAAAATCCATACTAATCACCTACAATTTACACTCAATTATGTCATGAGGATACAATAACCTGGCTGGGTGTGCATGCTCAGCCTTGACTCGTTGGCACTCCAAGCATCTGGCTATGAACTCCACTACACTGTTCTTGAGTTTAGACCAAATATATAGAGTCTTCAACTCCACGATCATCTGGATACTCCGGGGTATCCTAAATAAGGTGCATTGTGAACTTCTTCTAAAATCAACTTTCTCAGCTCTCCAGAGTCAAGAATATACATTCTTCTCTGGTATCCCAAAATACCATCCGGTTCGATCTCATACCCATCAAACAGATGATCCGAAGGATTTGTTGCTAGGGCGTTCTTCACTCTCTCATAGTGCTCATCCTTTAGCAGATTCTAAATTACCTACTGCCTCAAGTTAGACCTTGTTGAGATCATGGTTGTCATATTTCTTCATCTACTAAGAGCATCAACCAATCCATTCTCTTTACCTTTTATATATTCAATTCCAAAGTCATACTCACTAAGGAATTCTAGCCACCTTCTTTGCCACACATTAAGGTTTGGCTGGGTAAATATGTATCTCAACCCCAAGTGGTCTGTCTTGAGTTTAAACGGATTTCCCAAAAGATAATACCTCCACATATGTAAGGCATGAACTATGGCTGCCAATTCCAAATCATGAGGCATGTAGTTCACTTCATGTTGCTTGAGCTTCCTTAATTCATATGCTACCACTTGTTCATCTTGCATTAATACTACTCCCAATCCCTCTCCTGAAGCATCTATGATTATTGTGAATCTTCCGTTAGGATTAGGGATATTCAGCACTAGTACTATCATGAGCCTCTCCTTCAGGAGTTGGAATGCATGCTCGCATTTCTCAGTCCATTCAAACCATGTTCCCTTTCTTTGGAGTGAGGTAATAGGAGATCCAATTTGGGAGAACCCTTGCACAAACTTCCTATAGTATCCTGTGAGGCCCATGAAGCTACAGACTTCTGACACATTCTAAGGCACTGGCCATTCCACAATTGCCTTGATCTTCTCAGGGTCTACGGAGACTCCTTCAGCTGAAATGATATGGCCCAAATAGTGCACTTTGTCCTGATAGAATGAACACTTGGACAACTTCCCAAAGAGTTTCATTTCCCTCAGTCGCTGAAAAACTATCCTCAAATATCTATCATTCTCTTCAACAATCTTAAAGCAGACTAAAATATCGTCAATAAAGATCAGATCAAAGTCATCCAAGTAGTCTCTAAATACACTATACATAAGGTTCATAAAGGTTGTAGGTGCATTAGTTAAACCAAAAGGTACCACTATGAACTCGTATTGCCTATACCAAGTTCTAAATGCATTCTTTGGAATATCTTCTTCCTTAATCCTCAATTGATGGTACCTTGACTTGAGATCTATCTTGGATAACACCATCGCTCCCTTCATTTTATCAAACAATTCATCAATCCTTGAGAGTGGATACCGGTTCTTGATGGTAACCTTGTTCAACATCCGATAATCTATATGTAGATGCAAAGTTCCATCCTTCTTTTTCACAAAAATAACTAGCGCTCCCCAAGGAGACGCACTAGGTCTTATAAGTCCCTTATCTTGCTAAAGGTCTCTGCATTCCACATACCTCAATTGGGTTTCCATAATCATCTAGACATTTGACCACCTTATCCTCACAGTTCACTAAAGACTTATGCTTAGTTAACCAATTTGTTCCCAAAATTATATCATATGAGCCTAAGGGTGCCACGTACAAGTTGACCTGAGTTTGAAAGGTTGGAAGCTCTAACTCACTGTAAAAGAGATAGGTATCTACCCTCTGCTCTGCTCGATTACCATACTAGACTATCCATGAATTTTCCATGTATCTTGGTCTAATGGGTATCTTAGATATTATTCTAGGATCTATAAAACATTCAGTAGCTCCAGTATCAATTAAGATAGAGACAAATTGGCTATAGAGCTTACCTGTTAGCTGAATTGGCGAAGCTTGATACTCGACCTGTCTATTATCCACTGGAGTGTGGATCTGGTGATGTTGAGTCTGTTGATAGCTTCCTTCCTTCCACAAATTAGACTGTTGACGATAATTCGAGGCATAATGGTTGCCTCCACAAGTATAGCATCCATCTCAAGGTCCTTTGTGACCTCCTGACTTGTCCTCTCTAAAGCCCTTTTTCTTACAGTTGTCCTTTCCCTTGCCTTTGTTTGCTTTCTTGTTCTTTCCACCACTACCATCTTCACCCTTTTCCTATGATTCACTTCCCCTCTTGAGATTGCAGATTTGATGGCTCTTATCTCCCTTATAAAATTTATTCTTCCCATACCGAGACTTAGAACTTGAGTCGCTACGAAGATTGGATAACTGTTGCAGCTTCTGTTCCTGTTTGGTGGCTTTTTGGAAAACTTCATGGTTTGAGGTTCATACATATCCACCTTAGCTCCTATGTGAGGTTTGAGTCCCATTATAAAATTTTGGATATGGAACCATTCATCTCCCTAATATTGGGTCACATATTTCAATAGGTTGGTGAACTTTTCCCAATACTGAATGACAATCATATTTCCTTGGGTTAAGTTATGAAATTCCATCACTTTCTTGTCAAAGAAAAGTTGCAGTAACCATCTCTTCCTGAAATCTTGGAAGAAGAGTTCCCAAGTGATCTCAGCAGGCTGTAGGTTTCGTTCTAACTTCTCATTATCTCACCAAGTCGCTTCACTTGACATCTCATAATTTTCATATGCATACATCCCTCAACATAGAAGACATACACATTCATGCATAACACACCCACATTTTAGAGTCCCCTCATTGAACAAACCAAAATATCATTTTATTTTATTTATATTTAAGGTGAGTCAATAGACCCTTATTTACAATGGGCTTCTTGTTACATCATTCCAATTTCTTGGCTTCAAAAAGAGGACATTCCTCTAGGTCATCATCTGAGTTTACATCAAACTTTACAGAAGAGGATGGTTGAGCTTGCAAGCTCTCCTTTTCCTCTTTAGTCAACAAGGGTGCATTGGTTCCACACCCTAGAGACTAGTCCCAGATTGTGGAAATATTTTTGATCTTAGGTGTTCGCTTCTCCTCAATCTTCAAGCCTCTCTCTATCTTGAGTCATGTAAGAGCTTGAGCATCATCAATAATTTATGTTGGAACCCCCACCTTGATGTGTTCTTCCTTTACGTCATTCTTATGTGAGGTTCTAACAATTTTCCCTTTCCTTTGTCCTACCTTCGACCTTCCCATTCTTGCATTCAATTCAGGTTCGGTCAATTCTAAGGACTTCTAAATTTTGGGTCAAGGATCAACTACCCTAGTCACTATGGTAGACTCAAAGGCCTAGAGTTGAACCTTGAGCTCTGATACCAAATGCAATAACCCATTCCTAATTATTACTTAATTAATATTACTGTAAATGACACATGAATATAATCCAAATTAAAAGACATAACTAGTGCCTAAAGTCAATCATAGCTATACATGTCCATTTAAAATGAGTCAAAGATTCTTATATTCACTTCAAAATTCAAATTACAATATTAGGTTTGACTTGGCTCCTAAGGCCACAAAGTCATTACATTGTACACATTACATCAAGTACAAGAATGAATCACATCAAGTTACATCATAGACTATAATAGTCTTGTGAACAACTAAGGTTCTCCTTGACTCTCGCCTCCACTAGTGGACGAGAACATGTTTGAAGCACTTTACCGCCCAACCATGAAGCTTATGCTTTCATGGTATTCTTTCGACTTGAAGAATGCCTGACCTTGCACGAAAATTTTAGCAAGAGAACAATCTGCAAGGTGGAATCTGGTGCGTGCCCAAAAATCAACATGTAATTTCTATCTACAAGTTAGAAAAGTAAGTTCATGATCTATGCTAGGAATGGCAAAGAGTGAAATCACAGAGTTCATTCATACATACATAATGAACTATATTGTTTGGTCAAGCATAATAAATGTGCTGCAGAAACAACAAACAATAGGTTTTGGTAAAGCAAACCTATACTCTTTGTACCCCATTTCGGCACCCATCCTGGAAGGTAACTTTCTACTATAACAACTATCTACCCTCTAGCAGTAATTACCCATAGGTGCTCTAGTCAACTAAGGTATCACTATTTTGTTCAAGTGTTCTTTCACAAATGTATTCAAAAGAAAAAACAAAATACTGAATTATACTCTAAACATAAATCAGATTTATGATTCATAGAGTAATTCAACAATCAGTCATATCATTCTTATGACTATTATCTACTTATCATCTTAAGCATTTTCCTTTTTAAAATGTACTAAAAACAAAAGAAGGTATGTCACAAGTATGTGTATGTACACAGATGAAGTCTACGTGCAGACACATATATGGCACATACACATATATGTTCCTACTAATGTTAAAGTTTGTGCATACATTCTAAAATAATCATTAATTCAAATTGCAATCTTAAAACAGTATTTTAATTGACGTTTCTTTGTCAAAATAAAGAAAACATAACAAGTATATGCTAACAGTTTCACACATACTGTTATTGCATTCTCACTACTGTGTTTCTCTAACATTGTTGTTTACATAGGAAAATTCATAGTTGGAATAGAATAAATATTGTTTCCTACTAAACAATTATAAAACAAGTTGTTTACATATGAACATTCCTTTTTTGAACAGAATAAATATTGTTTCCTACTAAACAGTTATAAAATAGGTTGTTTACATATGAACATTCATTGTTTGAACATAATAAATATTGTTTCCTACTAAACAATTATAAAACAAGTTGTTTACATATGAACATTCATTGTTTAACAAAACAAGTATTGTTTCCTACTAAACAGTTTAATGTGCAAGGCTATTTTAGCTACAAAGTTAACTTTATACAACAAACAGTTTCGTTTATAAAAGATTATTCACTGTTTACATCATTTCAACATTGTTTCAGACTAAATAGTTACATTTAATGACAAAAAATATCCTTTTTCCAATAGAACATACACTATTTACAACTTATTATTGTTGTTCCAAGTTGTTTAGATGCCAAATGGCAATTTTACATTTAATTGTTCACTTGTTTTTAAAATAGAATGGGTTGTTCCCCAAAGAATTGAAAGAAAATAACAATGTTGTTTTGCTAGTAACAATATTATCTACAACTTCTTTTTTCCCATTTTTTCAAGCAAGCAAAGAGATTTCTCTAACAATCATATAACCCTATTTATACATAAAACATAATGTCTAATATTTAGATTTGAACATCTTTCATCCCTAAGAAGCATTTTGCAGTATAACAATGTAAAGAATCTAAGTTGGTCATGCTTGTTGAGATAAAACTTAGACAAGTATTTAGTCATTAACAAGTCATGGAAGTTTCGAGTTCTAGCAGAACTCATGCCTTCTAAGTTTATACTTACATTATCAGATCATTCTAATAGACCATTTATATTGGTCTGGTGTATTCTTGTAGCAACAATAAGATGCACATATTCGAGCATAAAGACATGTTGGTTTCACCATAAAAATTTGACATGCAAGAGTCTTGGTATTAAGGAAATTTGTCCTTTGATCTCACTGATCAAACCCTACTTGGGTTTATTGGATTTAAGACAAGATTTTTCCACCTTTCCTCTTGGAAGAGGCAAAATTATATTAAAAACATTGTAATTTAAGCCTTAGTTTAACCGACCATATATCGGCCCAGCCAATATAATGAAAGCAACGCATATAAACAACAAAGCATAGGGTGATTACCCCTGTTCAAGGAATCAGTGGTCAATCCTCCATATTATAAAAACACCATAAAAATGCAAGATTCGGATTTAAATATTTTGGATAGCCATCACATGGCTGGCATGAAGGTGTGAACTAAAGAACAAACATACTTAAGAGATCCTAAGGCTAGGCTTAGCTATGGAAGCTAGTTGCAAGGCTTCAAAATAAAACCCATATGACACTGGCCATGGGTCGGGCGACCCAAGACTTTGGTCGATACCACACAAATAGACTCAAGGCCGTGATATTTCAACATGAATTCACATTATAGTAAAATAATGAATTGATAGAATGGGGAGCTTTCATTCAAACAAGAATAGAAATGATAAAGGAAAATCGAGTCTTCTTTCTATGAAATCAATTTACCTGATAAATCGATGCTTTGTGAGAGTTTGCCTATTGATTTTTCCCTCTCCTATGAGCTCTTTCTCTTCTTTTTCCTTCCCCAAACAAACTTCTTTGCTGAGATTTTTTCGCCCATTACCTGTGTATTCAAAATGGAAATAACATATTATTTTGCATGTCTCTGGCGGAGGCATTATTGCCTTACCGTCGACCACTACATATTTGAATATTACTATTAATTTCGTGGCAGACCACGTCCTCCAATATATAATTTGATTTTCAACAGTCCGATATTAGTGCATTATCAATTATCGAATTGAATTTGATTTGAATATGCATTTGTATATATGTATATGTACGTATATATATATATATATATATATATATATATATATATATATATATATGTTTCCATGTGTATTTAAGTGGTTTCATTCACATTTACCATGTATTCAATTAATGTGTATATTTATACATTTATATATATATATACATGCATTCATGTATAAGTTGTTTGTTTGGAATGACTTATAAGTTCCATACACTATTATTTAAAACAAAGAAATTGAATTTTCTTTAGGATACTCGCTTTCATTTCTTTCAAACACAAAGTTTAAGTAGACAAATTTTAATCTACAAGCCATTCATTTTCAAACACTAAAACAATTCAAATCAATAAATTACATTCTTCTATATATGCAAAAATAGTTCAAATGCTAGTCATCATGCCATTATGGTGTGTGCACCTAGATTCCAACTGGCTTACCGTTCGATCCAGCTAAACAATCCTTCTTCAATCGTGTTCTCATCCTTCAACCTTTCACCCTACAACTGCACACACTTGCACTTGCAAATTGATCAGTAACGTTCAATTCTTGGTAACATACTATATAAATTTTCAAAAGTTCACAAAGTCAACATCAGTCAACTTCTTTCATTCAATTTTCAAATATTTCAGGATCTCCATTTAATTTTCAATTGAATTTCTTCAATAATTCGATTTACCATATTATGATAAATATGCAATAAAATTGGGTTATGACACCCCTCTCCCTTTGTATCTATCTACCTCTCCCTTCGTCTCTCTCCCTCTGTTTCTCTTTCTCTCTCTCTTACTTCTCCTTCACTCACTCCCTACCTCTCTCTCTCTCTCCCTCGCACCCTCCCTCCTTCCCCCTCTCTCTCTCTCCTTCCCTCTATACTTCTCTCTATCTACCCTATCCCTCATTACATCCCTCTCTTGAGGTAGGTAGGTAGAGAGAGAGGGAAAGGAAGGAGGGAGGAAGGAAGGGGAGAGAAACATGTGAGATAGAGAGGGAAAGGTAGGGAGGGAGGGAGATAGGAATATGGAGGGAGGGGAGGGAGAGGTAGGTAGAGAGAGAGGGAGAGGGTAGATAGAGAGTAGATAGGGAAGGGAGGGATGTAGAGAGGTGAGAGAGAGAAGAAGAAGAGAGGGAGGGAGAGATAGGGGTAGGGAAGGATGGAATGAGAGGTAGAGAGGGAAAGAAGGGGAGCAAGATGTAGAGAGGGGGGAAAGAGAGAGAGGTGAGAGAGAAGTAGGTGCCAGTATAAAATTTAAACACTATACACTAATCCCTAAATCCTAAGCCCTAAACCTTGAACCATGAGTAATTTAGAGAAAGAGATGAATTTAAGATGGAGAGGTAGAGAGGGGGTAGGGAGGGAGGGAGGGGAAGGTGGAGAGGGGAGAGAGAGGTGAGATAGAGGTAGGTATAACCTTAACCCTCAGGGTAAATAGAGATAAGTAGAGAGGGGATGAGGCAAGGAGGTAGAGGTAGAGAGAGAGAGAAATAAATAAAGAGAGAGGGAAGGATGATGAGAGAGTTAGAGATAGAGAAGAGAGAAGGAGAGAGAAGAACAGGGGAGATAGAGAGAGACAAAGAGAGGGAAGGAGGGAAGGTGAGAGAGAAGAAAATGGGAGATAGATAGTGAAAGAGAGAGAGAGAGAGCACAAGAGGGAGATTAAGAGAGAGGATAAAGATGTGAGATAGAGAGAAGTACAAAGGAAAGGAAGGAGGGAGAGGTATGTAGAGAGGGGTATGGAGGAAGGGAGATGTAGGTAGAGAGAGAGGTAGAGGGGAGATAGAGATAAGTAGAGAGGGAAGGAGGGTGAGAAAGAGGTAGAGGGAGGAGGCAGAGGGGGAGAGAGAGGGAGGGAGGGAGGGAGAGTTAGGGTGGTAGAGAGAGGGGAGGAGAGGGTAGATAGAGAGACGTAGAGAGAGAGGTGAGATAGAGAGTAAAGAGGGAAGGAGGGAAAGAGTGATTGAGGGAGGGATAGGTATGTAGAGAGATAGTGGTAGGGAGGGAGTGAGAGGTAGTTAGATGGGAGATAGATATGGAGATAGAGAGAGGTGATATGGATAGAAGTAGAGAGGGAAGGAGAGAGACAGAGACATAAACAAAGATAAATACATAGAGACAAAGACAAAGAGAGACACAAATGAGAGTAGATAGGGAGGGAGGATAAAGAGAGACATAGAGAGTGAAGTAGGATGAGAGAAAATGAGAGAGGTGAGATAAAGAGTGAAGGAGAGAAGTCGAGAGAGAGAGAGAGGTAGAAAGATATAGAAGAAGAGGGGAGATAGATAGCAAGGGAGGGAGGGAGGGAGAGAGACAGAGGGAGATACAAAGGGAGAGACATAGAGGTAGAAAGAGAGAGAGGTTGGATAGAGAGAAGTAGAGAGCGAGAGAGATCATAGGAGGGAGAGAGAAATATATACAGTGTGGAGAGAGATGTGAGATATGGATAAGTACAAAGGGAAGGAAGGAGGGAGGGAGATGGAGAGAGAGGTGAGACATAGGTAAGTACAGAGGGAAGGAAGGAGGGAGGGAGATGGAGAGAGAGAGTGAGGGATGGTCGTATGGAAAGGTATGTAGAGAGAGTGGTAGGGAGGAAGGGAGATGTAGGTAGAGAGAGGTAGAGGGAAGATAGAGAGAGAGAGAGGGAGAGAGAGAGGTAGGTAGAAAGTGAGAGGAGAGGGGAGATAGAGAGAAGTAGAGAGCGAGAGAAGGAGGGAGGGGGCGAGAGAGAGGGGTAGGTGGAAAGTGAGAGGAGAGGGGAGATAATAAGTAGAGAGAGATAAGATTTCAAGAGAAATAGAGAGGGATGGGGAGTGAGGGAGATGGAAATAGAGGGATGGAGGGAGGGAAATGTATGCAGAGAGAGACATGGTGAGGAATGAAGAGGTAGGTAGAGTGAAAGGGAGGTAAGGAGAGGGAGGGAGGGAGCGAGGGAGGGAGAGGTAGGATGGTAGAGAGAGGGGGAGGGAGAGATAGTTATAGAGAGAAATGGAGAGGGTAGATATAGATAATTAGAGAGGGGAAATAGAGATAAGTAGAGAGGAGAGATAGAGAACAGTAAAGAGGGAGGGAGAGAAGTAGGATGGTAGAGAGAGGAGGGAGAGGGTAGATAGAGAGAAGTAGAGACCGAATGTGAGAGAGAGAGAGGAGACAGAGAGAGTGCAAAGTAGAGAGAGATGAAGGGGGAGAGATATAGGTCTAGTGCTTTGGGGGAGATAGAAAGAGTGAGATACAAAGAGAGAGCAACATGATAGGAGCCCGTTGATTACTAAAATTTGACTAAATCTTAAAAAAAATAAGATCTTCCAAAATCTAGAATCTGCATTAACTATTTCTCTTAATAAATCATATAATATTAAGGTTATAAATATTTGTGAACGTATAGCAACAACATAACATGTACCATTATACCCACTACCACCTAAATTCCTAGTTACATCAATTTCTAGAGTAAGAATAAACATAAGACCCACTTAATATAAATTAATTTTGAATAAGATAATCTCATTATATTAGTTAAAGATCTAATCCATAATATTTAACAAGAACCCTACTTCAATTTTCATTAAACCCCTTTACTTCTATTTATCACTACATATGACAAATCCTAGAGATCCGAAACTATTCTCAAACATCCTAAAACTATATATACATGAAATATAACTTAAAGTATAAGAAAATAAGTGTCCATATATAAATGTCTTTTGTACTTAAATATTTATTTCATGTATATAGTCTGAGGAAGAGAAAGAGATATTTTTTCTTCTTGAAAATATGAGCATGTTATAGCGTGCTCATGTTATTATCAACCCACATGGTTGGACTTACATGTCAATGATCGTAGATGTGTTTTTGGAAAATTCTAAAAGAATGACACAATGCCAAGTGTTCTCTCCATTTGTTTTGCACGTAATGCCAAGTTAAAAAAATAACATAGTAACATTGAGCTACCTCTTAGCTTTCTAACCATGTAATTTTTTCTACATTTCAAATATTATAAGGTTTTGATCTTTAATTTTTTTTGCTATTGTCTCCATTTTTGGTCAAAAACCTACATATAGTATTTTTTATCTCATTTTTAACTCGTTCATCGAAATTTGAAATAAATATTTTTTTTAGAAACTAGATTCCATTCTTTCAATAGTCATTTTTTAATTTTTGATTACTTTCAAAAAAAATTGGGGGGGAGCATGCTCAATTTTTTTAGGATGTGTCCACTTCTAAAATTAGTAAAAAAACATATATTCATTAAAAATTATTAGAAAAATCGAGCATAAACTACAGGGTGTTAGCTAAGTTTTCATTAAAATAATTTTTGAAATACTAAAAAAGTCAACATTTTAGAGAGGCCACACCAAATGCTATGTTATGTTTTTTGATAAAAAACAAGAGAACTTTGTGTGGCCCCTTAGTTGAACCCCTTAATCTCCACCCTTTAAAAAAAAATAGTAGTTTAGAAAGTAGATTCAGAGCACTATGACTCTTTTTGTTGTTGTGTCTTCAAATTTTGAGTGTAAATATCTCCAGTTTCTCATCCAAGATCAGTTTTTACTGATTTTAGAAAGAAAAAAAGTGGCCATTTATGACCCCCTTTTAGTCTCCCATTTCCTTGCACATACCCTACAACCATATGGCTCTTGTACCATCTATAGTGTCTTAGGTTTTGAAACAAGTCATCTAGATTTGAATTTTGTGTAGGTCTTGATGTACATTTTTTAAATATTATTTTTATTATGCAAGGTACACCCTTACATAGGACTAATGACACCTATCAACCTATATAGGGCTGACACTTGTAGACATCAATTTAGCTCCTATTTTTAATCCAATGGGAATTTCTTTTATATTTTGGTTAATAGACATTTCAATATTTACCTACAACCACTTATCACCACTAGCATTAAGAGTTCGTTGCCAACTATCGATTGCTATGCCATTGTGGCCCTCCCTCCTCTACGCTACCATGGCTCTCATGCTTTGAGCACTCCACCTTAGTAAAGCACCTCTCAATGGTGATGCAACACCACCTAAGCACCACCATTTCACCGCCTACCTAAGTGGCACTACCCATGTGACCACCAAGGCCAAAAAATTGCCTCTTAAAGGGGCACTTTTTTGGGCCATAACTTGCACCCAAAGAGTCAAAATTTTGACTTCTAATAGGTTTTGGAAAGCTATTTTTGAGCTATTCACTTCTATGTAATTAATTTTTTGAGATTGTTGTAATTTTCTATAATTTGCCTCCAAACCTTTTCTTTTTTCTTTTTTGGACAATTTGTTGACATGACATAACTTTTGCCCATGATGTTGAAAATTGACCTTTTTTGTTTGAAATTTATTAGAAAATAATAAGGAATTTAATGGTACATGTAATTTTTTTCTTTTTATAGTCTATTTTTTAAGAAAATTATAAAAGTATTGTATGTTATAAAAGGTTGATTTAGGTTTCCAAAATGCACAAATATACTCCAAACTTGTAATTTCTTTTTTGAGACACATTTTATAACATTATTTTGATATGATCTTCCATATTCTAATATGATATGTGACATTGTTTGTTCTAACACTCCATGGTATAGTGACATTTACAAATGTCTTCGAAACCAAATCATCCCTCCTGACATTTTATCCACCAAACATAAGTCCCTTATCCAATGTGCATCTCATTACACCCTCCTTGGTGGCATGTGTTACTGTAGGGTTTATGATCAAACTTTTCTTAGATTTCTCAATTCATATGAAGCTAACCTTACACTTCAAGAATTCCATGATGGAATTTTTGGTAATATAAATAGCATGTTCCTAGCTAAGAAACTCCATCACACAAGATATTATTGGCCTACTATGGAATTTGATGCCTGTCAATATATGAATAAATGCCTTTCTTGTCAAAAACATGGAGACCTAATTCATGCACCCTATAAATCTCTTAAACCTATCACCACTCCATGGACCTTCTCTACATGGGGCCTTGATCTCATTGGAAAATTAATCCCACCTTCTCCAAAAAACACAAGTTTATTATTACCACTATCAAGTATTTCACCAAATGGGTTGAAGAAATTCCACTGACTTTCATCACTTTCACCATCGACATCCAAATTTCTAAATTTATCCTTAACCATCTCATTTTTCATTTTGGCATTCCTTCCACCATCATTACATACAATAGAAAATCCTTTAAAAATCATGCATTGAAATCCTTATATGACAAATTCCATATTAAGCACAAGTGGTCCACCACATATTACCCCCAAGGAAACAATCAAGTCAAGGTGTCCAATAAAACCATCATTAAGGTCCATAAGAAAATTTTTAATGATTTTGGTTGTGATCAGCACCCTCAACTTAATCCCACCCTTTGGGCCTATCACATCGACATTTTTACTTCATAGGTGTCACTCCATATTCACTTGTCTATGGTGTCAAAGCAATATTATTAGTTGAGGTCAATCTACCCTCTTTGTGTGTCTCTTAATGTAATCTCATCTTAGAGGAGGATTACCATGCAACACAATTGTATGAGCTATAAATTCTATAGAAGCAACATCTTACCACTCTCAATCACCTTAAATCATACCATCATATTAGGTTGTGTTGTGGCTATAACAAACACATTTTTACTAGAGAGTTTGAGATTGTCCAGAACTTGTTCTTAAGGCCCAAGATAGGGATAAAAAGCGGAAGTTTGAGCCAAACTGGTTGGGTCCATATGTTATCAATAGTAAGTTTGGATACTAAGCATATAAGTTAGAAACTCTTGAAGGTCATGAGCTAGATGAGCCCATGAAAATTTTCCATCTCAAGTTCTTCTACACTTAATCCATTTGCACCAGTCTTTCAAACATAGAAAATCTATAAAAAAACAAAAATAAGTAAAGAGAAATAAAATTTCCAATGGTGAAAACTATTCCTCGTGGTGCCTTGGATAAGTATCACGATGAAAACCTAGTAAACATGTGTCATGTATATTATAAAACCACTCTAGTTTATGAGCATGCGTCAATACATATTATCTTCATCGTTGCATTCCATCCATCCCATGATCTCCCTCACCTCAGATCATTCACTCAAGTCTTTTAACCATCCTTTATTTTCCTCCTCCCATCATCCATCCCATCCTTTTCTGCTATCCCCTCCATATACATTACCTATTTGCATCATCCTCCTTCATTAGATTGCTCAAATAACTAATATTTCCCCTCATTTGCATCCCTCCACCCTCCCCCATCCATCCATTTTCCTTCATCATATTTCTTAAATGGGGTGTTCCCTTGCTCACCTTTCTTAGGGAATGACCTTCTCACCATCAGCTATCATCACATCTCTCCATGAATTAATCTGTGTTTCAAATCTAACCAGATCAACCCTCCATCCCCTATCTTTCCACCCACTTATCATCCCATCCAACCTTGGTTTCAACATTTCATTGGATACCAGCTCATGTTTTTTGCATGCTTTTAATTGATTGATTGAGTGTCTTCGTTTGTGTTTTTCTATGTATGTAACTTCTTTATTTTATCTTTTCTTTTAGTTTTTATTTATTTATTGCATCTAGTCCTAGTGGTCCATACATCACATTTTCATGTTTTCCTTTATCATTTATGTGATGGCGTGCCAATGAAAATTTGTCTCTTGGCTCACTATGTTATTTACACTTTATTTTCTTTCATTTATCTTTAGTTTTGAGTTTGTGTTTGTTTCTTATAGTATTAATTCTCCATCTATCACCCTATCACAATCACCCTCATCCTTCATATGATGGTGTGCTAATTACAACATGTCTATTGGATCACTATACGATTTTCAACTTCTTTGTATATGTGCCAATCCCTATGCACATGGTGCATCATCATCATGATCCATAATATAATTATGTATAATTCTAAGTTGTAAAACAAATAAAAATTTTTTCCTTTCATGTGAAGTTACTATGACAACATTTATCCATCCATTTTCTCATTCATCATTATCTATCAATACCCCAAATCATGTATCATTTAATTGCATTACATCCTTGTGAGATTTCATTATCCAACATGTCCATATATACAATCTAGAATCCTATTATCTAATCATCTTAGTGGCATCAATAAATATTACCAATCCTTATCCATCATTAGATCTATATTCATGACATGTACATCATCCCAATATGAAGTTGCTCTCAAGTCATATTTTACCAATCATGACACATATTTTTATTATCCTCTTATCTTTTTAAGATACCTCCTAGGCTCCCTTTTTTCCAATAGTTCTCTTGAGGGGGCATCACTTCCATCATCATCCCTAAGTGATCGGGGAAATTTTTCATGAAAGCTCCACTCCATCGCATCCTACTTTTTATTCTTCTTTGACACAACGCAACTTAGTTGCCACGTTGTATCAAAGGGGTAAAATTTAGACACGTAAATATTTCCATAATATACCCAGTCCTAATTGACCAAACCCGTCACCTAGACCAAGTCTCCTTTACCTAATGTTCCTCACTCAATTAAACAAACCTACTATTTAATTATATGTTTTTTCATCTCATCTCACATCATGTTGATAAATAAATAAATACCATTTCAACCTATTTTCTACCTCACACATGACTAAAATAATCAAATATTATCATTATTCAATTATGGTTATATTCCATCAACCTACCCAAAAAATAAAGGACACCTAAGAACTCTTTTCTTTATGGTTCTAATATTCTCTCCACCAAACCCAAGAATATAGACCTCCTAGATGCACATGTCCCTTATATGCCTAATGGTTACAACCACTTACCATGTTTGTTAAGTGTGTCTTATCCCTTCACATTCTAACAATCTCCATATCAATCCTCCATTCTTTCTTTGATCTAGGTAGGGAAATCCTCTCAAGCATCTTCCACCATTGTTCTCACCATAAAATATCAACCATCCATTGCCTCTTCCAAAATTGTATAAATGGAGGCACATTCTCACTCATTTCAATTCATCAACTTTGAACTAAGTATAAGTTGTTGAAATTGGTATCTTCAAGCAAAGGAGGATCTACATATCTATAGTCACTTGGAGCAAATCATTCAACAATGGATTATGTGGTAACATTTGATTTGTTTTTTAATGTTTTTGAAATGTTAAGCAGCATTTACAGGGTGCTAGAGGTTTTGTCTTGGTTTGAATAGGAAACTTGCATTTCGAATCATTGACATTACAAACTTAATAACCAAAATAACAAAATGAACAAAGTTTCTCTAAGAATTTATAAAGAAGTAGAAATGAGTCTTTTATTTATTTTGTAACATAGAGAGATTGTAAGGAAGTATCCTAAGGAGGTAAGATTCCTTACTTTAAGACTCTTGGATATGATTTTGAAGCTATGCCATAGGATTCTAGTTATTTGAATAAAATTTTGAGAAGCTTAAATAAGTGATGAACATGAATTGATATCCTTATGCCCAAATCCAAATCTTACCCTTGGTGTAGCAACTCATTCAGATCTAGGAGGCATCATTTTTCTAATGCAAGAACTTGTGGGTGGCTTGTAAGTGCTCAGAGATGGAAAATGGGTTACTTAATGGCTTTGTGGTGAATTTGGGAGATCAACTATAGGTTTATAATAATATATATGAATAGATTTTGAAGACTTTAAGTTTCCATAATCCATAATAATATAAATCAAATTAAGTATAAGAGATTGGTCAGTTGATGTTTAGAATTATATACATTCTTGTTGTTCATCAGGCTGAATGATAAGAAAGAAAATTTGAGTCTAGGTTCTTTATAAATAATTGATTTTCTTTCATTATAATTTTTTAATCTATGTAAGTTTTTTTTTTTTAACATTTCAAATGATGAGTAGCATATACGAGTGAAAGCTATATTATTAAAATTTCTTTTATATCAAATTTATTTTTGATTGGTTGACTTTTGAAATGTTTTTGCATAGAGTTTTATTAGGTTGTGAGCAATGGTAGATTCTAGATTATTGAGCAAAAAATATTATTTATCCAATATAAACTATCTAATTATTGAGCATAAAATACTATTTATCCAACATAAATGATTCAATAATTGAATAAAAAATACTATTTATATCCAACACAAATGATCCAATAATTGAACATAAAATACTATTTATTTTTATGAAATAATTTTTTTTAAAACATTGTTATTTAAAACAAATTATAATCAACTTTAAATTAGCATAAAACTTTTTGACAATCTTTTAGAGGTAATTATTGTATTCACCTTTTACATTTGTCATAGAACAAACATATAATATGAAGTACACCAAAGGATATACATTGTCACCCCATTAAGTGTATACGTAAGCACAATATTATTTTATAAATAATACACTTGTATTGGATAGTTATAATAGTTTATATAAAATAAAAATATATATTTATTTCACTTGGTAATGAATGTATTTATGATTTTTTATACACATTCATAAATTCTCATATGCTCATGTAAGTGTCAATCTTCACAAATAGTTGGTCATTTGTTGATTTACATGTGAAATAATTATTGACAATATATAGTATAAATATGTTGCAAGACTAAATCTTATAACCGCAAGTTGGTAAATAAATTTATAGATAATGAATAATAATATTTGGATAATAAAACTAAAAAAATGAGTGCCTATTTTTTATTTTTTGATAGTAAAATATATATATATATATATATATTGTAAAATTAAGGACTACGAAATTTTTTGTAGTTATAAGTATGTATTGGCATAATAATGATCTATAGATTAAACAAGTTCCCAATAAAATATTTATACTTAAGTGATTGAAATTATATTACTTTTGTGAATTTGGTACTTTCACAATTTAATATTTATATTATTATAGAATTAGTTAATGATTAAGATTAATTGAAATTTAGTAGATGATAATTTTTTATATGAGTATATGTTAAAATTAATTATTTATGGATAGAATGTTCATATATATGATTTAAAAGTAAAAGGGACATTTGCTTAATATGTTGAAATCAACTATTTAAAATAAAATATTTACATTTGTCTAAAAGTAAAAAGTCAATGTCTTTATTATTTTGAAGTCAAACTTCTAAAATAACAAGCAACCATCTAGACCTAATTATATTTATAAATAAAATAAAATAAAAATCATTTTTGACTCAACTTTTCTAAAAGCTTAGATTTAAAACACAATTCTCTTTCATAAAAAATATTGATTAAAAATTTAAGATTTCTATAATTCATAATATTTTACAATATTTATATTTATCTAAAAGTAAATAGTCTAACAACTTTATTAGTTTGAAGTCAAACTTTTAAAATAACAAACAATCATATAATTATATTTATAAAAAAAATTAAAAAATTAAAAATCTTTTTTGACTCAACTTTTCTAAAAATTTAGATTTAAAACATAATTTTCTTTCATAAAAATATTTATTAAAAATATAAGACTTATAATTTATAATATTTTATGAAGAAAAAAATTCAAACAATATATTGACATTGTAATTAAAAAATAAATTATTTTTCAAAATTAAAATTATCTATTGTAACCATACAAAATAAATTAAAACTAGCACTTGCAAGGAGGTTCAAGGATTATGCCGTAGAAAACTATATGTATGTTAATATGTTAGAGAGTATGTGTTTGTGTATGGATGCCCTGCAAATTCTAGTTGCATGTGGTCGGAATAAACAATTAATAATAAGTGCTAAATAATGGAATGAAATAAACTTAATTAACTATATCAAGTTTCCACTATCCATATTGTTTATTTTCTCCTTGAGCTCTTTGCTTTTCATCCTGATGATAGTGTGATCTAAAACGTTGAGCTCTTTGCTTTTCATCCTAATGATAGTGTAATCCAAAACCTTGATGCAAAAATTATTATATCAGGAATCTGAGTAAATAAGAAACAAACTTAGACAAATCTAGATTTTTTCTTTAAAAAAATTTAAGTATTATCTAATTATGAAATATTTGCATACAAATTTAAAACATAAAGCAATGTAAATGAAAAAGGAATGTTCCCATCCAATTGTCAAATCAATATTTATCTGATTTTTATGTGATAAATGAAATTTTGGAAGCTTTTACCATTAAACAACAGCTGATTTACTTGTTTTCCCATGACTTGAAAGTGGTTTGCAGAGTGAGACTTGTTTAAGTTCAACTCCATTAAAATTAAAATAAACCAATTTTCTAAAGATATAAATTAATGAAAACGTCAATAATTTCTTTTTTTAAAACAACCACCAATTTTTTTTGTTTTTACTGTCTTTATTCAATATCCAAAACATATATTTTTCAGTCTTTATTAAGAGCTCTTTCATGAAATGTAAGCAAGGTAAATACTATATTTGAACAGTGGCATTAAACTTAAATGTGAGACTGAATCCAGAGACTGCAACAACTTCAACTACCACATACCCACGAGCATATCTGAACCGTCCTGTTCCTCCAACAATGGAAAGCTCTCTGTGGGGTTGCAGAGTGTTGAGAACTCCATGAATCTGCAGAGTGCTTCCATCCTCAAAGATAACAGAGGAAATCATGTGAAAACTGGTGCCACTGAAATCTGTGGTAGCTTCCATTCCCTGAAATCTTCCCAAAATCTTGGAGGTGGGGTCAGGTCCTTCTGTGACTCCATGATCTTCCACATTTACTGTTCCAAAATCTGAGCGATTTGAAGACTTCCCATTTATTCCTGCAACTGTAACTATGGTTGCATTGTCTCCCCCTGTGATTTCCTGAACATAAACAACAAAGCTCTCTTCTCTTGCAGTGCCCAAATTACTGCAACAGCCCAACAGAAGTAGGAAAATGAGCAGCATAAATGAAGGCTCTGTGTCCATCTTGTATGGAGGGCGGTTAACAGAAGCTGGGTCTGGTAGGAATTCCATTCCTACATATTAGTTTATATAATGTTGGGGCTTTCAAATGTGTATTTTTCTTTGCATTTGATTTATTCTGGTCAAATAAAGCAATGTATGTTCATATCTCACAGATAATTTAATTATAATCCAGAAGGTTCTGGATTTTAATTTATTATTATTTATGGTCAAATGTTGGATATGGATAAGACAAATGGGTTATGTTTATAATTGACTCTAATTTGTTTTAATTTATTATTATTTACAGTCAAATGTTGGATATGGATAGACATAATCCATTTCAATATCCATTGAAAATAGGTTATGTTTATAGTTGACTTAACAGATTAGATTTTATTGAAAATGGGTTATGTCTATTTTTGACTTAACTCATTTTAATCTATTGAAAATGAGTTATGTCTATGTTTGACTATGTAAAATCTAACAAGATGGAATATATAAATTTGATTCCTTATCATACAATTGAAAATATTTTCTCCTTGGTAAATTTATTTAGATATTTGTTGAATGTTTAAAGTTGTTATCTTACCTTCCAAATGATATGTAATGGTGAAATTTGCATACTCATGCCATGTTTCAACTATTTTTGCATTCATTTTGAGAAAATATTTTAATAGCATGATTTTGGGTGAAGTTGTGTCCATTCCCCTACTGTTTACCTATCCCTACATACATACATCTTTGTACATTCATTTATATCTTACCGATCTTTGCACTTCTTCTCATATAGCCTCCATTTATGATTCCACACATATCTAGATATTCATCCCTTATATAGCTACAACCATTTGCCTTCTCAAGGTCATTTCTGTAGTCATGGACTTGACCCCTAAAATTTCAAAATAATTCAAGTTTAATCGACTTGTGCTCATTCCACTAGTTGTTATGAGCCGACAAAACATATGCTTTAATTACAACAATTTCTGGATTAGATTGCATGAGAGTTTTTTGCATCAACGTTTCTCCTTCAACTCTTTTATCCTGATGATGGATCACGGAGTGTGATCCGAAACGTTGATGCAAAAAACTCTCACGCAATCTAATCCAGAAATTGTTGTAATTAAACGATATGGATTGTAGAAATTTGATATCATTGAAAATATATGCTTGTATGATTTGGTGCTATGCACTTGTGTTTAAAGGCATTCACTTGCATTCATTTCACACATCATCTCTTCCACATCCTTTCTCATCCTAGAAACATTCAAGGAGCAATTAAGAGAAAAACATTTCAACTTGTGAATCTACATACAACACTTTGTAGTGCTTGCCTATTGTCTTCCATCTTTTACACAAATTATTAGTTGACCTAGGAAAACATGTCCCCTTGCAACATAAGAAAATCATTTTGAATTTTAATTTATTATTATTTGTGATCAAATGTGTATTCAATATGTTGGATATGGATAGACAATACCCATTGATATGGGTAATGTTTATGCTTGACTAGGTAAAGCCTAATAAGGTTGAATATAAATTTGAATCATTATCATATAGGATATAAATTTTCCTTTTCTAAAATGTCATTAAATTGGAAATCTTTTTTTGGTAAATTTGTTTAGATATTTGTTGAATGTTTAGAGTTGTTACCTTACCTTCCAAGTGACATGTGATAGTCAAATATGCATACCCATACCATTTTTTAAATTATTTTTGTGTATACATTTTGAGAGAACATTTTAATACATGCATATTGATAAATGACATGATTTTGGGTGAAGTTGGATTCATTCCCCTAGCTTTTACATGTCCCTATATACACACATCTCGATATATTCATTCATGCCTTACTAATCTCTATACTTCTATATAGCTTCCATTTATAACTCTACACATGCCCATATATTCATCTCCCATATAGCCACAACCATTTGCTTTCCTAAGGTCATTTTTACAATCATGGATTTGACCCCTAAATTTTCAAAATTTAAATTCAAGTTTAACCAACTCACACCCATTCCAATAGTCCATTGTGAACTGAAATAATATATTCTTGCATGGTTTGGTGCTATGGGCTTGTGTTTAAGGGAATTGACTTGCATTCATTTCTCACATCATTTTTCATCCTAGAAATATTTAAGGAGCAATTAATAGAAAAATACTTCAAATTGTGAATATGCATACATCATTCTATAGTGCTTGTCTATTATCTTCAATCTTTTACACACATTATTAGAGTTGACCTAGGAAAACATGTCCTCATGCAACATATGAAAATCCTTCTAAATTTTAATTTATTATTAGCTATGGTCAAATGTGTATTAAATATGCTAGATATGAATAGACAATACCCATTGAGATGGGTTATGTTTATATCTAACTAAATAAAACCTAGTAAGGTTGAATATATAAATTTGAATCCTTATCATATAGGTTATAAATTTTCCTTTTAAAAAAATGTGATTAAACTAGTATATATATCTTAAATATAATCTATATAAAATACACCGATATATATCTTATTATTATTATCATATATTATATTAAATTATTATTATTATTATGGTATTATATTATTTTTGGCTTACGCTGATATTTTTTTTTTAATTATTATTATCATATATTATTACATTATTACATTATTAAAAATGTACTATTATTAAAATGATTTTTTTTGTTTTTCTTAAAATATTTTTATTTTTTGTTTTGTTTTTAAAATGTATTTGTGTTTTTTTTTTTTTGTGATGGATTGTGCTGACCTCCTATAGGAACTGTGTTGTCATTGTAGGGTTAAATGTGTTTGTTTTTGTGTTTTTTTTTTAATGGATTGTGCTGACCTCCTATAGGCACCTGCCATTGTAGGGTTACACCTATCGGCGTAATAATAATTAGAAATATTTTCTCTTTGGTAAATTTGTTTAGATATTTTTTGAATGTTTAGGGTTGTTACCTTACCTTCCAAGTGACATGTAATGATCAAATTTGTATACCCATACCATTTTTAATTATATTTTGTATTCATTTTGAGAGAATATTTTAATACCTACATATTGATAAAAGGCATGATTTTGGGTGAATTTGGGCTCATTCCCCTAGTTTTCACATGTCCCTATATACAAACATCTCAATATATTCATTCATATCTTACTAATCTCTATAGTTCTTATATAGCTTTCATTTATGACTCCACACATGCCTAGATATTCATCCCCAATATAGCCACAACCATTTGCTTTTAGGGTTATTTTTATAGTCATGGATCTAACCCCTAAATTTTCAAAATTCAAATTCAAGTTTAACCAACTCACACATATTCCACTAGTCATTGTGAGTTGACAAAACATATGCTTGCATATTTTAGTGCTATGTGCTTGTGTTTAGAGTTATTCACTTGCATTCATTTCACACATCCTTTTTCATCCTAGAAACATTCAAGAAAAAATTAATAGAAAAAAAATCAACTTGTGATCTACATACATCATTCTATAGTGCTTGCCTATTAATTTTTAATATTTTACACACATTATTAGAGTTGACCTAGGAAAGCATGTCCCCTTGCAACATACTAAAATACTTCCAAGGTATTTTTACCATAAAATTTGAGGAAAGCAAACAAAGATTGATTACATGAGTCACATAAAAGAAGTGTACACTAAGAAAGGTCAAATCTATGCACAAGAAAATTTTTGGATGTGTACAAAATCATAATTTGCAAAATCAACCCAAAAAAGAGTTCAATTCCAATGAAGAATCTAAAGCATCATATTAGTAGAGAGGTAGCATTCCAAATCAAAGTTCAAAATTGAATGTCAAATCAAATCTCATTCATGCTTCAACCATAGATCTAAATACCTTTATCCATTGCATTTAATTTTCATACTTAGGCATTTAAATATTTCTAATCACAAAAACCATAAAAGAGGAAAGCAAAGAAAGATTGATCGAATGACTTACAGAGTAGAAGTAAACACTAAGCAAGGTCAAATATATGCATACAAAACAAATCTACGAATGTGTACAAAAATGTAACTTGTGGACTCAACTCAAAATAGAGTTCAAGTCCAACAAATAATATAAAGCATCACATTGGTAGAGAGGTTTGATAACCAACCATAAGAGCATATTTTTTATTTTTTGTATACTAGCACTAGTTAGAAATAAAAGTTGTAGTAGGGTAATAATCAATCTACATAGGAATTAGTCTGATACATAAAATTCAATGATTAAATAGGGTAAAAATACAATGTTCAAAATTAAAGAGTGCCCGATGTCATACAAGAACTTGAGTTGTGATGACTTGTAGTTGGTTTCCTAGGTTTATGTTCCCAACCCAAGAGTACAACAAACCCAACCATGAGGAAAAAAATCCACATCCACCCCAACTAAGTGGACTTAGCAAGTCTATCTAAGAGAGAAATTCCAAAGTTATAGTGCCAAGGTCAAGACATGGGTGAGGGAAGAGAGAATCTAAGCTCTTCAAGAAGATGAGGCTTCTAGCTCACCTAAGCAAAGTGTCATGTCTACAAATGGATAGCTAGGAAGAGGACTACAATACATCAAATACTACACTAGGGTTCCATTCTAATTCCCAAGATTCATATAGGTTGAAACTAAGATTCCCAAAAATCTATGAAGCTTTCTAATTTGGTGGATTAGACTTCTATCACCTTTAGGCCACTAGTGAAAAGTTTGTCCAATCTTAAAGAGGGTAGTTCCTAACATATATCACATGTGGCCTTGGTGAAAATTTGACCAACATCTTCACAACATGGCTAGTTCTTAGCATTCGTCACCTCCATGGTACTAGTGACATCCAACTAACCTTGGATACAATGGTTACCTCCTAGTATTCGTTACCTCTATTGTACTAGTAACAATTGGCTAAATCAATACTGTATCACAACAAGGATGGCTCCTAGCACTTTTCACCTCTATGCTACTAGTGGAGGATGACTAATTTTAAAGATACAGTGGTTAGCTCCTAGAATCCATCACCTACATGATACTAGTGACAACTAGCTAATCACTTCTATTGCACTAGTAACAATTGGCTAAATCAATACTGTATCACAACAAGGATGGCTCCTAGCACTTTTCACATCTATGCTACTAGTGGAGGATGACTAATTTTAAAGATACAGTGGTTAGCTCCTAGAATCCATCACCTACATGATACTAGTGACAACTAGCTAATCACTTTTATATTATATTAGGCTCAAGAGTATGGTCATCCACTAGCTAGGTACCTTAGTCCTAGCCACAATATTCTTATGATGGAGTGCATTTTGAGGAGAGTATAAGCTAGTTTATGACAACTAGAGATATAGGTTTCATGAGCATTCAAATACATTCATGAATAATTAGGAAATAGCCCATTATTATAGTTTTTAGGTTAACCTTGATGTCCACCATTTGTTTATTCATTAAATATATAGCCTTTAAGAGTGAAGGTAAAGATATATTAATAGAGAATAGGGGTAATGATACCTCCCCTCATGCATAAGACTACAAGTAGGTTTCTATAAGGTGATCCAAATCCCATGTAAAAATAATTTTAATGTAACTTAGAATTTGAATGTTATACTAGTCACCCAAGTTTATCTTGCTCATGTTCAAATTTTTACATATCATTTATAATATACTAAAATTAGATTTTTCCCATGAGTTTATTAAGTTTGGGTTGCATAAGGAGATATCAAGTGACACAATCTATTAATTTAATTTGGGTAGAGACATACACATTTACAATGAGCGTACACTTATAATGACAATAGAAATAAATAGGAAGTCTACTATCATCAAACCTTTGAACAATGATAGCCTCAAAATTCCTTAACTACCATCATATCCACATAATATTCACAAAAACAAATTATCATAATTAAATTTCATTTCCTTTACATTGTCCATATTAGTATAAATCTATTGTTGCTTTTAATTTTGAGTGTCATTCATCCCATTACTAGTGTCAAAACATCACTAATTTATTGATCATATAAACATGCAACCATGAACTACCACAAGAACATTGTAGTCAAAGAAATTGAGGATAGCCAATAGTATATTTGATAGTAGAACCTAGTTGCATTTAGATTGTCTAAATCCAACTTATGTAGTCTTTTTATTTAAGTTATATCATCCATTAGATTCAAAGAGAGCTACTAACATAATTCCCAACATGCCTATTGCATATAAATAAATGGATCACTAGTTTCTCAATAAGTTATGGTTTTTCTCCTACCTAAAAGAGCTAGTGAATATTCTATGGTATTTTATTTCCACGCTATGTACATGGATAGGTAAGATCTAGGGTACATAAAACATTTTTCATTCATCCTTTCCTTGTATAAATGGCACTATGCTCTTAATCTTGCATTCACGGCTTCATTTCTAAGCAAACAATGTGATTAGTAAAATATATTTATAGTAGGGATACTTATGATAAACTTGGTACAAAATTGTCATATGTATCATTTTTCATATTGATTATAAAAAATGTTAATTTGCACTATATCATGCGATGGAAATAATATGGAAAGATAATATAACTAAAACTTACTAATTAGGAGATGAATTTGATATCAAGGGTTTCCATACTCAAGGTTTTAGCAAAATCTATCTATAGAATGCTCCCAACAACTGCACCCAACTCTTATTCACCCTTGCTAACTTGTCTTAACTCTAGTCAACCGCAACAATCACATTTTCTACCTTCTTCTTGCCAAATCTTTTCTCGAAATGCCCTTTTAATCCTATCATGAGGTCCTATTCATTGTTCCTATTCTTTCTAGCATGAATGGAAATTTTTTCAAGGCAATGTGGAAGGATGGCATGCCTCATTAATGGCACAATTACCCCTAAGCTTCCTATTCCATTCTTCTATGTTTACGGTTGTCTCCCAATCGTATCAAGGAGCATAAGTCCTCCATTAATGCCTTTTTAATCTTAGTATTTGGTGAAAATTTTATTTCCCTTCTCTTTTTCGCCAATTTCATTTACACTTTTCTTTCTCCTTTTATAATTTTTTTATATATATTTATATTTATAAACATTATCATTACTATATGCTTTATTTTTCCTTTTTTATTTTTCTCTACCCATTAGTAGTCGATCAAGTCAAAGGTGTTGATCCCTAGAGAATGATTATTGATACTCAGTCAAAAAAAGTGATGAATCAATTGGCCCACATAATTGTATAAAAGTGTAATTGATGGTCACTTCTAAGTGTAGTGGTTGAATAAGGGTCAATGTTAGAACATGCATCTAGTGAGGTACTCATAGTTGGATGACCCTTCTAAGTATGATTCAACCACAAGGATACACAAGCAAGGTTAAATTTTATCAAATTCATTATTAGGATAAATTTTCTAAGTCTATGATGTTGCACCCTTGTACCTACAAAACCATTTCAATTTCTCACATACATGTGAGTCCCACAAGAGAAATAGTATCTGGTGTTTCCAAAAAACTAAAACACAAATAAGTACAACCATATTGTAAACTAAAATAGAAACCATTTAGTCCATTTGATTTTTAATTACTCATCAATTGTGATGGTTAATTACCAAAGGTATTAAATCTATAAGATTAATTGTTGAATCCATTTAAACATGAAAAATCATCAAGTATAATTATAGTTCAAATTTTAGGGTTCTCACCTTCATCCAAATTGCATCATTACATCAAGCATTTAGCATAAAAATAAAATATAGAGTTTGTGGGGATGTGACATCATCCCCCCTTAGGGCTAAGCTAGCCTAGTGTAGTCAAATAAGTGGGGATATTCTTATTTAATTTCCTCATCTTCCCAAGTGGGTCCAAACTCCTCTTATTAGCCCTAAATGACCTTAAGTTTCTATATAGTTTGGTTGTGTGATGAAATAATATGCATTTCCCTAATTGTGAGTGGACTTAGGTGGATTTCTCTTGCCTCATCTACCTATAGTGCCTACCAATCAATAACATGGGCGAGGTTAGGCATATATTTTTTAGCAAGGACACATGAACTACATTATGTATGTGAGAGAGATGAGGGAAAATCAAGTTGATAAGACACATGGATAATATTCTTTATAATATCAAATAGCCCAATGAATTGGGAGGATAATATGGTAACCTTGCCAAATTTTATTGAACTCTTCTAGGTTTGACATGAAGAAACACCTTGTCCCCTAATTCAAATTCTCTTTAAGTTATCCTTGCATTCACATAACTCTTTTGGTAATTTGAGTATTCATTTATCTTTCTCTAATAATCTTTACCTTTCTATCATACTCAAGAAACATCTCAAGCCTATGCTAAATCAATTGTCCAACTCATCCCAAATAATCAACATCCTTCACTTTCTACCACAAAGTGCTTCAAAAAACACCATTTTGAATGGAGGTTTGGTAGGTGTTGTAAGAAAACTCCACCAACAAGAAATATTCTTCCCACTTAATGATTTGGTTCATCACATACATTCAAAGTATATCCTCCATAATATGGTTCACTCTTTTAGTTTGGCCACTTATTTATTGATGATAAGTTATGTTGGAATTAATCAAGTACCCAAAGCTATCATTAGAGTAATCGTGAATCGAGGTGTGAATAACTTTTCCTTACCATAGATGATTTCCTTTGGCACCCCATGCAATCTAATTGTCTCCTTAAGAAATTTTATTTCTATAGCTTGAGCACCATCCTTAATATTACAAGGTATAAAGTGCTCTACCTTAGTTAACTAATCCACTACCACTATGATTTTATCATGCTTAAGGTGGGTTTTAGGCATAAAGGTGGGTTTTAGGCATATCCACCACAAAACCTATCAAGATTATTGACTATTTATATTAGGGTAAATCATGTGGGTATAATAACCCACTAGATGGCAATGTCTAACCTTTACCTGCTAGAATTCCAAACACTTTTCTATAAAATTTAAACTTCCTTCTTCATTCTTGGTCAAAAGTAAACTATTCTTAGGTCTATGTACATCTTGGTCATCCTAAATGGCCCTTATATAGTTCATTATGGTTCTCCTCTAGGATTCTTGTTTAATTACTTCATCCCCCCTTAGGGCTAAGCTAACCTAGTGTAGTCAAATAAGTGGGGATATTCTTGTTTAATTACTTCCTCATCTTCCCAAGTGGGTCCAAACTCCTCTTATTAGCCCTAAATGACCTTAAGTTTCTATATAGTTTGGTTTTGTGATGAAATAATATGCATTTCCCTAATTGTGAGTGGACTTAGGTGGATTTCTCTTGCCTCATCTACCTATAGTGCCTACCAATCAATAACATGGGCGAGGTTAGGCATATATTTTTTAGCAAGGACACATGAACTACATTATGTATATGAGAGAGATGAGGGAAGATCAAGTTGATACGACACATGGATAATATTCTCTATAATATCAAATATCCCAATGAATTGGGAGGATAATATGGTAACCTTGCCAAATTTTATTGAACTCTTCTAGGTTTGACATGAAGAAACACCTTGTCCCCTAATTCAAATTCTCTTCAAGTTATCCTTGCATTCACATAACTCTTTTGGTAATTTGAGTATTCATTTATCTTTCTCTAATAATCTTTACCTTTCTATCATACTCATGAAACATCTCAAGCCTATGCTAAATCAATTTTCCAACTCATCCCAAATAATCAACATCCTTCACTTTCTACCACAAAGTGCTTCAAAAAACACCATTTTGAATGGAGGTTTGGTAGGTGTTGTAAGAAAACTCCACCAACAAGAAATATTCTTCCCACTTAATGATTTGGTTCATCACATACATTCAAAGTATATCCTCCATAATATGGTTCACTCTTTTAGTTTGGCCACTTATTTATTGATGATAAGTTATGTTGGAATTAATCATAGTACCCAAAGCTATCATTAGAGTAATCATGAATCGAGGTGTGAATAAATTTTCCTTACCATAGATGATTTCCTTTGGCACCCCATGCAATCTAATTGTCTCCTTAAGGAATTTTCTTTCTATAGCTTGAGCACCATCCTTAATATTACAAGGTATAAAGTGTTCCACCTTAGTTAACTAATCCACTACCACTATGATTTTATCATGCTTAAGGTAGGTTTTAGGCATACCCACCACAAAATCTATCAAGATTATTGACTATTTATATTAGGGTAGATCATGTGGGTATAATACCCCACTAGATGGCAATGTCTAACCTTTACCTACTGTAATTCCAAACACTTTTCTATAAAATTTAAACTTCCTTCTTCATTCTTGGTCAAAAGTAAACTATTCTTAGGTCTATGTACATCTTGGTCATCCTAAATGGCCCTTATATGGTTCGTTATGGTTCTCCTCTAGGATTCTTGTCATAATCCACCTTCCTTGGGTACTAAAATTTTCCCCCGATATCAGATGATATCATCATCCCCTTGGAGATATTTTTTCTTGTTTGTTCCTTGCCTTAATTCTAGCTTAAATTTATTGCAAAAGGGGTTTATTTCTTGCATTTTCTTGATGTTTTCTGGTGTATTGAACCTTACTTAATAGATTGTGGCCAATCTATCTCTATGAATAAAAGCATTAGCAACATGATTTTCCTTCCATTTTACGTAGGATTTATCAAAATTGTAGCTTCTTAAGAACTCCACCCATCTACTTTGATGAGAATTTAGTTCAAATTTTGTGAACAAGTACTAGATTCCTATATGATCTATATTTAATTTGAACAATCTTCCTACTAGATTCTACCTTCATATTTTCAAGGCATGCACAATTACAACCAATTATTGTTGAGAGATTATAAGAAGCATAGAGTAGTACATGTGGATATTATTACTTACTAGATCAATAGCATGAGGAATGTAATTCAATAGTTACTCAAAATATTGAAAAAAAACATCTTATTGTTTCCTCCTTGATAGAGAGTTTTGATCTCTTGTGAGGGCTCAAAATCTATTATTATATTGTAATTTTTTTTTTTTCTAAGAATGCATTAGCTTTGATGCTTTGGAGGCTGGGTTTTATTGAAAGGTTTTCTCAAAGTATATCAATAACTCACTCTCATCTAGTTGTTCAATTTTTTCATCCATTATTTTTATTATTTAGTGTTATTATTATGGTATAGTATTGGGGGAATTTATATATCATTAATTCCCAATGATATATTCCATCATAAGATCAATGGTGGGAATTGATTCATATTTAATTTGGTATCAAATCTTAGTTTTGGGTTTTGGTACTAGTGGTTTCTACATGTCCTTATATAGAAGAGTTCCAAACCAAATTCCCTTATCCAAGACCATGGCTCCATGCACCATCTTGCATCCATCCTTGTTGAAAACCACCTACACACCAACATCATTCAAGTTACTCACAAAAAGAAGGTTCCTTTCCAAACCCAAAATGTAAAAAACATTAGAAAGGGTTTTGGTCCTTTCATCCCTAAATGTGAACATGAATACATCTCATCCAACAATCTTGAGTGAACATTTATCTCCCAAGCACATTTTTCCCATTGAAACTTGCATAATCTAATAACCAATCCCTATTAAGAACCATGTAAAAGGAGGCTCCAAAATCAATAAAGCATTCACCCTCATAATCATGCATAACAAGGGTTACAATAAATGCATCACCACAATCATTATTAGATTCTCTTAAACCTAAATAAATGATTTATTTTTTTTTGTAGTCCTAAATATGATTTATCTCTCCCTATTTCTAAAATTTCACCTTAGATCTACCAAGAGAATTAGATCTCCCTTTAGAGTTGGAATGATTTTCCTTTTTCTTATTCTTCCCCTTATCCTTAGAATGGCCTCTGACCAACAATACATCTTTGATAGTTTTGGATGTTTGTTGTGTCAACTCCACATAGAAAAATTCACCCACCACCTCATCAAGCTTCAACTTTGAGATGGTACTACTAATCTAATATGATCATGGAGAGAGGATATAATGAAACACTATCCTACCATGCATCCTTAACACAAATTTAACAACATTGCAAAAAAATCTAAATACATGATAAAATGAATGGAGAAATAATGTGTTTTATTCATTAATGATAATTACATTAAGATACTCAGTATTACAGTAAGGCCTTGAAGCCTTGAAATAATCATAGATATCAAAGATACTCCAAATTAACTACAAACTCAACATAATCCTCATTTATAACTTATACATGAACTACCAATAAGTTCTACAACATGAGCACTACCACTATCCTTTTTCCTCAACTTTCTCCTCAAGTAATGCAACTTAACATAAATACTCTTCCACCACTAGACTTCTAAACTATCATGTCATTCTCTCATTGCTTAGATTTAGTACTAGATTTGTCTTATTTTCCTAATTGCAATCAATTTCTTCTCATTTATTATTCAAAGGATTATAACACTTGGTTTATATTTATATAATTCTAAAAGGATAAAAGTTTCCATCTAATCCCAATGCAAATAAGGATGACCTTATAAAAATTACAATCTACAATGATTTTACAACATCCCAAGGCATAAAAAATAAAATTAAATCTACACCTAAAAATAGGTTTTCAATAAGGATCAACATGGCCCCAAATTTTCAAACATGTACACTTATACCTTGGAAATAATTTCAATCAACCCCTCTTCTTCACCTCAAGTCAAGAGATGAATCGTTTTATTCATCAAGTTTAAGAAATAAATCCAATTTGAACTTTTGAAATTGTATGTCATCCCATATTACAAAGATAAGATATGTCATGCCCAAAATTTTCGCTAAGAAAACCCAGCTATTAGTAAAAAAAAATTGTTTGGAAACATTAATTAGGTTGCAACCTAATTAAGGTTTATAAACAAAAATAATAGTAATAGCCGGGTTTTCTTAGCAAAAATTTTGGGCATGACAAGATAACCCTAAACACCATATGATTATATAGATTCCAAATGATAAAGTGTTCTTCAATCATTATTGTATAAGCTTAAGTCTATTGATTTAACCACCATCTTTAAGTGGAAAACAAAACTTGATGAAATCATCCTATGCTATTGTATATTTATTATCGAGTTTGGTGTAAATTTATATCAAAAGCAAAAAGGGAAAATCCAACCCAAACTTCAAAATTCTATCAAAAATAACATTAAACACAAAGAAAAATAAACCTATTTTTTCCAACCCAAACTTCAAAATTTTGTCAAAAATAACATTAAACACAAAAAACTAAACATATTTTTTTGGGTGATGTAAGATTTTCATAAACCTTACTATAATCTTGCATCGGTCACTCTAGGTATGTTTTTAATATTAGAGCTTACAAATAAGGACCAAATTCTAGAAACATACTTTTGCTTGGTGTCCTAACCTTAGAGTGTTCTTAGTGCATAAATATATTTCAATCTAAAAAATATTACATATTCCCAATTGTACCTATTCCAATTTTGGGAGTAATAACTAGTCCATAGCCTAACCTCCTCCACCACAAATTCACCTTCCTACACTCATCCCCACTCCTAGAGGGTAAAATTATTATTTGTACCAGCCACCTCATCTAGGTACTCTTCCATCACATTATATTACGGTATAACTTCATTAACATAATTATTTTCATCTTCATGAAATGGATAAATTCTACTCTTCTCAACACCCTTTCATTCTCTTACATACTATCACTCCTTTGAGTACTTCTTGTTATCCTTGCACCATTTTTTTGCACTATATTCCACCTTCTTATGCTTCTTATGGGATCCTTTCTCCATTTACTTATTTCAATGGTGACTCCTCTAAGTACTCAAAATTCTTAAATCTCATCCTACATATTATTCTCATGGAAACCTTAATTACTACCTCCAACCTCTTCTTATTACAATCCCATAATTTGTTGGGTCTATATCCATCATGCACTAAATACAACCACTTCGATCTTCTTCTATGTTAGGTGATACATTCCACCTCCATGTGTAGCCATCTTTGTCTTCTTTCCAACCTTCTCATTTTATAATGTGTCAATACCCTTAATTTAAAACCTTATGTCCATCAACACCTTCATGGAAATATACTCTCTGTCATTTGTCTTCTTCAACCTATACAAATCTACTTCTCTTCAATGCCCCTACAAAGTATTTACTTGATGCATTCTTCTGAACTACATCCTTTAGGTTTTCCACAAATAATCCATACATATTTTTGATTAGTTGTCGCAATTCTCATTGTTGGTGTCAACAAATTCCTAATTATTTATGTATTCCTTCTCTAATTGAAGTTTCTTCTTCTATACATATGTGCACTTCTTTGTCTCACTACAAATCCATCTATGACTTTTATGCTACTACACATGAGTCCAATCTCAAATATATTTACCTTAATACAACCCAAATCAAGCTACAAAGCTTATGATCTTTTCCCTCTCAAGCTACTCCAAACATGAATAGTTTTCCCATCTTAAGTGTGAGAAATAGATCCAAGCTTACTACAACCTGACAGTAAGTAGATCATTTCATGCTCAAGTATGCCATGACTAACTATACTTTCAAGTGAAAATTTTCTCTTTTTGACTCATATTTACTTTTTTTGTACTAGGACTTTTACATCTCTAACTACTTCTAAATAAAATCTTTGCACTTTGTGCTAAATTATTATCATATAAATACATTAGTGGTTATATAAAACCCTTAAAAAATTCCTCAGGCACCACTTGGAACAATATATTTGTTTGTTGGAAATTCACCTTGCTTCAATATAAAGTACCACTATATGAGTCAATCCCCCAATATGCACCAATAATGACACAAGAACTTAGTATCTCTATCAAAAGTGACACTTTGTGGAAACCCATATAACAAGTTCACTTTGAAATATATATATCCACAATAGTAAACTCGTCTCTCAACTATGGAAAAGGAATGAGATATCTCTTTTTTTAAAAATTATCTCCAACTACAAAGATGGATCTATTGCCTCTCTAAGTTTTTGGATGTCCTAAGAAAAATAATGGAAATTTTTTTCATCATCATTAATACTCCTTTTACATGATTATTCTAGATATCATAATTCCTTAATTTATTTCCTTATTGATGCATCACTAAAAACCCTTCTATTCCTTGATTTGTAATTATGAAGATCACTTCATCTCTTGGCCTTCCATGACTTTTCTCACTTTCCTTGTCTCTCAGAAGAAGGAAAAATATTCCCACAAGGAAACTCATCCTCAAACTATCTAGATTCAATTGTCTTATAGTACATCTAATAGCACATTCTACATTTCCACTTCTATTATAGCTTGCCTCAAAATCAGTAGTTTAATCTACACATGCATCCATGGGATCTCTTATTTATTTAACATGTTGCATCTCTTCTATCTACTTTTCTAAGTTATCTATTTAGTATGATATTTCCTTCTAAGTTATCTATTTAGTATGATATATCTCTTCTATCTACTTTTCTAAGTTATCATTATTAAATTTTCCATATTATTTTCATTTGTCTTCTTTGGAGCTCTTTCTAAACTAGGAAACATAATTCTACCTCTAAAAATCAATTCTCTAGTCTACATCTTGTCAACAGGGCACACCAAGTTATTTCTCAATTTATATCATCTTGGTATGCATTTCACTTCCACTTCACCCACATATTGGCTTGGTCTCAACTCTTTTATATGTTTCACCCTTATCACAAGTCACCCTTGCAAGAATTAGGCTACTCCCAGATATTCTTGAATATTGCCTCACAATTGGTGTTTTGTCTACACAACTTCACAAGTTACTCATATGGTACCATTCAATATTGACTACTCCACATCTTGTATTCTACCAACAACCCTAATACCATAGATACCTTGTACCCAACAACCTTAGTGTTGTAATATACCTTCACTTTCTCTCTTTACTCTTCTCTTAACTTTTTAGACTTCCTAACCATGCTCTAGTACCATATGATGTAGTCGCAGATGAAAATTTTAAAGAAAAACTATTCAACCTTGTAGCCTTAACATAGAATCAATCACAATGAATTTTTTAATGCACAACAAAATGAATAGAGAAATGATGTATTTATTCATCACCATAATTACATCAAGTTTCTTAGCATTACAATAAGGCCTTGAAACCTGAAAACAATCATAGATATCAAAGATATTTCAAATTATCTATAGACTCAACATTTTCCAGTTATCCTTTTTTGGATACTTTTGTATTAAGTAGTTAATGTCACTTTTACTGCTTCTCTCTCGATATGTAGTATCCTTCTTATTTAATATAATTTTTGTGGCTTTGCCACCTTTACAAAAAAAAACATGAACTTATATAACTTATACATGAAGGACCAATCTATTTGGCAACATGAATGCTAATACCATAATTTTTTCCTCTATCAAAATATGTAGAATAGATGAAAACCCATGAACTAGTAAAGGAAATAAACACTATAAAATTATGCTTACAAATTATTCAAGAAATCAAAATAGAAATACAAAGTTAGTTTCTAAGAGAGTAATGCAAATTATCAAGAAGAAAATAGCATTGAGACAACTCAAAATAATAAAGCTACTTGAATATTAAAGTAATACAAAACAAGCTAGGAGAGCGAGTATAAATAGGCTAAGTGAGAGCTAGGAGGTGGCAAGTATGGCCAATGGGAGGAATACACCATGAGACTCCAAAAACAAGAAAGTGTAACACCAATGTAAAATGTCAACACGTCACATTCTGCTAACAGTAAAACTAAATTTATTAAACTAAGAAAGATTGAATAAAAGTATATGAAAAACCTATACGAGAAAACTAAGAACCTACAATAGCATTCTCTACCTACTCCTCAAGCAATGTACTTTTCGATAACTGCTACTATGACATTGGACTTTTGAATTATCACCCAATTATTTGGTTCCTTGGATTCAATTATGGCTTGGATTTTAATTCCCAAAGACATTGGACATGAACCTAAGACGAAAACAAATCCAAATGTGGGTTCCCTATCATCAACAAATCTTGCATAACCTACATCTATATACCCTAAGGAGATGGATTAGAAATAGATAACTACAATCCTAATTCCATGGATGTAGACATGGGTTTGGAATCCATCATTCTAAACTTCTCAAGTAATTTTTTGGCATATTTTTGTTGAGATACAAAGATGGTGATTTTTTTTCCATACCTCTAAGCCAAGTCAACTATGTAATATCCCAAGATCTATCATATCAAATTCCTTCTTGATATCACTCTTTGTTGTCTCAACCATTGTTTCTAAGCTTCCTATGATAACTAGGCCATCAACATATACATTATTAATAACAATCTCCCCACTTGTTCCTTGAGGTAGATATTTGGATCATATGGATGCCTACTAAATTCACGTTTTAGTAAATGTTTATCATTTTTTATATACCAAGGTCTAGGAGCATGTTTGAGACCATATATAGACTTAACAAGTTTGCATACCTTTTTTCCTTTACTAAGTGCAATATATCCCTCTGGTTGGGTCATATAAACCTCCTCCTTAATTTCTCCATTGATAAATTTCCTCCTTACATCCATTTGATACAACTTCCATCCAAATTGTGTAGCTAAAGCAAAAAATCAATCTGATGGTTTTGATCTTTGTTGTGGGAGAAAATGTTTCTTCATAATCAATCCCTTCTTTATAGGCATAACCCTTAGCTACAAGTCTAGCCTTATACTTATCTATAATCTAGCCTTATACTTATCTATACTACCAGCCTTATACTTATCTATACTACCATATTCCTTATACCTATCTATTCTACAATCTACCTTATACTTAGTCTTGAATTTTTATTTACATCTAATGGGTTTCTTACCTAATGGTACATCAACAAGCTCCCAAGTTTTATTTTTCATTAAGGATTGATATTTTGCATCCATAGCCTCCTTCCAAGGCTTTTATTTTAGTGCTTCAAAAAAATTAGATGGTTCAAAGTTATCAACTACTAAACTCACTAGTGTTAGATTTACCTCCATGATATGACTCCTTGGCCTTAAAGTTGAATTATCTAGGACTTCATCTAGTTTTGCATCAATAATGGTACTATTATACCACTTGGGCATAGGTTGTATGACATTTATGGGTGTTGATTCAAATTGATTATCAACATTCCCACTACTTTTCTCATTCAAGTTCAATATAGATAGGCACTATCTGGAGTAGGTGGTGATGGGGAAGGTGAAATTAACTCGCTCTTCTCATCAAAGTAACTTCTCTACTAATGTATATCTTCTTTTTAGTGGAACCCATAAGTCAATAGGCCTTTGACTCATTTTTATTCCCAAGAATAATACATTTCATGGATTTCTCATCAATTTTCTCTTTTTCTTAGGAATGTGCATGTACGTTGTGCAACCAAATACACAAAGAAGAGAGATAGATGGCTTAAATCTTGACAAAGCTTCCTCTAGTGTGATGCCATCAAGTGCTTTGGTTAGTGCACATTAAGAATATAAAATACTATGTGCACAAGCCTTCTCATCAAAATAAAATCTCTACTAATGTATATCTTCTTTGTAGTGGAACCCATAAGTCAATAGGCCTTTGACTCATTTTTATTCCCAAGAAGAATACATTTCATGGATTTCTCATCATTTTTCTCTTTTTCTTAGGAATGTGTATGTATGTTGTGCAACCAAATACACAAAGATGAGAAATAGATGGCTTAACTCTTGACCAAGCTTCCTCTAGTGTGATGTCATCAAGTGCTTTGGTTAGTGCACATTAAGAAGATAAAATACAATGTGCACAGATTTAGCCCACTATGCATGTCCCAAATGAGAATCCTTCAACATGCTAGTACATACCATCTCCATGATGATGCATTTACAACATTCACTAACTCCATTTTTTGAGGTGTATAAGTTGTATTCAATTGATGATGAATTCCATTTACCTTCAAGTAAGTGGAAAATTCTATGCTAATGAATTACCCCTTGATCTGAGTGGAGGACACAAATACTATGACTCAATTCTTTCTTCATACGAGTTTGAAACTCTTTGAAGTATGAAATAGCTTCATCTTAGATTTGCAAGCAATATACCCACATTTTTCTTATGTGATCATCAACAAAAAATTGAAAGTATCTAAAACCATTGTGACTAGGCGGCATGGGTCTACATAGATCGATATGTAGCAACTTCAAATCTTGGGAAGGGTGCTCGATATTTTTTTCTAGTAAGACAACTAGAAAAAATAACACTCGACTTATCAAGTGAGGGAAGTCCTTTTACCATGAATTTTTTACTAAGAGTAAACAAATAGCTAGTGCTCAAGTGACCAAATTGGTGATGCCATATCATAGAAAGATCATTATTCTTAGTCATCAAGGCTTGATTATTATCAATTGTATCAAGCCTAAACATTTTACCAATTTTAGAAGCACTTGAAACAATCCTTGAACTTTTAGACTTATCATGGATGAGGCATACCTTTTTATCATCATTTTTGTCAAATTCAATTCTCAAGTTGTGATCAAGAAATTTATTGATAGATAGGAATTTTTTGTTGCCTTTGCACATATAAAACTTTAGTTAGTATGCAATGGTGTATGCCAAATTGCAAGGATATTTCACCAATACCTTAGACGCCATAGGTGATATCATCTCCAAGAGAAAATTTGCCATGATGGTGTTTTAATGTGAAAAATCACTCCTTTTGTCCAGTGATATGCTTTATAGAGCATAATTCCACACACCAAATAGAGTTTTATTGATAATTATCTTCACAAATATGGGCATAAAACACATACTCCTCTTCTTGAGAGTCATCTTCTTCAACAATATTTCCATGTTGTCGATATTTTTCTTCCAATCCCATCTTGTATTGCCACTTTGAAATGGCTTATTTGATGTGATTTATCATGATACTTTTTCCAAAGAGTTGTTACCAACAATTTTTCACATCATGTCCAATCCTTTCACAAATTAGAGACTTCTTTTGAAATTGGGATGAATTTTCAAATTTGGGAAGTCCACCAAATTCTTTTTAGACTTTGAGCCTTTATAATGTGTGGTTTGTTAGAGTAATCATTTATTAGCTAATAATTAATTAATATTTAATTTATTATTAGGCTAATTTCACTTTATGCACTTAAGCTAAACTTAGGAGTACTTTTTTATTTTGTTAGTTTGAGCTATTATTAGATCATTATGTCTCATCACATGTGATGTTGACACTTGTCATGATCTAATCCCTTTCTCATTTAGGGATTTCTCTTATAATCACTCTCTTTCATTGTAGTATTTAATTTAGTGAAAGCTCTTCATTCTGTAAGTTTTTCTTTTTAAAGAAATAGAAAATCATTATTTGTAAACCTCATGTGTGGAATGTGTTCTCCTTTTTTGTTTGATCTTTCTTTGTGTGTGTTTTCATAATTTTAACATGGTATCAAAGCATGGATTCAGTAAACCCCTTCTCAAATTTTGAGGGTTTTCTTCAACTAGGATTACAAAGGCATCAAACCTAGAATCTTGATATTATTTTGTAGGTTTTGTACTTGGACAATTTTTGGTATGTGTTGAAGAAAAATAGACCTCACCATTGCATTCAAGAGGCTGAACACGTGAATTTTGACTATAAAATTGTCTATAGTCAACGTCATGAACTTCTGAGGCAAAAAAATAATATAGGGGTTGTACGGTTGTATGTATGGTGATTTTTTTTAAATCATAAAAAATTAGTTTCTTTAAAATTATTTATTTTAGGTTTTTCTAATAAAAAAGGATTAAAAAAGAAGGTTTTTATTACCCTACGCAAGCATACCTGCCAAGCCGCTTGCTCAAGGCGAGCCCCATATAGGGTGTCGATGGCCCTTTTTTTGTCGCTTGACAACACAAAGCCACCAACAAGTCCACTTTCCACACTGGTGACAATAAACTCTAACACCCCAATAGTTGTTTTCAAATTTTTTTGGCAACAACCTAATTTCCCCAAGCACCTGCAGGCTATTTTCTAGCAACTGTTTTTCCTTTTTTTAGTGGCTCTAGCTTTTTAGCGACCAAGAACCTTTTTCCAATCAAGGGAATCTTTTTTGAATATTTTGTCATCATACGAGAATGTTTTGACAATTTGTTTTTTTCGACAATCGACCTTTTTTCCAGTGAGGGAATATTCTCTTATAATATTATGCTAATGTAAATAGTACAAACGTAGGCAGGCCCCCCTCCTATCCCCCATTTGGCCTAAAGGATTTGTTTTTCATTATATCCATAACTTGGGCATATGGTGTTGAAATTAAGAAACAAGATATTGACAAAAAGTTGGTTTTGTGTACTTTTCATTATGAGCTCATCACCATATTTTGTTGATGGTGTATTTTATAGCTTGTCAAAGTCAGATGTTATGTTTTCACTCCCGAGCTCACAAAATTTGAGCAGTTTCTTTTTTTTTCATGATTCTTGTGGCATTGGAAAGGTCTTTTAGGGCTATTCACAACTACCCATGTTGTTTTTCTAGATTTTACTCCAAGTTTATTTTATTTTATTTTTTGTATTTTCACACTCTAGTGAATTACTTGGACATTTTGGCTCTTGGAAACTTTATGTTTGTATTAGATGACTCAGTTTTGGCTATTCTACATATATTTCCAATATTTGTTCCTATTTGAGAATTATAGATATCTTTTGTAAGCACTTTCTCTTTTGTAGATGCACTAAGATAAAGTGTCACTCAGGTGTATCTTTTTTAGGGATTTTGCACATCCTATTGTTCCTTTTTGTACTTGCACTATGTTATAAAGTGTCACGGGGGGTGAGTTTGTAGCACATGTTTTTTCCATCACACCTTTTTCAAGTGAGTGTCCCTTCCACAACAATATTGAATCCTAGTGATTCTTGCCTCATGCATGTGTGTCTTGGTTTGCACACCCTTTTTCAGTTGTGGATACTTTCATGTGCACATTTAGATGTTCTTTATTCTCCTTCATGCACTTATTAATGACACAGAGTTTCAGTGGAGTGTCATGGCTCTCCCTTTTCCACATTATGGGGGTTTTCTATTGTTGGTGCTAATGTTTCCTTGGTTTCATTTGGAGTGATCTATGTATCTTATTTTTGTTCCTATGTACTAGGCGGATGCAATGGTTGGTTACCCATACATTCTGGTGGGATGGAGCATTTTTCACATGGAAACTCTTGAATTCTTATTTCTAGAGGTGACCTTCCATTTCACTTGATCGGTGTTCTTCATATTCATATATTATTTGTATCTTCAAATGTCAGACGTTCACCTTTGTTTTCCATCTGATCATTGTTGGAGTAGTGTCATTGGGGGAACTCATGTAGATTTTTATATTCTTGATCTTGATCATCATCTATTTCAAAGGAGGTTCTTAATTTTAACGCTGTATTGGTCATCTTTCGATAGTTGTCTACAGCTTCTTCATGCTTCACTAATGCTTTTTCATGTTCCTATTCTTTTTGGGACATTGGTTTTTAGGGTTATTAGTACCCTTCATTCATCTTTTTCTTTTATGGAGAGGAGTTTTTCCCATGAGTTTTTCTCCTTTTCTCTAGTTATGAGAGATTGGATTGTTTGTACATGGGTACTTCATCAAGCCTTGTTTGTCAGGACCCATTCATGTATTCTTTGTTTTTATGCATTGGTTTTTTAGAATTCTTAGCTACTCCCTAAATTACACTTAAGAGAGAGTGTTAGAGTAATCATTTATTAGCTAATAATTAATTAATATTTAATTGATTATTAGGGTAATTTCACGTTAAGAACTTAAGCTAAACTTATGAGTGATTTTTTCTTTCATTAGTTTGAGCTATTATTAGATCATTATGTCTCATCGCATGTGATGTCGACACTTATCATGATCTAATTCCTTTCTCATTTTAGTTTTTCTCTTATAAGAACTCTCCATTGTATTATTTAGTTTAGTGAAAGTTCTTCATTCTGTAAGTTTTTCTTTTTGATGAAATAAAAATTCATTATTTGCAACTCTCGTGTGTGGAAGGTGTTATTGTTTGTTGTTTGATCTTGCTTTGTGTGTGTTTCACAATTCTAACATGGTCATTGCATGATCATCCTTGTTGGAAATATTATTGAACAATGAACCCAAATGAAGTTGTGAACACTTCAAAGGATCAAACCAAGAAAGAAACCATCTACACAAGAAAGTGTTGCAACATGAGCAAGAAGAAAATTTGATCAAATGATGATCTATGATGAATTGATCTAGAATTTCTAGAATATCTGAGATACATGAGATATCATGAGATGATTTACAAATGTACAAGCACCCTGTTTATATAGGCAAGGTGAGAGGAGCTAGGATAACTACCTTGGATGCAATCATTAAATTCCTAATGCATAATTTTAAATGCACAAGTGAAATATTAAATACCTAGATAACTATAAGCTAATTAATGAGACATGGCCCCATTATAACTATTTTCTAGAAATGACACCTAGGAAACTTAACTCCTAAGTAATCTTATAATGATGTGAATAGGTCCTCACTAATAACTAGTTAGGAAATAAACCCATTCATACCAAACCCCCCCCCCCCCCATAAGTGCAACTTAGGGAGTGTAGATATTATGCAGTATGGAAATGCAATATGGGTCCCAGCTACTAGGCCATGTTAGGTACCCATGTACAACTAATTATGCAACTAATATCTCACAAATGGAGAAAAGGAGAAAATCTCATGAGACAAAATTCCTCTCCAAAAAAGAGATGCAATGCAAATCATGTACAAGTGATAGAAGTGATGTATGAAGGTCTCAACATCAATACCCCCAAGAGCTAAATCCATCACAAGAATACAATATAATTAGTAGACCCCCATAATAGGGAAAGAGAGGGACTATGTAGCCCCCCCACAATGGGTAATCACCTACAAAAATGGTAAGTGCCTCAAGACAAAACATGATCCAATATCAACAAACAACTTGTCTCCCTTTCAAAAGAAACAAAACCAAGTACAAATGGAGGAATGCTTCCCATTCTGGATAGGAATTGAAAGAAAGAAGCATGAATATGTATGATGATGATGTCTTTGAAAGTTTCTCATATCCTTGTCCACTGAAGATGAAGATTCCACAATCAAATCAGGTACATGCCCAATCAACGAAGAAGGTGACAAATCAGGACTATGTGGAAACTGATGTTGAACAATATCCAAAGACCATGATGGGTTGACAATAGTTTTGCAATGGTTGTCATCAAATAGGAGAGATAACCCCTCAAATGTATCCTCCAAACCTGAAATGTGAGACTCCACAAACAAGGATACAATGTCTCTCAAATAAGAATCCCAATCAGGAAGACAATAAGATACTTTTTGTATTGAATCACTAGACATGCTCAATGAATCACCAACATACGATGAATGGATTACTGAATAGGAATAATGGGAGCCTCAATCAATGACTCTGCATAATGAATCAATGAAGGTGAAGGTACATCAACTATCTCTTATGGAGAAGAAGGAGCATCTGAAGATTCAAAGTACTCCAAATAATCAAAATCCTAAACAGTATCACCATCATAGGGTATCCTATCTAAAAAATGAAGAGGCACAAGACAATCTGAAACAGGATCATCTAGGAATGGTTGAGTATCAGGATCTCCATGTATCTCCCAAATTTTAGTCCAAAGAGCATGAGGACACTCAAAATGATCAATAGCATTCAAAGTGGCAACATCAATATGCATTGCAATAACTCCTAAGATATGATCCCTTTTGCAATTCCAAGAAAACTTCTTACTATTAGTACTAGGAGGGGGAACAAAATCATACAAATGTGGCAACAAATGAAGCCATTGAAGATGTTTTATGATGCCATCTCTCCATTGTTTATAGTTTCCCCTTTTCAACATAATCAAAGGGATGAAATGAAAACCCCATAATGAACTATGATAGATCTCCAAAAATACAAATACATTAACCTTCAAAATAAATTAGAAACTCCCAAATATGATGTGCAACTGAAAATGAAGTCTCCCAATGCAAATAAACCTTCTCCAAATTATACTATGTCCAAGTTATCAAGCAAATGCCTCAAATTGTAAGAACTCAATAGAATGTACCTGGGGCTGAATCTGAAAAAAGGATGGAAAAAATGATAGAGCTCTAAATCACCTTTGCAATGTCGTTGGAATCTCCAAAATATGACAAACTGGTGAAAAGATACAAGCTCCAGAGTCCAAAAGGGAATCTTCACTTCAAGCTGCAATAAAATATTCTATGAGTAAAATATAACAATACTTACACCATTGTAAAGTGCTCGGAACCACCTTTCTGACAATATCTCGTTTTCAAAAATCTAATACCCGAGTCAAAAGTTATGATGATTTTAAGAAAACTGCCTAATTATGACATGAGGGGGCTTCTGTGATGGTCATTTGGCTGTCAAATTTAAGATGCTCACCCAAAATTATTGAAAAATCACCAAAAATAAATTTACTTCAAAATTTGAAGTATTTTATATGAAAATGGGGGTTTTTGGGCCTTCAGTACGCAATGGAAGGGTCAGATTTGTCCCAATCTACTCCATAAATCAGCTACCTCCCAGATGATGGTAACTAGCTCAAAATGCAAACCCTCCAACCTGCAACGAAAAATATCCTTAACTCAACTTTCCAATTTTACATGGACTTTGCATGGCCTATGCTCTGATACCATGTTGGAAATATTGATGAATAATGAACCCAACTGAAGTTGTGCACTCTTCAAAGGATCAAATCAAGAAAGAAACCATCTACACAAGAAAGTGTTGCAACATGAGCAAGAAGACAATTTGATCAAATGATGATCTATGATGAATTGATCTAGAATTTCTAGAATATCTGAGATATCATGAGATGATTTACAAATGTACAAGCACCTTTTTTATATAAGCAAGGTGAGAAGGGGTAGGATAACTACCTTGGATGCAAACATTAAATGCCTAATGCATAAGTAAAATATTAAATGCCTAGATAGCTATAAGCTGATTAATGAGACATGACAGGGTATTATAACTAGTTTCTAGAAATGACACCTAGGAAACTTAACTCCTAAGTAAACTTATGATGATGTGAATAGGTCCTCACTAATAACTAGTTAGGAAATAACCCCATTCACACCAACAATCCTCACCTTGTTCCTAACTTAGAGACTCTTCTTTTTGAAGTAGATTCATAGCCTCTGAGAATCAATTGTTTGTTCTACAACTTCAAAGTTGTCACAAACACTTATTTGAAAGGCAATTCTAGTAGAACAATAGGCAAGTTAAAGCAAAATCTTTAATTCCTTCACCCAATACTTGTAGCAAAACTCTCAACTCAACAGTCCTTTCAAGAAATGATTCCAACTATTCTCCATTTTTCATCTTTAGACTATGTAGTTGACTCTATAAATTTAGGATCTGATTTTGATTCTTTGACTCATAACACTATCCTCAACTTGACCCATGCAACTTTGGTTGTGGATGAGTCTCAAATAAAGATCTAAAATTCATCAAACACACTAAACATAATGATCAATTTATTCTTCATGCCAGCTTGATAAAATTTATTTTATTCATCCATTTCATTCTTCATGTCAGCTTGATAAAATTTATTTTGTTCATCCACTTCATTCTTCATGTCAGCTTGATAAGATTTATTTTGTTCATCCACTTCATTCTCAACTTGAATTATGAGTTTGGTTTTCCATGCGGAATAGTTATTCACATGCAACAACTAGGAATTGAGAAGAAATTTTAGAGAATTTCCTACCATTGTGTTTGTGAGATATAGATAGAATTTTATCCTATTTGGATAATTCAGGCATGAAAGTAACATCTTAAAAATTTAGCTGAGTGCAATGGAGTTTTATACCAAAGGTAAAGATCATTGCATGAAATATTTTCAAGAAGAATTATCTAAAATGAAAATCAGTTTATCAAAAGTAGCCCACAACATTGAGTAGGTAGAGATAGAGAATGACAAGAACAATATCAAAAAAAATAAAATTATTGTCTACCATTAAGAAGAGAAGATAGCATAAGGATAAGAATGGAAACAACCACAACAAGAGTGACACTGATATACCTTAGGAAACCCTACAAAGGGAAAAACTTAATCTTTAAAGCACTAAAAACAATGTATTATTAGCAAAAATAGGTTACAATATTTTATCGAGATTTGAGCTTCATAAGAGATAAATACTCTCAATCATAGAGGAATTATAACAACATAACCTTGCAAAAAACTAGACATAAGATCTCCATTCCAAGCACTATATATAGCCCAAGGAGAACTAGGAAACCAAGAATGGTTCTCCAAAATCATATGCTCAAAACTATGAAATAAAGATTATTCAATACGGTCTACATTTAACCCACATACCTCACCTCCAAGTGTATCTCCTACACAAATAGAATGTAACTCCTAATTGACCAATATAACTACCAAAATAAAATGGAATCAAAGTAACTCTCACACATTCCATGTAGGTGTAGTTATTACTAATTACAAATGCTATGAATAGTCGATCAGAGATGCTAGTCGTAATCCACTAGTAACCCCCTTCTCAATGAATTCTTACAATCATCATAAGGCCAAGGACATATGGCGAAGAGTGCAACTATGAAATATCAATATTTCATCCTAATGGGATGTCATTTTCCATGTGGGCACATTATTTATAATATCTTGATAGCAAATAATAGTTCCTAGTGTTATATTTAATAAATAAGAATGATTGACAATATTAAAGCTCCCTGGAACCAAAAACAAAATTAAAATCATATAAAGTCACTAGCAATTAAAAGAAAATAATTTGATAGAAATAATATCTATTATCTTGATATTTAAGGTATGTAATGAAGGAAATGAACTACAATAAATAGGGTCTAAGATGCACAATTCAAGGTTACAAGTGTCCCAAAGGAGAGCAATCAACGAAAGGACTAACTCAAATATAGGAGTGGAGGCATCAAGTGAACTCGCCTTAATGACCAAGTGAACTCATCTTTATGAGGAATGTGTGGCACCTAACTACCATCAATCAAGGAGTTGAATGAGGTAGAGGTGGCATGTGCTCCCACCAATCAAAGAGATGATATGTGCTCTTATAACCCAATTTACTCATGCAAATAATATTAATCACCTCAATAAACTTGATATAAGGTGGAATAATAATTAATTACATTAACACCTAGACCTAGGACTTGCAAGATACATAACACACCTAGTCCCCTAGTCCTAACACTTTCTTTTGATAACCCTACCTTTCATTGCATATGTTACCCCTTATATTTTTGTTATAGACGTGTCTAATACTTTAAATAGTCCTATAAAAACCTCTTCATGCTCATAATTTTCATCTTTATTAATGGAATTGAATCTTCTAATAGAACTAATAGCCTCCTATAGTTTGATGTTGAGAACATGGTGAAACAATATAGCAAGATATGTTGTTCTTTAGCGCATTTGAATTACTTAAACAATGATAGATCATAAGATGAAATGAAACTTGCAATAAAATATGTAAATACAAACCACGACAAAGTCTTTATGTGGAAACCCCCTTTTAGGAAAAAAAATCCACACCTAAAGAGATCCACACTTGAATTAATCCTAAAAAATAGTAACATCAATACATATGCTTATCCCTTTATATTCCAATAGAATAATAGTACTTGAATGAAGAGATCCACACTTGTATCAATCCTAAAAAATAGTGACATCAAATATAATATGTTTTTTATTAGATAAGAAGTGGAAGGGCCCGGATCCCGTGGTTACAAAGACAGAACAATAAACAAAGAAACAGATTGGGAAAAATAGCACCAGCCACCACCTAAAAACAACAACAATCAAACCAAACCAGAGCCTAAAAAGGCACACAAGCCAAGTAGCCAGAATTGCAACCACAAAACCATTATCAGCATAATAAAAAAATCCCCATACTAATCCACAAAATGGTACACCAACCATTTATGAGATTAACCAAAGTCTAGCAGGTACGAAACCATAACAAAGCTATCAAGAAATAGAAGTCTGAGACAATACCACTAAGCACCGAAAGTTTCAGAGCACTCATTTGACCAAAGCAAAAAATACCCAATTTTTGCCAATTTGAGACACAAACTCCCTCCAATCAGGATCATCTTCAACTTTTGAACCGGGCCTTATAGTCAACAAAATAGGCCAACAGGCCACCCTCCAAGTCAAAAAAATAATAGCCAGAAACAACAACCACCCCAATGGTGGGTAAGACAAACTGTACTTCCAACTCATATAAGCAAGATTAAAAGGATCCTAAAACCCAAACCACCATAAAATAGCTAAGCCTATCAACACTCCTTGATAGAACCATTCCACATTGAGCCTATTACTTAGAGCAACCAATTCTGAACCAGAAATAGCATAAGCACCGATGGGGTAGAGAGCCCCCGTCAAACTACTTGTCTCTCCATCACTATAGGAGGAAGCATATCTCAAAATCAGTACCACCCAAACAACAACACTTGTAGAATACCAGCCCTTGATAATGAGCAAAACCAACACCTCAAAACTCCCCACCGCAAAAGAGAAGTGAGAGAGCCTAGAAAAACTTTGAGGAGCTAAAGCCAACCCAAAGCACCACCTCAAACAGAACCCAAACAGGGCCTTCTTCATCTTCCTATTCTTTTGTCTTCACATAGGTAAGAATACAAACCAAACTGATCATAAGATAAACAATCTTCATGGCAAGTAAAACAAGCCAACAAGCCACCCACAAAGTTGCACCACAACAACCATCAACAATAGCCACCCTATGGGTGGACAAGACACTTGAGAAACAATCCTTACAGCTAGTAGAACAAACCATTTTGAAACAACCACTATAGAACAGACTCTCCAACCAGTAGTTTAATCCATGGTAGGTCCATGATCCTTGAAACAACCATCCAACAACAATCCTTTCGTTCAAAGAACTTGTATCTTTGAAGATCATCAATGAACAGGCCACCCGAAGAGAAAGCAGACCAATAAGGTTCAACTTAATCAAAAAAGCTTCAAAAATAACACTATCACCATCCAAAACATCCACAGTCTCAAACAGAAAAATCCAATAAATCCCACAACCCCCAACCTCTAGGGTGAGAGAAGCATAACTATAGAAAATAATGAAGCAACACGTAATACCCACAAACAGACCAAATATGAAGGCAACATAGCTAGGAACCGTCAGCAAGGAAATAGGATAGGGACCCCTCCATGAGAGCGCTCCAAAAGCAGCTTTGAAACCAGCTGAAGAGTAGACTAACCAAGTGCACATCCCGAACAAAGACATGCAGAATCGAGAAAACATTAGAAACACCACGATATCAAGGAATCCCATCCACACTAGCATAATTAGCTCCAAATCCCTAGTGCATTTAGGAACAACATCCAACACAAGCAAAACAAAGCAGATCCAAACAAACCCAGAAAACTCAAAGCACCAAAAGCTCAAAGCAGTGTAGAGCAACCTGATCCTATCAACACAATAGACCACTAGACAGGCTAGAAACCCTGAAGGCCCACAAGGGCTCACAAGATCAAACGAGGGACCCCAACTACACAAGGGTCTGAGCAAACCAAACACCAAAGTCGCAGTTCTATAATGCACAACAGGCTTGGGTGCAAAGAACATGGCCTCACAACTGTGTGTGAGAAGAAACTCCACCAGAAGTAGCTCAAAATCAGACTCAAGGAACTCCAAAACCTACGAGGGCCAAAAAGAGACCAAGCTTTTAGCTGAACCAATAGTCGTTAATGTCATCTCATCACCCAACTTCGGCTCAGAAGGAAAGAAACTGGCACCCAAACACTAAAAATGATGGACTAAAGGGAGACCAAGAGAACAATCCAGCAAGCCGCAGAGCATTGAATACCTCAAAAACCTGAGAGGACTCCAAAGAGAAGACATAAAGAAACGACTAATAGTCACCCATCCTCCAGCAAACAGGTTAGCAGCAAAAAATAGAGTGAAAACATCCAAAGACCGAGCCAAAGAGTCCACCATAGACATCATATCAACGACCATCAACAAAATCTCAATCAAAACAATGCTACATGTAGATGAGAGCAAGAACAGATCATTGACTTTGGAGCAGAAAAGCCAGATGCTTAACCCTTCAGGGGACAAGTTGAATACAAAGAACTTGCACTGGGTAAATTTATATATCAAGTATAATATGTGTATCCCTCTATATTCTAGTAGAATAATAGTGCTTGAATGATCTAAAAAATAATCTCATGATACTATTATCTCAATATACCAATATAGAGAAGATATGGATACAAGCTATTGTGAATGGAATTCCAAGAAAAGTGGAAAATACCACTCTCTAAAATCTAGGCATCAATCTACATCATGAGGAATCTCACAACTCATTACACATGGTCAACCACCCTAAATAGTATGTAACTTCTCTTACAACACTTGCACATCAAAATATCATCACAACATTTATATTTCTTCATTGTGTAATTTTCCTATTGCTAGATGCTCCAAGGGAAGATTGACCAAATGTGTCATAAATCTAAGTTTAGGATATCTTCTTACAACTCCCAATCTTGATTGATTTCCAAGTTCTTATTGTAAATCCTAACTTAAATATCATCACAAATACTTGTGGGATGACAAATAATAATAAATATTTTTTCCTTCGACATAGGAATGGCATCCAAATCTACATTCTCCATGATCCTTGGAGATAGAACATTATTTATTGACAACAAAATTATAATTAAATACAATTAAACATGTCTAAGGATTTGCAAGGTGACTAGTACCTAATCCCAACATTTGAGGACTAGAAATTACAATATTTGATCTATCAACATAAGAATTCATAAAGAAACACTTATCATTTAAATAGATCTTGAATTGGTTCTTGCCCCTAAAGTAAATCGAATCCCACATTTACAAATCGGGACTACAAATAATCACAAATTAGTACAACTTATCAATGCTAATCTCACTATCATAGGTTTATATATTGATATTTACCTTCATTTTGTAGAGCCTTCCCTTAGATAACTCACCTTTCTCCATTTCTATCCTAAAGGGGGGGTGTGGAAAGTGGGGATAGGGGCTGTGGTAGGGTCGGTGTAGAGGCTATTTTTCCAAAAGTGGACTTGTGCCGGTTTACTCTTGTTGGTTCCATTTATTTCATGTTTTCCTTTGATGTCTCTATTTTAAATATTAGGACCATTAGTATGATTTCTCTTCTATCCGATTTCTCCTCAACACTAAAAATACAATATCTTCTTCAAATTTTCAAAATCTAGTTTCCACATCATCTTCTCTTGTCATTCTTATTCCCATGAACCACTCTCAATCTAATTCTATGCTCAAGAGGTATCAAATCTTGATTGCCACTTGACCTTGTGGATAACATATGCTTACACAACTTGAAAACATTTTTTCAAAGAAAATAATTATTTTGATACCATTTGATCCATAAAGAGGAGGTCAAACATCACTTTTCCATTAGAAAAAGGATAATGAAAATAATTCAACAAAACCCTTAATATGCACTTCAAACCACTTAACAATGGATATCACACAAGTAATGACATGTACATATTAAGTATAGATAGGTATCTTATCAAAAATATGTGGAAATAATAGATAGAAACACACAACAAAATAGACACATAGTTTTCCCTAGATAAAACCCAACATAAGGTTAAAAAACTCCAACTCTAGAGAGAAAATTATCTTTGTTCCAACATCGTAAAGATTGATTATAAATGTATAATTGCCTACACTAAATCAATGAGCTCACACAACAATTATTGATCTCCCATCACTCTTGCAACACTCTCACCTCACTTAGGCTTGCATTCACAACACACTTGCATTATTCTTGAAGTTGGACTACAACTACCATACAATGAGATCCAACCTCTACCAAACATGGAAAAGGTAACATGTGACCTTCCTATAATGTCCCAACTTCATGTAAAAATGGAAAACCAATTGACAAAATGGAAGATCGATTCAAACACTTCATATTCTACACAATATTTGCATTAGAATGTTTTTTAGTTCTCCCAATATGATTTTGTCGATTTTGTATACATTCATTAAGGCAAACACGCCATTTTTCACTCTACCAAAAGTGGAAAGCTCGCAAAGGTAACATTTTTGTATTCATTTTGAGGTCTAAAACTTTGATTAAATACTCTCTAAAGATGTCTAATTCCTTCCCTGACCATCCTCACCCATCAACATGGCCCTAGATCCATTAAAAAAATCACTCTTAACTCCTCATCAACAGTTAAAGGAGTTTGAATGACATGATACCAAGGGCCAATATACTTTAGGGCCATTATTTAGATCACTTTTTCCTATGGTGGATATTCTAAATGCATTGAATCCTTGACCTATGCTGGATCCACTAATTACAATGAATCCTCGAAAATTAGTCTCTTCATTCCATGATTCTTACTCATGGATGGAAGAAAACATGAACACAAAACACAAATAAGACTAGTTACTACAATGGAAAATAAACAATATAGACTATAAAATAACCTTTAAAAAAATACTTTAAAATAAACATATACCACAAGTGCAACCTTTGGCATTGGTCAAGAAGGTGTTGGTGTAGATAGATCCATCATGATTTCTAACATGAAAAACAATGGGAAGAACATAATATTATATACAAAATGACAACAATGTAAATTAAAACTAAAATCAATCATTGTCTATGAACTACCAAGTATCAACTAATGAAAACTCAATTCAATTACTTAGATTTGTTGTTGAAGAATAGAGATATATAGAAAATGGTGGTCCAATAGGATGGTCACATCTTCTTAAAAAATGGTGATTGTAAAGGCACATCCTTAGGGGTGGGAATAGAGAATATAAATAAGCTAAAATTAGAATTGATATGTAATGAGTAAGGAATCAAGGAAATATATAGAATAAAAAAAATTAAATATATAGTTAAGATTCATACCATATAGGCTATGCCAAAACCAATCACAATGAGTGCCCATTAGCTTGTTCAAATTTTTCTTAATTCATTCCTTATGTCATCAACTATAATCATGTGTTTGAATTGGTAATTATTCTCATAATTTTAAATTTAAATAAAAATTTATGACAAATTTAAATTTCACCTCAATGAAAGACTACCCTTGATCTTCATGAAATATAGTCTAGGATGCCTCCTAAGATGTTCCCTATCCTTGAATATCATAGTTTTTGTGTCTAGAGGAGAGTCATCTGAGGTTGCAATAGGACCTAAACACAACTAGAAATTCATGGTGTAGGTGTGAGGCACACATAGATGCCACATCATAAAGGCTCTACCAAAAGAAATTGAACCACTAAGAGTTTCTCTAGCTATACATTGTGCTACTTGTGAATTATGACTAACCAATTGTTATGTAAAAGAGTGCATCACGAAGACACTCTAGCATGTCACATTACTGATAGCTTCGTGGTCACTAAATCAACAATTTTCAGTAGTACCCAAGATCAAAACTAACCTACTACTATAACCTCTATTAATTTGATGAGCATAAGAATACAATTATTCTCTTAAGATGAACACTTTTAGACTTTTGCTTTAAATATTTCCTGGGTATAACGATGAATCATGAAATGCATTCAAAAACCTATTTTTATTCCTAAACTACTATTTATAGATTTCATTCATTTGAAGCATGTATATGGTCAAGGTTCTTAGAACCATTGTCTTATATGGGTTATAGAATCACATTCAACCAAATTAGAGCAAAAAATGAGAAATAACAACAAAGGTATGATACCTAGCAATCAAATATGCTTAATAATCCTTCTCCAAATTTGCAAACATTCATGTGTAACAAGAAAGAGACCATTACAAATATAATTTTCAATGAATTAAAGTATTGTGACACTTTCATATGCATGTTACTATCACTCCAACATATGTGTTGAGGGAAAACATCAAACGAGGAGGAGCCTATCAATCCTCTTCACTAAGAATATTCCAAAATACTCACAACTACCCAAGGAGACATCTAATTACAAATATCTATCCAATTAGCGACCTCTTTGAAACTTCTAGAATTTAAAATCTCATATGGTGAATGAACTAATGGATTTGGATCCCTAGAATGCTCTCTAAACTTTGTTCATGAAAATAAAGAATGACCAACACCTTGAATGAATGAATAACCTACATATATAATATCTAAGAAATCGTGTTCTCAAGAATCCATGAGAATTGATAGAGGTTGGGGAATTAAATATTGTCCTTGGCTTGATCTTGTGGATCTTGTGGCTAATAATGTATCCTGCCCAAATTGAGTGGATCAGATTGAGCAATGACAACTGGTAGTTTAGAAGCCACCTACTGCATTCATGGAAACCAAAGGAAGAAAATGAAACATATAGGAGTGGGCATGGAATTTAAGTATTCCTTTGGTGACTTTTCCTATAAATTTTCATTATATTCATCTTCACCTTTTCTTTTCAAATATTTTTTGCATTTCTCAAACCTTGTCCACCTTTTAGAAAGTTCACAAGCTTATCAACATTTTGAACCATGTTAACCTTTTGGAAAGTTCATGAACTCGTGAACTTGTCAAAATTTTGAACCATTTTATCCTTTCAATGAGTTCAAGAGCTTACAAAATTTTAGACGTTTTTAACTTCTTCCTTCTTTAGCTTCTTAACACTTTGTCAAACTTACAAACACCACAAACCTAGTCCTTTTTCCTTAGCCACATCTCTTCCTTTTACTTTTTTATCTTATCACAGTTTTGATGAGTTGGAAAACCTTATCAACTTTCCAATGAGTTCGCAAACCTGCAAACTCACTAGCATCATGAACTGGGCCCTTTCTTATTGGTCTTTTTACAAGATTTAAAACTCGCAAACTTGCCAACATTTTAACTTCTTCCTTCTCTTGTCAGATTTTTGGGAAGTTTGGAAACTTGTTGACATTCTTACTTTATCATCCCTTTTTGCAAGTTTATGAACTCGTGAACTTGTCAATGCTTTTAACTTATAAACCTTTGAATTTCATTTTGTTAGTATTTTGGGGAGTTCATGAGCTTGCAAACTTCCCGATAGACTAAACCTTAACACCTTTGTACCTTTTTCTATCAAGGTTTTATGGAGTTCACAAACTTGCAAACTTCCCATTTTTTTCAATTAAGGCACAAAGAGACAACTTATGATTAGAATATTTTGAATTTTGACAACTTGGGAAAATGAATGAAGTACAAGGGGGAAACCAACACAATACAAAAATCCATTTTTTAACATAGGGGCCTATTGAAAATTGCTCGAATTGGGTATAATTGATGAGACAAATAGGACAAGAGCACAAAGGATAAGGGCTTAGATGGATTTTGCAATTTTTTTAGGCTTGTGAAACTAGGCACCAACAATGGCTCTAGTTGGGGACGTCTGCCACTAGCTAGCACAATGAGAATCCAATTCTCTAGGAGTAGACAAAGAAAGGGATGCAAAAAGAGAACTAAGACAACAACACTTAAGTATGATCAAATAGGGACCATGACTACACAAAGACACACAACACAATACTAACAAGACAAGACACGACACAAAATAAAGCATGGTATGTATAGGGTAGAACCGATACTTAGAAAATAACTACTAATCAAAAGTATCACGGGTTAGAAACTTCACCAATTAAATTTTTGGCCAAGCCCTTGAGGTAGTATGCATTGTCACCACACCCCTCAAAAAAATTATATGACCACACCAAAATCCATATTCCTCTCCACCTATAAAAATTGAGTAGCAACCCATTCTAATTTTCCTATAGCATCAACACATAACTATAGGGTTACAAATCATACCTCTAAAGCTACAACTCAGGTGTTCCCCATTGATTAATGTTTCATCCAAAGGGAAAACTCTTTTTATGCAAGAAAATAACATATCTATGTCCCTTAGATCATTCTAGAGGTAGCAAAATTTGGATGTGGATTTCACATTGAACTTTGTTGCATCCACACTGGTACTGATATCTTCTATGGACATTGACTTGTTATTCCATGGTGCACACTTCTTATCATCACATGAAAACCTACCAATAAGTGTAATAGGTCACTCCTTCCCATATTCATTCATTTGGAGCACAATAGTAGTAGTCATATATGATGTAGCAGAGGAGAAAAGATTAGAAGGTTTAAAAAATCTAAACTTACCAAAGCTAATGCATCTTGAATAATTCCCTTGATTTGTACATACGCATCAATTAGTTGCTTGCTCCATACAAATGATTCTTCATTAACATCCTCAACTAGATAAAGGCAAAGGATGAGGAATGAAATCTTCTTCATCATTAATTCCTAAGAAAAAATTAGGCATGCATCAATGGATGGAATTTTATTTGTAATATTATAGTTGTCCACCTCAATGTGCAAGATTTCATCTTCCCTTTGTATGTTAACATTTTCACATGTGATAGGTTCATTTAATCATAGGGGAATTTAAAGTCACTTGCATTAGGGATGCACGACATGAATTGACTTCAAGAAAGAAAATCCAATTCCTCATCTTTTCTTACACATTGTACTTCTAATGGTTGGGGTTGAACTAATTATGCCTCATCATTTAAATTTTCTCCTTCAAGAAATTTGTGTTCATGATTTGGTAACACCTCTTTCTTTTTCACTACCAACTATTGCATTGGAAATTTCTCTCTCTCAAACACCTTCTCAGTAACATTGTTGGCCCTAATCTCAACCTCTACCTTTTGTAAGTTCTTATAGTTGCACATAGAAATTTTGCTTGGTCTAGCAACCATATCATTTTGCATAGGTACTTTCTCATCTATCAACTAATATTCATTCCTAGCCTCCACCATTGTTGCATTTATATGTATTGTCATGTATTCACATGGTGACTTTGACTTATGGATTGGTTGCATGAGTTCCCATGGATATTCTATTTTGTGAACGAGCAACTCATACTATTATGTATTAGCACTATGGTCATCTTGGAACTCTAAATCAACTACATCACACTCATTGTATTCATCTTCTCCTATCATGTATTCATATCCTTATGCATCATAGTAACCATGCTCATCTTCATAGTACTCAAAATAATCTTCCTTGCAAGGAATATCTTCCTATTTTGTCACTATGAGGCATTTAGATTTGCAAGGGTGGAAAATTGAGACTTTTGCAATTGCATTTCTAAAAGTTTTTATTTATGTGCAAGGTGAAACATTGCCTCTTCTTCCTATTCAAATTATCTATATGACCTACTAGAAGGAAGGGGGTACTAGCTAGTATCATGTGCTTTTACATCCAAATAACTCATATCAAAGTTTTGTGCATTGTAATATCTATCTCGATTCATCCTACCAAGAAGCATACAGTTTCTTTCTAATTGAGCCTCTTGTTGTTCAACAAGCATCATTTATTTTTGTACCTCTTTTCTGAGGTGATTTAGCAATTATTCATGTTCAAATTATGATCCATATGACGTGCTAGGAGAAATAGTATAATACCAAGAAAATGTACATCATAGTTTATGTCCCTATTTCTTCTACCAATAGCCATATGATTGTTATTTTCATAATCAAACCTATAAAAAAATTATTATGTTATTGTAATATTAATTTTTAGAAGTAAACAGGTGTTGATCTCTTGAATCAATAGATGTGTTAATTCTACCTAAAGTACTAGCTTCTAAAACTAGACAGGTAGGCTTGAAACCATTATTTTGAGATTCACATGATGGATGTCTTCATGTAGGAGTTGAAGCTTCATCTTGTTCTTACTAGTACCTAAGTCTCCTTCTGCTCACCATCTAAACGTCTATTGATTTGATTGTTGATTTCTAAGTTTAAATGAAACATAATCACCACTCTTCACATGGAAGAGACAAAAAAATTCTTGCAACTAAAATTTCAAATGCCAAACAAGAATACTTCCTTGATGGCTTTCTACACCTTTTATATTAGTGTAAGTTGAAAAGCTACCAACTTACACAATGAGAACTAATAGTACTAAATCACTAGGGTCTTTTGGAATGTAAATTGAAATTATTTCATCCTTAGAAACAGTGTCATTATATTGGGTTGTGAAAGCATTGCTCACACTTCTAAAGGGATTTGTCGAGCTCAAGGCCAAGGAGATGTTCTTAACGGTGGATAAATATGCTTATCAACAAATAATGAGGAATAACAAGCCAATTTTTGAGAGTGGGTAAACTCCCTATCATTTTGGGCTCAACTAAATCCAAGAGGATATTCCAAGAGGTAACCTTGCACAAGTTTTTTGTTTTAAACAAAGATATACATGAGATATACAATTTGTAGTAGTGCCCAATTGTTGGTTTTATCGCAAAATTTGTCACTAGGTCAAAACTGACCTATTGCTATAACCTCTATTAATTTTATTCAAATATGCAAATTGTAATTCTCTTAAGATGATCACTTTCAGAGTTTTGATTTAAATATTCCATGGGTATAACAAGGAATCATGAAATGCACAAAAACCTATTTATGTTCCTAAACTAATGGTTATAGATTTTGCTCATTTCAAGCATGTGGGGAGTCAAGGTTCTTAGGACTGGTACCTTTTATGGGTTACAGAGCCACATTGATCCATTAGAGAAACAAATGATAAATAAAAATAGAGGTATGATACCTAGCAATAAAATCCACTTAGTAATCCTTCTCCAATATGAAAATATTCATAACAAGAAAGAGACAATTACAAATATAATTTGCATTGAGTTAAAATGTTGCAACACTTATCAAATTATGTTACAATCACACCAAAAACTATGGTGAAGGAAAACTTCAAACAAGGAAGAGCCTATCACACCTCTTCACTTAAAATCTTCCAAAATGCCCACAACTATTTAAAGAGATGCCTATTTACAAAATATGCACTCCAATTGGCTACCTCTTTGCAACTTCTAGAATAGAAAATCTTGTATGATGAATGAACTAGCGAATTTGGAACCTTAGAATGCTCTCTACACTTTGGTCATGAAAGAAAAGAATGACCAACCTATTGAATGAATGAATAACCTACACATATAATATCTAATAAATCATGTGCTCAAACATCTATTGGAATTGATGGAGGTTGGGGAATTTAATGTTGTCCTAGGCATGATCTTTTGAAACATGTGGATGATAATGCATTCCACCCAATGAGTGGCTTGAATTGAGCAAGGAAACCTAGTAGTTAAGAAGCCACCTAATACATTCGTGGTGTCCAAAGGAATCAAGTGAAATGTATAGGAGTGAGTGTGGTGTTTACATATTCATTTGGAATTATTTCCTCTTTAAAACTTTATTATATTCATCTTCACCTTTAATTGTCAAACCTTTTGGCCTTTCTCAAACCTTGTTAGAGTTTTGGCAAGTTCACAAACTCATGAACTCGCCAACATTTTGAACCATGTTGACCTTTCAATGAGTTCAAGAATTTAGAAACTCAATAACATTTGTAATTTCACCTTCTTTAACTTGTCAGCACTTCAACAACTTCACTAACTTATGAACTCGGTGACATCATGAACCCGGTCCTCTTTCCTTAGCCACTTTTCTTCCTTTTACTTTTTCTCTTTATCTTGTCAATATTCTAACTTCTTCTTTCTCTTATCAACTATTTGACAAGTTTGTGAACTTGCTAACATTCTTACTTTGTCAAACTTTTCAACAAGTTTGTGATTTTTCAACACTTTTAAATTATCAACCTTTAGCTTGCCTTTTGTCAGTATTTCAAGGAATTCAAGAACTTGTGAACTTCCTAACAAACTAAACCTTAACACCTTTGCACCTTTTGTTGTTGGGGTTTTGGGGAGTTTGCAAGTTGCAAACTTCCCAAATTTTTCAATAAAGGCACAAAGGGAAAATTTATAAGAAAAAAATTAAATTTTGAAAACTTAGGTGAATAATTAAAGTATAAGACAAAAACCAACACAACACAAAGAGCCATTTTTTAACATAGTGGCCCATTGAAAATTTCTCTGATCAAATATAATTGATGGGAAAAATAGGGCAAGGGTACAAAGGATAAGGGCTTAGATGGATTTTGCAAATTTTTTAGGCTTGTTGAACTAGGCAAAAACAAGTTCATTAAAAACAATCGACCAGTGATCCCAAAAGTTGTTAATAATGCTCTAATATGCATGCCACATAATTGAAACTTTGGTTTTATGCTTTTTGATATGAAATCTAATTACTAGGTGGACAAATGTTCATCCAATTAGACATTTGCAATTCTTAAATCTTCAACTTGGTCATATGATAAGCTATTCAATACCCCAGTCTTTTTGGTCGCAAGTCAAGTGTGGAATGTGTCAATGTATTATGAGAGTTTCAAGGTAGCCCATAATTTGTTGCAAGGTGGATGTCATTAGAGACTAGCATGGATTTCTATGCGAACCTTAAATAATTGCTTTAATTTCTTCCATGTTAGTTATAATTTCTTCTTCAATGGTTGGTGAAGGTTTAAAGGAGGGCTTCGAGTTGGTTGGTCTAAAAAAAATCAACACTTATAATTAGATTCAATTTTATTCTTCATTTTCAAATTACTTTTGTAAAAATAAATGTGTTTCCAAAAATAAATATACTTTAACAAGAAGTCTAGGGTTTAGTGATAAATTTAAACTAGATTTAATTGGGAAAAAATCACCGACCTTAACATAACACAAACTTGGTGCATTGAGGAGGTAGTTGAGCTCAAAACAATATATGAACATTTGGATATCCATTTTGAATTTTTTGGTGAATAGAAAGTCACAGTTCATGAGTTTGTAAACTCACATGAAACAAAGATCCATTTTATAGAAATGGATATTTATTTCTTAAAAAAATACAGTTCCTCAAACAAATAGTGATTTCGTCGAAATGGAACAAAGATCCATTTTATAGAAATGGATATTTATTTCTTAAAAAAATACAGTTCCTCAAACAAATAGTGATTTCCTCGAAATGGAGATCCATTTCAATGTGGTGTTTCCAACCAAATTTAACATAGATATCTATTCTTATAAAATCTTTGTTCATCTCAATTTTTTTTCCAAGTCTAAGAGAGGATTTTCCCATGCCAATTTTTTTGTGAGATGGCAAAAAAGTAATTGGTGGCACCTATAAAGTCCCTCTTTTTATATCATTCGAAGAAAGATGAGATGAGTACATATTTTAAAAGTTATTTTCTTGTTTTTGTTGGTGTATATGCCTTTTCTAAGACCTACACACATTAAATATAAGTTTATTTCATATTTCTTAAGTTAGCACTTTTATGCTTTAAGCAAATAATTATGTAAATGTTATTAATTTCATTTATATATCCATATCGTTAGTTGACATAGAGTTAATCTCCATTAGCCTCGATTAGATAAGGAGTTAACCCTCATTCACTAGGAAAGCATCTTTGGGTGGCTATTCACCTAATTGAGTTCACTATGATCAATAGTTGAAGCTTTCTATTTCTAGAGCTAACAAGTTGTGGCTATAAGAAACACATCAATTCCTCCTACATATCTTCAAGCTATAAATAATATTAGCACTCAAAAATCTCGTGATTAATCCCAAGTAATGATGACCCAACACATTTGTCATGCAATTTCCCAAGTTTTCCAAGAAGTTGTTTCCTTGTGACCATTATTACACTTAAGAGAGAAATGTAGAGCAAAGGTAAATTGAAAAAATAAATTGGTTTAGGGTTAGGGTTAGAGTATTTTAATTTTCTCCTTGTTTTGAATAGATTTCTTTTACTAGTTTTATTTAAACCCTCTTAGGGGAAAGTAAAATAGATATTTTTAATCCTATATTTTTTTACAATTAGCATTTTTATAATATAGTCTTATTTTTATTTATATGCATTACATTTTTTTTAGACTGCAAGAATCAGGTACGCCCCTATAAATTGCAATGCGCCTAGTAAACTTTTTTCACGTAATCGGTAACTCTAACACAACATGCCCTTCGATACCACGAGGATGGGGGGAATTGAAACTCGTGACCCCTTGCTTGTAACAACGTGCTTTAGCCAATTGAGCTAGGTCCCAAGTCCTTTATATGCATTACATTAATGCAAAATAACAAATTTTGTTTCTCTATTATTACAAATAGCATATTATTTTTTTAGTTTTTCCCACTATAAACCCAGATAATTGATTTTCATCTATACCTTTACAATGCCCAACATGATATTAGTAGAGCCATCATTTACCTACATTTATCTCCAATATTTATGTGACAACCAATTGCACTCCTCCTCCATTAGTACTTACATGAATATATTGTATTGTTGAGTTAACATTGCACTAACAAATATGAGGATGTTTCTTATTTCTCCTAATCAAAGCATGTAGGTTTTCATTTTTTACCAAGAATTTATCAAAAATTATTTCTTGAGTTTCTTTCTTGTATTAGGAAACTTTTAAAAATTTCACATTCAAAACAGAATCCCAGATGAAATAATTTTTATAGAAGATGTATTAGATTTTGAAAAGAAAGAAAAAAACTATTCTATTTTGCATCTTGTTTCTAGTTGCCTTATACTCTACCAAAAACAAAAGCACTTAGTTTAGGCTAAAATTTTACTAGGATATGTATTAATGGCTTTTGATCATTTTTTTGGGGAGTGATCAAAACTTTTCCTTAGATAGGTTTACACTTTTGTGTTATTTCATAAACTGTTTCAAATTTCAAATTCTCTAATTGACCTGAAATTTTTCCAATGATTGTATTTAATTCTCCCAGATACTTTTTTCTATCAAAAATACACCTTCAAGGCATTTTTAGTTTCTATGAACATTTTTTGAGCATAACTTGTGCATACGACAAAATATTTAGATTCTATTTTTCAAACCATGTGTCATTTTTAAATCTTCAACATCATCCTATTTTTTTAGCAAATCATGTGTGCATCTTGTTGGGCTCTAAAACCATTGCTCCACTTCCTAGAATACAATCTCACTTTCAAGGTCATGATTGTCATCATGAAAGTTAAACTTATTTATCCGCAAACCATGGAGGGCTAAAGATCAAGTTTACGAGAGTGAGTTTTCTCTCCTACACTTCAAGATCGGCTTAGACTCGGAAAAGTGTTCCTAGAGGCATACCTTAACAAGTATTTGCATCAAACAAAATGAGCAACTAAAATGACAACAGCCAAATCCAATTGCATACTTGACCCCAAAGGTTGTCACTGGGTCAAATAAGATTAGCTGCAATAACCTCTATATAGTTGATTACAAACCTTGCACATGCGCCCATGATTATCAGTTTCATTAATCCCTTAAGATATATTCATTTATAATACACACAATAGCAAGGTGGAGGTGTACTAAATATGATCCTCTAGGTTTATCCATTAAGGTTGCTTGAAATTGTTCCTTGATTGTTTTACTGGATCAATGAACAACATGCATATCTACACTACTCCTAGAACTAACAAGATGGAAAGTGATTAAAATGGTGGATTGGTTGATTCTTCACCAATGTGGATCAATGTCTACTCCATTGGGCAACAAACTCATGAGAAAAATAGAGGAAGGAGATAAAACTTGCACAGCATCAACCAAACCAGACAATCATAGATTTATATTGCATGTAACAAACATACTTAATAATCCATAACTAGAACTACTAATACCCACATGAAACAAAGAATGACAATCACAAAGCATTTGCAATTCATTAGGTGCTATCGCAAACCATCTTGAACTCTCATTACAATCATGCCAGCAAACATGGCAAGAGGAAACATACAACTATGATTATAATGCTTTCTTGAATCTTAGCAAACAGCCATGGAGACATACAATTACATGAACATACATTACAATATTCTTCCTACACTATCACAAGACGTATCCCTTCATTTGCAGCTCAAATGTTCAATGTTTGAAGCCCTAGAACAACCTACACACCATACCAAACCAAAAAATTGGCTCAAGGACCAATCCTTCAAAATGACACCCAAAACTCCTCTTAACCATCTAGATCGTGCCTTAGAAAACAACATAGTAGCATATTAAAATCAATGATGTAGATTCATTCTCACTCAAGATGGAAGCCTAAGATGAAAGATGTCTAACAAACTCAATGTAGGCCGTTGGGAGAATTGATTTGCAATAATGGCGAGCGGGTGAAGTAGGTGCAAGTAGTTGGGAGAATTGATTTGTAGTAATGGCGAGCAAGTGGAGTAGGTGCAAGTAGCTTGGGAGATATGAAAAATGTGTCATTCCATTTGGTACTTGCAATGTTCGAGTAATTATTAAAATGTTGGCCAACTTTTGGAATATTTCCCCTTTACTTGTTGGACTCTTTTCACCTTTAACAAACAATGTCATACTTTTGACAAGTTTGCAAATTTGCCAACATTTAAAACTTAGCCACTTTTCACTCATTCTTTATTTCTCTCTTTGCAGTGTTTCACTTTTGGTGAAATAAAGCACTCATGAACCTATGTTGCATTTTTGGTAAGTTCAAGAACTCACAAACTTAGCAAAAACAAGAAACTTGCTACTTTCTATGCTTCCTTCTTCAATCTTTTGTACATCTACCAACATGGCAAACCATATCGCACTTTCACACTTTTTGCAAATGTAAGAGCCATGTTAGCCTTTCAGAGAGTTTGCAAACTAGAGAACTTTGCAATACCTAAACACATTTCTTCCCTCATTGTTGCACTTTCGCACTTTTTGCAAACTCACAAACCTTAAAACCTTTGTTTAACTTTTGCAAAGTTTGCTAACCAACAAACTCTGCAACATCGTGAACTTGGTGAATTTGACTTGTGCTTTTGTTGGGGTTTCAAGGAATTGAGGGTGAAAGGAAATGGGTACACGAGGATAGGAAACTCTGAATATCCAACTCCAATACAAAGGACTTTGATTTTGATACAAAGGAATTACATGTTTTATAGACTTTCGAAATTCAAGGATTGGAAAGAATTTATACCATATTGCCATTGGAATGGTATCGAGGTACATGAAACTCTGATACTCTAAAACATGCATAGGGACTTAGAGGGGAAGTGCAAACTTTCAAAAAAGGCACACCACCGATGACTCCAACAAGGACGCCAAGAAGCAAAACTCTGAAACACTAAAAAACAACAACTAGACAAATTTTACAAGAGTGAATGAGTTGTTGAGATTTGTAAGAGAGGTATGCAAGTATGGACTTCCTCGAAAGTCCAAAAGGTCAACAAACAAACACAACACTAAGGAAGATACTGGAAACGACCCAAGCTTAGACTTTTCATAGTTTTTTGTCTCTTTTGACATTTAGGGGACCCAGTTAAGATATCACAAATCAATTATAATTGTACTTAATTCTCCCAGATACTTTTTTTCTATTAAAAATACACTTTCAAGGCATTTTTAGTTTCTATGAACATTTGTTTTGAGCATAACTTGGACATACAACAAAATATCTAGATTCTATTTTTCAAACCATGTGTCTTTTTTAAATCTTCAACATCATCCTATTTTTTTAACAAATCATGTGTGCATCTTGTTGGGTTCCAAAACCGTTGCTCCACTTCCTAGAACACAATCTCAATTTCAAGGCCAGGATTGTCATCATGAAAGTTAAAACTTATTTATCCACAAACCATGGAGGGCTAAAGGTCAACTTTATGAGAGTGGGTTTTCTCTCCTACACTTCAAGATCGGCTTAGACTCATAATGGAGGGCTAAAGGTCAACTTTACAAGAGTGGGTTTTCTCTCCTACACTTCAAGATTGGCTTAGACTCATAAGGGTGTTCCTAGAGGCATACCTTAACAAGTATTTGCATCAAACAAAATAAGCAACTAAAATGACAACAACCAAATCCAATTGCATACTTGAACCCAAAAGTTGTCATTGGGTCAAATAAGATTGGTTGCAATAACCTCTATATAGTTGATTACACACCTTGCACATGCACCCACGATTTTCAGTTTCATTAATCCCTTAAGCACACAGTAGCAAAGTGCACGCATACTCAATCTGAAATTTTATCTATTAAGGTTGCTTGAAATTGTTCCTTGATTGTTTTATTGGATCAATGAACAACATGCATATCTACACTACTCCTACAACTAACAAGATGGAAAGTGATTAAAATGGTGGATTGGTTAATTCTTCACCAATGTGGATTGATGCCTACTCCATTGGGAAACAAACTCATGAACAACACAAAGGAAGGAGATAAAACTTGCACAACATCAACCAAACCAAACTACACACATACAATCATAGATTGATAGTGCATGTAACAAACATACTTAATAATCCATAACCAAAACTACTAATTCCCACATGAAACAAAGAATGACAATCACAAAGCATTTGCAATTCATTAGGTGCTATCACAAATCATCAAACTCTCATTACAATCATGTCAGCAAACATGGCAAGAGGAAATATACAACTATGATTATAATGCTTCCCTGAATCTTAGCAAATAGCCACAGAGACATACAATTACATGAACACACATTACAATATTCTTCCTACACTATCACAAGACGTATCCCTTCATTTGCAGCTCAAATGTTCAATGTTTGAAGCCCTAGAATAACCTACACACTATACTAGACCAAAAAATTGGCTCAAGGACCAACCCTTCAAAATGACACCCAAAACTCATTTTAACCATCTAGATCGTGCCCTAGAAAACAACACAATAGCATATTAAAATCAACGATGTAGGTGCATTCTCACTCAAGATGGAAGTCGAAGATGAAAGTTATCTAACAAACTCAATGCAGGACACTGGGAGAATTGATTTGCAATAATAGCGAGCAGGTGAAGTAAGTGCAAGTAGCTAGGAGAATTGATTTGTAATAATAGCGAGCAAGTGAAGTAGGTGCAAGTAGCTAGGGAGATGTGAAAAACGCCTCATTCCATTTGGTACTTGCAATGTTTGAATAATTATTAAAATATTGCCCAACTTTTGGAATATTTGCCCTTTACTTGTTGGACTCTTTTCACCTTCAACAAACTATGTCATACTTTCAACAAGTTTGCAAATTTGTCGACATTTAAAACTTTGCCACTTTCCACCCATTCTTTATTTCTCTCTTTGCAGTGTTGCACTTTTTGGTGAAATAAAGTACCCACGAACCTATGTTGCATTTTTGGTAAGTTCACGAACTCACAAACTTAACAAAAACAAGAACCTTGATACTTTCTTTGCTTCCTTGTTCAATTTTTTTTACTTCTACCGACATGGCGAACCATATCGCACTTTCACACTTTTTGTGAACTAGCAAACTTTGCAATACCTAAATACATTTCTTCCCTCATAGTCGCACTTTCGCACTTTTCACAAACTGAAACCTTAAAACCTTTATCGCACTTTTTGCAAACTCGCAAACCTTAAAAACTTTGTTTAACTTTTGCAAAGTTCGCAAACTAACAAACTCTGCAACATCGTGAACTTGGCGACTTTGACCTATGCCTTTGTTGGGGATTCAAAGAATCGAGGGTGAAAGGAAATAGGTACACAAGGATAGGAAACTTCAAAAGTCCAACTCCAATACAAAGGACTTACATGTTTTATAGACTTTCAAAATTCAAGGATTGGGAAGAATTTATACCATATGCCATTGGAATGGTATCAAGGTACAAGAAACTCTGATACGAAACATGCAAAGGGACTTAGAGGGAAAGTGCAAACTTTCAAAAAAAGGCACACCAACAATGACTCCAAGGACACCAAGGCGCAAAAACTTTGAACCATTGAAAAACAACACCTAGACAAATTTTACAAGAGTACAAATGAGATGTCGAGATCGATAAGAGAGGTATGCAAGTATGAACTTCCTTGAAAGTCCAAAAGGTCAACAAACAAACACAACACTAAGATACTAGAAACGACCCAAGCTTTAGACTTTTCATGGATTTTTGTCTCTTTTGACATTTAGGGGACCCAACTAAGATATCACAAATCAATTATAAACAATGGGTAAAACATGGCTGACACATAATGAAAGGGACTCAAGCGAAAAAAACACTACATATTTAAGTCCCAACACATTCACAAACATTATTGTGCATAAAATAAAATAGCATTGTTGAAAAGAACAATGAACTCCATGGATAGTGCAAATATTGAAGCTCCCTTAAACCATGTCCCTCATTTAAGTTCCAACACATTCACAAACATTATTGTGCATAAATTAAAATAGCATTGTTGAAAAGAACAATGAACTCCATGGATAGTGCAAATATTGAAGCTCCCTAATTTCAATTTATCTCTTAAACCATGTCCCTCATGTTAGAAGTACATAGGAGAATTATTGCAATCTAGACTCATCCATTGCTCTTCATATATTCATTTTTTGTAATCCTTGGACAACTTATTAATATAGGAAAACATAAATTAACGTATTGTCTTCTTCTTAAGACATGAGTTGGGGCAAGGTTTTATGTTACTAATGCATGCCTATATTATGATACTATTGGTTTATATGACATGGGATTAACCCATATCATAGTAAATGATTAGGTAAGCATCTTATACTTTGATCATATAGCTCATTCATCCTCCACTTTCAATTTATTGTCCGTTTAATTCTAGCTCTCCCTAGTATGTATTTGCATATAAACAGCTTGGTATTAAGTTGTTTCTGTGATTGCTTAAGTACGGTTTTTGTACATTTAATGGATACTATAAGGATCTAATGTTGTACCAGAGCCTATGTGTAGCTTCGCATGATTTGATCCTTACCATCTTAAGGTGTTGGCAAACACTTGAGGATTTGTCATTAGTTTTTCTATTGCATTCACGGCTGTGTAAATTTGATTTCTTTTGATAGCTTCAATACAGGACTTAACGGTGCACCTCGTTCCATCCAAATCCACACAAAAGGCTAACACCTTGGTTTGCAAATGGTGGGTCCCCAAAGGCTGTATTTTTTCCCTAGTTTTCACCATATTAGATTTTATCAAATGACTTCTCAAGAACTTTCTCTTACGGTGGAAACTTTGAATTAAAAATAATGACAAGAAGGTTTTCTCTCCCAAGGCAACTACAAAAAACAGGTATTTTCTATTTTTCAATTAATTCTCTGGGTGATGTTTAAGAACAGTAGTGTGGTATTTCAACCATTATTGAAAACGTGGTTATCAAAGTTCAACACTGTATTTAAATGCTTTAAAAAGAAAAAAAATAAACAGGAGTCTCAACTCTCAGAGTGAGTTTGGCTTATATCCTACAAGGTGATCAATAGGTTCACATAACACACCCCACCATATTGATTGAACAAATAAAATATTCTCAACGTATTTTATTTCTTAATGATGTAGCACCTTGTAATCTTATAGAGAGCCCGCGACTCCAATCTCAAATCCAAGGTCCCCACATCACAAATCTCTATCCCTTTAGTTCATAAAAGTTTGGCATGTCCTAATCAATTCCATAGCGAATGCAAGACTTGCACAAAGGGTTACCAGGCCATTGCTTTACTTGAGAGAACATCAAAGAGGCTAGATATGCAAAGCATAAAATGAAGTAGTGGGATCTCTGCAATATCATAAACACAAGCATTGCAAAAATAGTATTCCAGTTTGTTTCCCGGCCAGAAGAAAAATACAAAGCTCTTAATGCTTAATATTAGTTTCCTGTTTGCATTAATATCTATTAAAACTACTAAATATAGAGCTACATTACATACTTCGTGAATTCAACAAACCTTGAAAAAAAAAAATTAACTTTTCTAATTTAGGTACACTATTTGACGCAAATAAATGCATCACAAACTAAGTTCACATGAAATGATATCCAGACCATCTGCAAAGATAGGTATGATGTAATGATAACTGACCAATCACTATAATGAACAAGTATTTGATTATAAAAATATATCCATTTCTTCATTGATTATCTCAGTGACAAAAATAACCAGAGATGGTATTCCATATGCATATCTAGAGATCCATTATTAAAAATGCCAAAAAAAAAACCTTACAGGTGTGAAATTTAAAATGATTTGAAACTCCAGCATTTTTTCCAAACTGGTAGTTCCTAAACTAAATGTAAACATTTACGTTCAGTAATTGGCACTCTCATCAAAAAATGAATAGTAATTAAATCTGATAACAGAAATAATTACTCTAGCCCTGATTGAGAAGGCTGAGAACCATAGCTACTTCCACCACCATAACCACCGCCTCCACGACCAAACCCTGATCTTCCACCACCATCACCCCCACTCTGACACAGAAAAACAAAAGATGAGCTTCTAGAAACTAACTCTTAATAAATTAAAAACCTGAACAAATCTATTAAAATTTAAAACAAAAGCTATCTTACCCTAAATGAGGGCTGAAATGCTGCTGGTGCACCAGCCTTATCACCAACATCTCCAGGTCCCCCAGGTCCACGAGGGGGGCCTCCACGGTACCCTTCACGGTCCCCAAATCGAGGCCTGTCTCCTTCAAAACGAGGTCCTCTGTAGCACAAACATGAGAGTCATCAATAGATCATAAAAACTAAATATCATGAAAAGACCTTGCTGAAACTAGATGCAAGCAGGGATACACATACCTGGGAGGACGATCACCACCAGGTGGACCACCCATAGGTCTTCCCAAAGGTTTTGCAGACTTTTTTAGAGTTGCAGGAACAACTTCTGAAGGCAAATTTAAGTATGTGCGGAGGTATTCAATTCCATCATTTGTCAAATACCAGTAATAGTACATCCATGCAAAGGATTCCCTTACATACTCCTTTGACTTGAAGCTTTGCATCAACTTGATGACTTGCAAATTTGGGACATCAATTTCTGGGTGCTTGGGAAGATTATAATCCTTCTTTGCATACAGCACACCCTCTGCATAAAAAATAAAATATTAGTAAGAAGAAGTCTTGATGCTTTATCTTTCACAGCTATCGTATCAATAACTAACTAAAAAACTAATTTCTAGATAGAAACATCTAAGCTCTTGCCTATGGCCATATGAACCATCCATGTTCAAAAGAAAAGTAATACAAACCTTGTAATAGGTACTTGTAAACCTCCTTCCGGTTCTTTTTTGGTACCAACTGCAACAGCATTTTAAGGGATGATTCATCTATTATAAAAAAAAATTGACTCTACCTCCAACAACATTCAAAAGTATCAAAACAAAATCAAAGAAAATATTCTAGAATTCACGGGTAGTTGGGCATACCATGGTGGCCTACAAAAGTCTCTCTTGCCAAGAGGTTTACTCAGCCAATAAGCCTCCTGAATCACAACAGAAACATTATAAGTTCGTTAAAAAATAACAGTAAAAGTTGCAAGGTACAATTGTCAAGATTTTCAAGGACATAGCACCAATTGCTTGTGCAATAAAATGTTCTTATTAATCACAATTTAAAGTGCAAAATCATTCCCGTCTGGCAGGCAACTTAATTCCCCACCACCTTTGCCATAGCAGTTCTTACAAAGTGTATCAAATTCAAGCTTTTTGACAGGTATTTAATAATTTATTAAGATACGCATCAATATAAGAAAGAACAAGACAAATGAAATTCTTAAACAGAATAAATTATTTAGTCTTATACGAATATTTATTTGATCTTCTTGATTACAAGTGCATCCACAATGTTCTAAAATTTGAGCCCAACTTTGCAAGAACTGAGGACATTAACTTCAATGCACTTTCTTGTATTAATCAATAAATATTTACAAGATTTAAATAAGCATTCTAATCACTAGTCCCAACTTGCTTCAAGTAGAATTCAGTTGTTATTTGGCAAAAAATTTTGCCTCAATCGGCAATGAAGGTGCCGCCTGATTTGACAAGTAAAGAAAACTCACCTACAGATGAATAACTCCAGTCTTCTCCAAGGACACATCCATGGGGTTCTCTGGGCTAAAACAAGAATAGAAATGTCTCAGGAATGGCAACAAAAACATCACCCCCACCCTCCAACAATCCCTACAGGTGTCACTGCCCCGGGGCAGCCATTCACTGCAGGAGGCATACAGGGACAACCTGCCATCTCCAAGACAGTCAGGGGACAACTTGACATCCCTCAACAATCACAGGGATGACAGGGCTTCTCCGAGTCATCTTATAATAACACTCATTTTTAAAAGCACAATCACTGTTAAACACTGTAAATTTTCTTTTCATAAATGTTTGCAAGTTTCGGAACCCTCGTTACCATTTCCTCAAAAGTAGGCAAAACAAAAACAGAGAAGCAAATAAATAAATAAAATGACAATATTCCACTTATTCAACCACACGATCCTCACCTTCAAGCTTCAGTCCCACACCATCTATTATAGAGCTACTCTGTAGCCTTTGCACTATCCTCTTCATTCATTCTTTTTTTTAACATGATATCAGTTTTTTTTTTCTTACACCTTGAATTTCAACTAGACATGCAAATCATGCAAATCAATCACTTCAAGTTTAGTTTTTCTACGAATTCCTGTGTGTTGTCTTCAATTCAGATAAATTATTAATTTCTACTTTTACCACTTACATTCAATACACTTGATAATGCTCTATTGTTACATTCAATACACTTGATAATGCTCTATTGTATTTGTTCTTCCTTATCAAAGATGAGCTTCAAATGGGCAAAGCAAAGATTTGCCTAAAGGATTTAGGAGTTAAAAGGGGATTTTGCAGTTCTAGCAATTTAGGAATACACAATGGCATTTGCATCGGAGTTATTAATTTGGGCTTGGTTTCCACCATATATTGACTGCACTGGGCGCCACCACCAAACCCCTCTATGGTTTTAAAAAGAAAAATAAAATAAAATTGAAAGCATCAAGTTTCCACAGTCCATAATAATAAAGTGTTCTAATTTCTGGATTGAAACTGTGTGAATTTTTTGCATCAACGTTTCGGATCACACTCCATGATCCATCATCAGAATGATATCAAGTTTTCTTATTTATTTGTGATTTGCTTTTTCCTATTTTTCGATCTTGTTGCCCGACTCTCTTTGTTCTCTTTGTAAGTAGTATGATTTTCTTGCCTTTTTTGCTCTCTGTTTTCATTTTTTATTTTATTTATCTTAATCTTGTCATTCATCTTCTCTTTTAATCTTTTTGTTCTTGTTATTTATTTTTTATTATTTAATTTTAGTTCCATTCTTGCTCCTTGGCTCTTATTTTGGGATTTTTCTTCCCTTATAAGTTTGTGGTTATTCATTTCTTTCATTTTAGTGTTTAGGTTTTTGTTTTTTCAATATTTAATATTATAATATTACCATTTAATATTATGGTTTCATTGTGTTGTTTTTGGTTTCTTCCCTCTGTCATTTTTCTTATTCTAAGTTGCCAGTTTGGTTTTGGGTTCGGGTTCGGGTGCGGGTGCGGGTTTGAGAGCCCGGTTCGCCGGTTCAGGAAAACAAAATTTTGGGGTTTGGGTTCGTTTTGGGTTCGGTAATACAAAAACATATAAAAATCAGAAATATATACATATTTGCAGCAGTAATTAAGTTTAGAATACACCACCATATTAATAGTCAAATTATCCAAAGCTATGTATACTAGTATCATAATCATCCTCGAAAACTCTTCATCCTTCTATATTCCTCCTCTTCTGCAATGGAGGTTAACTAGGAGAGATCTCCATCTTTACCCTTGATTCCGTGCAAGATAACCCTGCATAACGAGATTATGTAAATTCAGTCTTCCTTTGTGTAGACAGTTGTGGTTGGCTTACTCTAGTTTATTGGATCTGGGGTTGTTGCTCCATGCATTCTTGTTACCTTCTTTCCTCAAATTCCAAAGACAGCACTAGATCCATAAGTTAATTTCCGCAACAGTCCATCTGCATACATGGAAGTATTCATTCACAGTCCACTTCATCTAGAGGTTTCTTTCCCAACCATTCCTCCCTAAATGTTCCTGTTTTTAACAATTTCTTCATCTAAGTAATCTTTCACCCCATGAAAAGAAATCTCTCAAAAATTTATAACCCACCACATTTGTAATAATATGTCTGTTATTTGTCCTTTTTATTAAATTGATTCCTCACTTCTCCATGTTGGCTTTCTGTTCGCTAGGATCAGCTGATTTGGATTGTCTTTCTAAATTTCCATTGTGTTTGAAGGCATGATATGCTCAGACTTAAAGAATATTCTCCATCTAATGGAAGACTTTCATTGCATACACTTTGCTGTGGGTCACAATCCAAGAAGTTCAGTTTGATAACTTCTGACAAACCCTTTGTCAGGTCAAGTTTAATGCACATCTTGGTATGATGAATTATTTCTTCTTCTTACTTATTTGGAGATTATTTTGAAATCTGCTCAATATTTTGCCAATAGTTAAGAACATTGTTTAACTTCAAAGTTCTGGATGGAAGGTTAGGAGACTTACCTATGATGGACCAGAAGCTGGCATGTTTATAAATGTTTCAACTTAAAAATTTAAAAATCATTTAATATTTCATAAAAATTCTGATTTTATGACAAATCAGGGTCTGCTTTTAAAGGTTTAGTTTCTCTCCTGCAGACCTGAGAATGGGACTTCATTGTAACCCTTTGGCAAAATCATTAACCTAGATTTGTTTTTCTTTTATAGGTTGGTTCTCAAGAAAGCAGTTACATTTAGTTTGGAGTGAAGGCCAGAAACTCTGTTCAACATTATTGTATTTATTTTTAGAAATTAGCATTCATTCCGGGTCTGGCAGAATTTCATGTTTTAGAGGCACATATTAGGGTTAGAAGGAATAAAAAACTCTTTAAAAGTCAACAAAAACTCAAAAAAATAATAAAAAAATGCAAAAAGGCATTTGAAAGTCCGCCTAGGCACAAAATTCTGCCCGGGTTCGAACCAGATTCAAAAAATTCGAACCCTGGTCAGACCCACAGTCAGGGTTCCGAACCCTGGCCAAACCCACAGGCAATTTTCTGAACCCACAGCGAATTTGGACGAACCAGACCCGAATTCCGTACCCGAATTGAACCTAGGCTTCCCAGGGGCGAACCCGGTAACTTAGTTCTTATTCATTGTCTTCTTCTTTTCCTATTTTCCCTTTATTGTTTCCTTTGTAAGCATTTTGATTTTTATTTCCTTTAATTCCCTTTAATTTCTTTTCAGTTTTATTATCCTATTATTGTCTTTCTTCCTTCCTTTATTTATTATTCGGTTCTTGTTCTTTTATTTTTAATTTTCATTTTGTCTTTTTTGTTCTTGGCTCATTTTTGTGTTTTATCTTCCCTTGTATTTGTTTGTTTAGTCTTTTTTCCTTTTTGTTGATTAAGTATTTTGTACTTTTCCATTGTTTATTTTCTTCTTTTTAATATTTAATATCATAATATTATCTTTTGACATTATGATATTAAATATTTTTTGTTGATTTTTTCTTGATTTCATTTCGTTCTTTTCTTCTTATTTTTTCTCTTGGTTTTGACTTTGTTTCTTCTTCTTCTTCTCCCCTTTTCTTCTTGTATTTATTTTTCCCCTTTTACTTAGTTCTCTCATTGTGTTGGTTAGCCTTTTTATCTTGCTTTTCTTTTTCATCCTTTTGGTTTTTGTGTTGACTGAGCATTTTCACCTTGTGTCTTTTCCTTTGAGGATTAGCAATTTTTTATTCTTTCTCTTGTCTTTTCACTTGTCAGCTTGTCCTCCTCTTGCCTTCTCAATATCATCATCTATTTAGTCCATCAAGTCTGCTACCTTCTTACATTTTTTTCTCTTCTTGCTTGCATATCATCCTGATAATGGATCATGGAGTGTGATCCGAAATGTTGATACAAAAAATTCACACAGTTTCAATCCAGAAATTAGAACACTCTTTTAAATTTCTATTCTTTTAGGCTGTGCCATATGGAAAAGCAGCGTTCTTTCTAGAGCATTTTCATGATTAAATCCTCAATAATTGAATTCCATTTATACTTTTGTTATGCCAAGTCAATCCCAATTCTGAGTAATGTACTGTGATATAAAGTTTAAACCATTTTGATTTATCCAAGTGTTCGTAATTTAAAAATTTTGATTCAATTGATTCTCAAATTGTTTACAGAAATGAACATTACAATTTCTTTGACTATTTTTATAATTGATGTTTCAAATATTATATATCGTTTTCGCTGCCATCCCCAAACTTTAAGGAAAAATAATTTGTTGCCCCAGTATCCCCCCTCCCCCCATTCTGAGACTACATGGAACACAGTGAATAAGTATGCATTTCTTAGTGTGATGATTGCTGCCACCATAAAATTAATATCAAATATACTGTTACTTCAGGACTTTCACATTACTTACATCTGGTGTTAGAGAGAGGCATTTAACAACTGGTTAAAAAGCAACATTTTGACAGCTACTAGCCCCTTTTATTGCTTTGATTCACAATCTGACCAAATGTTACTGAGAACCCTAAAAGTAAGCCTCTTTGTCCTTCTGCATTATGTTACTACAGTCCATGGTGTTAACTACCATGTTCGCAAATTCATTGATATTTCCAGTTGCAAGCATTTGCTCGCAGCATAGTTACCTGGAGATGTGGTGAAATACAAATAGTAAGATGAGGAAGCCATTAAAATTAGGATAAGCGAGTAAATAAATAAGGGTACAGCCATATTATATATATACGGTACAGGGATGCAATCCTTGTTTGTATACTGGAGTTTCCTGTTAACTATGGTTCAAAGTAACGTCCACTTTACTGCACTTGAGAGTATGTTAACTTAGGCAGCATATGTATCAAGAAGGTGCTGTTCACATTCAAGCTAGTTTACTTTGAACAAAACACACAACCAATCTTTTCGTAAGTGAGAATGTCAAATACATATAACCTTCCTTGGATAATTTACAAGATGTCCATACTGACCACTATCAGGACCAGCTTGTGGTTCATTTGCAAATCCCTGAAGTGCGACAAACACTAAGTTAAGAGGTCTATTGCAAGATGATACACCTGCATTTCTTATCCCTTGGTCATGTCATTCAAGCCAAAGGCTGCCCCACTGCCCACAAAAGGGATTTTCCAATTGTTTTAATAAAAAAAGCACACAGTGGTGAATCACAAATAGTATCAAAAAATATCTCACCCATAACAGAGGTACAGGGCAGTCATCACTGCCTAGACATGATCTAGAAATTGCAAGTTTTAGATCTCATGATACAATGAAACTATAAACTAATAGTGAAATTTTAATAATACTCCATTTAATAAATCATAGTTTAACTACCACAAAGAGAAAAATCTCATATATGTGCTTCTGTCCACAAATTCATAAAATGGATCTAGTATTATAGGCCTGTGTGTGAAAACCTAATATTATTTTAACTGCAAAATCACAGGAATAAGGATATCTTATGAGGGAGTTTGCCAATACATACACCTCGCCCAACTTACCATAGACCTCTTCAGCTTTGAATCAAGTTGCGATAGGCATGTTTTATTCCACCGAAATATAACCCCAGGGAAAGCAAAAAAATGCCTAAAAAAATTCAAATCTTAATAAACGTAAAAACATACAACAATTGAAAGGTTCGGTTCACAGAATGCAATGTCAAGATTTAAACGAGATGAAATGAATTTTATAGACAGGCATGCATGCTACCAATAACAACGGTCATAGTATCAATTGTCGTGAAATTACTGTGACAAGAAGAAAATAAAGGAACTCGAATTGATCTGCAAAAGAAAACTTAATGCAGCAGGACACTCAAGCTAAGGAAAGGAAGTTACCTTGACCTGTCTCAAGGTTCGGCGCTGAGCATGAGCTGCGATACTGAAAAAATTTCACCGTTTGCCCCCAAACTAGTATAAACCCTAAAAGCCCCGCTTCGTCCTTTCCCAAACCCTAGTTTCTCTCAAACTCTTAACCTTTTCTTCTTCAAAGTTTTAAAAATTAAAAAATATTTTTGGACTCGATTTGGGGAAGTGCCTTCACATTAAAATAAATAAAAAATAAATAATACTGGCAGCCCACACATTAATGAGAATGCTTGGTTCACAAAGAGTCTATCAAAGATATTTTTTTGTTGAGTGCAAAAGAACGATATTATAAAGGATGTAGTTCGGTCTAAGGTCTAAACAAATTTAATGGAATAGATACCCCTTAGTCCTTGGCACTAAGCTAAAGGAGGTGAAGTTAGTGGAATGGATATCACTCAGTCCTTTACTTACACGAAGTTGAAGGAGGTGAATTTGGTAAAGTGAATGCCCCTCAATCCTTTGCACTAAGTTAAACAAGGTGAATGGTACTTGCACCTAGTACCAACAAGAGGTTGATGATTCAAGCACTCGATACTAATGAGTGCAAAAAAGGTTTGGATTGTTTATTCTCCTAACAAAAAATAGTCCACACACTTGGAATTAACTTGGGGAGACAATTACACGACGATGAATATATCAAAATTCTAAACAAGGACAATGATTTGTACACCCCGTACCAACAGGAAGTTGAGATTCGTGCACCAAATAGCAACTAGTGCAAAAAAAGGTTAGATTGTTTATCCTCCAAATAAACTAGTAACACCACCTAAAGGTGCTCTCAAATGGCCAAGAGGTATAAATATTTACAACCCTATTGGCCAAGTATTGCAACAACTCTACCAAAACAAACATAAATGTGTAATGCTTGACCAATAAGACTATAAATATTAATGCCTATCAATCATTTGAGAGCACCTTTAAGTGTTCTTAATAGTTTTTACAAAAGATTTGGATTACTTATTGATATGTATTAGATTGAGGGGTGAAACTCATCCTCAAAGAGAGAGGCATCTCAACATGTTGGAAGGACAAAAACCACACACATGCACACACACATGGTATAAGGGGGTCTATAGTTTCCAAAAAAATATTTGTTTCAAAAATTATGTGTAATAACTCACTATTTTTTCACAAACAAAACCACCAATTTCCTTAGGCAACAATTTTGAAACTGTCGATGAGCAATTCTATGATTTCGAGGTGGTTCTATTATTTAGTGGCAATCTTATCATTGGTGGGGTAATTGTGTAATCAACAATATCAATTTTATTTGATTAGAGGTGGCTTTGTGTAGTCCAAAAAACAAGTAAAATGAAAAATGAACTTCAATTCTATCTCTCCAATTCCAAGTGAAAGGTGTGTCTTGTGTAAGGGGGGGTCTGCTACTTGACTTTATAAAGAACCATCAAGTACCTTAATCAAGAGGAGTGGAACAATTTAAAGTTTTATTTTCTCAAAGTAGAAGTTGAAGTAGTCATAGGCTAGATAGAGAATTATAATTCCTTTGTACTAGTCTATTTTGAGTTGGTAGAGATTATTTGTTCCTATCAAATGGTTGTTTTGCTCCTCCTACGGGTTTTTCTAACTCAAAGTGTTGTGTTAGGTTGCAATTATACTTGTGTACACATCATTTCTATATAGGAATGACACTTTAAAATCTTGAATAATCATTGTCATTTGGATTCTAAGTAAAACAGTAGCTTCATTATTTTGATTCCACGATGTTTAATTGATTTCAAGGAAAATTACAAATCATTTGTCCTACAAATAAATAAATAAAACCCAACACAATTGTCCAATTAAGTTGGTGAGACATATTCTAACAATGAGTATATTAGAGTTTGATTCTTTTTTGTTGTGTAACTTCTTCAATTCAAGCTAGTCTATACAACCCAACAAAGTGTCTATATAATATAATTATCATTAAATCTCTCAACAACATGTCTACGTAGTGTGATTCACACTAGATCCTCAACAAAAAATTTCCCATCTACACAATTTGTTGCTCACTAAAACATCCAAGCAACAAAGTGTCTACATAATGTGATTCGCATTAAATCCTCTTGGTAACAAAGTATTTACATAATGTATTTGCACTAAATCCTCTCATTAAAAGTAAAATTATATAGTTGTTTGTATAGTTATCAAACTTTGTAATCTTTAGACACTTCCAAATCAAAGTTCCTAAAAAAAGTAGCAAGTTAGAAACACTTCAAGATAATAAATAATTAGACACAACCAAAATAAGACATGATTAAAAATGATTATTTTTTAAAAACATATTTATTGAAAGAAAACTTGGACTACCAAAACCTTAATAGATTGGACTCTTCCTAATTAAAGTCCCTAAGAAAATCAACAATAAGTTGGAAACAGATAAAGATAATAAATAATTAGATACAAGGACAAAGACTAAGGCATGATTAAATATGATGAAATTACTTACATTGACAAAAGAATATAATAGGAATAAGATGCAAATATTTGATAATAGTAAGCCACTTCAAGAGGCCAAACCTTCAAAAGTCTTCAATAAGAACATAATTCATAGTATGATGATTAACTACTACTTGGTGTCTCTTCTTTTTGGGCATCATTAGGTAATATTAGTACCCTAATCCCAATAAGGCCAACTTAGCATACTATAATTATAATTGAGGACTAATAAATGACTTAATTAAGGATTATATGATGTATAATCTAGTATATAATGCTCCAAAACCATGTAAATTTTGGCAAAGAAGGTAGCCCCCAAGATTAACAAATCCCAAGAGCTAATCATAGGTAAGAAAAAAGACCAATATGATGGAATAATGTTATTATTAGATCAAAAGAATGTAATGTACAAATATGCATGAAATATTGATTGAATAGATTGCTTGTATGAGATCAAGAGGTGGGTATATATAAGACACACCACCAAGAGATGTAAATGTGCAACCAATATGAGATAATAGAAGATGTAATTGCATGTGTAGTAATCTCCACCAAACAAGGGAAGTATAGGTCATGTTTACAACCTACTCACGTAGATACTTGCCTCAAAAAAAATTATCCTATTATAGGTGCATATAATACAAAATAATAAACTAATTAAACACAAAAATAAAACAATGCACCAACATGTGAGCCTAGGTTGTTATCACACATCTCAATACATGCTTTAGGGTGTACAATGCCTCTCCCTTTAAAACAAACATGATCCTCAACATTGATGATCCTTGGATGCTTCTATAGAAATGTTTAATCTTCACATGACACATATTTGATGGCCAAATTATTGCACTAAATTAGATAGTCTATAATTTTCCTTGTTCACAACCTCTTAGTGCATATTACAAGGATTCCCTCAAATTTTCATATGATTTTCCCCTTCTCATCAAGCTCTATAAGCCATGTTTGGATTGAAATTTTGCATTGATTACGTTGTTTCTTAATTTTATTTTGGTATTCCCTTGTTCTCCTTGAGACTAGAGAGTACCTCTTATTGGTGTTGAATGTGTTCTTCTATTGCTCTAACCTTTTGGTGTACCTTCAATGAAGAGGTGATGGATGGTGGATGGTAAATTGGTACTGTTTACATGATGATTATAATTGTTTCTAGGAGGCAATCCTTTTAGCCTATCCCCCAAAACTACTCAGTATCTATCTATAATTTCTTGCAAAACTAGTGATGTAGGAATCTTTTCTTATTGCACTTATAGTGAAAACAATTGGGTCACACCCTTTTTTCCCCTCTTATGAAGAATATTTTGCATTTGGTGAGAATTTACCATTTGTGGACACTTTGTACACAACTCTCTTATTCAAATGCCCTACCCTCTAAGTGAAAATATATGAACAACCCCTAGAAGGTCATCTCAATTATTTTTATGGTAGTGAACTAGTGGACTCCCAAAATAATGTATACTTTGGTTAAGGATAGAAAACATATGATAATCCAATATGTAGTATCCCATAGTGAGCTTAATATAGTAGCATTTTCTTGAACAATGAACTATACCTCTATCTATAATCATAACCTGAAATTAAGGGTTGGATAAAAATAATAATTCAATCATGTTTTTGATGAGGAAAAGTAGGTTTTTATGGGACCTGAAACCATTATAGTCCAATTTTGAAGGGACTAGAAACCCTATCCAAGAGAAACATGTTGCACCAAAGATAATCCAAATACTATCAGCAACCCATTAGCAACATCACTAAGAATAAAACTAGAAAGCACATGTTGCACAGGATTTACAGGGACCTTGAACCCACGAATCAACTAGAACTAGGACCTTTAACCCAAAGGTTTTTGAAGGGACCTTAAACCCCTAACTAGGTTTTTCAAGGACCTTGACCCCATAACAGGTTTTGAAGGGACCATGAACCATTTACAAATAAGTTTTGGCAAGGACCTCAAAGCCAAATAAAAGAGGAAGCAAAGAAGAACCCCAACCTTTAACCAATACCAAACACTCTGCAACACCAACTCATACTCCACCTCAACAAGAGAGAGCTCCCCTCTATAGGAGAGGACAAAGCGAGATCCAACACTACCAAAGAAACCACTCTTCTGCACACACCAACTTCACCTCAATAGGAGCCAACAACAGAGCAGAGCACTTTCCACCACCACTACAACAACCAGCTCCACCTCAATAGGAGATGACCCCGCCTCAATGGGAGTAATATTCACCTCAGTAGAAGACAACACCTGTAGAAACTAGTAGAAAGCCACCACTCTAATAGCGCAAGAAAACACTTCATCCTTTAACTACAAGAGAGAAAAAAATTGGAAAAAGAACATCCTGCAAACCTCAGCCACAAGCCAACACCACTGAGCATTCCAGAGTGTCAAGATAACCAGCTTAGACCACAAACAAATAAAAACAAAACCCCTAAAGAAGACCAGAAGCTTGAAAGCACAAAAGGGGGACCAACCAGCTATAATAACCACCTGGGACTCAACCCAAAAAAACTAGAAAAGACCAAGCCTTACCCACAGCCTAATAGGCTTCAACAGTAGGAACACAACCAAACCAAACTACACCAACACCACCAAAACAAGCATCTCCACTTCAAGAAAGGAAGCAGATACATCCTTCAAAACCATGAAAGTCTGGGTCAAGAGATAGATCTTGGAATACAGCCCAGTCAAGAGGATAAACATAGAGAATAGAAGAAAGTCCTCCAAAAAAACACCCAGAAGGGGCTCCGAACCACCCAAAATCCAAGGGGACAACCTCTACCCACCAGAAAAACACTACCAACAATAACCCACAGCAAAAGGACACCGAATAGAGGTTGCCACCACTAGACTCCTGCAGTAAGAGAGCCAAGAAACAACGAGAAAAGGGCATAAAGAGCCTCCACACCATTTGCAAACCCTAAGACTTGCAAACAACAAATCGAAAACCAAGCAACGCACAAAGCCAAAATGGCCAAAGCAACACCAAACCACAAACAAGCCCACGCACAGGCCACACAGAAAGAGGTGGAGGATAAAAATAAGGCATCACCAACCATCCACCACACACCCAACCACAAGCCAATCAGAATAGAAAAAGGGCAAACAACGCCCTCAAAAGCCAACCTCCAAGAGGCTGACGCTAACTGCAGTACCACAGGGACATAAACACCCTAGAACCGACACCAACACGTGAAGAACAATAGACGAAGGTATAAAAACACCCGAGCCATCTAGATCTCCATCGTCCTCGCCCTCCTCTGCATCTTCAAATTTGAAAATTCCCCCTCGTCCTTTCCCGCTTGCCGCTCCCATTTCCTTAAAAAATAATTCAATCATGTTACCAACTTATTGTAACATGCCAATTGTTCTACCCAATAATTTTTATTATGTTTTACCCACAAGTGAATAGTTTATGCTACTAACATTACGAGCAATAAAAAAATTATTTTCATTTGAATAACAAGATGCACATTTGAAACATATCCATTTCAAACTTTCATGTTGCATAACAAAGAATCATTTCAATAATACAAGTAACGATTTCACATTACATAATTTCAAGATTATATTTCCCATTTACAATTTCCATAGAGATGGATACATAATTACATACATAGCTTCTACGAGCTTACTGAAACAGAGATACGAATGGTCCAGATGTCCTTCCTCAAATCTTGGTCGCTAACTACATGAGGGGAAGCATCACTCAAGCGCTTTTCTACCAACCACAAACTTACTATTGTTCCCTGCACATCTACTTAACTGGTAAGATGACCCTACCCTTCAACAAAGATATTGGTTTGGTAAACTCATAATTCTAGCCTTCCTGGAGCATGGTGTTGTGTCCTACATATTTAGAGCTTCCATATAGTGGCTACAACCTACATGTATGACAATCCCTACCTAGTATGCAAACCCGAAACATAGTGAATTGCTAGTGTAAACAGTGGCTACTTACACTACTTTGGCCAAAGTATTATCACCCAAAATTTAGAGTGCAGGTCACACACTCACCCACCTTTCTAGCTTGATTTGGTTTTGACCATTCATACTCTTTACATACATCCCAAAAAAAAGAAAAAGTGACGATATAATAACTTGACTAGCTAGGTTACACCCTTTCCCATGGATTATTCTAACCCTAGGAATAACCAAGATAACCACCTGTGTCCATTAACATTTCTATCTAAAGTACTTCAATACATCTACATATTCCACATTTCACATTTCATGCTACATACATATAGTATTGACAAACTACGTACAGTTTAAATAGATACACAATCATATAAACTCCAATATAGAATATATAAGAATAATCCAAATAAAAAGGTTTCACCAAAACAAGAATCAACTAAGAAACATGCAAGCTTATCCAAGCAACTTATCGCGTATTTAAATCAATCCTTTCCAAACAAGGCATTCATAGAAAATAACCTTTCAAACATAAATAGTAAAGGAATAGAAATCAGCATGCATGTATTAAAATCTCCAACTGATATTACTTCCTTCCTAGCTCGATTCCACAAGCCCGCTTGCTACTTCTTCTAAGTTCAACCTATCTTCCACCTCTAGCCTCTTACCAATTCTCTCAAAAATTACAATTGCAAAATCACAAAGCAACTCACTAACTCTCAAAGCTCTCTAATTCACTTGCACAAAAAATACAGCAAAATAAAAAGTGTAACAAATGGTAGAGAGAGCACCTCTATATATACTAAAATTTGAGTATCCAAAGGCTACAAACAAGCTAACAAATTAACCTTCCTTATCAAATGCATCAACTCAGTTGAATTAAACTCTCAGATTGCAACACATAACAGTCCTCTTATTTCCAATTTCATTGAATGGATGAGTCGACTTAATTCTTGTGACAACATGACTCTTTTACCGAGTCAAGGCACAATGATGCATTACTACAGGTTTCCTATTTGATTTGCAAGTCGACTACCCTTACAATTTTTTTTCATCTTTGCATTGATTGAGTTCCATGCTTATCTTATGGCTTTACCTGGATATGGCGCAAGTTTTAGACTTCTATCAGTTTCCACATTCTACAGATTTTGGTGCCACTTTCATACTTTAGCGCCCTTTATTTATGTGTAGTTAAGACTAAGTCAACAATGTTGAAACTTCATTCATTTCACTTGCAATGTTTAAACAACATTTTTCTCCACTTATGTGTTGCGCATAAGTCTATTGGTCTTATTCTCCTCATGCTTTATGCGCAGTATTTAAACTTTGGTCATAGCTTTATATATGGCAACGCTATGTTATTATGTTATTCTTATTCAAAGCGCTTTAATACAAATCAAACAATATATATATTATATATGCAGTATATATACATATATATATTATATATGTAGTATATATACATATATACATATATATATTATGTATGTATATAGATAACATTATTTTAATATCCTCACATAAACACATATATTCTCATATTCATCAATCGATGTATATACACGAAGTGTGTGTGTGTACATATATGTCACATTCATCCAATCAATATTCCCATGCATATGGGTAATTTGTTCATGCGCATGAGTAGATACATCTACCTACGTATACTCATGCACATTTTTACTCATATGTATGAGTTATTGTAGACACATACATATATACATATATACATTTTATGTATAAACTTCATCGATTAATATATAAATATGAACACACAAGGAAGGACTTTCACTCGACATAAATTCTTAATAACATTTTCCCAATCAAGAACATTCAAAGACTGAAACCATAAAATAATATAAAACATTCCCAAACCAAAACTATAGATCATTTACCCATTCCCCGAACTACTTGACTCAACTTAGACTAACTAGGATGTGAGTGTGTGTATACTCAGTTAGGCTCATTAAGGGTTACCAGACCAAGTTCTTCTCCTGAGTGATACTCCCCCTCTCTTCTAGAGGTTCAAATATGTTCCTACATCCAACTTAGTACATTACAAAAGTAGTTAGCCGATAACAATACATTCATATGCATTATATATTTTAATCTTCAAAACATTTAAAAAATCATATTGAATTGCGCATTCATTCACCACATTATACAATCTCAAGATTCATATACAAAACACAGTTATATATTAAAGTATTTTAACTAAACAAGGTAATGGTAACTAGGTAAAAACACAATGGTGTGTAACATATTCCCCCCTTTTGAATCATCGTCCCCGATGATTTTAAGTATCAAACATGAACATAAATCCATAAACCATAAAATATAACAACATAACAATATTGTTTTAGGAGCTTTCAAAGTCTAGCAAAACATGAGGAAACTTTTTCTTTATCTCATAATAGTCCTCCCAAGTGGCAGAATCTTCTACATACTGATCCCATTGGACCTTGCATTGTAGAAACTCTATGTTAAGTAAGTGAAGCTTACATGTTTTGAGCACTTTGAGAGGCTCAATTGTTAGCACTCCTAGGTCCTATACCTATAAAGCATTCCAATCAATAACATGGTTATCCCCTGGTATGTACTTCTTGAGGTATGAGACATGGAAGATATTATGCATCCTGGCAAGAGCTAGCAACAAAGCAATTCTATACGTAACAGGATTGACTTCCTCGAGAACCTCAAAAGGACCTACATAGCACAAAGCTAGTTTGGATTACTTTCCAAACTTTATAGAACTCTTGTGAGGTTTAACTCTCAACAAAACCTTCTCTCCTATTGATAATTTTTCGGGTACCCGTTTGGAATCTGCATAACTCTTTTTCCTATCATTAGCTTTTGATAGCCTCTGCTTGATAGTCCCAACTTGCTCCTCCATTTCTGATAACATTTCTGACCCAAGGCTTATCCTATCCTCTATCTTATTCCAGCTTATAGGAGTTCAACACTTTCTACCATACAATTCTTCAAATAGAGTCATCTTGATTGCAGAATGATAAGAATTATTATATGCAAACTCAACCAAAGGTGGGTAATCATCCCATTTGTATTGTTGATCCATGGAATACAACCTTAGTATATCATTTAACACTTGGTTAACCCTTTCAGTTTGTCCATCTATTTCCAGATGATATGATGAACTTATGTTCAACTAAGTCCCAAGTGAAGAAAACAAGTTTTTCCAAAATCTAGATGTCACACAAGCATCCCTGTCAGAAATAATCTTTTCAGGAATTCCATGTAGTTTAAATACCTCTTGAATAAACTTATGAGCTATTACAGGAGTTCCATTTGTCATATTTCATGGTATAAAGTGAGCCACCTTTGTAAGCTTGTCCACCACTAATAGAATGGCATTATGCTTATTCTTTGACATTGGAAGACCTTGCACAAAATCCATGCTAATGACTTGTCATTTACTTTATGGAACTTCATGAGGATACAAAAGACATGCAGGGTGATGATGCTCTGCCTTCACTCTTTAACATTCTAAGCAACTTGCTACAAATCTTGCAACATCCCCTTTCATTCCCTTCCAGAAATACAATGACTTTACATCAACCAACATCTTAGTTACACCAGGATGTCTAGAATATGGTGCATTATGAACTTCTTTCCATACCAAGTTCCTTAATTCCCCATAATTAGGTACATAAATCCTTCCCTTAAACCTTAATAAACCATTAGGTTCAAAGTGAAATCCTTCACACTTTCAATCTTGTGGATTAGCTAAGAGTGCTTGCTTGACTTGATCCTAAAACTCATCACCCTTGGATTTTTGCAATACTTGACCTTTGAAGTTAGTTTGAATTGATATCATTGAGTAGATATGCCTCCTACGACTTAGGGTATCGACAACCTAATTTCCCTTTCCCTTGATATAACTGATGTTGGAATCATAATCATACATCAGTTCCAACCATCTCCTTTGTCGTGCATTCAGATTGGGTTGAGTAAATAAATACTTCAGACCATGATGATCAATCTTCAATTCAAATGGTTTCCCCAATAGATAGTGTCTCCACATATGTAATGCATGGAAAACTCTCACTAATTCCAAATCATGAGAAGCATAATTTTTCTCATAAGGCTTCAGCTTCCTTGACTCATAGGCTATGACTTGCCCTTCCTACATCAATACTCCACCCAAGCCTTCTCCTAAAGCATCTGTGATGACAATAAAGTCACCATCTAGATTTGGTACCTTCAGTATCAAAGCTATGGTCAACTTCTTGAGTTGGTCAAATTCCAATTGACATTTTTTAGACCATTCAAACTTCTTCCCTTTCCTCTACAATGAAGTAATGGGAAAAGCTATTCTAGAAAATTTTGCAACAAACTTTTGATAATACCTAGCCAGACCCATAAAACTTCTAACTTCTGACACATTCTTAGGTACTGGCCACTCAAGCACTGCTTTTATCTTTGTTGGATCAATTGCAATTCCATAAACTAAAATCATATGACCCAAATACTACACTTCCTTATGAAATAATGTACACTTTGAGAGTTTTTTATATAGCTTATGCTCCCTTAAGCATTGGAGAACAATCTCTAAATGTTGAAGATGTTCCCCTTCATTCTTGGAGTAGATTAAAATATCATCCAAGAAGACCAACACAAACCTATCCAAGCAATCCCTAAATACATTATTCATCAGGTTCATGAATGTTGCAGGTGCATTCCTAGGTCCAAAAGGTATGACTGTGAACTCATAATGGCCATACCTAGTTCTGAAAGTTGTTTTGAAAATTTCTTTGTCCTTGATCCTCAGTTGATGATAGCTTGATCGTAGATCAATCTTCGAAAACACTATTGCTCCTCATATCTGATCAAAGAGATCATCAATATGTGGCAACAAATATTTATTATTTATTGTTGCTTTATTAAGCAACTGATAGTCAATACATAAGTGCAATGTACCATCTTTCTTCTTCACGAAGATCGTTGGCGTTCCTCAGGGTGAAACATTGGGTCTTATTAGTCCCTTGGACAACAAGTCTTCCAATTGAGATTTTAGCTCCATTAATTCAGTCATGATCATCCTATATGGCACTTTTGATATAGGCTCTGACACCTGAACCATGTCGAGGGATAAATTAAACACTCTCTTGGGAGGTAATCTAGGCAATTCATCTCGAAATACATCTGTAAAGTTCCTTAGGATAGAGTATTTCTCCATATCCGACTTTCCCAATTCTACCACCTCACCATCTTCGGCTTCTTGGAGATCTCGAGGTCCATAATATACTACATCATCTTGAGAAATGAACTCTTTGCATTCCTCAAGTTTCTCCATTTTCACTGTGAAGAGTTGAAAACCTTTCTTCTTCGCTCTAAGCATATGTACAATGAAAATTTGTCATAGCTTAACTTCTCTAGGCGATCCTTGCAATGAAACCTAGTTTCCACGATCATCTAAGCATTCTACTATTTTTGCATGACAATCTACTTTGGCCCTATGTTTCCATAGCCAATTCATCCCTAAGATGACATCATATGAACCTAAGGGGGCTATGTACAAATTCACTTCCATAGAGAAACTCAGAAGCTCAACCCTTGCTTTGAATAGACATTGATCCACCTTAGCTCTTGTCTGGTTTGCATATTCAACAATCCAATACTTTTCCATGTACCTAGCTTTTCTAGAAATTTTAATAGTTATACTAGGAGAAACAATTTTTTTCATGGCACCAATATCTATTAAAATTGAGATGGGTATACCAGACAAAGTACCTGAAACTTCTATCGAAGTAATCTAGTACTCTGCTTACCGATTGTCTAATACTGCATGAATCCTTTGCTGGAATGCAACTCATTATGGAGGAAGAGGATTCCCATGTGGTTGTGACCCTGATGGTTTGTTTGGACACTGGTTTGCAGAGTGATCTCCACCACATGTAAAACATCCTTTCAATGGTCTCTTCCTTTTCGTAAGCCTTCTAGAATTGCCTTCATTTCTACCAGCATTGTTGTTGTAGTTTTTGTTCCCCCTACAATCCCTTCTTGGTTCATTCCAATTATTTTGGGGTCTTTTGTCCCCTTTTCTTTGAAAACCTTTCCCTTCACTAGGCTTCTTTGAAACTTGATTGGCTTGTGACCAATGAAACTTCTTTTGATTCTTTTCACGGTAGTCGGAGATAGATTTAAGCCTTTTCTCTTGCTTGTGGCTTTCTCATATACTAGGACCATGGTAGAAGTACCATGTACACCTACCTCTCCACCTATTTGATTCTTGAGACCCATGATGAACTTCCTTATGTGAAACCGCTCATCCTTTTGGTACATGGGTACGTACCTTAGGAGATAAGTGAATTTCTCCCAATATCCGTTCACTGAGGAATCCACTTGCTTTAGGTTCTGGAAGTCAGTGATCTTTAGATTTTAGAATAACTGAGGTAACCACCACTTTCAAAAAATCTCCATGAATTCACTCCAAGTAAGCCTTAAGGAACTAATCCCAAGCTCCATCTTTTTATTCATCCACCAGTTGGATGCTTCACCTACCAATTGAAAAGCTCCCCAAATGACTTTAGATACCTTAGAGTAATTTCTGATTTCAAAATACTTTTCCATCTTTGTGAGCCATGCCTCAGTCGCATCCCCATTGTTACTACCTTCAAATTTTGGAGGTGTGATCTTTCTCATGTATCAAGATAGCTCACTTGCTAGTTGTTTCCTTTTGGTTCCCTCCAACTTAGATGGTGACTCATCATCCTCATGTTCACTTGATCGAGTGTAATTGTTGTCTCCTAAAGTTGCACCCTGGTTAAGTTCTAAAACTTAACGCTTTGGAGGAACATGGGATCATTTCAAGGCTGTGGGTCACCTGAAGTTTGAAATGAACCTCCTGATAGGCCGGCTTCGTAGCTGATAATACCTTCTACACTACTGATTTTTGTAAGGAAAAGGAGAAAGATAACATAAAAACTAAAAATGGAAAAGAAATGTGAAGTGATACACTAGACTGAAGATGAAATAATGAAACTCAAAAAAACCAACACTTGTCTTTAACTGATAAGAAACAAGTATGCGCAATTCTCTTCTATATGTTCTTGCATAAATATTTCATTTGAAAGGTATGAATGCAACAAATTACACAAGGGAAGGTATACTTCACAATGAGCAAGTAAAAGCATAAGATACTCAATTAATGACCTGCATGAACATATTATTTGCAGAAAGGTAAAAACATAAGACAAAAACTAGGAGGGAGTGATGACACTTCCACTGATGGATTCATCAAATCACTTCATATACACTGAACTGCAAAGAGATAAAAGACAAGTATTCATTACCAATAGAATCCAAGTGAAAAATTTGTATTTGGTACCTCCAGAGTTACAAAAAATGGCCAACACTGCATATGGACTGTAGAAATCACCAATACATGAATCAACCTAATCTGAACTCACTGTCCAAATGAGCTAACAATGTGGCTAAGTAGCCAAGTTCCACCAAAATAGGTTCTAGAAACTCTATTTTCGTAAGCCCCTCAAAAGCCAAAAATCTAGGACCTAAATTCTCTCCAAAAGAAGTCCCCCTGTTGAAAAAGTCATGCAAGACCATGTCAAATATGAAGATAACTCAAAATAGTTCCAAAAATACCTTCCAGAACTCATAAAAGCTCAAAAATAGCTCCTACTTCCTTGGCAAATGTTTACCAACTAATTCCAACCTCTCTACATTCGTTCAAAGTCATGAAGACTTCAACAAAACTCATAAAGGCACAAAAGGTACGCACCCTATCTTTGCACTAAAATACTCACATGAATTAATGATTTACAATATCATCATTAATATCAATGTACTTTACATTTAACTCAAATGCAAAAGAAATAAAGATTATAGTTTGACCCCTATATGCAAGTAAAGTGCAAATACAAATTAAACTTGACTTAGTGCACATAAGGCATAAGACAAAGTCACAGCCCATGGGAAGTATTAATTTATCTTGCATTTTGATTAAAATAAAGGCAAAATACCTTGCTTCATCGACTTCATTAAAACCCTAAAACAAAACCAAAGGGAAAGAATGAAGAAAATCATTAGTTTCATTTTCGCACGAAGCTTCTTGAAGAAGCTCGGCCACCGACACCAAGAGGGTTTGGATAGCTTCCATGGCAAAACATGATGGAAAAAGAGGCATTTTAATGGTGAATCTCATGACAGAAGATGGCACTGAACCTGGTTAAGGTTTTGTATGTAACACTTGCATTTTTTTTTCTCTCTTTCTGAGATTCATTGTCTCCAACAATGGTCGAGGGTTTATAATTACAAAATACTCACAACTTTGCCTCTTTCTAGCTACTATCATTTCTTGAGTTGGCTTCTTCCTGTAGATTGTTGGGCCTACACTTCATGGATGTGGCTTTGAGCTTTTTCCTGTTGATTTTTATTATTTCAGGCAAATTTACCTTCTATTTTGTTGTAGATTTGGGATTTCTTATGTTCTTAGTTGAAAGTACTTTCGCAAGAATCTACTTGAATATCTTGAACCTTTCAGCATAATCACTTTTTCCTTGTGTTATGAGGATTTTCCTTTTGAGTTGAGGGGTTTTAACCTTCGGCATCCAAGTTTTGATTTTCTGTAGATTTTATGTACTCATTTGAAAAGATTGATCATGCCTCGGCCATAAACTCTATATGGCCTATAACCCGTCCAAGGTTTTCCTGCTCTCCTTGGTATAAATGTCCCTGAATCTTGAGGAAACCTGTCAAAGGAAGCAATGCCTTGAATATTCCTTAACACTTGGGTGTGTAGATTTATTAGGGGATTTACCAAAAACACTAACAAAACCTCCTTTCCATGTGCATTGATAGATTTCTACTGTCGTGATTGTGCCTACCAAACTCCCAATTGAGACTATGTTTGATGGGTAGTTGCTATACATTTCCCACAGCTCCCAGGTCTAAAACTTAGGTATAAAAATTGTCAACATGTTTACAAATCTGAAAACCATGTTCTTTTATAGATCTTGTATTAACTTTGAAGCACCTTGCACATGAGTTGTATGATTGTCTTCTTTTCATTGTGTTTCTCTATAAACTTTCTCTTCAAAAAACTATTTCGGCCTCCACTTTTGTCATGACAAGATGTGCAAGATCGTAATATGAATGAGAGTCAATGGGAGGTCGCAATAGTTTTAACAAGAGCTATCTCTGTCGACTGTTCCACTAGAAAATGCTACCCCGTGAAGAAAAGATGATTTACAAAAAAAGTGATTCAGTTCTATTGCACAACATAGGCATAAACCAGGGCTCTACATATTTTAATAAATTTGCAAGCTGGGTCTATACTGTGCATATACATTGCATAAGGGTTTCTATGCATATACATTGCTTCATGTGTTGAATGTGTTCTCCCCATTTTCCTATTTGGATTCCCCTCAGTCATAACTCATCTCCCATAACTCCATTGTTGCAACTACAAAGACCATTGTCATTGTCTTGAAAATTTGCCCCATTTCACAAATGCATCTCTGAACTTCTTGCTCGGGCCATTTGCTGTTGAGCATCTATATATTTCGATGATCACTTGTTGCATTGAGATTGTTCAAATGTAGGCCTTCTCAACTGTCACCTTATAAGAGATATGAATGAGATTCACCCCCTCATTTATGATTTTCCTTACATTGCATAGTCCTCCATGACTAATTGCTTTCCTTTGTGGCATGGTTACAGTCCCTCTCACTGCCAAGTACTATTGTTGCATCTAGTCTGAACAAAGGCTCTTCTTCCATTCATAAATCATGCCACTGTCTTATGAACACATGAAATGCATTTGTCATTTCACAATAATAAATGTTAACTCTCCCTTCACAGCTGTCAACACAGCTGTTGACTGTCATACAATCTTATTGCTATGACTGTCACCAACTACATAACCTATCCCTTGATACTCTTTTTCTATTTATGCTCCTTTCATTTTTTCAATGAGCAAAATCTGTCAGTGACACATTATGACTACAATCCACTTTTCAAGTTGTGCACAAACAATGAGTTAGGCTCAACCCTCGTGGGAGCCTCATTTTACCCCACTCATTGTAACTGATGTAAAACAAATACATAACTACACCTGTAGCTACACATGGAACAAACATGTTAGAAATAAATGCCTATGTTGCATTAATGATGACTTTGTTGGTTTTTTGGGACACCTAAAATGTGCATACAATCACATAATGCAGATTATGATCAGTATATACATGAATAGGGTGAATGTGCATGTGATGAATGCAATCAGCCATTGCTTAGATAATTGCTCTAACCTATTTTCTCATCTATTACAGGGAACGGGAGTGGCAAACAAAGAAGATTCGGGACAACCTACAGCAGACCAGAATAGACCAGTCATTCAGGCAATGACTGGTTACCCTCATCTTATGCTCCTTCATTTATTTCCTTTTCTTATTCATGTATATACTTGTCTTTAATTTGTATTGAATAATCAACAGTTAATCTCACGGCTTGTGTGAAAAAATGAATATTTTCACATTCAATAAGATTTATTTTCATCAAAGGATTGTAAAAATCTTTTATGTTTCATTCATTTGTGTGAATAAAATAACTTTATTTTTCCTGAAATCTTGTAATGCTATGAAGTTGTTTCATATGCATAATTGAATGTAGCATAGAAGGTTTTAACAAACAAAAAAGTACCATTTATCTTGAAGCATAGATGGCTCTTCCTGATTGAGCCTGTAGGTGAAAATCTGGTAACATTTTGGCGACATCTGCTGGAAGTTTGCCTGCTAAACTTCAAATACCAGTGACCTAGACTCTTCCATTGGGCATGGAGTCATTAGGAAAACTCAGAAACAGACCTAGAGGAATTTGCACATGGCTATAATGCACTCGTAACTCAATAGAATGGATCAGACCACCTGGAAACTTATTGAAAACAGGAAACTATAGAAAAGAACCTATCTAACTGTGTTGGAAAAACACTTAGGAAAATGGAAAAGTAGCTAAACTAAAATGTAGCAGCACTTATTGAAAACATAAAAACCTATCCTAAGATGTACAAATGCAGATTATACCTCAAAACAGTGTTTGAGGTGAATCCCATTAACTGGGATTGGTAAAACTTCACCATCCATTGTTGACAGTTCGAAAGCATTGTGCTCCTTGCACTCAGAAATAACATAAGGGCCAGTCCAAAAGTTATCAAACTTTGAATGCTTACTTGGCCTAGTCTTCAGCACATCCCACTTAAGAACAACATCGCGCTCTCTAAAATTTTTGGGTGTAGCTCTCTTGTCAAAGACCCTCTTTGTTTGGAGTTGATGATACTCCATAGATTTCATTGCTTTGTCTCTAACCTTTTCAAGTTCCATAAGTTGAGCATATCTTACTGTCAAAGGCTCATTATCTTCAAACATCTCTAACTGGTGTATTATATCAAGAGTTGGCAGCTCCACAGATAAAGGCAATCTTGCCTCTTTACCATAAACTAGCATATATGGTGAGTTACCAATAGACTTTTTAGGAGTCACCCTATCTGCCCAAAGTGCATATTTTAAATTTGTGTGCTAGGTCCTTTGATTATCTTCCAGGGTTCTTTTAATGATTCTGATGAGATTCTTATATATACTTTCAGCCAAACCATTACCTTGAGGGTAATAATTTGAAGATGTATTCAGATGAATGCCATTTTTAACGGCCCAATCTATAACTCATAATCCCATGAATGCTAGAGCATTATCAAATATAATAGAATCAGGAACCCCAAACCTAGTTACTATGTCATCATAAAAGTTCAACACAGAAGATTCATTAGCTTCTTTCAAAGCTACTGCTTCTATCCACCTTGTAAAATAATCTATGGCGGTAAGTATCCACCTGTGACCAGCACTAGAAGGTGGATTTATGGGTCCACTAAAATCAATGCACCATCTTATGAATGGTTGTTCAACTCGAATCGACTGCAGAGGCATGGCTGGCAACTTTTCTTTTCCTGCAAACAAAGCACATTTGACACACTTCCTCACCCAAGCATGAGAATCTTTGAATAAGTTGGGCCAGTAATAGCCAGCTCTCATTATTGTCCAAGCAATCATCCTGGGAGCAAAATGACCTCCTGCAACTCCATCATGAAACTCATGTAGCACTTTTTCTATTTGTTCAGTATTAATACATCTCAACAATACATCGTTAAGATCCTTTCTGAAGAGAAAATTATCCACCAACACATATGGAATAGACTGCAATCTAAAGTATCTTCGTTTAGCTCTATCTAAACCTAAAGGACACTCACCAGTTTGTAAAAAATGGGTCATGTCTTGAACCCAACCTGCACCTAACACATGTGTATCATTTTGAGCATTTAGAAGCTCATCAGTATTAGCTAAGACAACATATGTTCCTGATTCCTTTTCACTGCTAGAGCTTGCAACAAGTTGCTCACAAAGCCCTTTCCCTCTGACAAGTTTCGTGATTTTGATGTCAACATCAAATTCCATAACTTTTGTGATCCAACCTGTTGTTTTCTCACTCAGATCCTTACTTATCAAAAATTCTTTCACACTAGGGTGGACAACTAAAAGATGAATCTTGCTATTTGAAACTAAAGGCTTAAACTTCTTCAAACTTCTAATCACAGCAAGAACATGTTTTTCCACAAAAGAATATCTCTGTTCATAGTCAACAAGACCTTGAATGAAAAGGGCTATTGGCTGCTCTAAATTATCATTATTCCTCTAAACTAGCATAGCAGAAATAGAACTAATGCTACCAAAAGCATATAGAGTAAAATCTTTAGAAAAATTTGGATTTACCAGTGTTAGGCCTAATGCTAAAGCCTCCTTGATTGCTTCAAATATGTTCTTGGCTTCTCTGGTCCAACTGAAAACTACATTCTTCTTAAGCATGCCAGTCAAAGGTTGCAGTAGATTTGCAACATTAGGAATAAACCTTCTTAAAAAGTTAATTCTGCCTAAAAAGCTTTGTAAACCCTTCTTGTGATTGGGCAATGGCAGTTCAAGTATAGCCTGGACCCTCTCAGGATCAATAGTAACTCCTTGCTTCAACACTATGTGACCCAACAACTTACCTTCATGAGCTGCAAATATACTCTTCTTTGGATTCAGGGATATTCCAAACTCCCTGCATTTCTCAAATACTTGTTTCAGATGTGATAGATGTTCCTCAGCATTCTTTGAGAATATAGTAACATCATCCAAATAGATCAACACAATTTTATTGATTAGACTTTGAAAAGCCATATCCATGGCTCTTTGAAACGTGGCACCAGCATTAGATAAACCAAAAGGCATTCTTTTGTAAGCCATAGTGCCCCACTTCGTTGTAAATGCAATTTTGAACTGATCCTCTTCCTTGACCAGCACCTGGTTGTGACCAGAATAGCCATCCAATAAAGAGAACCTTTCGAAACTAGCAACCACTTGCAGAATCTGCTCCATCGAGGGCAAAGGGTAATGATCTCTTAGAGATGCCCTGTTAAGATCCCTAAAGTCAACGCAAAGCCTAATCTCTTTGTTTTTCTTTATGACCGGTACAAGGTTAGAAACCCATGAAGTATGTTTGATAGGAAAGATAATACCCCCCTCAACTAATTTGGTCAGTTCCTTGATCATTAAAGGTTCTAACTTAGGGTTCAAAGGTCTCTATTTTTTCCTAACAGACTTGGCTCCAGGTTCTAACTCAATTATGTGTTGGGAAATGTGGGGATCAAACCCCTTTAAATCTGAATATTCCCAAGCAAACACATCATGAAACTCTCGACATAATGCAATAAAAGCTAGTTTATCTTCAGGTGAGCATATCTTGCCTATTTTAAGGAGCTTACCTTTAAAAATTTCCAATTCTTCATAATGTTCCTCTTTGATCTACAAACCAGCTTTACCCTTCTTAAGCTGATCATCTATGCTGAAAATGGACTCCAAAGTGACAAGTCCCTTTGGTAGCTTATTCGTCTTTAGCTGTATGACTTGCTCATCGTACTGCTTCTTGAGTTTCTCTTGATTCACTATAGAAAATTGATCCTCCTCCAGTAGAAATGATAGAATATGTTCATCACTATCGAACACCTACCAATGAATGTTGTTATCAGGAATTGATGGCCTGAAAACAACCTTTACATATTTTTGTGTTTTATCCTTCTTGATATCACTAGGGATATCAAACTGTGCTCCAATAGCAGCAAGCCGATCTGCATGTTTGTTTTGACTTCTGGGAACAAAAGTCAAGTTGAATGCATTGAATTCTTCGATCAAGTCCCACACTCTATTTTTGTAGGACTTTAAAGCATCATTTTTTGCAACACTCAGGCCTCTAACCTGATTTATTGTTAACTCACTGTCTCCATAAACCTTGAGACAGTTCACTCCTCTTTTCCTTGCCCATTCCAAACCTTGGATAAGCCCTTCATATTCAATAGTATTATTGGAATAGGCAAAAGAAAAATGGAAAGCAAAAAAATACTTGTTGCCTTGTGGGGACACGAGCATTGCACCTCCTCCAACACCATTCTTACTTCTAGAACCATCAAAAAACATCTCCCATAACTCCTCCTGTTGCAACTTTAAAGAATTTGCACTCTTTTCCAAGTTAGGCATCTCTGCATCAGGTTCATGAAGCACATAATTACCCATACCAGCATCCAGGATGTGACTATTAGGGTTATCTACCATGTTCTCTATTTCCCACTCATGCAAAAGTGACTCAAGAACGCTTTCAACTTGTAGCTCTTGAGCAGCAACAAGTTCGCTGTCAGTAAAAATGACACAATTTGTGTCTACAGCAGTAGGAACAACATTGATCACACTTGGGTTATAAGGCTCTATGTGATCCTTAACCAACTTCTCTGACATGATAGTAACCTTGGTCCCATATCTCATCCTAAAAAGAAAATGGGACCAATCTGATGACAAATAACCCCCAATCTTAGCTGTAAAATCCCTAGACAGACATAATGCAAAAAATGAAGGCAAGTCTATGACAAAAACATCCTGTGGTATAGAAAAATTGGGACAGGCCTACAAGGTCAAACTCAAGTCTTTGATGATACCTACAATATTGATAGTTGATCCATCTAACTGAAACACCCCCTTTTCTAAAGGTTGATATGTTAGTCCTAACTGATCTGCAATCTTTTTGGGCATGACTGAGCTACTAGCACAACTATCTACCATACAATTATGAACCAGCTTGTTCCCTACTATTAGGGAAACGTAAAAAAGAGGAGGCTTAACATCCTTACCTTGTTGTTTGACGGGTTGCTGGTTGCTGTCCTGGGGAGTATTTGTTAGGACAGTCCTAACATGACCTACTGTTTCTTTGTCAGTTACTTTCAAATTTGAAAGAGCTGATTGTAACATATCCTTCTAACCTGGGATAGCTAAAGAATCCCACATAGACATTGATACATTCATCTTTTCCATACTTTCAATTATATTGAAAGGCACAACTGAACCTACCTTATTATGAACCTTCACACAAGCAGAATCAGCTTGCAAGTGCGGTTGCTCCTTAGCAGCTCCTTACTCAACGCAAGGCACTTGTAATGTGGATGATTCAGCAACAATAGCTTTCCCCTTATCAGTTATTTGCTCAAGATCGACAGCTCTTTTCTTTGCTCTTGTATTTGCTGATATTGGGTCATCCGCATTAATACCACATAACTCTTCTCCCTAAAAGTTCAACAAAGTAGCATCACTTGTAGGCTGCTCCTAATGTTGTGGAGTTACATCATTTGGTATGTTCTGTTGTGAGCCTGCAATGCTCTGCACCATTAGAGCTTGATTTATGAGTCCACTGGAGTAGGTAGCTTGATTGTGAGGTTGGTTGCATGGATAACAACACTCATAATCAGCAACGAGATTATTTTGAATAGGGACAAGTTCCCTAGCTGCACTGACAGGTGCTGGATTATAAGCGTGGAAAGGTCTCGTGTTCACATTCTGCCTTGGACCTTGATAGTTACCTTGGTATTGTTGCCTATTTCCTTGAAAATGCTATTATTGGCCTTGAAAAGGCTGATTTCCTCCTTGATTCTACTATTGGTATGGTGATCTATAGGACTGCTGCTTCTCCAAGTTAACTAATTTGTTCCCAAATGTTTGTAAAATGTTCTCAATCTTCTGTTGACTTTCTTTAATTTCCTACAACCCTTGTGATTGAATTGGGATTGCAGTCTCTTGTCCACCAACAGTTGATAACGCTGAAACAACGGGTAATGGGGCAAAAGGTGGTATCTGAAGTGGCATATTTGACTGTATTTTTGGAAAAATAGGCATTGGTGGCCTAGGAGCAAGCTTTCCTGCTTGAATTAAAAAAAAATCTGCTCTAATTTTTGTTTCAAATGCATCAGGTAAGGACACTCCTCCCATAGACTGTGTCATTATAGCAATATCACTGTTAATAGCTTTCAAAAACTACAAAAATGTATATTCTAGAGGTGGCTTTACTGTTGTAGGAATTCTATCCCAGGTCCTCTGAAATCTAAAGATTTGCTCTTGAGGAGCTCTTTTTATAGTACTTAGCTGCTCCAGTAGGAATAAATTATCTAATCTGTCCTAAAATTGTTTATGTAGTTTATCCCCTAACTCATCCCACGTGGCAATGGTCCCAACTCCAAGACTTCTAAACCACTGCAATGCTCTCCCTTTAAAAGATTCTACAAGTAACCTTACAGCTACATCCTCTTGTGTGATATGATGAACACCACATAAAGAGGCAACATCCCATATATGATCAATGGGAGTTATTTGATCCTCGCCAGTGAAGATTAGCAAAATTTTAAGAGCTGCCACTGGTATAGCATTGTGTTGTGCGAGATTTAATGGACTGCCTCCATTAAATGGCACGAATGGTTGATTTCTTACAACCATTAGAGGTGAATGTGATGGATTGACTTCAAACTGAATAATAGGAACAAAGCCTGTAGTAGAAAAAGTTCTCCTAGACTGCCTGAGGGTGAATTTGTTGTTCTGAAATTTGGTGAAGCAGAGCGAGCTTCACTTTGCTTCTTAGATGGTCTTCCTCTCCTCCTTGGTGGGGAGAATAACGATTCAGGCCTAACACCTAGTGGTGTAGACTAAATTCTCTTTGAGGGAGGTGTCCTTTTTGCTGCTCTACCTTGCCTTCTGGGTGGAGATAGCTGCAAATACTCAAAACCTTTGTATCCTTCTCATAAGTTGTGAGAGCATTGGCCCTACTATCTTCCACTTTACGAAGTCCCCAAATGTGCTTGTAAACCTCTTGAAAGGCCTGAAAATCTACTAGTTGCACATCAAAACCAACAAATAAAGTTGAAAAAATTGCACTATCTAAGTCGACAGTCCCACCGGGCGTGCCAAAAATTGTTGTCTCCTAAAGTTGCACCATGGTTAAGTTCTAAAACTTAATGCTTTGGAGGAACATGGGATCATTTCAAGGCTGTGGGTCACCTGAAGTTTGAAATGAACCTCTGGATAGGTTTGTTTCCTAGCTAATAATACCTTCTACACTACTAATTTTTGTAAGGAAAAGGAGAAAGATAACATAAAAACTAAAATGGAAAAGAAATGTGAAGTGATACACCAAACTGAAGATGAAATAATGAAACTCAAAAAAACCCAACACTTGTCTTTAATTGATAAGAAATAAGTATGCACAATTCTCTTCTATATGTTCTTACATAAATATTTCATTTGAAAGGTATGAATGTAGCAAATTACACAAGGGAAGGTATACTTCACAATGAGCAAGTAAAAGCATAAGATACTCAATTAATGACTTGCATGAACATATTATTTGCAGAAAGGTAAAAACATGAGACAAAAACCAGGAGGGAGTGATGACACTTCCACTGATAGCTTCATCAAATCACTTCATATACACTGAACTGCAAAGAGATAAAAGACAAGTATTCATTACCAATAGAATCCAAGGGAAAAATCTATATTCAATACCTCCAGAGTTACAAAAAATTACCAACACTGCATATGGACTGTAGAAATCACCAATACATGAATCAAACTAATCTGAACTCACTATCCAAATGAGCTAACAATGTGGCTAAGTAGCCAAGTTCCACCAAAATAGGTTCTAGAAACTCTATTTTCGTAAGCCCCTCAAAAGCCAAAAATCTAGGACCTAAATTCTCTCCAAAAGAAGTCCCCCTGTTGAAAAAGTCATGCAAGACCATGTCAAATATGAAGATAACTCAAAATAGTTCCAAAAATACCTTCTAGAACTCATAAAAGCTCAAAAATAGCTCCTACTTCCTTGGCATATGTTTACCAACTATTTCCAACCTCCCTACATTCGTTCAAAGTCATGAAGACTTCAACAAAACTCATAAAGGCACAAAAGGTACGCACCCTATCTTTGCACTAAAATACTCACATGACTTAATGATTTACAATATCATCATTAATGTCAATGTGCTTTACATTTAACTCAAATGCAAAAGAAATAAAGATTATAGTTTGACCCCTATATGCAAGTAAAGTGCAAATACAAATTAAACTTGACTTAGTGCACATAAGGCATAAGACAAAGTCACAGCCCACGGGAAGTATTAATTTATCTTTCATTTTGATTAAAATAAAGGCAAAATACCTTGCTTCATCGACTTCATTAAAACCCTAAAACAAAACCAAAGGGAAAGAATGAAGAAAATCATTAGTTTATTTTTTGCATGAAGTTCTTGCAGAAGCTCGGCCATCGACACCAAGAGGGTTTGGATAGCTTCCATGGCAAAACATGATGGAAAAAGAGGCATTTTAATGGTGAATCTCATGACAAAAGATGGCACTGAACCTGGGTAAGGTTGTGTATGTAATACCTGCATTGTTTTTTCTCTCTTTCTGAGTTTTACTATCTCCAACAATGGCCGAGGGTTTATAATTACAAAATACTCACAGCTTTGCCTCTTTCTAGCTACTATCATTTCTTGAGTTGGCTTCTTCCTGTAGATTGTTGGGCCTGCACTTCATGGACACGGCTTTGAGCTTTTTCCTGTTGATTTTTATTATTTCAGGAAAATTTACCCTCTATTCTGTTGTAGATTTGGGATTTCCTATGTTCTTAGTTGAAAGTTCTTTCACAATAATCTACTTGAATATCTTGAACCTTTTAGCATAATTACTTTTTCCTTGTGTTATGAGGATTTTCCCTCTGAGTTGATGGGTTTTAACCTTCGGCATCCAGGTTTTGATTTTTTGTAGATTTTATGTCCTCATTTGAAAAAATTGATCATGCCTCGGCCATAAACTTTGTATGGCCTATCCTTCGTGGCCTATAATCCGTCCTAGGTTTTCCTGCTCTCCTTGGTATAAACGTCCCTGAATCTTGAGAAAACCCGTCAAAGGAAGCAATGCCTTGAATATTCCTTAACACCTAGGTGTGTAGATTTATTAGGGGATTTACCAAAAACACTAGCAAAACCTCCTTTCCATGTGCATTGATAAATTGCTCATGTCATGATTGTGCCTACCAAACTCTTAATCGAGACTCTATTTGATGGGTAGTTGCTATACATTTCCCACAGCTCCCAGGTCTAAAACTTAGGCATAAAAATTGTCAACATGATTACAAGTCTGAAAACCATGTTCTTTTATAGATCTTGTATTAACTTTGAAGCACCTTGCACATGAGTTGTATGATCGTCTTCTTTTCATTGTGTTTCTCTATAAAATTTCTCTTCAAAAAACTGTTGCGGCCTCCACTTTTGTCATGACAAGATGTGCAAGATCGTAATATGAATCAGAATCAATGGGAGGTCGCAAGTTTTAACAAGAGCTATCTTTGTCGACTGTTCCACCAGAAAATGCTACCCCGTGAAGAAAAGATGATTTACAAAAAAAATGATTCAATTCTATTGCACAACATAGGCATAAACCGGGGCTCTACACACATTAATAAATTTGCAAGCTGGGTCTATACTATGCATATACATTGCATGAGGGTTTCTATGCATATACATTGCTTCCTGTGTTGAATGTGTTCTCCCCATTTTCCTATTCGGATTCCCCTCAGTTAGAAATTATCTCCCATAACTCCATTGTTGCAACTGCAAAGACCATTGTCATTGTCTTGAAAATTTGCCCCATTTCACAAATGCATCTTTGAACTTCTTGGTTGGGCCATTATCTATTGAGCATCTATATATTTCGATGACCACTTGTTGCATTGAGATTGTTCAAATGTAGGCCTTCTCAATTGTCACCTTATATGAGATATGAATGAGAGTCACCCCCTCATTTATGATTGTCCTTACATTGCATAGTCCTCTATGACTAATTGCTTTCCTTTGTGGCATGGTTACAGTCCCTCTCACTGTCAAGTACTATTGCTGCATCCAGTCTGAACAAAATCTCTTCTTCCATTCATAAATCATGCCACTGTCTTATGAACACATGAAACGCATTTGTCATTTCACAGTAATAAATGTTAACTCTCCCTTCACAACTGTCAACATAGCTGTTGACCTTCATACAATCTTACTACTATGAATGTCACCAACTGCATAACCTACCCCTTGATACTCTTTTGCTATTTATGCTCCTTTCATTTTTTCAATGAGCAAAATCTGTCAGTGACTCATTATGACTGCAATCCACTTTTCAAGTTGTGCACAAACAATGAGTTGGGATCAACCCTCGTGGGAGCCTCATTTTACCCCACTCATTGTAACTGATGTAAAACAAATACATAACTACACCTGTAGGTGCACATGGAACAAACATGTTAGAAATAAATGCCCATGCTGCATTAGTGATGACTTTGTTGGTTTTCTGGGACACCTAAAATGTGCATACAATCACACAATGCAGATTATGATCAGTATATACATGAATAGGGGTGAATGTGCATGTGATGAATGCAATTATCCATTGCTTAGAGCATTGTTCTAACCTATTTTCCCTTCTCTTACAGGGAACGAGAGCGACAAACAAAGAAGATTCAGGACAACCTACAACAAACTAGAACAAACCAGTCATTCATGCAATGACTGGTTACCCTCATCTTATGCTCCTTCATTTATTTCCTTTTCTTATTCATGTATATACTTGTCTTTAATTTGTATTGAATAAGAAAGAGTTAATCTCACGGCTTGTGTGAGAAAATGAATTTTTTCACATTCAATAAGATTTATTTTCATCAAAAGATTGTAAAAATCTTTTATGTTTCATTTAGTTGTGTGAATAAAATAACTTTATTTTTCCTGAAATCTTGTAATGCTATGAAGTTGTTTTGTTTACATAATTTAATGTACCATAGAAGGTTTTAACAAACAAAAAAAGTACAATTTATCTTGAAGCATAGATGGCTCTTCCTGATTGAGCTCGTAGGTGAAAATATGGTAACAGTGATCATGGGAATTTTCCCCTTCTTCCCCATTGTTAGGAACTTCTTGGTCCTCCCTTTCTTTTCCTCTTATCTCTTGCTCGAGGTTCCCAATCCTTTCTCTTGTTTCATTCATCATAGCCAAAATATGATCCAACTTAGCTTCGACATTTTCTGCACCTTGGCCTACTTTTTTACTTCCCCCAAGGTCAGTTCTTTTTCTAACCATTTTTCACAAGAAAAGTTACACTTGGATGTTTCTTTTAATTAGATGCTAAGAAATTTTACTTGTCGTTCTAAAAAAATTCCAAAAGAACAAACATTCACATAAGAAATTTCATAAAAGAACTCATACACAAGTTTTTCCCAAAACATGTTTTTCATTAAGATCAAAAGGATTTCAATATCCTTGTGTTTACATGGAATGACCATTCAGATAGTCTAAGGGAGAGTATCCCTCAAATTCACTCTCTAACACATAACTAAGTGGGGTATACCCCTCAGATTTTTGTTCACATACATTGTCAAAAGGGTAATAACCATCAGACCTATCCTCAAATACATAGTTTCAGGGAACATATTCCTCTAATTCACAACTTGAGGCTATTACAATAACTTTTGACATTGGAAGAACATGAGGGTCCCTAAAGATCGTGGCAAGACTAACACTAGATTCTAAGGGCATATCCCTAGAAAGTGGTAAAGAATCTGACTTGGTCCGAGAGATAGAAGGTACAAAGTCGACAACCTCACACATCTTTTTCTCTCTCGACTGATTCATGATAGGGCATGACTAAAAGTCTCAGTGTCACTCAACCAAATGGCATTGTCATAATTGGTTCCCTCTAAGGTTCAATAATGGATTCCATTTCTTTCTTGGCCCTTAGGTAGCTCTCATTATCGATTACTGAATCCCTTGCAATCATCTTGAGATGCACCATCTTGGAACAAAAATTCAAAACATTACTCATATAATTTCAGACGGAAACATAGCAAGCAAATAGGTTCCAGAGCTGAACTTGGTAGCTTTGATACCACATGTAACATGCCCATTGTTCTACCCAATAATTTTTACTATGTTTTACACACAAGTGAGCATTTTATGCTACTAAAATTATGAGCAATAAAAAAAGAAATTCATTTGAATAACAAGATGCACATTTGACACATATCCATTTCAAACTTTCCCATTGCATAACAAAGAATCATTTCAATAATACAAGTAATGATTTCACATTACATAATTTCAATATAATATTTCCCATTTACAATTTCCATAGAGATGGATACATAATTACATACATAGATTCTACGAGCTTACTGAAACAGAGATACAAATGGTCTAGATGTCCTTCCTCAAATATTAACCACCAACTGCATGAGGGGAAGCATCACTCAAGCAATTTTCTACCAACCACAGACTTACTATAGTCCCCTACACATCTACCTAACTGGTAAGATGTCCCTACTCTTCGACGAAGATATTGGTTTGGTAACCTCATAATTCTAGCCTTCCTAGAGCATGGTGTTGTGTCCTACATATTTAGAGCTTCCATATAGTGGCTACAACCTACATGTCTAACAATCCCTACCTAGTATGCAAACTTGGAACACAATGAACTACTAGTGTAAATAGTGGCTACTTACACTACTTTGGACAAAGTATTATCACCCAGAATTTAGAGTGGAGGTCACACACTCACACCCACATTGTGCTTGATTTGGTTTTGATCATTCATACTCTTTACATACATCCCCCCAAAAGAAGAAAGTGGTGATATAATAACTTGACTAACTAGATTACACCATTTCCCATGGATCATTCTAACCCTAGGAATGACCAAGCTAACCACCTGTGTCCATACATTTCTATCTAAAGTATTTCAAGACATCTACATATTCCACATTTCACATTTCATGCTACATACATATAGTATTGACAAACTACGTATAGTTTAAATAGATACACAATCATATAAACTCCAATATAGAATATATAAGAATAATCCAAATATAAAGGTTTCACCAAAACAAGAATCAACTAAGAAACATGCAAGCTTATCCAAGCAACTTATTGCGTATTTAAATCAATCCTTTCCAAACAAGGCATTCATAGCAAATAAACTTTCAAACATAAATAGTAAAGGAGCAGAAATCAGCATGCCTGTATTAAAATCTCCAACTAATATTACTTCCTTCCTAGCTCAATTCCACAAGCTTGCTTGCTACTTCTTCTAAGTTCAACCTATCTTCCACTTCTAGCCTCTTGCCAATTCTCTCAACAATTATAATTGCAAAATCACAAAGCAACTCACTAACTCTCAAAGCTCTCTAATTCACTTGCACAAAAAATACAATAGAATAACAACAGAGAAATCAAAATGAAAAGTGTAATAAATGGTAGAAAGAGCACCTCTATATATACTAAAATTTGAGCATCCAAAGGCTACAAACAAGCTAACAAATTTGCCACCTTCCTTATCAAATACATCAACTCAGTTGAATTAAACTCTCAGATTGCAACACATAACAGTCATCTTATTTCCAGTTTTATTGAATGGATGAGTCGACTTAATTCTTGTGACAACATGACTCTTTTACTGAGTCAAGGCACAGTGATGCATTGCTACATATTTCCTATTTGATTTGCAATTCGACTACCCTTAGAAATTTCTATCATCTTTGCATTGATTGATTTTCATGCTTATCTTATGGCTTTACTTGGATATGGTGCAAGTTTTAGACTTCTATTGGTTTCCACGATCTACAAATTTTGGTGCCACCTTCATACTTTAGCGCCCTTTATTTATGTGTAGTTAAAACTAAGTCAACAATGTTGAAACTTCATTCATTTCACTTGCAATGTTTAAACAACATTTACCTCCACTTATGTGTTGTGCATAAGTCTATTTGACTTATTCTCCTCATGCTTTATGCAATATTTAAACTTTGGTCATAGCTTTATATATGGCAGTGCTATGTTATTGCACTATGCTTATTCAAAGCGCTTTAATATAAATCAAACAATATATATAATATATATATTATACCCGTAATATATACATATACATATATAATTATAATTATAATTATATTGATTACTAAATACATTACTTTCCAATTAAATATATATATATATATATAAACATATGTCAAACTAATTATATATATACACATATATATATGTATATACAAAATTATATACATATATATTATATATATATATATATATATATATATATATATATATATACATATTACATATATATAATATTATTTTAATATTCTTACATAAACACATATATTTTTTGCAAGGTGTGCACCCTTGGTCTCCTTGTGTTGTGCAATGCTGCACTCGGGTTTGTGACATGGCTTAACCACCTCTCGTGGATTCATTAACTCTAGTGGTTGTATCGGGCATTAACAGGTCAATCTTTTGGTGCAATGACAACCGTCTTTGCAACAATTGGTATCAGATCTTGGTTCCTTGGAAAAGAGCTTAACTACTTAAGGAAGGTCTAGGATGGCGAGCAAGATCACTATTGAGTGTCCTAGGTTCGATGGGACTGACTATGCCTTCTGGAAGATAAAGATGGAAGGATATTTGGAATGCTATGGATATGATGTTGAGAAAGCTTATAAGACTACATACACTATTCCTGCTAATGGTCCAAGTATAGCTGATGAGATTAAGGCACATGAAGTGAACAATAAGGCAAAGTTCATTCTGAAGAATAGTCTTTCACATTTCGAATTAATTAAAGTTGCAAATATGAAGACTGCTAAAGAGGTCTAGGATACATTGGAAAAGATTCATGAAGGAGATGAAAAGGTCAAAGAAGAAAAGTTGCAGAACTTGGAGGCACAATTCGAAATCCTATGAATGTCTAAAGATGAAAACTTTAAATCCTATCTACATAGAGTGGATGAGATGGTAGGTGGAATGTGAGGACTTGGTGCAATAGTGGATGAATCCAGGATAGTAAAGAAGATTCTCATAACTCTTCTTGATGCGTATAGTGAAAAGGTATCTACTATTGAGGAATTTGTAAATTATAAGATCTATACTAAAGATCAGTTGTTGGGTACTCTAACATCATTTGAAATGAGAAAGCCTATCTTGAGAAATGGATCAAAGACAAAAACTACTTTCAAGGCTACAAAAGTTGAAGATCTGAATGAAGAGAACTTCGATGAAGTGGAAGCTAACTTTGTAAGAAGAAAGAAAAAGGGATTCGATAAGTATCAAGGTAAGTTACCTTTCAAATGTTTTAGTTGTGGAGGAATTGGTCATTATCCTTCGAGATGTCCAAAAAGAGCTAAGAAGAATAAACATAGAGAAGGAAAAGATAACAAAGGAAATATGATAAAGAGAGCATATTATGTAAACAAAGATGTTGGTATTTCTGATGAAGAATATGATTATGGAGGTTTTGATGATAATGAATGCTTGTTCTTGGCTATAAAAGATGAATCTACTCCTGCTAATATTGAGAGACGGGTGAAGGAAAGCACTCCGGAGAAAGTTAAAGATACTGTAATCTCTACTCTTCAAATAACTATTGGGTTGTTGATAGTGGTTATTCACATCACATGACTGGCGATAAAAGTAAGTTTGTTAAACTTGAAAAATATGATGGAGGCTTAGTTAAGTTTGGAGATGATATTGGTGCTAAGATTTGTGGGATAGGTTTAGTTAGTTTTGATGGCAAGCATAATACTGATGATGTCTACTATGTTAAGGGTTTTAGGCATAATCTCTCGAGTGTTGGACAAATGTGTATTAAAGGATATAATCTTGTGTTCGAGGATGAGAAATGTAAAATAAGGAAAGTATCCAGAATAGTGATTGCTGCTAGAAAGAAGTTTGAAGGAAATATTTATCAACTTAAGGGTGTTGATGGACATTGCTTTATGTCTCATATTAATGACTGGTGGTTATGGCACTGGAGGATGTGTCATATGAATTTTGTTAATATGTTGAGAATCAGTGTAGTACAAGTTGTGAGAGATTTACCGAGGATTACAAAACTTGTTAATGTTGTTTGCAGGGATTGTTAGTTTGGAAAGCAAGTTAGAAACAACTTTAGGCCAAAGGAACAATCTACTATCAGACTACTTTATTTGATTCATACAGATCTCTGTGGTGCTACAAGGGTAAGAAGTCTACAAGGTGACATGTATTTTATGCTTTTGATTGATGATTACTCTAGATTTACATGGGTTACTTTTCTTAGAGAAAAATCCGATGCATTAGACAAATTCAAAGCATTCAAAGCTATGGTTGAAAATGAAATGGATATGAAAATCAAATACTTAAGGTCTGAAAGAGGTGGATAATTCACCTCCAATGAGTTTAATATGTTTTGTGAGGAACATGGAATAAGAAGACATTTGTTTGCTCTGAGAACTCCTCAGCAAAATGGAGTTGTTGAAAGAAAGAACAAAACAATTTAGGAAGCTGCTAGATCAATGATTACTGAGGTAGGTCTACCAAAATTTTACTGGAGAGAAGCAATTCACACTATTGTTTATGTTTTTAACCGAGTTCAAAAAAAATCTAACCGTACTAAGACTCCCTATGAGTTGTGGTATGGAAAGATTCCTACTGTAAAATATTTCAAGGTATTTGGAAGCAGATGTTATATCAGAAGAGATGAAGAAAATTTAGGAAAGTTCGATGCAAGGTTTGATGAGGGTGTCTTCCTTGGATACTCCCTTAGAAGCAAAGCTTATAGATGCTACAATAAAAGATTGATAAATATTTTAGAAAGCACAAATGTCAAGGTTAATGAAGCATTGAAGAATTCAATTGAAGTTGATGACTATGTATCTAATGAACCTTATTGCAGAGAAGTAGAAGTTGTTGAAGAATAGGAAAAGCAAAATGAAGAAGAAGAAGCTCTGGTGGTGTCCCCAAAGACACCTAAATATGTGCAAAAGAATCATTCAGAAGATAAAATCATTAGATACAAGAGAAAAGGAATATTGACAAGAAGCAGAGTTGTTGCTACTACTAAAATAAATCTATGTTTACTTTCTAAAGTTGAACCTAAGACAGTGAGTAAAGCATGTAAATATGAGCATTGGATGAGAGAAATGGAAGAAGAACTTATGCAGATTGAGAAGAATCAAACTTGGGAATTGGTTCTTAGATTGGCAGATAAAAACATAATTGGATCAAAATGGATATTCAAAAACAAGTTGAATGAGAATGGAGAAGTGGTCAGAAATAAGGAAAGGCTTGTGTGTAATCTATTCATGAGCATGTGTAGATACGTCTACCTACGTATACTCATACACATTTTTACTCATATGTATGAGTTATCATAGACACACACATATATACATTTTATGTATATACTTCATCAATTAATATATAAATATGAACACACAAGGAAGGACTTTCACTCGACATAAATTCTTAATAACGTTTTCCCAATCAAGAACATTCAAAGACTGCAACCATAAAACAATACAAAACATTCTGAAACCAAAACTAAAGATCACTTACCCATTCCTCGAACTACTTGACTCAACTTAGACCTACTAGGATGTGAGTGTGTGTATGCTCATTTAGGCTCATTGAGGGTTACCAGACCTATTTCTACTCCTAAGTGATACTCCCTCTCTCTTTCAGAGGTTCAAATTTGTTCATGTATTTAGCTTAGCACATTACAACAGTACTGAGCCAATAACAATACATTCATATGCATTATATATTTTCATCTTCAAAACATTTAAAACATCATATTTAATTGCACATTCTTTCACCACATTATACATCAAGATTCATATACAAAACACAAATATATATTAAAGCATTTCAACCAAATAAGGTAATAGTAACTAGGTAAAAACACAATGAGGTGTAACACTTATCTTTGATGGAATACATAAATTAGTATTATCACCTTATGTTTTTTATAAATACTTAGTACCTTAGGGGTTTGTGGGGCTATAATAATTGAATGTGTGGAAAGATATAGTCATTTGGAGATTGTTTTCCATATTAGATATCAAGAACCAAAGAGACCAAAGATTAAATACAATATAAGGTGCCTACACACCAACCATCATTCAAAACCAGTCTAAGAAGACTTGTACAGTTTGCATAAACAACTAGCTACAACCCAAAAATCACTCAAAACTTGTAAAGACTAACAGTTAATCATCACGGGTTACAAAAAGGACAACAAATAATATATCATGATAGAACAATTTTACTTCTAGCAACATATTTGGTTGCTATCATTTTCATTGTAGTCCATTTCATAAGTACCAATAAAAAGATCAATTTTGTCATCTTTATTCAGGGCTTTGAAAATTGATCCATACATAATAGTTTCTTGGTCATTTTGCTAAAATCCATTTCTTTCACCTCCTTTTTAGCCTTAGAAAAATTATTGCTCTTCATGTAATCTTTTAGCAACTATAACTCATTATCATCAATATTGTTTATATCATGTGGGTAGAAGTGACCATAGGTCCAATCTCGTTCTTATACACCAATGTGAGACCTTATTTTAGAACAATCCATAACCTACTCTTTGGGATCTCCGTGATCATTGAAACCTGCAACATAATATTGAAAATTGTGAGCTTATAAAATGAGAAGGAAGGCATCTTCTTTTACCTTGGAATAATTTCTTACTTTCAACATATGCCACAAAACTTTACAGGTTAGGAGAGACCAAAATCTATTTAGCTCAACAAAGAAGTTTTTGACATACCCAAACAAGACTTCAACCCAATTGAAGCCTTCCCTACTAACCCAACTTAACTAGTTACCAAAAAATATTTAGCCCATAACTTAAAATCAAATGGATAGTCACAAAATAAATGCTCAAAAGTCTCTAACTTATTACACAATGTGCATGATTTGATAGGAAATCCATGATTATGAACACCATTAAAAATATCAAGATTTTTAAGAACATGTAACCATCTAAAGCAAAAAAAATTGGGCTCACAAGTAAATGACCACATGCATTTCAAAGCAAAGGGCAAATCACTATTAGACATTTTTACGGTTCTAGCTATCACATACATAGCTCAAAGTCTCTCCCATATCTACTAGCAAACCATAAATTTTCTTTGAGGTAATTTTCTCCAAAACAATGTCATCAATCCAATTTATATTCTCCAAAATTTCAATGTTAAACTTCAACACAACAAGAAACTTGATATTAAAGAAGGCTTTCTTAAGGACTGAAAATGTTCTTTTCTAATTGCTTGGAATATTAAATATTTTTGCAAATAAACCCAATCTTTGAGTCTAACATTCTCCATAATATTACCAGAATTTTCAATTCCTTTCAAATCCCACTTAATAACAGAAAATCCTTGCATTAAAGCAAGAGGCCTATTGTTCCAGTGAAGGTTCCACCAAATAGATCTAAAAGAAACAAAAACATTCTCAATCTTGGAGTAAGCATCCTTGCTCCTAAGTAGGTGTTTAAAACTCCCTCAAGCCTTCCATATGTTGCAAAAAATCTTAGAGCCAAATGGAGAAAAAAATCCAAATTAAAAATCATGTAGATGCAACCCACTCCAATTCTTACTCTTCTTTGGTTTAGACATAGCAATTTTATTCCTCATAAGAATCTTCCATGCTCATTCCCATCAAAGAATTTTAAAATCCACTTCACCATTAATTTAATGCCCTATAAATCAAGATCTTTAATATGAAGACCCCCAAGTGTTTAGGAAGACAACACCATGTCTAACTAATAGCATATATTTTTTTTCCACCTTTACAATCAGACCAAAGAAAGTTGTAACCAACTTTTAAACTTTATTCATTTGATAACTACAAAACAACCATGCAAAAGCATAGAAAATGATTAAGAAGATAAGACTTTTTAACATTCTTAAAGTCAATAATAGCTAAGGAGAGTAAGTGGGTTTGTTACTTAACATTCTTATTTTTAATTTTCCTAAACAACCACCCCCACATATCTTTTGATAAATGATCAACTGAAAAAGGAATACCCAAATATTTGACAATTTTATTTGATCGTCCCCAAGTCTAATGTGATCCAAATAACCAATTAGGCAGGTTAGCATTCCATCCAAGGATGATGGATTTATGATCAACAATTTTTTCTCCTAAGGAATCATGATAAAACTAAGTCTACTCAACACATTACTAATTTCCCATTATCAAAATCAGCAAAAAGAGTTATGTCATCTGCAAATTGGGCATTCAAAAGATACAACTCATCAAGGAGTTTAAAGCTTTTAATTGGAGGGGAGATCTTGCCAGTTTTAAAATATATTGGATAGCATCAACAACAATAACAAATAAAGTTGATGCTAAAGGGAAACCTTGCCTTATTAACCTTTATAAAATAAAGGAATTAGTGAGGACCCCATTTATATCAATTTGAGCAGAAGAATCTTGAAAGAGTTTCTTAACTCAATCACGTAATATCATTGGGAACCCTAAAGCTTCCAAAATTATGTAGACAAATCCCCATTCAGTTTTATCATAGTTTTTTTTTAAATCAAGCATCACCATTCCTATATTTTGACTAGAATTTTTAGTCCAATTCATGCATTCTCAACTTGTGATTAGATTTTACAATATGTATCTACCTTTAATGAACCCTATTTGGTTAGCAAAAGTCATTTTTCTCAAGATATCTATTAGCCTAAGGGCTAACAACTTGGCCAAAAATTAATAATATGAATTCAACAAGGTAATTGCCCTCTAATTTTTTTATTAAATTATTATACCCCTCCTTTGACAATAATTTAGTTACCCATTTATTAATACTAGACCCCAATGAACCTTTTTCCAAAGCTTCCTAATAGACTTCCAAGAGATCCTCAACAACCTAGTCACTATTATCCTTATAGAATTTAATATAAATACCATCAAGACCCAAAGCTTTTATTGATTTAAAAGACTAGATAACTTTAATGATTTCTTCTTTATAAATCTTCTTTCCAATTTTCATTTGATCTTTCTCCTTGAACTTAGTAGGAATATTTCTTCTACAGAAATATTTCTCATCAACACTCTTACTACCCTCTTCAAAATAAAATAGGTTCTTATAGAAAATTTGGAAGGCATCCCTTATTTCTTTGGGTTCCTCTATCAACACCTCTCCCACCATAATGCAACCAATTTTCTATTTTTTCTATTTAGCTTTAAAAATATTGAAGAAATACTTAGACCCTTGTCACCTTCTTTAAGTCAAGACAATTTGGCCCTAACATTGGCCCCTTGGATTCTGAATTTTCGCAAACATCTCAAATAATGCTTAGTCTCCATTAAGTCTTCATATTTTTTTTGTATTGGTTGCTATGTTACAAGGCACATTTTAGAACTAATAATTTCTCCTCCAACCTATTTTGCTCCTTACTTCTAACCAAAACCTTTTTCTTTCCAACAATTCTCCAAATTTATTTCTACACAAGAGTCTTATTTTCCCATCTAACAATGGCAAAATCTCAGAAGAACTCATCATTGATTAACCTAAAATTTAAAATGACAACCATACTATCTTTATCTTTTAGTAAATTAGTGTTTAATTTGAGCAACTTATTTTTTCTACAAGGATTAACATTCATATTACTAATGATCTTAATCTTGGTCTCCATAGGATAGTGATCAAACATTGTAGAAGGAATAACTCTAAGAATTCATCCACCTCCTTAAAATGAAAAAAGATTTTAATAGCATAGCCTCTATCTAACTTGGAGTAAATTCTTCTAGCCCAGTATTGATTATTACTCCAAATAAACCAAATTTTGTTCCTATTGTTCTTTTGGTTTTCAAGAGGATCCTTAATGTTAAGAATTTGTTTCATTTTTTACAAAAAAAAAAAACTCACTACCTTTCCACAGGCTATATTTACCCCCTAACTTATCCTCCCTAGACTCCACCATATTAATTTAACCCATGAGAATCCAAGGGACCTTAGAGAGAAACCAAGATATCCAGTTCCACATTAGACTTTTGTCTTTATAGTCATTTGAATCATAAATAAAACAAAAACCAAAAACATTTCCATCTTAGTTTAAAATGGCCCACAAAATCTTATTATAGGGTAATATACCATTCCCCACAACATAGGAGGCCCAAGAGTCTCTAAAAATAATGGTTGCACCACCTTTCCCTTTATCATGTTTTGTTGAGAACAAAATAGAACTACTTCAAACAAATTTCAACACATTCTCCAATTGAAAACCAACAACTTTTGTTTCTTGCAAATAAAGAACATTCTTGAGCTAGGTTTACCATTATAAAAGGACCTAAGTAGCCATTTTATGTCCACAAATTCCAAAACCTTGATGTTCTAACTTACACAATGCAAGCTCATTTATTGAGGAGAGAGAAGTACTAGATTTCTAGTTTTTGTTTAACCTATCAATAAAATTGGGCATCTTCTCTTCTTTTCCTTTCTTGTTGTTTTTTTCCCTCCAATCTCATGGTCTAATGGTTTCCTTTTTTATTTCCTTCTCCCAAATATTTTTCCTAATCTCCCCAACTTATTTTAAGAAAGGGGTGAACTATCGTGCTCTAAGGTAAAAGTTCATATTTTGGATCTTTTCACCATTAATAGACTCTAAGGCTCTTTTAGTTTTTGACACCATATGTGAAGGCTCTAGGATTTTGTTAACCCCTTTGGCTTGATTTTTTTTAAAGCCAACTATTGAGCATTTGTCCTAACACAAACCTCAAATGAAAGACTTGAGCCCTCGAATAACAATAATTTTAGCTGGGATAACCTCATATTATTCCTCTCTCATAAGAAAGAAAGTTTGACCCATATCACCAACCTCATGAAAGGAGGGAGGTTCATAAATTACTAGACTATTAAAATATTTTTTACTTTCTTCAAGGTTCTTGAAATATCTAGGCAAAGGTGGAGGATTTTTATCCATTTCTATGTTGTCCTTACCTTGATCATTAGGGTTTTTACATTATTTTTTAATAGGGGATTCTAGATTTTTTTTGCAATATAGGGCAATCCTTTCTCACATGCCCATTTTTTTTTGTAGAGAAAACATGCATTGAGATTCCCAAGAAGCTTGACCTTATAAGAAACAACTATGTTTTTAACTAATTCTCCAAAGTTTTTGGTATTTTAGCATTAGGTTTAAGTGAATTCAAAACCCTTGTACTAAGATGGGCTAAGATAACCCTAGTTTCTTTAATTTGAACAACTTTGCCTAGATATTTCAAGAACTATGAAATGAATTTCCACAATCAGGGACCAAATTTTTTATTTCCACCCACCTTGGGTCTGAATAATATAAGATTTTCTTGGCTTAGTTTTTGGTGACCAGGACAAAGCTCTGAAAACATATTCCCCTATGTTCTAGAATTATTTTTTAAGGATTATTTATCGTACATTATTATTTTAAAAATTCCCCTTTTAAATCATTGTACAAAAATTAATATACAAACCAAGATTTTTGTCCCATACTTTTTGTAACCAATCATCAAATAATTTCCTAAAGGGAAGAAAGTTAATGTCCAAAAATAACTAGAAATATCATTATGTTACTCAACCTACACTCTTCCACCTTTAAAGGTTGCAACATATTTAAATTTGGTGAAATAAAAAGCACACCAGGAGAAGAAGACACATTACCATGTTCTTATTTGGTTTAATCTCTTTCAAGGTTACATTTACTTCCACTTCCCCTCTTCTGCCACTACCATTGATAACAATAGAGAACTACATTGACATAAAAACCAAAGCAGAGTTACCCCCCAAATTTTCTTTATATGACAGTTTTACCACCTCATTTATCTACATGAGACATTTATCACCACAACTATTAATGACCACATTAGTAGTCTTTGAACCCAAATCAACTTTCCCATCCTTGGAATCTAGGGGTTTGTCATCTTTATTTAATACAAACTAACCCTCCATACCTCAAATATGCTAGCAACGTGTGAGAGAGAACTTGACACACTAATATAAAAAAATCAACCAAAATAAAAAATAAACCAACCTTAGCAGAGGACAAGGGGATAAATCATAGAATCATCTTAAAAATGACAATAAAACCATGCCAATTCATTTGTAGTTATTGAAGGAAGAAATATTATAAAATAAATAAATAAAACTACCAAACCACCTAAAAATACTAACCACCACACTCTATAAAGAAAGAAATATGATCACCCCTTAGCACCAATAGACCAAAGATGAAGAAAACCAAATATCCAAGCACCCACCAAAGCAAAAGACCTTATGACTTTTATTCATGAATGCAGAGCTTTCATCCTCTCCCAAACCTCTTTTTATTTAGAGATTTTTTTGAGTCTTCCACAATCACTAATGAATATTCTTCATTATTGGTGCACTTAAGATACAACCAATTTTTTAGCATGTTTATATGCTCTAATATATTTTCTATCATGGTGAAACACAACCCTTTACCTCTCTTTTCTTTAATCTTTTAAGGAGTCAATCTCATGAGCCAAAGGAATGATGATGCAAGGGTCCTCCCATATTTTTTGCTAGGGAATTCCTCCCCTCTATCATCCAAAACATTTTCCTCTACTTTTCTTACCACAATAATTGATTAGGAGATAAAGTTTTCATTGAACATGTGTGTGTCATGTTTGATGTAGTTTTCCATAAGACTATTGTGATAAAGTGTCACGAGTTCCTCTTAGAAAATAAACCATATAACAATGCACCCCTTATTTTCCTTCTTTTCACATAGCCAATAATACCAAATGAATTTATTTGGTTATAAATATAATGATTTCATTACAACCTTCTATCAATATGGAACATGATTAAGATCAAAGAGCTTGTATCCTTTCCTTCAAACTTACATATATCCATATTTGGTTTGAAGTGCCTGACCATAGCAATATTTGGGTGATAGTCCATCTTTAGACTGCAATCAAACCAAAAAGCATCATTTCCTTTAAGAAGATACATCTTATTTCCAAGTCTTATCATTTAAATCCACTAGCTTTGAGTCTATAGAACTTGTTAGGTCTCAAAATAACTACTCCACTTCTTATATCAAATTTTACTTATAAGGCTAGGGTTTTCATTATATGGGTAAAAGGGCTCATAAAAAAAACTACGAAGGATTCTAAGCTAACTCAACAAGAGTGGGTTTTATCTTCTACACTTTGAGCTCAACTTAAACTCGAGATGGTGTTCCCAATGATATACCTAAATAGGCACTAAAATCACTTAAGATAAACAATGATAATAACAATAGCCAAACCCAACATGTCCGGTTAGACCCAAAAATTTGCCATTGGAGTAAACAAACTAGTTATCTTTAACCCTTATATAGTTGATAAGACATCTTGGAAATTTGTGTGTAATATGGGGTAAGTTCCATGTTTCTCTAAAAATATTTCTCTATACTCCTTGCAAGCAACAAAATCATGAACTCATTGACTGTAATTAAAATGAAAATAATTTTATGGTTTCTTGTTTATGATGGTGATTGGATACATACAAGATATCGGTGCCTATTCTAGGGCCATAGAGTAGAGTCAAAGTGAATGAGAAGAAACAACAAAGGAAATATGACAAACTACAAGTGATTTGTTGCTTAAAGCGCCAATATTCATCAATTTTAACTTTATCTACTTAGTCATACATCTATATATTACTCAAACTCATATTCAAACTTGTAAAAGAGTCACCACAATAATTTTAATAAAATTAAAGCTCTATCAAGCTCCTCTAATGGAGGTTACATTCACAACATCAAATGTGTTGAATAAAATACATTCCCTAAGTTTGAATACATATGAATAGAGACATGAATATAAAAATGAGTTTTACAATTTATATTTGTCAATCTAACACATTCCCTACACTTGATACTTCATTGGGTACCCTTCTAAACATGTGCATGTAGCTCTCTACTCTCCATGTATTCTCCAATGCTTCAAATAATTACCAAAATTTCCATAAGATAAGGTGATAGGGGAAACCCTAAAATAGGTTATTATAGCTGCATCAAAATCTATTTGAAGGATCAAATCCCTCCAAAATGGACATGCCATATCAAAAAATGGCCTCAACAATTACTTCTGGTGGTTGGTAGAGTGGCATTGATCATGTAGGTAGGTGGAAAAATAGAGTGACGTCAACAAGTGAGGTCGCTAGAAACAAGCTTTGCACCCCCAAAATAGAAATTATGTTACAAAATGAAATTGTACCTTAACAGAAAAATTGCAATGTGGCACCCAATTGACCATTGACAAATCTTATTCTCGAGTAATCGATAGGTTCACATATTGGTGAACTTGTCAAAAACTTATTCGTTATCTTTATTCTTCATTTCATCCTTCTTCAAAAAAAGTTCACCACCATGAACCACTTATTCGGTGAACCATCAAGTTTGTGAACCAATCAAACCACCAAAAAACTTAGTTCTCTATTTCCTTATCTTCATTCTTTTCTTTCTCTTATGCCTTAGAAAAAATTCAAAACTAAGCCTATTATTGTCAATTCAGCGATTAGAGAACCCAAAAAACCATCGATCTTTCTTTCATTTTCCTCTTCATGATAGAAAATTTTAAAAATTACAATTTTGTCAAAAGTTATTTTCGATGAATTGGCAGGTTCACAAATTAGCGAAACTGCCAAAACAACAGGACCTATCAACTTTCAACAAAGACAGAAAAAATTAAAAATAAGTTAGTTGGCGTACACATAAGTTTGCAAACTACAAAAAATGTTGAAAAGGGAAGGCCAGAGGGACAAATCTTATAAACAAAACAAACTTAGTATTTTGGGGGATAAACAAGTTTGCAAAATTGCGAACATGCCAAAAAGGTTCGTCTATCCAATACTTGGCCGAAAAGGTTACAAAAATTAAAGAGTTTGGAAAAAAAAAGATTAAAAAACATAAAAGAGAACATTTTCCAAAGGAAAACAACACCCAATACAAGTTATCTCTAATCAACTATCATTTGGGTAAATGGTTAAGGAATAAAAAAGGGAAGGGACTCAAGCAAAAAGAAAATTAGATTTGAGTCACAATAGTGGATCCGGTAGGGGACATGTGCCTCTTAGAGGTACAAAAATAATTTAGAATCTTTGGGAAAACCACAAAAATTTCAAAATTACCAAACACCATCTTGACCCAAAAGGAAACAAGACTACTCAATGACATAATAAAAATAATATATTTATCATTGACTCACCTATCAAAATTTATTAAATTGCATCACCTTTTAAAAGCAATGCTTTATGTGTTATCCATGCATAAGAAACTCCATCAGTTCACCCTCAAGATCCATGAGATGATACTGTTAGAAATCAAGGTATAATTTGTAGCAATATAAACTTATTAAAGTGGTTGCAAATCTGAAATTATGTTTACAAGATTACCATAAAATGATTAAGTGATTGACAATTGCAAACATGAAAGAAAAATCTACAATACCACAAGTCATCAACACAATATGACACAAGATATACGTGGAGAAACCCTCACAGGAAAAAATACACATCCAATGAGATCCAATGTTTGTATTAATCTTCAAATAAGTACATCAACACAACAATCCTCTCTATATTATGACAGAACTTCGTTGTCCCGATAAACCTGCAAAGAACTCATCCTAAAACCACCATCTCAAGGCTCCAATATATAGAAGTTTGTGGGAGATAATACCACAAATGGTATCCCAAAACAACAAGAAAAACCACTTGGAAAAACCCACACCCCCCTTAGTGGATAGCCCATAAATATGGAATAAAATATTGAATAATCACATGACCTTCAAACGGGTGCCTAACCCATAGCCAATCAGAATTGGCCAATATTGAGTGCTCCTCTGACGGCTTCATGCAACAACATGCAAACTTGGGCACCCAACCAAGCAAGAGAATGCAAAACATGCAAATAACATGCAAGGACATGCACACTAAAGTGGTCCCCACCCACAAAGTTGGATGCCCGAGAGGAATATTCAGCCAAGATGCTTTGTAATCGCCACCATAATGGGTCTACCTCTATGAATGCAATAACAATTTATCATAGGAAAATAAATAATAAATATTTTGTCCCTCATGTCCCCTATAACACTTTCCAAAGAATGTGGAGACACATAAATCAACTTAGGATAGCAATTATAATGTCACCTATCCTAATATTCTCCCACTTGACATTATACATTGTAATTACTTCCATGAGATACGATTAAAACATATAATCAAGTACAATGATCAAGGCCCATGGCCTTCCTGCACCAAGAAAACTTATTCGTGGTCACTTGCTTCATCAAAGAATCTACATCATTATCTAAAATGTGAACCTTCTCAATCAAAACCTTACCATTCTCTACGATTTCTCACACAAAGTGATACTAAACATCAACTTGCTTAGTATGAGCATGATACATAGGATTTTTGGCTAAAAATATGGCACCATGATTGTCAAATCCAATCCTCATTGTCTTGCAATCAAAACCAATACCATTATTAAGTTTCTATAACCAAACCGCCTCCTTAGAGGCATGTGTAGCAGTCATATACTCTGCTTCAGTGGTAGAAAATGCAACTATAGGTTGTCTCTTACTCATCCAACTCACTGCACCTCCAAACAAAGTAAAATCATAGCCACTAGTGGACCTTCAACTATCCAAGTCACCTTCCCAATCCGCATCAACAAAACCCTGTATATCTAATGACTTAACCACATCATCAGTACCATGATAAACCAAATAGTAATTTGAAGTACCATGAAAATATCTAAACACCCTCTTAAAAAATTTCCAATGCTCTCTACCATGGTTAGACATAAACCTGCTCAAAACTCCCAATGCTTGGGCTATATCTAGTCTAGTGCAAACCATTGCATACATCAAACTACCAACGACACTAGCATAAGGAACATTAGACATCTCTTCAAAATCATCATCAAAATTAGGACACACGTCTAAACTCAACTTAGTACTAATCAGAAATGGAATATTTACTAGTTTACAATCATGCATATTAAACCTCTGCAAAATGGTATCAACATACTTACTCTAACTTAGCCAAAGCTTTTTGTGAAACCAATATCAGTAACCGATATCTACTGATCTCCATCCCAAGAATATATTTTGCAGCCCCCAAATCCTTCATATCAAATGTGCCAGAAAGTTGAGTCTTAAGCTCCTTAATCATCACCTTGTTGTTACCCATAAACAACACGTCATCAACATACAAGACAATGATTACTATTTTATCATCAATAACCTTAATTTAAACACAATGATCCTCCTCACTTCTAACAAAACCCAACTTCAATGCAAAGGCATCAAAATTCTAGTACCACATCTTGGGTGACTGTTTCAAACCATATAAAGATCTCTTTAACCTGAAAACCAAGTGCTCTTTTCCCTTCACAACAAAACCGTCAGCCTGTCACATATAAAATTCTTCCTCAAGATCCCCATGCAAGAAAGCAGTTTTAACATCCATTTGCTCTATTTCAAAATCATAAACAACAACAATAGATAATAGGAATCTAATAGAAGTTATCTTAGCAACAGGAGATAATATTTCACCAAAATCAACTCCCTCTCTCCGAGAGTAGCCCTTGGCCACCAATCTAGCCTTGTATCGCTCTAATCGACCATCTATACCAATCTTTTTTAAAATACCCACTTGCATCCAATGATCTTCCTTCCTTTGGGAAAACTCATAAGATCCTAGGTATCACAACTATCCAAAGCCATCATCTCCTTCTGCATGGCCTGCATCTAAGGCTCACTTTCTTTTGAAGAAAGAGCCTCCCTGTAGGATCTAGGTTCATCATCACTACTCAACAAAGCAAATGCATAACAAAAAATTGGATGGGCTATACTTTCCAATTGGATTTTGTTGTCTTGTGGATCTTCTCAAGGTAGGAGTAAGGGGCTCTTGCTACTCTTCTTCTTCTACATGCTCATATTGCACACCATTTGAACTCTCTAAAAGCTCTCCTTCTTCTCCATCCTCAAATACATTTGGTTGTTCTTCCACATGTGCATCTTCCTTCTTTTCAATATTTGTCTCGAAGTGCACTATTTTTTTCTTATCTTTCTCCTTTGGTTGTTCTTCACCTAAGTAATCTCTAAACTTTGTAAAAATCACATCTGTAGAGAAAATTTTTTTTATGGGTTAGTCAATTCCAAAGCTTATAACCTTTTATATTCTCACCATAACCAACAAAGATGCATTTACGTGCTTTTGGATCCAACTTAGAATGCTTCTCTTGAGGCACATGAACAAAAGCCTCACAACCAAATACCCTTAAATGTGAAACAAAAGGCTTTCTACCTATCCACACTTCATAAGGAGTTTTATCAACAAGAGTTGAACAAGGATATCTATTAACCAAATAACATGCAATACTTATAGCTTCTCCCCAAAAGCATCTATCAATCTTAGCACCACTCAACATGCTCCTAGCTCTTTCCATCAAGGTTTGATTCATTCTCTCTGCTACCCCATTTTGTTGGGGTGTATAAAGAGTAGTATTTTTTCGAACAATACTTACATGCTTACAAACCTCATCAAATTCCCTAGAACAATATTCACCCCCATTATCCAATCTCAAAACCCTTATCTTATAATCTGTTTGCTTCTCAACTAAGGCTTTAAATTCTTTAAACTTGGTGAAAACCTCAAATTTTGCATGCATAAAATAAATCCAAGTGTATCTTGACACATCATCAACTAAAGTAATATAATATCAAGTTTTTTCAAAAGAGTCAACATCGAATGGTCCAAAAACATCCAAATGAATGATCTCTAATAATCTCTTAGCTTTATTAGTCCCATTAGGAAATGATGATCTATTTTGTTTACCAAACACACAATGCTCACAAAAATATTTTTTACCAATAGAATATCAAAAATACCATCAACCAACTTTTTATTCAAAATGGTCTTAAGACCTTTTTCACTTATGTGACCCAATCTATGGTGCCACAATATACATGCATAGTGCAAGTTACATTGGTAGAATTACAAAAATCAGAGGCATTAAGCCTAACAAATTCCTAATATGAGATCATTTAGCTATCTCCAAACTCCCTCTTATCAACTTGCAACCAAACTTGTCAAATGTCACATGCATTCCAAAATCATTCAACTTGGATATTGAAAGTAAATTTCTCGCAAGTCCGAAAATATGTAAAACATGATCAAGGGTTTTAACCCTTCCATAATTGAAACACAACTTTACCTTTCCCTTACCAACAATCTTCTTCGTGTTATTATCACCAAGGAAAACTTCTCCCCCATCATAAGTTGAATATGAAGTGAACCACTCCTTGTGAGGAGTCATATGGTAGGAGCAACTTGAATCAATAAGCCAAGTATCATCACTAATAGTGTTAGCAGAAATGAACAAAGTATCAAAATCACCATCTTCTAAGGACTTTTCCATGGAAGTATCTAAACTCTTTTTCTTGTTCCTACACTCCTTCACATGCCCTCTCTTACCACAATTCCAACACTTTACTTTGCTCTTCCCGGGGGTTTTAGAACGTCCTTTATACTTGTTTATCTTCTTGTCCCCTTTAGGCCCTCCTTTTTCTTTGGACCTTCCTCACACATGCAAGGCATCTTGGGAGCCCACATTCATGGAATTTCTCCTCATTTCTTCTGAAATAAGTATCGCAATGAGACTATCCATCTTCGGTTTTGTACCACCACCACTTATGGCAATAATTAGATTTTCCCAAGATTCGGGTAAAGAACAAAGAAACAAAATACATTTATCTTCCTCTTCTATCTTAACATATACTAATGTAAGTTGACTTATAATCATATTAAAAGCATTAAAATGCTCTACAATAGAATCACCATCCTTCATTTTCAAATAATACAAATGTCTTTTGAGATACAACTTATTAGTTAAAATTTTGGTTTGGTAGATTTCATCTATCCTCCTCCACAAATTAAATGCGATAGATTCTTCTGAAACATCTAGGAGGATGAAATCTACAAGACACAACCGAATGGTTCCTCATGCCTTCTTATCTATTTTCTTCCAATCTTCATCAAACATTGATTTTGGTTTCTTTTCACCTGAAACTTCCAACCATTGATCTCTCTCTTAAAAGAGATCCTCCATCTTCAACTTCCACATCTTGTAACCAATGCCATTGAACTTTTCAATATATAAATGGGAGGTAGAAGCCATGGTTTATAATCTTCTTCACAAATCTGCAAAACCCACAATGCACAAGCTCCCAGTGTAACAAAAAAACATTCAATACTCAAAAGAAAGGTGTCCCTCTCTTAATAGAACTATTAGCTCTGATACAAAATGTTAGAAATAAAGGTGTGTGGTGTTAAAATGTGAATAAGCAAATTAAAGCTAAATAACACACCAATGAAACCTTATATTAAATAATTCAAATAACAATCTAATTGAATTAAAACAAACAAACTCTCTAAAGCCATCCCATTGTTCTCTATCTCCAAGGATTCGTTAAATCATAATTGCTCTCAGATTGTTTGTGCACTATGACCTTTAGAATGACAACCTAAAGAATGAGATGCTGGAAAATGCAAGAATATATTCCTACATGATTGATTGCTAAGCTATATAATGAATATGATAATGATGCTATGATGTTGTATGAAAATGGAGACTATGCTATGATAATGATGTGAAGAAACTACACAAATTAAGATGTAGTTAATAACCAAGTCATGATTATGCTAATGGATTCTAAATGCTAAAAATGCTCAAATGCTAAATGATCACAATGCTCTAATGAAAATTCTACAGAGTAAGATTGCTCAAGATTGGGGTCCTTTTTATTGTAGAATGAGGCTATATTTATAGATTTTCCAAGGCATAAATTGATATGGCAGCAACCAACGATCTGGATTTAATTTGGAGAGATCGATAATAAAAAATGAAGAGGTTAGAGAGAGTCAAGGAGAGTGTTCCCTTTAGTAGAATAATCTGCCAAGTGTGAAGGAGAATCAAATGGAGGAAAAAGCCAAGTCTCCCAAAGTTTTTTGGAATTTGTTGAGGATAAAGCCCAAATTAAATATTTGAAATATTCAATTTGTTGAGACACATGATGAGGTGGAAGGTGAAAAAATTAGTAGACATGTGACTAAATTCAAATTTAGATTTTTTTTTTGATACATAAGAGTTTGGTATATTATATTAATATTAGAATAAATCACACAATACGTCTACTGATGTAGGAAAAGCCATCACCTGATTAAACCAAAAAACAACCAAAAACTACTACTGCCAGAGAAAAATTCAACTAGACATGGTTGAATCCAAGCCAACATTAAAACCTTAAACTTATCACTTCAACCAAAAATAGCAAAATTTAAACCATAACAAAGGATGTGCTTCATAGAAAGCCATTAAGTTTTACGAAGGAGTCAAAGTTCACCACCTAGTCCAAGCCCTCCACCGCCACCAACCCTAACTTCCTTTTCAAAAATTCCACTGCCACGGGCACAATCATTTTGTGCCTCATGAGCTCCAACCCTTTCAAAGCCAGAAGGAAGGGAAAAAATTTGATTGCCTCATCCGTTTTCCAGAGCTGCTCCAAATCTGCTGGCTGTGAAATTCCTTTGCCGACTATGGCTGCCTTCAAGGTCTCCTCTAAATTGCCCACCAAGTCTTCATGAAACAAGCGCACCAACATACCCTTTGCCTCCGCCTTAGAAAATTCATTATCCAACACCAAGGCTAAGAAACATGAGGAGATATAAGCATTGTCCCTTGCGTACTCCTTCCTCTCCAAATGGCCTTTCCCTAAGACCATTTTAATTGCGACCAAGACCAGGGGATCCGTTTCGAGCAGGATATGCTTGAGCCTTTGGTCGGTAATCTCTCTGAATGCGCCTTGTCTCTCTGTTACCTATAGAGATATGGGAGTATCTGTGTTGAATGTCTCTACCCCATCCACCGAGACAAAAATAATGAATTTGGACCAACCGGATGAAGCCATCTTGGAAGCCACCAAAATCCAAACATTGCTTGACAACCCGCACACAAATTGAACACCATGAAAACCTTGCCAAACACACTCAACCAACCCACCAGCCGTCTCTCCCATAAATAATGCCCATGACAACCAAGTCAAGCTCACTTCACACGAGCGAAGCATAATTGATATGCAAGGCAATCCAGTCCTCGCATGCATGGCCATCCTTCGACACCAACCTTTAACATAGAGTTTGCCTTGAAATGAGAGTTTCCCTGCTAGCTACCTTCATTGCATGTACTCGCCAAATACGGAGTACACCAACATATTTTCCATTTGTCCTCTCCACCTCACCCGCACATTCTAGCGACGCCTTCACCATCAAAGGCCCACATAGGTGCCAAGTCAAGCTCCACTAGTACCCTTCCGTCGACGTGGAGGGTCGCCCACCCAACCACCCACAATTCAAATTTAGAATTTAAATTTAATAAGAATTTAATTAAATAAAACAAACTATTTAAATTTGTTTATTTAATTAAGATTGGAAGAATATGATTTAAGATAGAAGAATTAGAAAATGAACTATATAGATAAATTTAGAATTTATTTATAAGTAGATGAATTAAAAGCTTTATTAATTAAATAACTTGTATTTAATTAATTAATTCTCTAGACCAATTTTAGGTGTATACATTTTTCCCCTTTTTGAAGTGATGTGTTTACACATTGCTTCAAAGAAAAATTTGTTGATGGTGCTAACAAAATAAAAAATTGATATGCCCCAGACGTTGAATTTTTGAGTGATGATGGATATATGCCACCTTAGGAGATAAATCGAGGAATTTTTTTTTGAATTGGTAGGATTTTTTGAATTTTTTTTGAAATTTTTATGATTTTTTGATGATTTTCAAATTTTATGATGTTGAGACGATTTATCTCTCGAAAAAAATAATTTTGAACTTGCCACTTTGATTAATTGATTAATTGAGGCCTTGATTTAAAAATAAAAGTAATCCCACTTAATTACCCCTTAAAAAGGTGAGAGTGATGAAAAAGAGGTTCATTTGCATTTTGGAGATTGAGTTGATTGAGATTTTGATCAAGTTTGAGCAAAATGGTGATCCCCTACCAAACCCATCGATTCGAGCGAGTTCGACATCACTACCGTCCGACTGCGTATGGACCTTTGGTATGTACCCCGAGAAACCTCTTCATTAAATTTGAAATGTTTTTCCCGCATTTTCATATTTTGAAATTTGTTTAACACGTTTTAGCACATATGGTACTTGATTCAACACATAGGGTATCTATTCTAGTGCATAGGGTAGATTAGCGCATCTAGTAAATTAGCGCATCTAGGCCTAGATTTAGTGCATTGAGTCATGGTTTTAGCGCATACAATGATTTAGCACATAGGTAGATTTTATCAGCGCATCCATAGAATCTTGTAGCACATATAGTGTTTTGGCACATAGGTGGCACAAAGTGGCACATTTAGTCTTCTAGCGCATTGACACCAAAATGATGAAATTTGTTGATTTACGCCTTATTTTCGATGTTTGACAATCGCGTCAGCTATTGATTTGATGATGTTGATAGATTAGAGGATGATTGATCTCATGATAGGTGAGAATCAATGATAGGATGATGATGATTGACCTCATGATAGGTGAGGATCAATGATAGGATAATGATGATTGACCTCATGATAGGTGAGGATCAATGATAGATTCTCACGAGATTTGATCAAAATCTAATTCGAGCTGATTAGATTGATAGATTTATTGATTGATAAGATTGTTGATTTGTGATATGTTATGATGATAGGAGCTTTCGAGAGTCCTTCAGTCTCGGGAAGGCTTCCCGAAGACCTGGGATTTGATTCCACATCTGGTGCAGGCTAATTTAGATGTGATTGGATGATGTTGATCAACTTCTTTGATGGATATGCCCCAATATATGATTAATAGAGGAATTTTGACCGCTTTGGTTGAGAGGTGGCACAATGATCACAAAAAATTTCATTTAGCCACTGGTGAGATGATAGTTACTCCAGAGGATGTATATCGTATCTTGAGGATTCTTGTTGTTGGTGAGCTCATTGTGTATGACCAGGTAGAGCAGGGGGTACTGATGCACTGGGGAGGATTTTTGTTGATGGCTAGATTTGCGGATATGAGATTCCATGGCAGGAGATGGTTGATTCATATGCACCACTACCATGTCTTCTTGTTGGATTCATTAGAGGTTTTCTATGTCCCGACCATAGGTCGAAGGGACTAACAGTTTGTTGGGGTTGGATATTAGAGAGCATGGTTACTCAGAGGACTCAATATGCCTGGGGTTCTTGCATGCTAGCTCACTTGTACCATGATCTTCATCGGGTAGTATATATCAGAGGGGCCAGTTTGTCAGCTGGGGTGACACTGCTGCAGATATGGGCATGGGAGCACATAGCCATTACTCGTCTGGTAGTAGATAGAGTTCATCCACCTGGTCGACCCTACATTTTTGGATATACAAGTCCAATTGTCCAGCACAAGTTGGGAAAGCTAGAGTATTAACAGAGAGTTTTGGATGATTTGGATACTATGACCTGGAGGCCCTATTTAGACTATGAGCAGTGGCCAGAGGATGATACCGAGATGCCTTATGTGTGTGTGCGGTGAGGTACTTGATTGGGAGGACATAATTTGTGATTGAGAGATTCTTTCTTATGAGGGTTCTACGATAGTATGGTAGAGTGCAGGGTATTCCCAAGGGAGTTGCACTATATGCACGATGACAATAAGACATTCTGGAGTGGGGACTCTCACTATCGTATGATGCAGCACATGAGGAGTACCTTGGGTTACAAGTAGTTGTATGGGAGTACCATCCAGAGATCATAGAGGCTGCAGTGTTAGCTAAGTATGCCCATTATTTCTTTGCACATCCCTTCCGAAGGATATCCAGTCTAGATGAGCTTGTACCGACATTGGATAATGATGAGAGGGCACCGATACGAAGGAGGGGTGGAGGAGGTGATGATGAGGAGGAGGGAGATAGTAGTGATGATGGAGATGATGGCGATGGTGATTATGGAGGTGGATATGGGGGTCATGGAGATGGCAATGGTGAAGGTGGACCAATATTAGATCTCAGAGTGCCTCAGAGGAGGAGATCGACAGTGTCTATAGGACCGCAACAGATTCAGATTCATTTTCCCTCCCATCAGCAACAAGCTCAAATAGCTGCCTTATAGGCACAGTGCAGACCTTATAGGGATAGTTGACATAGGCTTAGGCACAAGCATAGGCATAGGCAAAGATTTCTACTCTCACAACAGAGAGAGATAGCATGAGACAACAGTGTGAGTAGGCGGAGACTCTAGCTGAGCGGTTATAGAGGGTTTATGAGGGTACCACCATAGGGGATATGTTGAGAGAGGTTCAATATTTTTCCAGGGAGGCCGAGTATTACAGGCTACGATATCATGAGGTAGGGCCTGTAGAGCAGCGTGTCAGTTATGCTCAGTTGATGAGTGCCAGATCAAGTTGCAGTCATTCACAGATGATGAGCAGGGGTGTGACTGGGCCACCTCCCAGAGATCCACCAGGTAGGGATCCCAGTGTAGGTCCATCAGGGGGTGCGACAGGAGGTTCAGAGAGGCCGACAACATCTGGGGGGAGCACCACATAGCTCTCATATTTATATTTGAGACATTGATAGTTGATGATGTATACCATTATTCAATCAAGAACTTTGTGATACTCTGCCATATTTTTGATGTTGTATCTCTCCATGTTTCATGATATCATTGTACACTTGACATTTATTTTGAGATTATATGATATACAGTGGATACTTATTGATCTATATGTTGTCTATATGACTTTATGATGGATGCATTTAATTTTTATTTTATATGTTATGTGATGTTTATATGATTATGCCATGGTTATGTGTATGGATGCAATATGGATTATGATAATGCAATGATGGTTATATATGGATCATGATGCTATATGTTCTATGTATGATGCTTTTATGCTATATGATATGGATTTAATTATGCAAATGAGATGTAATTTACTTTATTTTTGTATTTTTCTAATGTGAATATATGATCTAATGCACGAATGTATGATTGATGATAATGCTTTCCTAATGTATGCATGATATGATGATGTTTATGCAACTATATGTGAATGATCTTGTTTTTGTTAATGTCAAATGTACTCAATCCTTTGATGAGAGAGATAAAATTATTTTAAAATTTTGCGAGCTTTGGAAAATTCTATAATGTAGATGCAAAACTAATATGGACGCAATCTATCTTAACCATGCAAATCTAAATATGCAATGTTGTCATTTTGTCAGCTGATTTGTTGTGCTTGATATCATCATTGAGCTTTTAATATGTTGAAAGTTAGTACAAACATTGATGGTATAATTATACTTGTGAATGGTTATCCTAGACTTGTTCAAACATCATCAAACAACATAGTCTTAGTCATAAAACAAGTCTACAATAATCATTCCCCATGAAATCCATTTAAACATCAAGAACAAGAAGTAAAACAAAAATAACCAATAAAAAACTATCAAATCTTGCTCTTAAACATTCAAACCACTATCCCATGGGGGAATTGGTGCTATTTTGATGTGGAAAACAACCCTTTCCCAATTCCTTGATGCAATTTGTTGAAGATTGAATGCTCCTTGATGCAATTTGACAATAACTTTGATAAGATTGATAAAAACCTATGAAACTTGGATGAAAATGGATGAAGTTGTGAATGAAATTGAGTAGAGTAAGCTTGCATGGATTGTGGATTCCAAATGCAATAAAGGAGACCTCTATTTATAAAGAGAATGATGGAGAAATGAGAAAATGGGATGAATATGGGACTAAACATGAGCCAATGGCAAGGTGCCACTTGTCAACATCCTAGTGGAGGAGGAATGAGCACATTTTGGTGAATGTGCAAATAAATGCAATTAGATGGATATTTGAAATTTGAAAGTTTGTTTGTGGAAGAGGATGTGGAAGAGAAGTTAATGCCACTTGGCTCAAGAAAAAGGACTTGTAAGAGAAGTTAATGCCATGTTTGGAGAATAAATCCTTTTGGAGGGAGATTTCAAATTGGAAGAATATTCTAACAAGATGCCCTTTTGAATGAAAATAGAAGAATCTATAAATCAATTAAATTGATTTACTTGTGCAAGTTTCAAAATCTAGAGGATTTGATGGATTAAAATTAGAGTTAATTAAGATTTGATTAACTTAGGTGGAGATTAGTTGATTTGACACTTTTGATTTATATTTTTAGATTTATTTAAATCAAAATGAGAGGAATTAGATTTAATTAAATAAATTTTGATTGATTTAATTAAAAAGGATGATTGTTAGATTTAATTAAACAAGGGTGATTTATTTAATCAAAAGAGGGAATATGATTTAGCTCAATAAAATGAATTATTTAATTAAAAGAGAAACTTTAGGATTAAATAAAAATTGATTTATTTAATCAAAGAGGAAATATTAGGATTAATTAAATAAAAATGATTTATCTAATTAAAATAAGATGATGGTTTAATCAAATAAAATGATTTACTTAATTAAAAGAGGAATTATGATGAATTAATTAAATAAAGATTATTTAATTAACCGGTTAGTTAAAGAGGTGATCAAGGAAGAACTGATGTTAGTAAATCAGGATCAAGTGTGTGATATCAATCAGGATATTTTGAGTGTCTATATTTTGCCCCTCTTTTAAGCAATGTGCCTGTTGCATTGGTTCAAAGAATAACCTTGTTGAGATCAAAATTCAAAAAAATTATGACTTTTTTAGATGCCCCACTGCTGCCCCAGCATAAGAATTATGTTGGTATATTGCCCCCTCGAGAGATCGGACAAAAAATTGGATTTTTGGGGGAGATCTTGAAAAAAGAGTACAAGTTGTCTGACGGGTTCAAAAAAGGTTCCAGGATGTCGAAAACACAAGAAAAAGACCTGAAACGAGCTTTGGTTGGACAAAAATGGGATCGGGGGCACAAAACCCTAATTGGACGGCCAAAACGGGGCAAAAACCCTAATTTTCATGCTTAAATAGCCCTCAAGGGGTCACTTTCCATTCATTTTCGCATTCACACCTTGAGTTTTCCAATGTTTTGAGCTCTATCGATGGCGAAAAGAGTGCTTCCCCGACACATTTTCGAGTGAGTTCAAGTCCACCAGAGGCCTCCAGGCGTAGGACCATCAATATGTGATCCTTACCCAACTTTTACTTTCGATTTTTAGGTGCATTTATTATGCTCAAAAAGGTCAAAACCTTCAGCGTTGCTATATAGCGACGCTAAAGGTGCTTATTCAGTGACACTAAAGGTAAAAAAACGTCGCCTTATCTTATTGCGACGTTGCATCATAGTTAGGAATTAGGGTTTTAAAATCCAAATGGCATTGCCCCTGCAAATGGTGACACCACGATCCAATTAGGTTTTTAGGGTTTCTGGTCAAACAGAGCCGCACGAGCAATGGTGACGTTGCAACCCGGTTTGCATCTTTAGGGTTCCAGCATCGTTGTTTGGAGTTTGCAAATAGCAATGCATTTGCGAATAGCGACACATATGATGTTTTAGTGTCAAAAAAACTCCAAACAAGATCCCGTCTTTTTTTGAAACTTGACACCATGACTTTTTGTATGCAGGAGGATAGAGATCCCGTTCATTCTCATGAGCATTAACCCTCGATGCTCAACAGATTGATTGGACTACATGAGTTGCTCTAGGAGCACCTTGGCGCCATCGCCTTATGGTACATCACCTATGCACCGACTATGAGGACCCACCTGGCTATGATGATTGCACTGGCTAAGAGGTGGCATAGTAAGACATCATCGTTCCATCTTCCCATCGACGAGGCCACCATCACACTAGAGGATGTGTGGAAGATCTTTCAGTTGCTGATCCATGCTGACTGAGTTATTTATGATCCAGATGCCAAAAAAGATGTGTGCTTTGAGATTATGCAGATCGATGAGATTGTTTTCACTGAGGGGTAGATCAACCTTGAGTACCATAGGGGTCAAGTGCCCACTTTTTGGCTGATCATGGTTACCATTATATTAGGTTTAGTAGCCCTAGATCAACAAGGCCCATATTTCAGTCCAGGATGGGGTATGGATTGGGAGAAGATGCTCTTCAAGAGGACTCTTTTTGTGTGGGGACTAGTGATGTTGGCCTCACTTTACTATGATTTACATGAGTTTTCATATTGTGAAAACCGAGCCATTGGGGTCGGGGTCACACTTCTACACATTTGGGCCTGGGAGCACATTGTCGTGCTTTGCCCCATTATTACAGTTGTTGATGTGGAGCCTGACATTCTAGCAGTCTGGAGGTACCGAGGCGGTATCACTTTGAGGCACATAGGGTGGGTCAATCTCCCTCACTGGAGGAGAGTTCTAGATGAAATGAGAGTTTTCACTTGGAGGCCATGGTTGCAGATGCCAGCCTGGTATGATGATGCTCAACAGTTATTCTTTGCTTGACAGGATAGGTTGATGAAGGGCTGAGAGCACACCATGATTGAGCACTACCTACCAGATAGGGTAGCCAGACAGTTTGGGGACGTTCAAGATCGTCCCAATGATTAGTATACGACTATTTTTGCTCGGTCCACCTGAGAGACTATATGGGGTCGGATGATCCCCACAGTCGAGGTCATGAATAGTTTCAAATAACTGGTGGGCCAACCATGGGATTATGCACAGGGACCAGTGGATCCAGGCACTACACGTGCCTACGATGATTGGTTCAAGCCCCCTCTCAGATTGATAGTTCCAAGGGCAGCACCTGTGCGACGAAGACCTCGAGGCAAGACAACAAGTCAGAGGCGAGGGGGACAAGATCCAGGGACCCGGAGGGGGAGGTAGAGGAGGAGGAGGACCACCTCCACATCAGCTAGAGAAAAGGGGTTAGTAGACACCGCCCCGAGACCAACAATAGAGGGATCACCAGTCGCAGCAGCCACTACATCCACCACAGTTGGACCCATGGGATGCCCAGATACAACAGTTATAAGGGCAGGTTCAGGGGCTCCAGGCATAGGTACAGGCCTTGACAGTTGAGAGTGACCAGGCCAGGGCAGAGCAAGATTAGGAGAGGCAGCAGAGGCAAGCCTTAGAGATTCAGTTGACTTGGGAGGTGGGTCGTAGGCAACAGTTGGAGAGCATGGCCCCTGCATCCCAGGGCAGGACATTCTCAGCGTGGATGTACTGCGAGGCCATACAAGAGACGAAGTATTATAGGTTGCACTATTTACAGGTTGTACCAGTAGCAGCTCGGGTTCTAGGAATACTCCCAACAGATTGGGATGAGACAAACAGAGGACCAGGTTGAGAGGCATGCAGGTGAGGGGAATAGCTAGCAAGGCTAGCTACCACAATACTTTTTGATCGTCACATATTCTTTTTGAGATCCACGAGCTCCATTTTTGATAGCCCTATGGGCATTGTATATTTTGATTGATACACATACACATGATCTAATTTGGACCATGACATGCATATTTTGATATATTTATATATGATATGATTGATTCATTATGAGATGTGTCCTATTTTATTTATGCATTATGGATGGATGTATGTGATGCAATTTTTATGTGATGTGATGTATGATTATGATTATGCAAATGTTTATGTTATGCAAATGATTATGTATGCACTTATTTTTGTATCTTTCTATGCATATATGGATGATATGTATGATTTATGGGATGCTTAAAATAACAAATCTATATGATGTTCTAAGTGCAAAATGGATTGATTATGTGTTTATGACATGCAATGATTATGGAATGTAATAATATGCATGCGATGACCTAGGTGATGTGCAATAATTTATGATATGATTATGATATGGGAATGGTTTATGTTATGTGATGATAATGAATGAAATGTAGTAAATGCGATGATGTGATTATGATATGCAAATTATATGGTATGATTTATGTGAAAAAATTATTATGATATTAATGATGTGAAAATGATTTTGCAAATGCTTTATGATATGTAAACAATTTCTTATTTGATATGGAATAATAGAATGGTTTGTAATGATGTAAATGAAATGACTTATGATATGCAACGATTATGATTTATGCAATGATTATGTTTAGTGATGCGGATGCAATGATTATGATGTAATGCTGTGCAAATGATTTATGACCTCCGTAATTTATGATAAGTGATAATAATATGAATGCAATGATTCCTAAGATTATTCAGAATAACAAATCTCTATTATTCTTCATAACCTAAGATGATTATAGAACATGTATGTAATGATTATGAAATGCGGTGATATAGATGTAGTGATATGTTATGCTTATATGATGATTCATGTTTTTATAATGCAACGATGATGTGATATAAAATAACCATGATATGCTTTATGTTATACGATGATTATGATATGATTTATGCAATGATATGCGATGATGTGAAATGTAAATGATTATGATATTCAATGATTTGTGAGGATTATGATGTGGATGCCATGATCATGATATGATTTATGCAATGATATGTAATGATGTGAAATATAAATGATTATGATATGTGACAATATTTTGATTATGTGATATGCATATGATATATATATCTATTGATGTGTAATGATTAATATTGTGCAATGATTATGATGTGTTGTGTAACGATGTCCAAATGATGTGAAATGACCATGCAATGATATGTAATTGATTATGATATGCATGCTGACGATTGGTGGGTGCAGGATAAATGCATTAGTGATGTTTTTTGGTTAACTATCATGGTACCATGTTAGAGTGGAGAAAATAAATAAGAGATAAGATGATGAGAAGAGGATCCAGCAAGTTCATGCTCTAAAAAATAAGATATGATGATGATGTTTTGCTTATCAAGAATTGGGATTTTAAAAGGGCTTACTTACCTTATGTTTGATAACACACCTAAGTACGATGCATCAAGGTATAAAGAACCAGGATGGTGTTGCACCTAGTGTGATAGACTTTGACTCGACAATCAGATAGGAGTACTCTTGTTCATACCTGGCATACAAAACCTTATTCAAAATGCAGTTCAGATATTTCAAATATCTCAGACCAAAACATAGGAAGGCAAGCCTTCTTATGTGGTCAAAAAGACACCTAAAACACCTTCCCTACAAACCAAAAAAAGTATGCATGACCAAGGTTATATTACAAGAACATCCAACAAGCATAACAGATAAAAAGGTAATGATCATTGCCCCATTCCCTTTCTCTCTAAATATTTTTGTTTAGAAATCATCAAGAGGTCATTGGAATGAGCGTAATAAGATAAATCAAAAGACAAAGATCAAATAAACAAACAAGCTAATGTTCTTCATACTGCTAACCAAGACTAAACTACGGTGATGCCTGATGTTGATGTCCATTGTAGGAAGGATTCATCCTAGGACATGATGGCGAGATTGACTGGATGATAAGCTATTGATATTCAGAGGTGACCAACTTGTTTACCTACTGACCTAGACTTGAGACCCTTGACGATTGAGAACACACTTTTAACCTGCTAGACTTGTTTCCAACTATTTCACCAAAGGGTGAAAGCAACAATTGATTTATTATGAGTGGATAATTATTTCAGGTGAAAGTGAGATGTGACGAATGAAATTTGTTTTTGGGTTTTTTGAATGTTTTTGGTATTTTGAGATGTTTTGAGGCTGTTTTGGTATTTTTGAGATGTTTTACAAATGTTTTGATTTTCAAATTTTCCAATTTTTTTGAGATTTTGACCAAGAGACTAACTTAAGGACCTATCCTAGGGGTCTCAGGGGCTGATCAAAGATTAGCCTTGCCTACGTTATATACGCAAAGACCAAGTAATTCGACTGACAACTCTATTTTTTCTTTTTTAGATTTTTTGACCTATTTTTTGGATTTTTTTGATACGTTTTGGATATTTTTTGGATTTTTCAATTTTATGAATGTTTTTTGATTTTTTGATGTTTTTTTATTTTTGATTTTTTGATTTTTTTGATTTTTGATTTTAAGGAAGACTGAAAGAATATACACAAATCCGAGCCGATACAGATACAAGAACATGCTCCCAGCGTGATGCGATAGACTACTCCGATATAGGCAGGATAAACTGACCTTAGGGATGTGCCAAGTAATACTAGGAGAGAACATGATACCAACACAGGATCAAGCTATGATGCAGACACGACTGGGTGAATGGAAGGATCGATGGAGTGCGATGGGTGATGTGGAACAAGCCGAAGAGATCCTGGTGGATGGATAGTGCTTTATTTACACAAGGCGCCTGTTTGCCAAGTTTTCACCAAGGTACTTGTCCAAAGCACCACCAAAGTGGTTTTCACTAGAGGACGATTTTTATCTTTACTGTTTTTAATCCTTTTTTCTTTTTATATTTTTTGATATTTTTTGGTTTTTGGATTTATACCCTCAAATTTTAGGCATAAAACTTTTTGAGATGGGAGCTATTCATGGGATCCTACAGAGGCTCACCTTATGGTGTTGACAACTGATATGCCCCTAACTTGTAGCTTGCTATGATGATGAAGGGTCCCAACCAATTTGGTTCAAACTTGCAGCCCTTGTTGTCTAGATTTGGTACATTTTTCTAATTCTCCTTTAATACCAGCTCTCCGACTTGGAAGGTCTAACTCCTGATCTTCTTGTTGTAACTCCGCTTGAGATGGTTTTGGTATACTTGCAAATGGTTTAAGGCATCCATATGTCGCTCATCCAGTAGTTCCAGCTCATTCAATCGTGAAACCCGATACTCTTCATCTGTTATGAGATTCTGCAATGATATTCTTAGGGATGGTAGTTCGATCTCAATGGGAAGAATGGCTTTTGATCCGTAGACCAAGGAGAACGGGGTGGCATACTTGTTTGGTAGGCCCAAAGGGTGGGGTTCAATTGCATATGCCAGTCATGACCAACTTCATTGACTATCTTTTTGAGGATTTTGAGGATGGTTTTATTTGTAGCCTCAGCTTGGCCATTACCCTAGGGGTAGTATGGAGTAGAAAAGTGATGTTGGATGTTGAATTTCTGGCATAGGTCTCGGGCATCCTAATTTTTGAAAGTTGTCCCGTTATCTGAGATAATGGCTTGTGGGACACCATAGTGGAAAATGAGGTAATTCAGAATTAACTTGCAAATCTACTTTCTTGTAATATAGGTCATTGGGATGGCCTCTACCCACTTTATGAAATATTATGTGGCAGTAATAATGAATTTATGTTCATTAGATGAGGTGGGGGTGATTTTTCTAATGAGATCGAGCCCCCATTGCAAGAAAGGACAAGGTGTAACGATCGGGTGGAGTTCTTGAGCTGGAGCATTGATGAGGTCCCCATGTTGTTGACATTACAAGCACTTCTTGACATATTCATGGGTTTCCTTCTCCACTGTCAGCCAATAGTACCCCGTTCTCAGTAGCTTCTTGGCCAAGGTCATACCATTCAAATGTGAACCGCAAATGTCATTATGTACCTCTGTTAAAGCAGTCAAAGCTTCCTCAATGGTCAAGCATCATAAAAAGGTTCCCTCAATACTCCTACGATATAGGGTGTCGCCTAGGATAACAAAATGGGTCGACTTCTTGAAAAAGGTTTTCTTAAGGTTCAGAGTGATACCAACATGGGGGACTCTTATTCTTAGATAAGTGTATATGTCATGATACCATGGGTTACCAGGACCAATGATTTCACACACAAATTTATACTTTGGTACTTCGAATGCTGGTATGAGAAGCTTCTCTACAAGGAATTCTTGCTTTGGGACGTTGCATGGGACATCTAGTAGTGATCCAATTATTGCCATAGCATCCGCTGCTCTGTTATTTTCCCTTGGTATATGCTCGAAGGTGATATCAATGAAGGACTCTTTGAGGCTTTCCACTAGTTTCTTGTATGGAGTCAACTTGTCATCCTTTGTTTGATATTCATCATTAACTTGGTTGATGATAAGTTATGAATCCCCATAGACCTTAAGTGCCATGATCTGCCACTGTGCAACAATTCTTAGTCCTATGACAAGGGCCTCATACTCTATGATGTTGTTCATGCAAGGAAAAGATAAATTATATGATTTGGGTATGCAATCTCCTTGTGGTGTAATGAAGAAGACTCCAAATCCTAACCCATGTTGTGTGTAGGATCCATCAAAGTACATTTTCTAGTGATCTGATATGCTTGTTTTGAAGATGGAATCGTCAAGGAATTTAGATACAAGTGGGTTCTCTGAGTATATCGGTGCTTTTGCTAGTTGGTTTGCGATCACTTGTTCTTTAATAGCTTTCTGTTCTACATACTCAATGTAGTGTTCTGTTAGGATCATAACCCATTTAGATGTTCGCCCTATGAGTTTTGCTTTGGAAATAAAATACTTGAGAGGGTCTATCTTGGCAATGAATTTTATCTAGTGTGCCAACATATAGTGTCTAAATTTTTGTGCTACAAACACGACTGATAAGAAAGCCTTCTCAATGGATGTGTAATTCAGCTCGTGTCCCACCATGGTTCTACTGATGTAGTAAATAGCTCTCCTTCCCATGTTCATCATGTTGTGCTAAGCGAGCGCCAAGGGCTACTGCTGTTGCTGATATATATAGGATCAAGGGTTTACCTAGAATGGGTGGTGTGAGAAAGTACTCCTTGATCTTGTTGAATGCCTGATCACACTTCTCATCCCATTTGTATGCTACCCCCTTGTGGAGTAGATGAGAATATGGGATAGCCTTATCTGCTAATTACGCTGTGAATTGACAGATGGAATGGAGTCTTCCTTGTAAGCCTCTTAGCTGCTTCAATGCACTTGGTGCTTCCATCTCAAGAATTGCTTTAACTTTGGTGGGGTCTATCTCGATTCCTCTCATGGATACAATGTACCCTAGGAGATTTCCCAATTGCACCCTGAAGAAACACTTCTTAGGATTAAGTCTAACCCTATATTCCTCTAGTCTATCAAAGATGGAGCTTAGTGCCACTATATGATCTTGTCATTTTCTTGATTTGACCAGTATGTCATCCACATAGTCCTCTATAGACTTGTGAACCATGTTGTGAAAGATGAGAGTCATGGCTATTTGATAGGTGGCTCCAACATTCTTCAGCCCAAATGACATCATGTTCCAACAGTATGTTCCCCATGGACAAGTGAAAGTTGTCTTGTGTTGATCTTCTTTGACTATCATGATCTAATTGCACCCTGAGAATCCATCCATTAGTGATAGCATTTCATGTCCTGTCGTCATATCCACAATCATGTCTATGTTTGGGAGAGGAAATCATCCTTGGGACATGATTTGTTTAGATCTCGAAAGTCAATGCAGATGCAGATGCCCCCAATGGGCTTTAAAACAGGTACAAGATTTGATACCCACTCTAGATAATCAATTGGTCATATGAAGCTAGCATCAAGAAGCTTCTGTAATTGTAGTTTGACCAATAATGTTATTTGAGGATGCATCTTTCTCAGCTTTTGTCTCATTGGCTTTGCCTTTGGATATACAGCTAGATGGTGTACCACAACTTCTGGATCAAGACCAAGCATGTCAGTGTAGGTCCATGCAAAGTTCACCTTCTTTTCCCTTAGGAATGCAACTAGAAGTTCTTGTTCTTCTATCAAAAAAATTTCTGCATAAAAGGTTATGTGCAGTGTTTCCTCTATCCCTAAGTTGACTGGATTGCACTTCTCTGCTAAGACTATTGACTTCTCCTGATGAATAACACTAAGAGGAAGATTGAATCCCCCATCCTTCAATGCCTCTGAGAGGTTTTAACCATTGGATGTGTCCTTTATTTTTACTATTTTTGGGTTTGAAAGTGCCACAGTGTGGTTTTCACTTAAATACCTAGAGATTATTCTCAAATTTTCACTTTTGTGATTGAGGGATTCAATCGTTTCCCCATAATAAGCATGTGTGTCTAGTTCAATGTTGAATCCAGCTTTATGGTCTCCACAAGGTACACTATCCCACAGTCCCATGAATTCTGAGAGCGCCTCATCATTTTTGAATGTGTCCAAAATTGGCGGTCCTCATTGGTTGTAGTCTATTAGCTGGGGATACACTAGCTTTAACTCGTGGGTTTGGTTGTTTGACTCAAAGGATATAGTGGAAATCATGAATAAGGAGGAGTCTTCAAATAGCATAGGTAAGTCAGTGAGGTGATCCTCATCATTGTTGCTACATACATTAGTTGTGTCAAAGGTAAAGTTATCTAAAGGTAGACCTGTAGATACTGGTAATCGAAGAGGAGCTTTGACTGTTTTAATGGGGGAACTTCTACCATGTACGGTTATTCTCAGAGGAGTACATCCAAGGCCAAGATTTTTTATGCAGTTCTTAGCAATGATAGGTTCTAAGCGACCGTTGTTTGTTTTTGCAAGGCTTTCATTCTTATTATAGCCCATGTCCAACATTAATTGTATTCCTCTGTTAGCATCATCCATAGGAAGGTCCGATATAGGTCTTTCATCTTGATATAGGAGACTGGATATATCTCTTTTGTCCACCACTTCTCGGCCTAGATCCCCCAAACTTTTAAATCGAGAGGGGTCTGCAATGAAGGTTTGAGATGCTGTATTGGTTGGTTATGATTGTCCATGGGACCTAGGATATTGAGGTAACTATCCTATTACAAAGGCACTCTTTTTCATCTTGTAATCTCCACACCCATTGTCTTGGATAATGACCTTGATATCAGAAATGGCGAGAATGGAAGGTGACTCTATCTCAAAAGTGGATGTGGATGGTAAGGTAGATGGGTCCATGTATGGAGTTGAAGGGCCTTCATCATTTTTAGGAACTTGAGGGACTTTGTAATATTTGGCTTCAAGATTTCTATAGTAAGCAAAGGGCTCGGGATCATCATGGATGGTAACCTCTTGATTTTCAAAGGGGAATTTAACACATTGGTGAAATGTGGATGCAACTGCCTTCATCCCATGAAGCCAGGGGTGCCCTAGGAGAATGTTATAGGGGAGGTCAAGGTCGAGGACCTAGCAAGTAGTATCCATGATGGCTATCCCTACTTGGATAGGAAGTGAAATGGTGCCTTGAGACACTCTTTCCTGATCATCATAAGCCCGGATTGTGATGCCCTTGAATTTTTCAATCATATCTTTAGAAAATACTAGGTTCTTTATCAACTTGAGGGAACATATATTCAGCCCTTCAGCTCCATCCACCAAGACCCGTTTGACTTTATTTTTGCGGACAAAGACTTCAAGATGAAGTGCACGATTGCGAGATGGCTAGGTTGGGAGATCTTGCTCAAAGAATGAAAGGAGATGTGGTATGGTGATGTTTCCGACCATAGCTTGGAACTAATCCACATCAAGGTCCATGGGTATAGAAGACTCAGGAAGGGATTTTTCTAAAATCTCCCTATGTGCACATAATTTTTAGCAACTCCATGATGGAGATTTGGTTGGGGGTCTTCTTTAGCTATTCCAAGACATTGTAGTCACAAGCGACTAATTTGGAATTGGTAGGGGGTGCTCTAGCTTGTGTGGATGGTCCAGGGATAATGATTTTTCCACCTCATGTGGTGACTCCACACTCGGCCTTAGAACCGGGGATGTGGACAACACTTACCCATTCATCTAAGGTTGCGAAAATATCGTCATAAACATGGTTGACGCTACCATACTTCTTCAAACAAAAAGGAAGGGTAATTTTTTTATTAAAACAAGAAGAAGTACAAAGCAAGGGCATAATTACACAACAAGGACATTACATAGCCCTATCAAGATCCACCAAGTGGTCCAACTATTGGGATAGATTCAGGGGTAACTGACCCCGATCCACCAAATTCTAATCATGAATATGATCAAAATCCCATTTAGCCAAATAATTAGGAACACTATTCCATTCTCTAGGAATATGAGTGAAAGTAACAAACTCCAAAGAAGCACAAAGGTTGAGAATGTGTTCAAAAATCAAATCCAAATGTCAGCTAACATCATATAAATGTTGCTTGTTCAACAAGTTCACCACTACCTGGGAATTAGACTCACATATGATCCTTCACCACCCTAATTGACTTTCACACTCCATAGCTGATAAAATGGCCTGAGCCTCCATTATATTATTAGTATGAACACCCTTATAGACAAAGAAGATAATCTTAACATCTCCTTTATCTTCTTCTCTCCAGTTTAACTAGATGATCAATGTGGGAACTAGAGATCAAATTGATTTGAGTTTCCAAGAAAATTTAAGTTCCTGAAAAGGTGGATCTTAGCTTAAGATAGAAAGGAATTCAAATTTTTGTACATCTATAAATACCCGTAGGATACCATATTGTAAAGGTCGACTAATGAGAATAAGATTAGCCACCTAATAGTAGGAAGATAGAATTTTTCGTAGTTTTTTTACAGAGATACTTTGTTATTTTATTTACAGTTGAATATAAATACAGGTTTTTACGCAATATGGTGTTGGAATTGAGTTTATTGGATAAGGTTGATGAATTATAGTCTATCTATATGCTAGTGATTGTGTTGAAGCATAAGTGTTTCTTTTGTGATGAAAATCCTTAGAAGAAACCAGATTTAAGGATTATTTCATTAGATTATCTGTGAATTGAATTTATTGAAAGTCTGTTGATCTATGATCTTGGCAACGAATGAGAGTGTGTTCTTTTGGAATCTTTAAAATATTTATGATGTGCGATTGTGATGTTAAATTAATCACCTTAGATGCATGTAATAGTATGGACTATTCTGTAAATTGTATCATGTTATGGTTGTCTTGATCTGTTGGAAGAATATTCGTTGTTGAAGATATATGTCCGGTATTAGATAAGTTTTATTCATGTTACACTGATGTATGCCCTGATCTATCTTTTTCTTTTATTTAAAAAACCCCTTTTCGTTAAAAACAACTCGATGAATCAGTCATTGCTTGCATTCCTTATTACCGGCAAAGGCCCCTTGAATATTACAGTTGCATGGACCAATTGAGTGACACCAGACAGTTGAGAACCAACTACCAGGACCTTGGGAGTTAGGCTACTATATGTTATCTTTTTTTTTCAGGAGAAATAGAGTAGAAATATTTTGTTTAACATTGTTTGTGTCATTTTCACCATTAATAGATCTGGTCGAAGGAACAAACTGGCTCACATTGTGTCATTCTCACTGGAGAAATACGGGAGGATTCTCAGATCCTCTACTAATCCTAAACCATTAGAAGAACTCCAAACTCTGGTTAGACCTAGACCTCATGCTCGTAGAATATTGATACCTACATTTCCACCACCGCTTACTCCACCAGGATTTCAACCAAATCCACCTACACCACCACCAGTTCAACCTACATCACCACCACTGGCTCGACGAATATCGCCACCACCAGTTAGACTAGTGTCACCACAAATTCAACCTATATCACCACCGCCTGCTCAACCAATTCTACCCATGGCTTACTTTGTAAATAACCCCTCTTTGTTAGGGACTATTCCAGGAGGAATCCATGACTTACTGAAGTACCTAGAATTTTTTTGTCCCAAGTACATGCATGGCGAATCAAGAAGTGCTAAGGAGCATATACAGGTGTTTAAAGATGCTTGTACCCATGCTCAAGTTTCTCATCAGGACGTGGTATGTAGATTGTTTCCTTATTGTTTAGGGGACATGGCATATAACTGGTACTTAAATCTGCCCCGGGGATCTATTATGGGTTGGACAGATTTAGAAAATATGTTCATTAATCAATTTCGGGTTTATGTAGACCCTGCCATCTTGTATCACCAGTTTTCCACCATAAGAAAGGAACATCACGAGCCACTACCTCTATTCAACACTAGATTCCAAAGGATGTTTCGTAGGCTGCAAGATCCTTACTTAGTAGCTGAGAATATTACTATTCAGGCGTATTTAAGAGTTGTTGATCCCTTGATTGGCCTATTCTTATAGAGAACTTATTAGGCCAATGAGATTGACTCTTTGTCTAAGGTTTATCATCTAGCTATCAAATTGCAACAACAAATAAGTCTGCAATTAGGAGGTTTAGGAGTAGTTCTTCCTCCCGTGAATTATCAAATGCCTAACCTAGAATTGTATAACACTATCCCAGGGATGTCCTACTCCCAATACAGACCTGTGTCTGAGTTACAAGCTCCACCTACCATGCCCTTTTTCAGCAATGGCATGCAAGATTCTTCCCAACAACCTCAAAATCAACAACAACAAGTGGGAGGATCAACGCATGTTCATTCCCCATCCATAGTGCAAAATGTGCAAAATGAATAAACTGTTCAACTGACCAATGAGTTAGAGACTCTTAAAAAGACTCTATCTCAAATGTCTAATGACGTGGCACAACTTAGGCAAAACCCTCCCCACAACCAAAACCAAAATTATTAGAACCAGGGAGGTTACAACAACCGGGGGAATTACTCCAATCAGAATGGGAATCAGAACACCAATTAGAACTTTCAGAATCAGAATTCCTCTAACCAAAATTACCAAAATCAAAACAAAGGATATAACCAGAGGTCCAACAACAACAATAGGCAATGGAATACTGGACCTAATAATGGGGGAGTTTCCCAGAATTATCAGTCAGGTGAGGAGAGATCACATATTGCTAATGTGGCTGACCTTAATTTCATGACTAATTGGTGTAGGCTACACGATACTGTAGCACATTCTAAGGTTAATTGCCCGGAAATGGAGAAAATGGTAAAGATTGCACAAGCTGATTCCCATCCTCCAGCAGGAAATTCCAATCAAGATAATGGGCCAGTAAGTATTGCTATGACTTTTGAGACTATTGAAGAGACATATCAATTCCCTATGCAAGGAGATAATGGGCCAGAGGAGGATGTGCATGATGCCCAAGCCTTCCAGTCCAAAGGTGGTCACTTCCTGAGAAATCAGAATAAGGGCCCATTTACTACATCTGCACCCCCAAACAACATGGTCCCACTGAACCAAAATGAAGATAATAACCCACCGCCACCAAAGGGACCTTCTGACTCTCAGAATAGAGGCAATCCACCTCCTTTTCCTAAGTATCAAGTGAGGAATGATTCAGAATTTGATTTTATTGCAGAACTGCAGAGACAAAAGACAACATTATCATTCTTTGATATCATGAAGTGGTGTCCGACTCAATGAGAAGTGGTATTGAAATCCCTGGAGGAGGCAGACCACTTAAAAGGAAAAGGTAAAGTGACTACAGTAAAAGAAAAAAATACAACTATCTATAAAGGTAAGACCAATACCCCACCTTTTCTTTTAAGTTTAGGGATTTTTGGAAAGAATTTGCATAACTGTTTATTGGAATCTGGAGCATCGGGAAATGTTATGCCCTTTTCAATATGTAAGAAGTTAGGATTAAGTCCTATCCCAACCAATAAGAAAGTGATCCAGTTAGACAAAACCAAGGTCAGTGTTGTAGGAGAACTAAAGAACATGCATGTACAGGTTGGATCAGATCCAAGGATGCAGACTTACATAGATATCCAAGTGGCTAACATCCTAGAGACATAGGTATGCTTCTAAGTCGAGATCTAATGAAAAGTATTGGTGGATATTTTTCCTTGGATTTCTCTCAAATGTGGCTACCCTAGAAGGGGGTTGCAATGTAGATAAGGATTGAGAGTGAACCAAGGCTCAAGCATATGATTACAGAGTATGATTATTCAAATGAAGTAGCATATTTTGAGATAGAGATAGGGGTTTACAAACAAGAGGAAGTCCTCACCTTCTCTGTACTCAATCCTGAGGATACATTTCCCCTAGAACATAGTGACCCAATGATTTGCATCAACCAACAAGTTCTAATAAGGAAATTGCAACAAGATAAGCTGGTTTTAGGAAAAGAAACTTATTTGAGCAATTTTTTGCTTCCTAATTGGTGTGGAATTCATTATCACAATCATTCAAAGTTAACATGCCAATCATGCCTAGATATCTTAAGTCATGTGGATCAACCTCAACAAATATTTCAAGAGAAACCCCAGACCCCCTTCAATGAGTTTTCTTTTCAAGTTAAGGATGCTACCATTCTCACCAGGACTAGCCTTTCTCAAGAAGAAGGTTCATCATCAATGGAGAAAACTCAAGTTCTGTGCTCTAAAATTCAAGAAGAGATTGAGGTGTCTTAGTTCCATTTCAATACACCTGCCTCAGATGCTTTTCCAATGCCCAAGGCATTGATGAAAGATGAATTGGATTGCAATTTAACCCAAGAAGTTGTTCAGGAAGTGATTTCTGAGCAAGCTGAAAACATAGAAAAATCTTCAAGTCAACCTTGCCCTAAGTCAATTTCTGATGACCAGCAAAAGTCTGAGCCACCACACATCCCAAGTAAGTCATCCCTTGTTGTCCCTAAAAAGAAATAACTCCCAACCAAAGATCAATTATGGACTCTTAAATTTGATGGTTCCAAATCTAAAGCAGGAAGTGGAGCAAGGATTGAACTAACCAACCCAAAAGGGAAAACTTAATTTGCATCTTACTGGTTGTAGTTTGGCTACACAAACAACGTGGCTGAGTATGAAACACTGGTTCACGGACTCATGTTTGCTCATAAAAATAAGGTTACTGCTCTCACAGTTATGGGGGATTCTAAAGTAATTGTGAAACAGGTATGTAGCCAGTATACATGTCATAACAAAAGATTGGCTACGTACAAAAACAAAGTTTGGAACTTAATTGAAGACTTTGATGCTTTTGGGATTACTCTGATCCCTAGAGAAGCTAATCAAATTGCAGATGCACTCGCCGTTGCTGCTAGCACATTGGAACCCATGCAAGACTCTAATCTAAAGAGATTTTCAGTTGAACTAATTTCAGTCCCAACTGTCCCTGATAATGTTCAAAATTTTTAGGTATTTGATGATGATCAACATATATTGGTCTTTTTGGAAAGTTCTGATGTTTTTGAAGGGCAGATAATAGATGAATCTGAAAGAGATCAAGGAGATTGGGATCCTAAGAAAGAGAGTGAAGAAGGGATATATGATTTGAAGAGTAATAGTATTCCAAAAGGGATGGTAGCCTTAAAGAGAATATTTGATTCTGACCCACGGGCTCGTCAAAGGGTGCCCACTAAGAGTGAAGGAGGGAAATATGAATCTATCAATTTGACTAACTCAGGCCTTGAAAGGAATGTCCTCATAGGAAAGACTTGTCCTCAAGAAATTAAGGACAAGATAGTCAAAGTTTTGGGGCAGAACATTGCAGCCATTGCTTGGATTTATGATGATCTAAAAACCTTTGACACTTCGGTGATCACACATACCATAGCTCTCAAGCCAGAAGCCAAGCCCTTCCATTAGAAACAACTCCCGGTCAATGCTTTAATTGAGCCCCTAATCCAGAAAGAGGTGCAAAAGCTCCTGTCTGCAAGAATAATCTTTCTTGTTAGACATTCTACCTGGGTGGCAAATTTAGTTCCTGTACGCAAAAAGAATGGTGGAATCAGATTATGTGTTGATTTCAGGAATCTAAATAAAGCCTCTGAGAAAGATAATTATCCATTGCCTCGCTGGATGAAGTGCTACAAAAGGTTAATGGGTCTCAGATGATGTCATTCTTGGATGGTTATTCTAGGTACAATCAGGTCCTTGTCAGTCATGAGGATAGAATGAAGACGAATTTCACCACCAAATGGGGCACATTTGCTTATCGGAGGATGTCGTTCAGTCTTATCAATGCTGGAGCAACCTTTCAAAGGGAAATGGATGTAGCCTTCAAATATTTGATAGGGAAGTGTATAATTATTTATGTGGATGATTTAACCATCTTCTCCAAGAATAGAGAAGATCATGCCGCTGATCTGAAAAAAGTTCTTAAGAAATGTATAAACTATGGTGTCTCCCTTAATCCAAAGAAGTGTGTGTTTGGAGTATCTGAAGGGAAACTTTTAGGTCACATCATATTAGAAGAAGGGATATCCATAGACCCTGATCGAGTGGAGGCTATCTTGAAACTAACAAGGCTAGGCAGCAAGAAAGAAATGAGATCCTTCTTCGGGAGGATCAATTTTGTTAGAAAATTTATAATAGGGTTTGCGGAGATTGTCAAACCTCTAAATGAAATGATGAAGAAAGAGGCAAAGATTGAGTGGAGTAACGAGGCTAAATCTGCTTTCTCATAGGTCAAATAGTCAATATCTAAGGCACCTATTTTGACAAGTCCATATTATTTAAAACCTTTTTATATCTATTCTTTTGCATCGGACCATTCATGTGCAGCTGTGTTAACCCAACGAAGAGAAGAGGGAGAGGAAATACCTATTGCCTTCATGAGCTCTCCATTTAAAAATGCACAAGTGAGATACCCACCCCTAGAGAAACAAGCCTTTGCATTGGTACAAGTGGTAAAGAAGTTCAGACATTACATTCTTCAAAGTCAAGTAATGGCTATAGTTCCAGATCCAGCTGTAAAGTCTCTTTTGATGCAAAGTGAATTGGGAGAGCGAAGAGGAAAGTGGATGGAAATTCTACAAGAATTTGACTTAGAGATTCATCCGATGAAGCTTGTCTGAGGGCAAGGTTTATCAAAAGCAATGGCAGATTTTGACAAAAACATCACTTGTCAGCAGTACACCGTCCAGTCATTTACTAAGGATCCCTGGTACATAGACTTGATTTTCTTCATCCTCAATAACAGATGTCCAGAAGGAATGAATGCTACTCAGAGGAGAGCATTGAGGATGAAGAGCGCTCACTACCATGATAGGACTTGGAGGAGCCTGCAGTAGTGTGGTTTAGTCACTGCCACACCGCGAGGGTGTTGTGTCTTGGCTGCGGAAGAGCGGTGGGAATTTGAATTTATCTAGCTGGATGTGATGGTTGAACGAAGATGACTTGGTTGACTGTTGAGGTGTACACCAAATAGTGGAGGACGGTTGCTGACTTAGAGATGGTTGTTCGATGATTGGGAAGTTTGACAGTTGCTCAACAGAGAAAACTGAACTTAACCATTTGTACAGAGAACGAATTAATTATGATTGTTGCTATACATTTCAACGTACTGTAACTGTTATGGGTTGGATGGTTGTATTATCGAATGATCAGTGTGAGTGTTCAAGTGGTATGCACATAGTATTGTAATTGTGAGAATGCTGAGACACACAAAACATAGAAGAATGTGAACCTGTGGTGGCTGTGAGGCTATGCTGGCCGAGAGGCTGGCTGAGTGAATCGATTGGAAATGAATCTGCATTGTATGTTGTGTGAGAACATTGAAACAATGAGAGGGTTCTGAATAATGTTGTTGCCTATATCCTCCCAATAAAACAAACATCATCAAACAACATAGTATTAGTCATAAAACAAGTCTACAATAATCATTCCCCATGAAATCCATTTAAACACCAAGAACAAGAAGTAAAACAAAGATAACCAATAAAAAGCTATCAAATCTTGCTCTTAAACATTCAAACCACTATCCCATGGGGAATTGATGCTATTTTGATGTGGAAAATATCCCTTTCCCAATTCCTTGATGCAATTTGATGAAGATTGAATGCTCCTTGATGCAATTTGACAATAACCTTGATAAGATTGATAAAAAACTATGAAACTTGGATGAAAATGGATGAAGTTGTAAATGAAATTGAGTAGAGTAAGCTTGCATGGATTGTGGATGCCAAATGCAATAGAGGAGACCTCTATTTATAAGAGAGAATGATGGAGAAATGAGCAAATGGGATGAATATGGGACTAAACATGAGCCAATGGCAAGGTGCCACTTGTCAACATGCTAGTGGAGGAGGAATGAGCACATTTTGGTGAATGTGCAAATAAATGCAATTAGGTGGATATTTGAAATTTAAAAGTTTCCTTGTGGAAGAGCATGTGGAAGAGAAGTTAATGCCACTTGGCTCAAGAAAAAGGACTTGTAAGAGGAGTTAATGCCATGTTTGGAGGACAAATCCTTTTGGAGGGAGATTTCAAATTGGAAGAATATTCCAACAAGATGCCTTTTGAATGAAAATAGAGGAATTTATAAATCAATTAAATTGATTTACTTGTGCAAGTAGCAAAATCTAGAGGATTTGATGGATTAGAGTTAGAGTTAATTAGTATTTAATTAACTTAGGTGGAGATTAGTTGATTTGACACTTTGATTTAGATTTTTAGATTTATTTAAATCAAAATGAGAGGAACTAGATTTAATTAAATAAAGTTTTATTTATTTAATTAAAAGGGATGATTGTTAGATTTAATTAAACAAGGGTGATTTATTTAATCAAAAGAGGGAATATGATTTAACTAAATAAAATGTTTTTTTTTTTTTGATAAGCACTACTAGAGGGGGTAGCTCCCTGAATTGGACATAAAAAATCAAGAAACACAACTGAATGACAACAATGAATCCCACAATACTAGCCACAGACAACAACCAAAAACTGCTTAAACATTATTCTCCCTCCATGCCCTTTCCGAACAAACACAATATCTCAAATGGTTACGCCGCATGCCCCATCTCATCAACTAGCATTTATTTTAGATTGATAGGCAGAGATGAAGCATCAAAAATTGATTCATCACTACTTGATTCAACACCATATTTGCCAAATGGTCCGCAAGTGTATTGGCTTCTCGAAACACATGCCGAATTGTAAAATATTCAAATTTCTCCAAGGCAACCATGATTCGAGTCACCCATTAGTCAAGTTTCCAGTTAATAGAGCTTTTCTTCATAACCGCCGAGATGCACACCATGGAGTCACCCTCAACCTCAACCTTTTTTATGCCTTTTGAAATGCAAAGGTTCAAACCACAAGCCAAGGCTTCTAGCTCAGCCTCATTGTTCATTGCAAACCCAATGCGACGTGACAAAGGATATAGGAAATTCCCTGTGCAGTCACAAATTATACACCCAACCCCAGATCGACCCGCATTCCCCTTCGAGGAGCCGTCGAAGTTGAGCTTGTGCACACTAGCCATCGAGGCAACCACTTGGCATTCTTCCTTTTCTTGGACCTGCGAACACTGAGTTGCCCAGGAGGTTTTAACATACCCCAACACTTTTGGAGTTTTTCATCCCAGTCTGAGAAATACGTGGCCTTGGTAGCCTGACCCTTTGTGTTGAGCACTTCTACGATCCCACATTCAATTTTATTTAGAACCTCTTCCAGTGAGAGACTAGTGTTCTGGAAGACACGATGATTTCGTTCCTTCCAAATGTGCCATGTGAGCATAGAGGGAGCCACCAGCCAAGTTGCCCCCCAGACATTGTTCCTCTTGTACACGTGCCAACTTTAGAGAAAATGAAGGAGATTATAATGACCAAAGGTGGCCCAATCCAATGCTTTTAGGAGCTAATCCCAACATTTTGATGCAAAGGGGCATAGGAGAAGCAGGTGATTAGTAGATTCTTCATCCTTGCAACATATTACACATACATTTGGTCCAATGAAGCTGTATTTCCTTAGCCTATCCCCCATTAGGATTCTGCCATGCAGGGCCGTCTATAGGAAGGCACCCACCTTAAGGAGCACCACATTCTTCCAACATATTTTATCAAGCCATGCCATGCCCACAAAGTGTGCCTATTGAATTTTGTATCCTAGTTTGACAATATACTACCCAGATTTTGAGCTGCACCAAATCACCTCATCAGCCACTGCCGAGAGAAAGATTTTTCTTGAGCACAATACACTATGTAAGGTAGCCTTCACCTTCGATGGTAACCCAAGTGTGCCAAAATTCACCCAACCAAACAAAGCACCACCAACTCCATCCACCGAGCGAACATAGTCACAAACTCTCCATCCATGTTTTGTCATTATTTCTGGCAACCAAGTCAAGCTCCCAAATTCATTTGCTATGGGAGGAAGGTCATTCCAGGAGTCGTGCCAAAATTTTGTACTCCTTCCATCGCCAATTTTCCATGTCAAATGGTTAACAATGAGAGGGCGACTATCCCATATGAAGCTCCAAATGGGTGAACCCTTGGGAGAGTTGGCGATAGTCAAAAATCGACTTGGGTCATTGCAATCAAGATATTTCCTTTGCAGTATCTTGCACCAAAGTCTATCTGGCTCATCGTAAAGCTTCCACCCAAGTTTGGCTCCCAAAGCATGATTTTGAAGTGCCATCTGACGCAACCCCATGCCCCCCGAACCTTTTCCACTACAAATAGTATCCCAACAAAGCAACAAAATTCTTTTGACACCTTTCACACCATCTCAAAGGAATTTCCTCAGGAAACCTTCCATGTCCGAGGTAACTTTGTGGGTCATTTTGAAGTAGGACATGACAAAGATTGGGACAACTGATAAGATCGATCTGACCATCTATATTTTGCCAGCGAATGAAAACCATTTGTTCTTCCAAGCCTTAGCCTTCCTGCAACACCCATTAAGAAGTCCTTCCAATGTTCAGATCTGTAGACACCTTGAAAGAGAGGGGCACCAAGATATTTTGATGGCAAGCAACCCACAGTGAAGCCAAAGAGGCCCGCAATCCTCCTACGAGGAACAATTTTTGTGTTGAAGAATTTTTTTTTAGATTTCTCCAAGTTGATAATTTGTCCCGAAGAGGAGACATACTCCTTCAAGGCCCCTTTTATCACTCATGCTTCTTCCATCGAAGATATGCCAAACAAAATGGTGTCGTTCGCAAACTGGCAATGAGTCATCGGATCCAGCTCTACAATAATTTGTATGCCCTTCCATAGTCTTTGGTTCCTCAAGTAGCATATATGTCTACCCAAGACTTCTGCCATTATTACAAACAAGAAGGGGGACAAGGGGTCCCCCTGACACAATCCATTTGTGGCCTCAAAGAATCCATACAAAGACCCATTTACCAATATTGAATAGCGTGGGGAAGTAATGCATGTTTCAATCATTTTCAGCCAATATTTTGAGAACCCAAACTTCTTCAACACAGCTACTAGAAATTTCCAATCTACTCGATCATAGGCTTTACTAATATCTAATTTTATCAGCATACCTTTTATGCGTTCTAATACAATAGTATGCACCATTTCTGAGGAGGCAATGATGCTATCCAGGATCTCTCTGCCAGGCGTGAAGCCACTCTACTCCGGTGATATTACCTTATTCAATACTACCTTCAATCTATTTGCCAAAGCCTTCACCACAATCTTGTATAACGTGTTGTAGAGTGAAATCGAACGAAAGTCAGCAAAGGATTCACACACCTCCTTTTTGGGGATAAGGGCAACAAACGTGTTGTTTAAGTCCTTTATAAAACATTTCCTCTTTTGGAAGTCTTCCAAGAGTCTCAGCAAATCCTGGCCCATGAAATGCCAACAATTTTGGAAAAATTTAGCTATCATACCATCCGATCCTAGAGCTTTATCGGGGTGTAAATCAAATAGTGCAGCCTTAACTTCTGAAAGTGAAAAGGGACTAACCAGCATCTTATTTTGAGCTGAATCAATGCACTGTGGTATACAATCCAAAATCAGCCAGTTTCCAATCCTCCCATTTGGGTCTTTTTCCACCAGAAGGGCCTTAAAATATCTCACCGCTTCTGCCTAAATGCTATCTTGGTTAGTAACAACTGTATCATTTGGGCATCGAATACGCTCAATCTTGTTGCACTCCCGCCTGGCCTTGGACGAATTGTGAAAAAACTTTGTGTTCAAATCACCTTCCTTCAGCCACACCTCCCACACCTTATCTGTCCAATAAATTTCTTCCCTTACCAATAATTCCTTATACCTGGCCATCAACTCTTTTTCTTTGTAGTATTCTTCGGAAGTCATCCCCTTACTCAGTACATGCTCGTTTAACTCTTCCAGCTCACATTTCACCACCTCTTTCTCAGCAAATATATTTTTAAAGGAGTCAAAGTTCCACTGTTTCAATTTTTCTTTAATGAAGGCAATTCTTTGAACAAAGCAAAAGTTGACAGTTCCTTCATAAATGTCACTTTTCCTCCACCAAATTTCTATATTTTCCAAAAGCTTGGGGTCCTGCCACCACATTGACTCGAATTTGAAGTAGCCTTTTGATAGTTTCAAACTCGGGCCAAACTCTAGTTGCACTAGAAAATGGTTTGAGACCGAGATAGGTAAAATGCTAGAGGAACAGGAAATGGAGTCATTCATCCAACCATCCCCCACAAAAAAATGGTCAAGCCGCTCATAAATGTTTGTGAATCCCAGACGCCGATTTGTCCAGGTATACAAGCCATTCTTAGGATGATAGTCTATCACTCCCAGTGTGGAGACAAAGTCCCGAAAGTCCACCATCGATTTGCACTCCTTCGATAAACCTCCACTCTTTTCTTTTAACTCAAGAATCACGTTGAAATCACCTCCTAAAATGATCATATTGTTGTTTAAATTTGCATCCTTAGTTGGAATTTGATCCCAAACAATCGCCTTCTCCGCAATTCTAACCGGCCCATACACATTGAACAATGGCAAATCCAACCTCATAAGCCGAGAGTGGACGCGACATTGCATCTATTGTGCCATTTTGGAAATCACATCAACTTCCAAATGCCCCACCAACCAAAGAACACCCAACCCCTCAGCTAGTGTGCCTATAAAAACACCTGACCACTTCTTGCAATATTTTAAAAACTTGAGACCTTCTTCCTCACTGATCTTTGTTTCTTGTAGCAATATTAAGTCAACATTTAACCTATCCAAATGATGCTTAACTAAGCATCGCTTGTCAGGGGATGATAGGCCCCAGACATTCCACGTGACGAACTTCATGGCTTCCCAAGGGAGGCCTTGGCTCCCTTGGTTTCAAAGAAGTTTTTTATACTTGGCAAGCCCAAGTCCTATGCCACCTCGGCCCACTTTTGTTTCAAAGATTTCCTCCCTTGACCCCGCTTGAGTCTGCCCGAGAAGCATGCTACAAATTGGCTTATACAACTTTCATCAATTATATCCAAAGTGTCCTCCTCAGAAGCTTCATCCTCAAAGAAGGGACCTGCGACCATGTCTGAGTCCAAAGCAGGGTCCACCTGAGATGATGAATGCTTACCCAACAACGCTTCCAACTACCGATCTTCCACCGACAAGGTAGGGGGGAATACGGGTTTGTAGGTCATTGACGACTTCTCCTGATAGGGCACCAATGCCTACCTCTCCGCAATCAGGGAGGACACCTTCACCGCCTACTCCGACTACGCCACCTTTTGTTCCGAGGTCATTTTTAGAGGCTTAGGTCTCCACACATTTTTGAATTTTGGCTTCTGATAACAGGTCGCTTCCATATGTGATCTTCTACCACATCTAAGACAAAAAATATTATCTTCTTTGATTTCAACCTGAATCGTCCTGTGTACCTCGTTGACACATATCAAGATTTCATTTGGAATTTTACTGATTGCACCAACCTGCAGTCAGAGGTATAAGTAAGAATCCCCTTCAATTATATCTTCATCTACACTTATCAGGGTGCCCAGGGATCTGCCCAACTTGTCAATACATTCCTCTACCCAATATTCCTATGGTAGATTGTAAAAAACGGATCCACACTGGTTTGTCGTAGGGCTCAAGGACAACATGATCGAAGTTCGGAGCCCAATTTTGCATGTAGATTGGATGACCTTCCATTTTCCAAAGATCTGCCATAAGAATCTTGTTTTTTTCCTCTGTTGACCTAAAAATTGCCACGAAAAAACCTTTTGGCAGGAACTTCATGATTTCCATCTTGCACCAGTTGTTGGCTAACCATTTCTTGATTGACTCCCACTTGAACCTAGGGCCAATGATGCGACAAATGATTGCTAATTCTAATAACATTTTGATGTTCGTCTTGGCCTCTAGCGTCAAGTCAATTGTCAAATGATCATTATGGATCTGGTTGTTGCATTGGCTTCCTGAATCTGCACCGAACTGCCTAGCAACGTCTGCCACCTTCGCCTCTATGGAAGCGTGATTGCCATCTTCACTCGCCTCTATATGAATTTGCTTGCCACCTACACTCGCCATTGACAACTTTACTATTTAATTGTTTATAAAATGAATTATTTAATTAAAAGAGGAACTTTAGGATTAAATAAAAATTGATTTATTTAATTAAAAGAAGATGATGATTTAATCAAATAAAATGATTTACTTAATTAAAAGAGGAATTATGATGAATTAATTAAATAAAGATTATTTAATTAATTGGTTAGTTAAAGAGGTGATCAAGGAAGAACTGATGTTAGTAAATCAAGATCAAATGCGTGATATCAATCAGGATATTTCGAGTGTCTACAAACCATGATGACCTAAGTATAACTTCCATTGATTTTTGATATTGCAAGGTAGTACAAGCATCTAGGCATAATTAAACCGAGATTACTTGAGTATTGCTTGCATAAAACAAACAAGAGTTAATTCTTTTCCTATGCAAATCTGGAATGTCATCAGTGATACTTTGTAGCACGTCTCGCTACAATTTACATAGTAGTAATGATCAACTCATAGATAGTAGACAAAAAAATATCATACTCCATCTTAGCTTCTCTAGTCCATGACATCCTCGAGTTGCTCCAAAGAAATGATAACAAAAATCAATATACAATAGTTGAACATTCATGCTAAAGTAATAAAACCATGATTCATAAGAACATCATCCATTTATATTTAGTGTTTGATTGATTATGTTGTTGATTTGGATGGTTTATTCTTTTAAAATTTGCGATTGATGTTCAATGTTGAGTTGTTATCATGATTTTTGTGTTTGTTGTGTTGTCTTACTATTTGCTTGTCTATTGTTGTTAAGCTCAAAGTAGATTGCCCCTAGTGAGTTCAGGATTTTGCCCCAAGTGAGAAACCAACCATTTATTGCAAGTAAGCATAATGATAACCAAGGCAGGATGAGACATGACCGCGATGCCCAAATATGTACATTGAGGTTCGTAAAATGATCAAGCATAGTGATGGTGAAAGCGGACGGCCGACACACGTGATAATAGATGGAAAAGCTAATCTATCACAAATAGCACCTATTGCTAGGTTTTCACTACTTGTTTTTATTGCACTTTTTCAAATTTTCAGATTTTTTTGTTGTCACCAAGATGTCTATTTGCCAGGTTTTCATCAAGATAACAATTTTTTCAGGGCTTTTTCTCTTTTTTTTTGTATTTTTTCCATCTTTTTTTTTTTAATTTTTCCTTTTTTGTATTTTTCTGCTTTTTGATTTTTTTAGATTTTTCACTTTTTTTTTTGGTTTTTCTAGGACATTGAAGATGGAATGAGATGGTTGATTGATGAAACAAGATGCCCCACAATATAGGCTAAGATGCATGATGGAGGATATGGTATGGAAGGTTTGGATAAAGTGTATAGGATAAGATGCATGATGTTCAAGAAGATCCTTAACCTTATCAAGATCAAAGGTGAAAATGTAAGGAAATGAACATAAAGAGGATAATGACTATGAATGATAGGATGGGTGAAACTTTCCCCCAAGTGTAGAGTGCAAGAGTAATATGGAAGATAGGATATGGAAGATAATATATGCATGATAGGGAGATGGAGGAAGGGCTCAAGCATCAAGTTTCACAACCAATATCCCTCGAATATGTGCTCTAATAAACCATGGAAATGGGAATTAGACTCATAAATGTTGGCATGATAGAAGAATCTAAGGACTTATGCAAAGCTTTGGATTAAAGGAGGATAATGGGGGATAGATGTTGGATAATGAATAGGAGGTTGGAAGGCTTGTTGATGGATAGATGGAAAGGATGGCAAGATCAACATTGGCACACACCTTGAAGGGTGGTGGAGTGATGGAGGAAAAATGGATTTGGAAAGTGATAGGTTTGTAGATGGAAGATTGGATGAAGCTTTTGGATTAGCAAATTTGGATGCCAATTTAGATTTTATTGCTTCTATGAGACTTTTATGAATCCACATAGCTTTTGACTTTGAGATTTTTCTTTTTGATTTATGGACCTTTGCGGTCTTTGAAATTTTGCTTTTTACTTTGTGGGCCTTTGTGGCCTTTTGGATTTTTCTTTTGATTTTGGATCAAATTTTCTTTTATTTTTGCATGTCTCTTCGAGGAGACATGTTGATCCTTTGATACATGTGGATTTTGATATGGAAGCTTTTGACATTTGGCGCCCAAATTGCTTCCAAGAGCAATGGGAGGGGTGGATTGAGATGAATGATATGGAGGTATTATGTATGAGTTAATGTAGGTAGAATTTTGAAAGGGCATCAAGGATGTGTGCCTTTTTTGTTCTTGGGGAATAGGATATGGACCTAGGATAGATGGAAGGTATGATGAACTAGGATGAGAACCTAGGATAGATGGAAGGTTTGATGAACTAGGACACTTAGGTATATAACCAAGACCATGGTAATATAGGTTTTCTTGAACAAAAAGGGGTTATAGGATACCTTGTTCATGAAGACCTAATCCTTTGCCTTTGTAGTTCATACTTTGACACATTCATTTACCAATGGGATATGTATTTTTTATGAAGCAAGATGCGAGTCCATTTCGGGGAGGATGCAATATGGATGAAAGGATAGGTGTTGGAAGTAAACCAGAGTGGATAAAGGTGTAAGATCCTAATTTATAGGTATGGGGTTCATGGACAGCTTGTATAGGTGTGATAGGATATTTTCATGGGGATGATTGGGTGTTTTGATCTTGACTTGGAAAAGGATCACGAGGTGTAGGAGATGGAGTATCTTGCTCTTTATTAGGTATGGAATCATCATGAATTGGTATGAAAGTCATATCTTGATCATGAGAAGGATGAAAATCCTCATGGAATGAAAGGGTATCCTTGAATGGAAGTGTATCTTGATGAGGAAGGGAATCATGAGATGGTATGGATTCATTATATGGGGTGGAAGAAGGACTTGGAAGGATACTTTTCTCTTGAGATGGAAGGGGATCATCATAATATTCTTGAGAGATGGGATCTTGGTCAAAGATGGGAAGTCCTTGTGGAATTTTCATATCATTAGATGGAGTGGAAAGAATAATTTGATCTTGATGTGGAGGGGAGTCTAGGTTAGCATGCTTCAGACTAAGAGATTGACCTAAATTATTGGATGTAGAGGGTATGATAGGAGAGTGTGGTTGGATGGAATCATTAAATTAGGTGAAAGAGTCATGAGGTTTATTTTATCTTATGTTGGATGAAGATAGATGCATGAAATGGTAGTATTGCTCAATGTTATTTGTGTTTGAGGACTTAGATTTGGGCTTCTCATTTAACCTTTGCAAAAATTAAAAAACATTGAACTTGGCTGATGTAATTTTTGTTGGAGAAGGTATCATGTTCATATTTTTGTCAAATAGATAAGGACAGATGTCTTGCAATAAATATCTATTTGTTGTTCCTCTTTGCATGTCTTGGATTTGTTGTAGAAAATTTTTCATCTGTTGAGTTAAAGAAATCATTGGATCTGTGGTTCGTGAGTCAGTTTTTGTTTTCTTTGGAGTTCCCTTCAATTGGTTTACATCAAAATCATGGGGTAGTTTCACACCTTGGTTTGCCAACATCAAGAGGTATTTCTCTCCATCTTTTCCTAGAATCATTTCCATGAATTTGTGAAATTTAGGGTCTTGTTGAGCTTGTTGAATTTCCTCATCAGTGATTTCATCTGTTTCAGATTGGTGGAATCTGTGAAAGGGATTTTCTTCTGCTTCAGCCATGATGGTTTGGGTTTCAATTTCTTTCTCTTTGAGTTTTTATTTTTGATATCTTGTTAAAACGGGCATACAAGTGTTAAAGTTTTACTAGACTTTGATCTTTATTTGAGAAGTGCCAAGGATATACCTAAGTTCAAATAGAATGACAAATCCTATTGATGAGACTAAGGTGAATTTGATTATACAACATTGTTTCATGATGAAGGATGGCAAATCTTGATGATGAAACTTAGCTTAACAATCAAAGATGTGTTTGATGATTTTAGGCACTTTAAGGTGGTACATCCTAGTCTAGTTAAAGAATTTCACTTGCAAAGACTAGTTTCTTCAAGTTTAAACCAGTGTTGTGACAAAGGAATGATTCTGCTCTGAAAAGGATCCCTAAATGTGATCTTATCTGTCGGAAAGATGGTGAAAATAGCTCTCTATTTTGTTATCAAATGGATGCGCTAAAACATGGTATAGATGCACTAAAAGATGGCCTGGATGCGCTAGACTATCTCCTAGATGCGCTAGAATATGAAACTGATGCACTAAAAGATGATGTAAATGCATTGGAAAATGTAGTGTATACACTGAAAGATGGGTTATATGCGCCATTCAATGCCCTAGATGCGCTAAAATATGGGTCAAATATGCTAAAACAAGCCAACGATGCGCTAGACTACCCCTAAATATGACTCAAGTTATCTATTGGAGTATCAGGTAAATGCATTAAATAGATTTGCAAATGTGCTTGAAGATGGGATAAATGTGCCAAAAAGGGACCTAAATGCACTAGAAAATGTTGTGTATGCGCCATAAAATTCCCTAAATGCACTAGAAAAGGTTGTGTATGCACTGTAACAGAGAATGTATGCATCAAATTGGAAATTATTCACTATTTTTGAAAAATTGTCTGGTTAATTCTTCTTTGAATTAGTGAATTTGAATATTTTAAAGGATAATCTTTTGAACAATGATTTTTGTCTAGTTTCCTTGTTTCTAAATCATGCGAATTAAGTGTCTTAAATGGATTATTTCTTGAGTAATGATTTCAAACACAACAACAATTTGTAAAACAGTTGTTTCAAGCCTATGATCTAAACATTAAGTGTATGTTCAAGAATCTGGTCTAATTCCTTTGATTTCCACAGGTATAGAACAAGGCAAATAGATCAGACACTCCTAATGTCAAGGGTCATTAATAATATCATAGTTCACATCTTAGAACTAAGTCAACTCACATAGTTGTGTCACCCCCTAGAGGGTGCCCATATTTTTTCCTTTCTCGAGTCTTAACCAAAGTCAAATCCTCCACTTTTGGCCAAAAATCCCTGATAGTTATATGGTGAGTATCTTGGGGACATATTCTTCCCTCCCCTTACACTGTGAATATTACAATGTTAAAAAACTGACTCGGCTAGCTTCTACACTTAAGGTTCTTAGTAAGGGTTTTTGTTTGGTGCGGCAAATGATAAACTCCCTCAGGAGACATCCCAACCTTTAGAACAAAGGATTTGGGGATGGTTATCTTGCACACTACCGTTGAATGTGAGTTTGTTCAGATTCACTTTTGATTATAGTGGGTTGGAAAACTTGGCTTTAGTTGTTCCCACTTAGGTAGTTCCTGTAGGGTGAGTACTTTTTCCCACTATGACAGGCCTTCTAAAGGTGCTAATGTAAGAAAATAAAGAGTGAGTCTGTAATTATGGTCACCTAGTGAAGGGGAGAGCATAGGCCTATCACTTTACAAGCACAAAGTAAATGGTGTTCATTAATCCTCTTAATTAAACTAGGTGCCTAATTTAATCAAAAGAAGACAAAAAAAAAACTCCAGCCCGTGCAAAAACTGTTAGTAGTTTCAGATAATTGTTTTTGACAAGCGTATTAAGCCCCTGCAAAATAGAAAATATAGATCAGTTCTCAAAATTTTAAATTTTTTCCAAGAAAACCAGATGTGCTAAAACAAAGACCATATGCGCTGAAAGATCAATCATATGTGCTAAAATAACTATTGAATGCGCTAAAATATCTATTGAATGTGCCAAAATAACTACTAAATGCATTAAAAGAACTATTGAATGTGTTGAAAGACGATCCCGATACGCTGAAAGATCAGCTGGATGTGCTAAAACAGGGCCTGGATGCACTGAAAGATGTTTCGTATGCGCTAGATGAAACCACAAGTGCGCTACATAGAAATTCATGTCCAAATCTATAAACAAAATTTCCAGAAAACATAAATAAAAATGGGGCTAGGCCCCACGGTGGGTGCCATTTTATGTGTGGTCTTAAAATGTGAATAAGCAAATTAAAGCTAAACAACACACCAATGAAACATTATACTAGAGAATTCAAATAATAATCTAATTGAATTGAAATAAACAAACTCTCTAAAGTCATCCCATTGTTCTCTATCTCCAAGGATTTGTTAAATCACAATTGCTCTCAGATTGTTTGTGCACTATGACCTTTAGAATGATAACCCGAAGAATGAGATGCTCGAAAATGCAAGAATATATTCCTACATGATTGATTGCTAAGCTATATGATGGATATGATAATGATGCTGTGATGTATGAAAATGGAGACTGCTATGATAATGATGTGAAGAAACTACAAAAATTAAGATGCAACTAATAACCAAGTCATGATTATGCTAATGGATTCTAAATGCTAAAAATAATAAATTCTCAAATGCTAAATGCTCACAATGCTCTAATGAAAATTCTACAAAGTAAGATTGCTCAAGATTGGGGTCCTTTTTGTTGTAGAATGAGGTTGTATTTATAGATTTTCCAAGGCATAAACTAATGTGGCAACAACCAACGGTTTGGATTTAATCTGAAGAGATCGACAGTCGAAAATGAAGAGGTTAGAGAGAATCAAGGAGAGTGTTCCCTTTAGTAGAACAATTTGCCAAGTGTGAAGGAGAATCAAATGGAGGAGAAAGCCAAGTGTCCCAAAGTTGTTTGGAATTTGTTGAGAATAAAGCCCAAATTAAATATTTGAAATATTCAATTTGTTGAGAGACATGATGAGGTGGAAGGTGGAAAAAGTAGTAGACATGTGACTAAATTCAAATTTAGAATTTAAATTTAATAAGAAGTTAATTAAATAAAACAAACTATTTAAATTTGTTTATTTAATTAAGATTAGAAGAATATGATTTAAGATAGAAGAATTATAAAATGAACTATATAAATAAATTTAGAATTTATTTATAACTAGACGAATTAAAAGGTTTATTAATTAAATAACTTGTATTTAATTAATTAATTCTCCAGACCAATTTTAGGTGTATACACAAGGTATAACTTGTATCAATATGAACTTATTAAAGTGGTTGTAAATTTGAAATTATGTTTAAAATAGTATCATAAATTATTAAGTGATTGACAATTGCAAACATGAAAGAAAAATCTGCAATACCACATCAATACAAAGTGACACAAGATATACGTGGAGAAAATCTTGTGAGAAAAAACTCCACACCCAAAGAGATCCAATGTTTGTATTAATCTTCAAAGAAGTACATCAACACAACAATACTCTCTGTATTTCGGCAACACTTCGTCATCCTAACAACCTATAAAGAACTCATCCTAAAACCATCATGTCAAGGCTCCTATATATAGAAGTTCATGAGAGAGAATACCACAAATGATATCCCAAAACATCAAGCAAAACCACTTGAAAAAACCCATTCCCCCCTTAGTGGACAGCCCATAAACATGAAATAAAATATTGAATAATCACATGACCTTCACATGGGCACCTAACCCCAACCAATTAGAACTGGTCAATACCGAGTGCTCCTCTAACAACTTCATGCAAGAATATGCACCAACATGCAAACTTGGGCACCCAACCAAGCAAGAGCATGCAAAACATGCAAATAACATGCAAGGACATGCACACTAAAGTGGTCCCCACCCACAAAGTTAGACGCCCAAGAGGAATATTATCCCGGGATGCTCTATAACCGCCATGGTAATGGGTCCACCTCTACGAATGCAATTATAATTTGTCATAGGAAAATAAATAATAAATATTTTATCCCTAATGTCCCCTAGGACATTTTCCAAAGAATGTGGAGACACATAAATCAACTTAGGATAGTAATTATAATATCACCTATCCTAATAGATACACATTGAGTTCATACCTCTCAACTACTCCACAAGGATCAAGCCGTAAGAGGTCAAATTTCCATGCTTGCCCTTATCTTCAAACTTGGAGTTCCACATAATAACTAAATCGCCAATTTGAAATTACCTTGGTGAAACCTTCATATCATGAAAATATTTCATGATTTGATTATGGTGGAATTTTTTTTCATAGGCTAATCTTCATAGTTCATCCAACTTATACAAGGCCATAACCCTATGTGACATAGCATTGCACTTATCTTTACCAACATCCTACAATATCTGATATATAGGTAGTCTCAAATTTATAGGCATATTTTCCTCCAATCCATAAACTAACTCAAGTGGGCTACACCCAATAGCTTGCTTTACTATAACCCTATTGACCCAAAGAGAAAACTTGAGCTTTTCATCATATCTCATTTTAGTTATAATCAAAATTTATTTTGATGATCTTCATTAAACACTTGTTGTTGGACTTAGCTTGTCATTACTCTTTGGATGATAATGGGAAGAATGTACCAATTCAAAACGAAACCTATTAGACATATCTTGCATATCCTTTGACCTAAAACACATACCATTATCAACAATAATTTTGTTTGGAACCCAAAACTTGGTTATGATGTTGTTATTAGAAAGTCTATTACCACCTTGGATGTGGCATTGTGATTTGGAACAACCTCAAACCACTTAGTTAAATAGTCCATGGATACTAAAATCCACTTAAATCCATCGTTGGATTTTCCTTGTATTTCCCCAATGAATTCAATGCCCCATTGCTAAAAGGGTGCCTCAACAATTGAAGGTAACAAAGGAATAGCACCAACAAACTTTAACTTACTTGAAAATCTTTGGCAAGCATCACATTTTTTTATCATTTTTGCAAAATCCTTGAACAAATTTGGTCACCAAAAGCTATCTCTCAATATTTTATGTGTAATGGTCATGGCCTTAAAGTATTCACCACATTAGCTTGTCTTGGATCAACACATATCTCAGTGACTGTAACTTAAGGGTTCTTATTTGTGTATCATGCATGGAAGGTGGGAAATTCCTTATTATTAAATAAAAGACAATATATTTATACCATGGATCATCACACAAAGCACACTCAATAGCAACACCATCACTTACCTCATTTACGTATGTTGCTTCCAAATTATAATTAGCCATCAACTTGGCCAAACCTTAACCCCTTACAAGCTTAGTGGTCTGAATATCCATATTATATTCTTAAATTTTATTTACCCACCTACACCTCTCACTTGATGCTTCTTGTTGCATGAAAATATATTTCACAAATGGGTGTGGCACATATGCAATCGTTTTTGCACCCACTAGGTATGATCTAAAATTATTTACAACCCTAACTAAATCATAAGCATACTTTTCCATTATTGAACATGTTAGTTTAGACGCTTTTAATGATTTGCTAAAGAATTTGATACAATTTTCTCATATCCATCTATGTTCTTTTGTAACAACACAACAACAATTGTATAAAATGAAGCAAAATAAAATGACTAGAGAGGCTTAGAGTAATTTAGAATTACCAATACAAGGGCCTCAAAAATATCTTATTTGATGTCTTTGAATGCTTCAGCTAGTTCTACACTCTATTCTATTGATTATCCCTTCTTGAGCATCTTTGATATGGCTTTGTTCTTCTCAACAAAGTTAGGGATAAACCTCCTAACAAAATTAATCTACCTGAAGAAGGATTGAATTTGTTTCACATATTTGGGTTGAGGGATAAGGCTAATTTCCTTAACTCTTTTGGGGTCTATCCTTACCCCATCTTTTGAATCAATGTGTCCTAGCAGTTTACCCTCCTCAACACTAAACTTAAATTTTTGGGGATTTAAAGAAATCCCAAAATCTAGGCATATTTGGAAAATCAATTTGAGGTGTTTGCAATGTTCACCTCTCTCATTTGAAAATGTAGCCAGGTCATCTTGGTATGCAACCATTATCCAATTAATAAGACCAACAAAAGCCATGTCTATTAATTTTTAAAATGTTGAGTCTGCATTCCTCAAACCAAATGACATCCTCAAATACACATAAGTGCCCCATGGAGTATTGAATGTCATCTTGTGTTGCTTTGATTCTTTTACAACCACTTGGTTGTAACTTGAAAACTCATCCATCATAGACATCAATTCTGATCTAGTTACTTGTTATAACAAGCGGTCCATGCTAGGAAGAGGGTAATTGTCTTTGAGTGACTTAAGGTTGAGATTCCTAAAATCAACACATAACCTTATTTCCCTATTCTTATTTCTTATTGGAACAAGATTTGAAACCCATTCAAAAAAATTATAGCCTTAATGATTCCAAAAAATTTCTTCATTGACTCTTTTTGCATATGGGGAGCCAATGTATGACTAATTATCCTTTGCTTTTGCCTAAATGGTTTTACATTAGGATGGAGATGGATAGTATGCTAAAAAAAATCCTCCCTATATGACTTTAAATCATCATATGACAATTCAAAGCACTTCTTAAATATATGTGACAAAGATATTAGCATTTTCTTTTTATGGGGTTTAAGCCTCTTACCAATGTAAACCATCTTAGGATTTTTATTTGTACCCAAATTGATTCCTTCGACATCATCTTCATGAGTTGACTTGATCTTTTTCTTGTAACGATCTCCACCATCAAACATTTTCTCTAATGCAACCAATCCCTTGGGAATAGTGTTTGTTTTGAGTTGCACTATCTCATTCCCAAGCATTGTTTCCTTTCCCTTTTCAATCTCAATCATTGATTTTTGATTGATGGGTTGACTATTAAACTCATCCATACTATTTAGGAAACTGTAAACATGCTTACTATCATCAAATACTTGACAGTTGTAATTTTTTTTTGGTATGGTAGGGCTCACCAAGATTTTAATACTTTATTGCAACAAAGGAAGATTCTCATTTAAATCATATCTTGATGTTGTAATGGCAAGAGCATCAAACTCAACATTCTCACTTTTATATAGCCATTCAATTCCAATGATGTCATACAACTCCATGATGTCCCAAACAACATTTATGTACATTCTGATTTTGTTCTCCTTAGTTGCATATGCACCCTTTATTTGTTGTACAACAAGCTCAAAATCTCCATGGATCTTCATGCACCTTACTCCATGTTTATGAGCAATATTCAACCCCACCAATAGGGCTTCATAATTAGCAACATTATGTGTGCATTGGAAGGTCAATCTAAAAGAAAAATTACATCTCTCACCACGTGGAGACAACAAAACTATGCCAACTCCATTACCTTCACATGATCAAACTCCATCAAAAAACATGGTCCAAATACCATCCCTCAATTCTTTGGCATCATCTACTTCAATAGGGGGAGCCATCTCCTCACAAAATCCAATCATGTGATAAATGCTAGTGTCAAATAAATTTATCTAATTAGGCGATTTATACCTATCTTCAATGTTGTCTTGGAATCTTTTCTCCCTATCCGAACTCAAATTCTCATTGTGCAATTAGATGATGGCATATGACAAATCCATTTGTATGCTTCCACAAATTGAATTTTCCCACTCGTGTGGTAGCAACATTCCCCATTTAGGAGGAAAATCAACAATTACAATTTTCATTTTAAATACAATGTCTTGGTAATTAACCAGTTGGAACTTTACATCACTTATCAATCCAATGATATTAACTTCCCTAGAGTCCATGGAAAATTACTTTCCATAAGAATTCATCAAATACAATCCAAGATCATTGATTACCTTGAGTGGAATGATGTTACTTGATGCACCCAAATCAAGCATGTAATTATGTAGTAGCCACCAATCGATATGGTGTAGAAAGGATCAACAATAAGTTGGTTGTTCACAACTGATGCACCGAGGTATACTTCCACTATATCCTCAACCTTCTTCTCTTCTTCAATCAAAAAATTATCTTGTTGTTCTTGCACAATCTCAAAAATAAAAGATAAAGTCCAATTTCTATGCTTAGGGATTTTAAGGGCTTTAGTCAAAGGCATGGAAACTCTTACCTAGCTCAAGATCACTTCAATATCAATTGGAACATATTGTAGCAACGAAGTAGTTGGTGCCATAGTCACCATATTTGCACCTGGTATATGAGAGAATATTTGATTAGAAAAAGAAAAAGATTGATTATCTTTTACCTCTTCTCCATCTTGAAGATATATTGGCATAAAGCTCACTAATGCTCCAATTTATTTCTTGGATTACTTTGCATTTGTAGCCTTTTCTCCATAAACTACATTATTACTTGCTTGTACAAGCTTGTATTGAACCTTGGGGGTGTATTTATTCTTTTTATGTTGTTGTTCAGAGCATTTCCTCTTATCACCAATTTTCTTGGCTAGGATACTTTGTTGTTGTTCATCAGTAATCACCTTTTGTTTACCATTACCAAGCTTTGGTGTATTAGCAGTCGACTTGCGAACCTTTTATGGTTGCATAGGGATGGTCCTATTTCTCAATTGTATGCCACTTTGAGCCTGCATGATAGTGACATTGATGAGGTATTTGATGTCTTTAATAGAATCTATTGTCCTCTTGTATATCTACTACATAAGAGATTTCATTGCATAAAATAATGAGCTAGAAGTTGATATGGTTGGAAATTAGGTTCATTTCCAACTTGCAGAATGTGATCATCCAAATTGGGACCATTCTGAAATGATATATCTTATGTATAGTTATGAACCAATTCATCAAATTGGTTAATGTTGTCTTCATAATATTTTAGACCACCTTTATCATTTGGGAATTCTTCATTCCTCTCCATAGAAAGAGAGACACCACAGTTTAAAGGGTCGTGCAAAAGGAAACAATAATCACATCACATATTTTCATCTTGATAATTGACAACTTCCTTAGTTAATGGATCAAGCACATCCTTGTCATGTTGTTTGAAAATGAAATTCTTTGAGTAGGGTTCCCATTGTATTGTTTTTGTGGTCTCTTAGACCAATCAATATTATATGGCATGTTGGTCAACCTTTGGACTTCATTGAAATGTGTAGATTCACCCTAAGGTGGTAGCCCTTTCTCATTTCACCCCACTTTGTAGGATAGGTCATTCATAGCACCCATCAATTTATCTTATTTGTCTTCAATTGAATGGGGTTTATTTGCAATAACCCTATTTGATTGTGTCAAATTCACATCAACCCTTTTTAACTAATTTTCAAATACCTCAAAATTACTCTCAATTTTTATGGTTGTGCCATAAGCCTCCCTAAGTGTTTGAGGATATTTATCTCTCAAGCAATATCATGTTTTAGAATCAAAAGCACCTTAGTAAAGGACCAAACACATGGATTCATTAGGTTTGAGATGTTGGGGTACCTTTCTCACAATGAGGATGAACCTACTATTGAGTTTTGTGACCATCTCATTGATACTCTTCTTAATGGTGGTGAGATCATGGATGGAAAACTTAGGATCAATTATGTCTCCATATTATACTATGAAAATAGAAATAAACTCTTCCCAAGAAGAGACTCTATTGTCCAAAATATTTCTAAACCATTCCCTGCCACTTTTCTCCAAATAATGCACAAACAGTTTCATCATCACATCTTCATCTTCAATTTCATACTCATCAGTGATGTTGATGAAGTACCTCAAATTTTCTCCCCTCGTTATGAAATTGTTACCTTGGAACTTTGGAACTTTGCCTCTAATATCACTAGGAATTGGATTGAGATAGTTTGGGATGTTGGGATTAAGGTGTCATCCACCTTGTAAATCCCATGCCATATTGCATGATTCCAACATCCTTGGAAAGTTTCCATAGGAACTTAGGGTGTATTGGGAAAACATTTTGTAATATTAATTCTCACCACTATTTGTAATATATTCATAAGGGGTGTGATGGGTCCATTAGTAGAGGTAAAGGTGAGTTGTGGACATAAATATTTAATATTGTTTTTCCCACATATGGATGCATAGAATGGGATAATAAATGACAAGGAAAAGTACAAATGAGTGAGTTTGGGATTCTCCAAGTGGGAGCTTGGAATGAGGCAACAATTTTCTCTTGGTATTCCATCATTTATCGCATTTAATGTAATGTTTATATCCCAAGTCTGGGTGCCCAAGTTAGAGGGAAATTATTGGAGCCAAAATCAATGTCATTTCAAATTTCAAGGAGGTATTCTAAGGGTTGGGACATTTGGAATGAATATTTATCTTTGGGAGCCTTGTTTGGGGCTTAAGAGCTCTTCACACATCTATAAATTTAGTTTTTTGGATGTAGAAAATATGAGCAACAATTGAATCTAGGGTTTCTTTGCAGGAAAAAGAATAGGTTGAGGCATAAGGAGGTTTTTCATAGGTACGCAAGTGTTTCCATGGTGGAGGAAAAGAGGAGAATGAAAGTATTTGTATTGTAATCACATTTATTTGAAGATAATGCATACTTGGCCTTTCTTCTTGGTGGAGTTTTTTTTTTCTCTCAAGGGTTTCTCCACATAAATCCTATGTCATGTGATGCTCTTGTGTTCCTGATTTATGCCTCATTTATGCTATCTTATAGTGATATTATTCATTATGTATTGCTATTATAAGTTCACATAAGATGGTGTTAAAGCATGCTATGTTGGCTGATTTTTTGCATCATAAAGAAGATGGATCTAATCATTATATTCAATTTTATAGCAACTTAATTTTTCAGATTTACATACAAGTTTCATATTTTTATGTCATTATGGTCCAAGCCTTGTATCTCATTCATTGAAGTAATATTTGGATATAAATTGAATTTCCTAACAATTGGTATAAGAAGTTGTTTATTTCTCATCATTTTGTATCAGAGTCAAAGATTAACTAGGTTTTGTGTATTCTTTCTTTTTGATATTTTAGCTTGGCAAGCTTGTGGGAATTTATTAGAATGAATTAGAGATTTTTGGAAGGCTTGTGGGGCTGCAATGAATGTTCTATAAGTTAACTTTGTTTTGCATATTTGTGATCAGGTTGGAAGCCATGGATATTGTCAATGTGATCTATGTTGAGCATTGGAAGCTCATGATTATGGATCTTTATGGAGTTGGTTATGTTTTGGAAACTTGGAGCTCTTGTTTGACAATACATGTATATCCTCTTGTTTGGTGGTCTTGTTCCTTTATCTTGTGGTCATGTACAATGAGAAGGTGTTCATGTTGAATGTGTTGGGAATAGGATGCCATTTAATTGCAATCCTAAACATATTTCATGTATCTCCTAAGTCCTTGGAAAGTGTTCCCCAACACTAGGATTAGAAGGAGATTAAATTCGAATGAAATGAACATGTAAATTGACATTTGTAATTATTCCTAAATAATAGGAACATGTGGGGTGTCCATTTTGAGCTCCTACAAGATAGGAGCACATGGGGCACCCACATGAAAGGTGGAACCCACCTTGCTTCAGTTAACTATTTGGAGGTTTGATAGCACTTTAGTAATACATGTCTTGTTCCTACAAAATAGGGATTGATAATTACAAGAGTGGAGTGGCACTATCAGTTCAGTATCAATTTAGTTCAGTATCAATTTAGTTCAGTATCAATTCAGTATCAGTTCAGTTCAGTTTAGTTCAGTATTAGTTTAGTTTAGTTTAGTTTAGTTCAGTTCAATTCAATTCAATTCAGTTCAGTTATGGTTTATTTATCTTCATTTGCATGTAGTTATTTTGAGTTGCATGCTAGTTGACTTGAGTTGCATGTTAGTTGACTTGAGTTGTATGACTAATAACTTCAGTTGCATGATAGATAATCGGTGGATACTTTCAGTTAAGTGGGGGTGATCAATCATGCATATTGTTTGCATAAATTGATGGAGAGATATGTTTCAATTAACTAAGATTGACTTGGGTCCACCTTGGGCGCCCAAGTTGGCATCTTTTAGCTAACACCTTTTGCATGAGAAGATATTTACAAGGTTCAGTTAGGTGAGCCCATTCTTGGGCACAAACTTTGAGGTGAAGCTTCCAAGATATCTTTGAGACCAAAGTTCAGTTAAGTGATTAGTTTGGGGCACCAACTTTGAGGAAGACTTTGGTTTGACTTTTGTTTACATGGTGAAACTCAACTTGCCAAATCTAGGCGTAGGTTTTTGAGAGAAGCTTTATGCTTTGTAATTGACAACTCTTATGAGTTATTACATGCTCATTATTGTCTATTTATTACAGCAAGTTGTAAAGAGTTTCAAGAGAGTTTATTGCAGGTTGTGAAGAAGAATTGTTGAAGAAAAAGGAAGCATATCAATCAAGGATTGATACAGTGTTATTGTAATCTTGTTCTAAGGTTAATTAATACAAGCACTATCAATTTTGGTGGATTTTTTTTCCAAAAGGGTTTCTCCATGTATATGTTGTGTCACTTCTATCTTCTATCTACATTCTTCTACAATCTTTTGTCTATTTCTACAAATGATAAAATTGATTTAAACAGAATAATCATTGATAAAGAATTGATCTAAACAGATTAATTATGCACAAATAATTGAGACAAAGAATATTTAATTAGATCTATAGTCACATAGTTTTACAAGTTTTAAGCTAGAAATTTACTTTCATTTTCAACATTTGGTATCAGAGCTAATGGTTGGGTAGAGTTTCAGATGCCTTTCTCTTAAAAGTTTGAAGGTTTTTTGGCTGTAGTGGGAGCTTTCACTATTGTGTTATTGCAGATTTATAACAGAAGTGTGTTACAATGACTTCTACTTCTTGTCTAGATATTGAAAGATTCAATGGATCTAGTTATGAGATGTGGAAACTAAAAATGGAGGATCTCCTTGAAAAGAGAGATCAGTGGTTAGATTTTTATAATGAGACAAAGTCACCTACATCAATGTCAGATGAGGATTGGGCTAAGCTTGATAAGAAGGCAAGAGGAACCATAAGATTATGTCTTGTTGATGTTGTTCTCTTGAATGTTTCAGATGAAACTGCCACATATAAATTGTGGAAGAGAATAGGTGATATCTATCAAACCAAAAGTCTTACTAATAAGTTGTATTTGAAAAGATGAAAGATGGTGATTTTGTTGCACATCATTTAAATACTTTCAATTTTATTATGAGTCGGTTAGCATCTGTAGATGTAAAATTAGAAGATGAAGATAAATGCATTTTGTTACTTTGTTCTTTACCAGAGTCTTGGGAAAATCTAATTGTTGCTATCAGTGGTAGTGGTACAGATCCTAAGATGGAAAATATAATTCCTACTCTCCTATCAGAGGAGACGAAGAGGAAGTATAAAATGGGCTCCCAAGATACCTTGTTTGTAAGAGGTAGGCCTAAGGAAAAGGAACCTAAGGGAGACAAGAAAGGAAAGGGTAAGTCCAAAGGACTGTCTAAAACCCCTAGTAAGAGTAAGGTAAAGTGTTGGAACTGTGGGAAACTGGGACATGTAAAGAAGGATTGTAAAAACAAGAAAAAGAGTTTTGATGCTTCTACAGAGAAATCTTCAAATAACGGTAATGATGCATTGATTATTTTATGTAAAAAATTTAGTGATGACTCTTGGCTTATTGATTCAGGTTGCTCCTATCATATGACTCCTAACAAGGAGTGGTTCACTAAGTATACTGAATATGATGGAGGGAATATCTTCTTTGGAGATAATAGCACAACAAAGATTGTGGGAAAAGGAGAGGTAAAGTTGTGTTTCAGTGATGGTAGGGTTAATACCCTTAATGATGTTTTACATATTCCAAGACTTGCTAGAAATCTACTTTCTATGTCTAAGTTCAATGTTTTTGTAATGCATGTGACATTTGACAAAGGTGGTTGCAGATTGGTGAAAGGGAATATGGTGGTCGCTAAAGGATCTCAGATTGGGACTTTGTTTAAGTTGAATACCTCCAATTTGAATAAATCAACCAATATAATTGAAGCTGAAAATACATGTATGTTGTGGCACCATATATTGGGCCACATTGGTGAAAAAGATCTTATGACCATTCTTAATAAGAAATTGGTTGACGGTATTCCTGATTATAATATTGACAAAAATGATTTTTGTGAGAATTTTGTGTTTGGAAAGCAATCTAGATCCTCATTTCCTAAAGAAACAAATAAAGCTAAAAGATTATTAGAGATTATTCACTCAGATGTTATGGGTCCTATGGATATTGACTCTATTGGAAAATCTAGATATTATGTCACATTTATTGATGTCTCAAGATATGTACTTGGATCTATTTTATGCATAACAAATCTGATGTGTTCAATAAGTTTAAAGAATTTAAGGCTTTAATTGAGAAACAGTCAGATCATAAGATAAAAGTGTTGAGATCAAATAATGGTGGTGAATATTGTTCTAAGGAATTTGATGATTATTGTAAGCATGCAATAATCGTGAGACAAAAACTACTCCATATACACCTCAACAAAATGGAGTAGCAAAAAGGATGAACTGAACCTTAATGGAAAGAGCTAGGAGTATGTTAAGTAGTGCTAAGCTAGATCAGTGCCTTTGGGCTGAGGTGGTATGTACTTCTTGTTATTTAGTCAATATATCTCCCAGTTCATCTAGTGAAGATAAAACCCCTTATGAGATGTGGTTAGGTAGGAAACCTAGTGTTGCACATTTAAGGATCTTTGGTTGTGAGGCTTTTGTTCATGTGCCTAAAGAAAAGCAATCTAAGTTGGATCCAAAAGAACAAAAATGCATATTTATAGGTTATGGTGAAAATGTAAAAGGTTACAAGCTTTGGAATGCTCTAACCCAAAAAATTACTTTGTCTAGAGATGTAATTTTTAGGGAATTTAGAGCTCATATTGGAGAAGAACAACCAAAAGAGAAGGATACTTCTCGAACAGTGCATTTTGAGACAAAAAATGAGAAGCAAGAAGATGCACATGTTGAAGAACAATTGGATGGATTGGATGAGGAGAGTTCACATGGTTCTTCTGAGATAGATGCTCATGATGAGCATATTGAGGAACAAGAAGAACCTTCTTTGAGAAGATCCATAAGACAACAAAATCTCGTTGATAGGTATAACCCACCTAATTTTCATTGTATATTTGCTTTAATGAGTACTAATGATGAACCTAGTTCTTACATGGAATCTTTTTCTTCATATGAGAACAAGCTTTGGTCACAAGCTATGCATGAGGAAATGGATTCCTTGGATGCGTGTGACACATGGGATCTTGAGAGTTTGCCCAAAGGAAGAATGACCATTGGTTGTAAATAGATCTTTAAAAGGAAAATATAGCAGATGGTAATCTCAAAAGGTACAAGGCTAGATTAGTAGCCAAGGGCTACTCCCAAAGAGAGGGAGTTGACTTTAATGAAATCTTCTCTCCTGTTGCTAAATTAATTTCTATTAGATTCTTTTTTATTTATTGTTGCTGCTCATGATTTTGAGATAGAGTAGATGGATGTGAAAACTGCTTTCTTGCATGGGAATCTTGATGAGGAGATTTATATGAGGCAACCTGATGGTTTTGTTGTAAAAGGAAAAGAAGAATTGGTTTACAAGTTAAAGAGATCTTTATATGGATTGAACTAGTCACCTAGAATGTGGTACCAAAAGTTTGACGCTTTTGCATTAAAAATTGGTTATGTTAGGAGTGAGGAAGGTCATTGTGTTTATATAAAGTTTATTGATGATCAAATTTTAATTATTATCTTGTATGTTGATGACATGTTTTTTATTGGTAACAACAAAGTAATGATCAAAGAATTGAAAGCACAACTCTCTAGCACATTTGAGATGAAAGATCTAGGGGCTGCAAAATATATCCTTGGTATGGAAATTAGCAGAGATAGAGGTAAAATAAAGCTTTGCTTAAGTCAAAACAACTATGTTGATACTATTTTGAAATGGTTTAACATGAAGGATAGTAAACCGATTAATATCCCTTTACCAGTTGGCACGAAGTTAAGTTTAGATATGAGTCCTAAATCTATTTTGCTTGAGGAAATGTTTGAAATTCCATATGCTAATGCAGTTGGTAGTTTGATGTATGCAATGGTCTATACAAGACTAGATATAGCCCAAGCAGTGGGAGTTCTAAGTAGGTTTATGTCTAGCCCTGGTAAAGAATATTAGACTTATGTTAAGAGGGTGTTTAGATATTTACGAGGTACTTCTGATTAGTGTTTGGTTTATCATGGTGCTAATGATATTGATATTATGCATAGATCATTGGACATGCAGGGTTTTGTTGATTCCGATTAGGCAAGACACCTGGACAGTCGAAGGTCAACAAGTGGTTATGTGTTTACTTTGTTTGGAGCTATGGTTAGTTGGATGAGTAAGAGGCAACCCGCAGTTTCTTTGTCCACCATAGAAGTAGAGTACATAGCTGCTATACATGCCTCTAAAGAGGCAGTTTGGTTACAGAGACTTGGGAAAGGTATTGGTTTTAATTGCAAGCAAATTAGACTTGAATGTGATAGTCAAAGTGTTATATGTTTAGCCAAAAATCCTATGTATCATGCTTGTACTAAGCATGTTGATTTTCAGTATCAATTTGTGAGAGAAATGGTTGAGAGTGGGAAGGTATTGATTGAGAAAGTTGACACTTTGATAAATGTTGTAGATTATCTTACGAAACTAGTTCCTACAAATAAGTTCTCTTGGTGTAGGAAGGCCATTGGCCTTGAGTCATGTACTTGATTTATAATAATGATTCCTTGTTTAGAATAATTGCAATGTATAATGTCAAGTGGGAGAATGTTGGGGATAATATTTCATTTAATTGCAATCCTAAACATATTTCATGTATCTCTAAGTCCTTGGAAAGTGTTCTGCAACACTAGGATTAGAAAGAGATTAAATTCAAATGAAATGAACATGTAAATTGACATTTGTAATTATTCCTAAATAATAGGAACATGTGGGGGCATCCATTTTGAGCTCCTACAAGATAGGAGCACATGGGGCACCCACATGGAAGGTGGAACCCACTTTGCTTCAGTTAACTATTTGGAGGTTTGATAGCACTTTAGTAATGCATGTCTTGTTCCTACAAAATAGGGATTGATATTTACAAGAGTGGAGTGGCACTATCAGTTCAATTCAATCCAGTTTAGTTCAATTCAATTCAATTCAGCTCAGTTCAGCTATGGTTCAATTATCTTCAGTTGCATGTAGTTATTTTGAGTTGCATGCAGTTATTTTGAGTTGCATGTTAGTTGACTTGAGTTGTATGACTAATAAATTTAGTTGCATGAAAAATAACAAGTGGATACTTTCAATTAAGTGGGGTGATCAATCATACATATTGTTTGTATAAATTGATGGAGAGATATGTTTCAATTAACTAAGATTGACTTGGGTCCACCTTGGGCGCCCAAGTTGGCATCTCTTAGTTAACACCTTTTGCATGAGAATATATTTACAAGGTTCAGTTAAGTGGACCCATTCTTGGGTGCCAAATTTGAGGTGAAGCTTCCAAGATATCTTCAAGACTAGAGTTTAGTTAAGTGATCAGTTTGGGGCGCCAACTTTGAGGAAGACTTTGGTTTGACTTATGTTTACATGGTGAAACTCAACTTGCCAAATCTAGGCGTAGGTTTTTGAGAGAAGTTTTATGCTTTGTAATTGACAACTCTTATGAGTTATTACATGCTCATAATTATCTATTTATTGCAGCAAGTTGTAGAGAGTTTATTACAGGTTGTAAAGAAGCATTGTTGAAGAAAAAGGAAGCATGCCAATCAAGGATTGATACAGTGCTATTGCAATTTTATTCTAAGGTTAAATAATACAAGCACTATGGATTCTGGTGGAGTTTTTTCCTGAAAGGGTTTATCCACGTATATGTTGTGTCACTTCTATATTTTGTCTGCATTCTTCTACAATCTTCTATCTATTTCTACAAATGATAAAATTGATTTAAATAGAATAATCATTGACAAAGAATTGATCTAAATAGATTAATCATGCATAAATAATTATGACAAAGAATACTTAATTAGATCTATAGTCACATAGTTTTACAAGTTTTAAGCTACAAATTTACCTTCATTTTCAACAGAATGGGTAGTGACATCTTGATCACATTGAGAAACACCCTCGATTTGGACTACAAAATGGAGTGCTTATGCTTTTAGCCCTTGGTTATATGAAAGCATTAGAATATAGGCCACTAAAATCTTTGTGAGTTGTGGATTTGATATGTTTCATATGTTATAAGCTCCTAGATAACCTGGTTTTTCCTATTGGGTTGTAATTAATTCTTATTTTTCGTTGTGGGTTTGTAGATTGTGTTTATTCCATTATTCAGATGACATGTTTGATGTGAATTTCTAGATGTTTAAATGGATTTAAGATTTACAGAGATGGATTTGTATATTTTACATGTTAACTAAAATATGTGGTATTTAGATCTGTGATGAGACTATATTCAGGTTGTTCTAGATGAAGACAAATATAGATATGTGATGAGATTACTCTTATGTGGGTTTGATTGGAAAATCAGATCTAGCATAGGTATTGGTGTTTGAGTCTTGGAAATCCATATGTTATACCTAATTATCTATGTTCTACATGATCTTAATGTGGCACTAAATCTATTCTTTTGTTATTTGAGATTGGAGTACTAATTATGTATTTCTCCTTTGAGATGTTGCATATGTGTAGATATTTTATAATCATCTGATGCGGATTCTATTTGGCAAGCCATATTCTTTGTCACCATTATTACATTGGTATGCTTATTGTAGTGAGAGATGGTTTTTGAGAGTACCTAACATGGTTGATTATTTGAATCTTTAGCAGTAATTTATGGTGCATGAGAAGCTTTGTTCACTTTCAATAGAGTGTTGGCAATGATGTTGGTCATGATGCCATGTATATCTTGGATTTTTCACTTAGATTGTAGTAAGAGTTTAATAACATCTTTGGGTCTATTGAAAAAGGATGTCTGGTAATTGTATCTTCTTGGTTTGGAGATTGCAGTAAGAGCACCTTGAGTTTGTTAGCAATGGCCTTGGAAATAATTTTATATATCATGTTGCAAAGTGAGATGGGCCTAAAATTTGCAAAGGATTTACATTCCCACTTATTCGGAATTAACACAATAAACATATTGTTTATATATTTCATGATCTTAGATTTATGGGCATCCTTAATAGCTTCCCAAACATCCCTCCAATAAAATACCAGCATTGTGATAGAAGAGAGTGGAGAAGCCATCAAGCCCCAATGCCTTGTCAGAATGAAGTTCGAAGGTGATTATCTTAATCTCCTTGTGATCGAGGATATTAGTATGGGCCGATTACACTTGATCCATGAAGAATTGAAGCATATTCATGCCACTAATACTCAATCTTAAAAAAGATCATTTAAATGAAGGGTAGACTAAGCATTTATTGAAACAAAGCATTCTAAACTATGAAAGTGTTAAAATGTCTACTCTAATCCATTTGAAACTTATCTCATTTTAGAATTGGTGTCATGTTGATGTGGAACAATGACCCTTTCCCAATCCCGTGATCAGTGAGCCTGTTTCAATCGATTCTATGGAAGAGAATCGATGAAACCATTGTGATAAACGGATGAAAACCTGATTTATGCTAAAAATGAACATGATGTAAGCTATATTAACATGATTTTATAATAATATTGATCTAAATATGAAATTGCTAAGCTAATATAAGATAATTCTAAACTAAAATACGGAACCCTAATTTATAAACAAGCTAAGATGGCTGCATGGAAGCCATTAATGGAAGCTTAAAGCTATTATGCAACTAAAAATGAGCTAAAACAAGCTAAAAGTGAGTAAAGTGAGAGTGTGAATGCAAGTGAATTCAATAGCAAGTTTTCAATTGAAAGATGGATCCATTTGTCTCCAAACAGGGTTTTATTTATAGGAGAGCAAATGAGGAATGGAGGGTTGAGATTGAAAATATTAATCAACGGTCAAGGATGGAAGGAAGAAGAGACATGGATCATGGATTCTCATCAACGGATGAGAATGCAAGATGAGAATTAATCAAGAGCTCACATTTGTTTCAAACAAACACACTTTTGACCTGCACACACAGGTCACAAGGTGACTTGCTCAAGAGGTTACAAGATAACTTGCATTTGAAGCCAAGTGAGATGATTGGAGGAGAGAGAATATTCTTTGGAATATTCTCATGGATGAGGATAAATATATTTTGCAAATTAAAAGAAAGATTTAATTGTGTAAAAAATGAGATAAGGGATATTCCATAGGAATATTCCCCTTTTAGCGAAAATTAGTTTAATTGTTAATTAAACAAGGTTTAATCACACAATTAGAAGATTTGGAGGAATAAAGTGATTTTCATAAACTTAAATGATTTAATGAAAGGGGGAAAGGTGAAATAACATTTAATTAAATAACTTAGGGTTATTTAATTAAATTAGAAGACTTAGGGAATTAAATTAAATATTTTGATTTATTTAATTTAATAAGATGAAATGTTAGCGTGAAAGGGGGTGAATTAACCCGATAAAAATTGATAAATTAGATTAATAGACGAAAATGATGCAATTAATTAATTAGCTAGGTTTGTTCAATTAATTAAGCGAAAAGAGGATGGGTTTTAGGATGAAATGATGTTAGTATCTGTTTCAAGTGCATGATATCATTCAGGATATTTTTTAGTGTCTACGTTTTGCCCCTCTTTGAAGCAAGGTACCTGTTGCTTTGGTTCAAAGAAAAACGCTCTTCATATTTAAAAACAGTTGCCCAAATCAAAAAAATATTTTTATTTTTATTTTTTAGATGCCCTAGTAGAAGGATAAAGTTGATTCCCTACCCCCTCAAGAAATCAAGCAGAAATTTTGAATTTTGGGTTGATTTATCGATAAAGGTGAAAAGCTATCCCAAGGGGTCCAAAAAGGCTCCAGGATGCAAGAATTATGCCTAAAGCACAAAAAACGATGCAAAATCAGGTTCTGATTGGCAAAATTAGTGAAAATTATGATAAACCCTAGCTTGAAGGTGAAATTAGGGCAAAAAACCCTAATTTTCTAGCATAAATAAGCCAAGAAAGGTCACTTTCAATTCATTTGTGCATTCACACCTTGAGGATTCTTGTTGTTTTGAGCTCTGACCCTTTGACGAAATGGCGCGCCAATAGCTTCCACAACACATTTATGACCGAGTTCGAGAGCACCAACGGCTTCCAAGCTTAGGACCACCGATATGTAACTCAAAACTTGATTTGAAATTTGACTTTTTGATCCATTTATTACACTTTGAATTTCAAACTTTGGCGGTGTCGCCATATAACAACACCCATTTTGCAATTGACGATGCATATGTGTATGGCGACTCTATTCACGATTTAAAATTAGGGTTCCTAATTTAAAATGGAGACACACACTTATATAGCGATGCACTTGCCGATTTAGAAATTAGGGTTAGGGTTGCCAAAGCTTAAATCGTGACGCTCGTGTGTTTGGCGACGCACCTTACAATTTATAATTTGAAATGCCTTCGAGCGTCACAATTTGGAATTTAAATATGGTGATGCTATGGCAAATAGTGACGCTATTATGATTTTCTAGTTGAAAACTTCAAATTTAGTGAAATTTCCTTGATTTTCTTATGTTGTGCACTTCGTGGGTGTAGGAGATCATTCCACCACTAATGTTGCGTGAGCATAGACCCATAGTTTTGGAGTGACTAGGTGATTTGTTAGAGTTACGCCAAGAGCACCTGGGAGAGATCAACCTTTGGTATGTTGCATATGTGTCCGTCATCTAGACCCATTTAGCTATGATGACTACCCTGTGCGAGAGATGGCATAGTGAGACTTCGTCATTTCACCTTCCAACAAGCGAGGCGATCGTGACCTTAGAGGCTATATGGCATATTCTACATTTGTTGATACATGGTGATCATATGATATACGATGTTGATGCTAGATTTGATTTTTGTCATGTGGTGATGGAGTTGGAGCACATTGCTCTTGTGGCATCACAGATCAACCTCGAGATGTATAGAGGTCATGTGCTCACCTTTTGATTGATCATTGCAACCATCATTTTATGCATGAATTTGTTTATTGCGATGGCAGGGTCATTGGCATAGGGGTGACCTTGCTTCATATTTGGGCTTGGGAGCATATTATTGTGCTCCGATCGATAATATAGATGGAAGACGTTGAGCCAGATGATCCTGTGATCTGGCAGTACAAAAATTCTATTACTTTATGGCACACTGGACAGATTGGGCTCTCGTACTGGCGATGGGTTATTGATGACATGACAATTTTATGATGGCGACCTTGGTTACAGATGCTAGTGTGATATGGCAATGCTCAACATATATTCTTCGTCAGGTAGACTCGATACATGTAGGGTCGTGAGCATACCATCATCTAGAGATATTTACTAGACAGGGTGGCTCGACAGTTTGGGGAGCCATAGGACAGGCCGGATGACGCATACAGGGCCATTTTTGCTAGGTCGGCTCGAGAGGTTCCCACATGGGGACCTACTATTCCAACTCTAGAGGTAGTGGAGAGCTTCAGATAGTTGGCGGCTCATCCATGGGCCTATGATTAGGGTCAGGCGGTAGCGCCAACTATGCATGCTTACGATGCATGGTTCACACCTCCTCGATGTTTAACAAATCTAGCAGGTGCTCCTCCATGAGGGAGGCCCAGAGGGAGAGGTGCAAGCAAGGGTAGAGAACAGGGACAGAAGAAGGTTGGCCAGGATGGACAGGTTTCAGGGCTTCCACCAGTTGGGCATCACCCTTCTTAGGTTTAGCCATAGGTTGTACAATAGTAGACAACACTGCCACCGCCACCTGATGCTAGAGATGCACAGATACAAAAATTGCAACAAAAGGTGAAAACTTTGATAGGTGAGTAGGATTAGGCCCACCAGTAGATTTCGGTTATTACTATTGAGCGGGACTAGGCCAAACAATAGCTGGTCATCATTACAACAAAGAGGAACCGCGCCATGTAGCAATTACAGGCTGTGACTGCTGAGAGGGATCATGAGATTGGTCGACGTCATCAGATAGAGGCTATGACAATGGCAACACAGGGCAGGATAGTCTTAGCGAGATTATACAGAGAGGGCATGACAAAGGTCGCATGTTATAGGATGCACTACCACCAAGATGTACCACAAGCACTTAGACAACTTGACTCTTCACAAAATAGCAATGCACGATCGAGAGCTGAGGAGCAGCCAAAGAGGAAGGCCAGAGAGGGGAGCATCCATTAGGGATAGCTCAAGTGTATAAATACTTTTTTTATTTTTGTTGCTCGATTCTTTGATACAAATATACATTCATGGGCTTGTTTTTGATAGCCTCATAAATATTATATTTATGATCGATATACATACACTGATCCATATTTTCTACCATGACATTTTTTTTTGATATATATGATACAAATACGGATTCGATATGATGTGTTCATCTCATTTCATGATTATGATATATGGATGCAATGATGTGCTTATATTTGATCATGTATGGATGCAATTTATTTATGCCTATGCGATATGCGATGCTATGGATGCAATGTTATATTTTTTTTTCAGTATTCTTTTCATGATATGCTATGAGATAAATGATATGATATGTAGATGTTATAATATGATGCAAATGTTATGAATGCATTTTTTTGTATTTTCTATGCAATTTTATGAGATGATCATGTATGCACATGGATGCATGGATGGATATTGCGATGCTTATGCTATATGTAATGCATGTATGATATGCAATGATTTAAGATGCTTAGAATAACAAATCTATATTATTTATCACAACTCAAATGATGATGCAGACTGTATGATGCAATATGCAATGATTATGCTGATGAATGCTTTATGATTATGCTATGATTATGAGATGCATGTATGCTGATGATTTGTGGATATAGGATGGATGCATTTCATGATGTTTTTGTTGACTGTCATGATACCATGTTAGCACGAAGAGAAGATAGAAGAATAAAGAATGACTTGACCATTGATTTTGATGATTGCTTCAAAAATCCAACAAGTCCATGATCCATTATGATTTTATTAGAGATGATGACGAGAAAATTCAAGATGATGAGGTTCTCACATATCAGGATTGGAATTTTTCATCGTTCTTTATTGTTTGATATAGCACATAAACACGATGCATCAAGGTATTGATAACCAGGACGAAATTGTATCTAGTGTAATGGACTTTGACTCCACCAACAAATAGGATAGTTCTTGTTCACATATTGACATACATAAACCTCATTGGAATGCAAGTCAGGTGTTTAGAATATATTGGACCAAAGCATACACAATAGTCAACAACATACCCGAAACAACTTTCCTACACACAACCAAGCAAGTATGGACCAAGATTATTTTACAAGAATATCCACAAGCATAACAAACAAAAGATCATGATCGATGCCCCATTCCTTTATCTCTAAATCATTTTGGTAGACATCATTGAAAGGTCCTCAGAATGGGTCATTAAGATAAATCATAAGAAAAGATCAAATACAAACAGTCAATGTTATCTATATCTCTTGCCGGATTTAAATATAGCTAAGTTGATTTCTAATACTGATGCCCATTGTAGGAAGGATACATCCTAGGACATGTAGATCAAATGGTTGTTTTATGTTAGGATGATGATGAGCTTTATGATAAGCCATTGATACAAACTTCATTGACGCATTTACCTATGATCTAGACTTTAGATTTTGACAATTAGGTTCTCACTTTACAACTTGCTATACTTGTATTTCCAAAGGTTGAAGGTGACTCTTGATTTATTATGGGTGAAGGTTTATTGCGGGTGAAAGTGAGATGGGATGGATGGTTTTGGATTTTTTGAAATATTTCAATGTTTTTGGTATTTTAAAAATATTTTGAGGTTGTTTTTGGTCTTTTTGAAAGTTTATGAATGTTTAGGTTTTTTATTATTTGAGGATTTTTTAGGGTTTTTTGAGATTTTGCTTTTTAGGTCTTTTGGATGTTTTCTAATGTTTTGGGGTTTTCTGATATTTGGATGTTTAGGGGTTTTCAAGATTTATCTGAATGTTTTAAGGATTTTTCAATATTTGGATGTTTAGGGGTTTTTTAGAGTGTCGACAAAGAACCTAACCTAAAAGACCTATCTTAGGAGTCTCGGGGGCTTATCAAAGATGATCCTTGCCTACGTTATACACGCAGAGACCATGTAGTTTGACTGACTTGACTTATTAACAAATGAGATATTAACATTTGTGTGTGTGAATAAGTGTACCAGTTAAAAGGATAAACAAACACACCAATGCAACATTATATTGAAGAAATTAAAGTTAAAAGATAAATAAACTCTCAACACAACAACTTCTTTAAAGACGTCCCATTGCCCTTTATCTCTAAGGATTCGATGTAAGTTGTTGGCTCTCAGTTGGTTTAAGTAGCAGCTTGGTAGAATGACAACTTAGAGAACAAGATTATACAACATGCATTTCTATTGCTAAATGATATGAGATGATTAAGCTAAGATATGAAGCTAAAATGCTATGAAAGATAAGATGTTATACTCGAGAAAATAAGATTGCTAAATGTTGGATAAAATGTAACTATAATGCTCACGCTATATTCACTAGATCTCAGATCCTTTTCAAAGTACAAAGAGGATGTATTTATAGAGTTTTTCGAGGAAAAAGCCTAGTTGGAAAAGATCAACGATTGAAATCAAGCCTGTCAAGATGAACAGTGAGAGATTTGGAAGTTAAGAAAAAGATAGGAAATGTTTCCTCCTACACGACCTTTTCCATTCGAAAATGAAGGAAAGTTGCCATTTGTGCGTTTTAGTTAGGAGGAGTTAGTTGGTAGTTGAGGATAAATCCATAATTAAATAATTAAGTTATTTAATTATTTATGACAATGAATTTAGAAGTTTCCATAATTAAATAATTAATATTTAATTATTTGTGAAGTGAGGAAAGTGTTTTAATTAAATATTTATAATACTTAATTAAATGTGGAATGAAGAATTATAAATAATGGATTTGGAAGAATATTCTTTTATTTGAATTTAAAATCCAAACTCATGATAATTAAAATAAATAAATTATAAAATTTATTTAATTAATTAAGAGGAAAATAGAAAATGGTAATAATTAAATAAACACATTTATTTAATTAAATTAGAAGAATTAGAAAGTGAACGATATAAATAAATAATTAAATTTATTTATATCTAGATGACTTTAGAAGATTAATTAAATAATTCATATTTAATTAATTATCAGGCTTGATTTAATGTGACCATTTTTAGATATATACATTTTGCCCCTTTTTGAAGTGATGTGTTTTACGCATTGTTTCAAAGAAAAATTTAGATAATGAAAATTTTGCCCCTGACTTTGAAAAATTGACTGATGATGCTATATGCCCCCTCGGGAGATAAATCGCGAGTTTTGAAGATGTTGATGATGATTTGAAAATTTTGAGAGATTTGAAGTTGTTTCGCTGATTTATCTCCCGAAATAGTGTTCTGCGTGATGATAATGAAAATAACTCAACCTTATTTATCCCCTTAAAAGGTGGAAAAAGGTAAAAGTCATTGCCATTTGAACAATTACATTTGGTGAAACAGAGCTCTGCGAGAGAAGAAATCAAGATGCCAATCCATTACGAGCGCCACAAATTTGAATGGGTTCGACATCATCAATGGCCAACAGAATATGGACCTTCGGTAAGATCGTACAACCCCTCTTTGTGAAATTTTGATGAATTTCGCATGAATTTTTTATTTTTTTAAAAATTTTAAATTCTGCTTTAGCGCATAGGAATGCATGCGAGTCATCTTTTAGCACATAGGATAGGTAGAATAGTTCATCTAAGTTAGTGCATCCAAGCCACAGACTAGCGCATTTAGCTGTTAGATTAGTGCATCGGCCAAATTAGCGCATAGGTGTTATAAATTAGTGCATATGTTAGAATCTCACGCATAGGCTGCTCAATTAGCGCATAGATTGAGGGCTTTAATGCATTTGCTAGATTAGTGCATAGGTTTGATCATTTAGCGCATCTACCCTCTGTTTTAGTGCATCCATGGATAAACTAGCGCATTTGCTGATTTAGTGCATAGATAGTCTGTTTTAGCGCATCCATGAATTTTAGCTGATTTTGAATTTTTGAAGAAGAATTGATGATTGCATGATGTTTGTTGCTATATTAGACAACCGATTTGATGAATTTGAGTAGCATCAAGGATAGATTGACGTGATTTTGATACTGATTTGCTAAATTTGTTCTCGTGTTTGAAAAAAAATAGTAAAATGATGTTGATTCTGATAAATTTGCTTTCCAAAATGAAAAACAAATAGTAAAGATGCTGATGTGAGTCGATTGACTGTTAAATTTGTCTTCATGCTTGATGAAAAACAAATAATAGAGATAATAAATTTGTCTTCCTGCTTGAAGAACAAATGATGTTGTTGATGATGATTTTATTTTGATGATTCTGATAAATTTGGTTTCATGTTTGATGAAAAAAAAATAGTAATGATGATATGATTCACTTGCCTGATATAATTTGACATGATTGTTTGATTGATTGATGCTCCTTTCTAACGATCTGATTGATTGATATGGATATGATGTATAGGAGGATTTTAAAATCCTCCAGATCAGAGAGAGGTTTCCCCGCACATGGGAGATGATTCCCGGATTGTCCCAACCGAAGGTTGGGGTTATTTCTAGATGTGGTTTGGGTTCACTTCTAAGGATCCCACAGTATAGGGTCAACAGGGCACTGTTGACTGCTTTAACTGAGCAATGGCATAGTGGGCATAATACTTTTCATTTTCCCACTGGAGAGATCATTGTTACACTTGAGGATGTCTACAGGATATTAGGGATCCTCGTAGTAGGTGAGATTGTGGTCTATGACCACAAGGAGATTGGGGGTACCGAGGCACTACGGAGAGTATTTCAGGACCCGCATATTTGCAAATATGAGATCCCTTGGAGGGAGATGGTTGAGGGTTATGCCCCACTGCCTTCAGTTTTGGTTGGTTTCATTGGTGGTTTCCTATGTCCCGATCGTCGGTCGAAGGGACTATCAATTGATTGGGGTTGAGTACTGGAGGACATGATCCTTCATCAGACTAGATATGCCTGGGGTTCTTATATGTTGGCCCATCTATACCACAATCTTCATCAGGTGGTATATACAGATAGGAAGAATAGATCTTTCGGGGTCATGCTACTTCAGATTTGGGCGTGGGAGCATATCGCTATCACCTGCCCTTTTTGAGAGATCTTCCCATCGACCATCCTTACGTTTATGCTTACACAGGTCCACTTGTCCAGCCTAAGTTGGACAAGTTAGAGTATTGGAGGAGAGTGTTGGACGATATGGATACAATGATCTGGAGGCCCTATGTTGATTGTGAGGCCTGGGATGAGGATGACATGGAGTTGTCGTATTGCGGCATATCTAGGTATCTGATTGGGTGGACCCCTTTCATTATTGAGTGGTTTCTAGTTACGAGGGTTCTGAGATAGTTTGGTAGAGTTCATGTCATTCCACAAGGTGTTGCCCATTATGCTAGACGATGGGAGGATGTGGTGGAGTGGGGGCCATTTATCCCCTATGAGGTAGCCAGGGCAGAGTATCTAGGCCTACAACCAAATTTTTGGGATTATAGGTCAGATATCACAAATGCACAAATGACTAAGGAGCATGCAACATACTTCCACACACATCCATTCCCGAGGCTGACCAATCTAGATGAGCTTGCCCCATTATTAGATGGACCAGCATTACAGCAGGCATGACGACAACCACATGCACAGGTAGAGCAACCTGCTGGATGAGGAGGAGAGGATGTGGGTGGTGGTGTGGCCATGGACATTGACCAGGAGGAGGGGGAGGAGGATAGTGATGATGATGATGATGACAATGGGGATGACGGGGGTGGTGGGGAGAGATTCTTCTTTGATGTCCCTTTCAATACCAAGCCCAAGACAATGAGAGTAGTGGAGTAGCCGGCTGTAGGCCCTTCACATATTACCATTAGGGCACCATCACAAGAGCAGCAAGGACAAATTGATACCTTGCAGACACAGGTACAGGCTCTTCAGAGCCAACTAGCATAGGCTCAGGCCACCATTGCATAGTTACAGGTACATATAGCACAACCACCACCCTCAGACCCATAGATAGCCCAGCTGATGGCTAAGAGGGATAGCTTCAGACAATGATGCTTATAGGAAGAGGGGATAGTAGAGAGGCTACTGAGATCAGTGTAGGGTACCTCTATCGGAGAGGTTGTCATAGAGGGACTGGAGACTGCCAGAGAGTGTGAGTTCTACCAGTAGAGATATCATGAGGCAGTGCCTCCTGAGCAAAGGATAGCCTATACCCAATCAGGCACTAGGTCCCGCACCCATTCACGTAGTCACACGAGGAGTGCCCCCAAGAGTGTTGGTCAGCCTATCAAACGAGAGATAGGGGGCACTAGCGGCAGAGATCCAGCGAGACCTACTACCTTCAGCGGTAGCAGCAGTCTTGGCCCCCACACAAATGCTCCTCAGTGATGATTCTGTATACACCATTTTTGTCACATTTTATGTATCTCTTGGATATTTGATATCATTATACCTTTGGACATTTATGTTGATGAAATTTATATGATATGTAGTGGTGGTTTTGATATGCATGTGTCTTATTATGCTATGATGGATGTTTATGTATGCATTTTTATTCTAAATGTCATGTTTGCTTATGATTATGCATGTTTATGGGTAATGATTTTTGCATGATGCTATCTCTCTTATGATGATTATGATGATGTTTATGCACATGATATGAATGATGATTATGTTTATGAATTATGTATGCTCTATGCAACATATATTATGATGGATGATGAAAATGAAATGTGAAGGATTTTATGATGTTGTATGATGTGTGAAAAAATGCATTGATTATGGATGAAAAATGATGAAATGAATGCAATGGATGTATTTTATTCTTTTCGATGTATGTTCATGAAAGTGATGTAATGATATGGACGTATTAACTACAAAATAAAAACGATAATGGCAATGCCATGTTAATGATAATGAATGATAAATGATGTGAAAATATGACATGGATGGTATGATAGGCTAAATGATAATGAAATGATGAGATGAAAAATGATATGCAAAATTGATATTAAAATGATATGCAAATGATGATGTGAAAATGATATGCAAATGATGAGATAATATGATAATGAAAAGATTATGAAAAATGGTGATATGCAAATGATAATGATAATGTAGTGAGATGAATGTGAAAATGTATGATATGATATGCTAATATTATAATGAAATGATAAGAGTAATATGAAAGATGTGATAAAATGATGTGACAATATGAGAATGAATAATGATATTGATAATGAATCATGATATGAATATGAAAAGTGGATGATGAATGAATTAAAAACGATATGAATCTATTGGGAAAAACATGATAATGATAATGACTTGATATGCAAAGATGTGAAAATGATATGAGACTAATACTGATAATGTTATGATATGGAAAATGATAATATGCAAATGATAATGCAAAGATGGTAATGCAAAATTATAATGCAAGAATGGAATGAAAAATGATATGAAACTAATAATGAAAATGATAACTCAAATGATAATGCAAAATGAAAATGAAATGAATGATTGATAGAAATGACCTGAAAATGATATGAAGTGAAAATGATGTAAAAATGAAATGCAAAAGATGATATGAAAAGTGATATGCAACTACTGATGATAATGATATGAAGATGAAAAATTATTTTTGCTAATGTCCAAGTGTAATCAATATTTGTTTGCAAAAGAGATATGTATCTTTGCCAACCTCCAAAAACCTTTTATGCAACTGCAAAATGAATGCAATCTATATGAATCATGCAATCTTAACCATGCAAAATGAACTACTCCCTGTTGTCATTCTATGAACCAATTTTATGTTTGATTATCATCATTGAGCCTTTTGATATGTTGAAGTTAGTACAAGCATCATAGGGTAGATCTGCCCTGATGATGACCTGAGTACAACTTTCATGATGTTTGATATAGCAAGTTAATACAAGCACTGAGGTATAATTGAACCGAGATGACCTGAGTATTGCTTGCGTAAACAAACAGAAGTTAATCCTTTTCCTATGCAAATCATGAAATGTCATCAATGATACTTTTGTAAACCATGTCTCGCGACCAATTTGCATAGTAATAATGATTAACTTATAGACAACAATCAAAGAAAAATCACACTCCTTCCTTATGACTCTAGTTCAGTACATCATTGAGTCACTCTAGAGATATGATGTCATCAAATTTCAAAAAAATAGTTCAACTTATGCTTTAAGTGTTCCAATCATTTAATTTAGACTAAGATCATCCAATTTGTTTTAGTTTATGTCTCATAGCTGTTTTGACCAGGCTTGATTGGATATTTGATTGTTGATCTGATATTTTGATACTTGACACATGTTGTTGTTTGTCTACCAAAAAGTTCAAAAGCTGATTGTCCCCAGCGAGTTTTCACTTTGGCTCCCGATAAGACACAACCTACTGCTAGGAATATAAACAACAATCATCAAGCCATGATGAAATCCTTGTCGTTTCAATGAAATGATGTGCACATGATGTGGATGTGATGACCAGTTATGGATTTGGGGCTGATAAAAATGGCTATGAATGAATGATGCACGATGTAACCTAATAGATGGAAGAGCCAACTAAATCACAAACAACGCCTGTTTTCCAAGTTTTCGCCATTTGTTTTTATTGCATTTTTTTAGATTTTGTGATTTTTTTGTTGTTACCAAGACGCCTGTTTGCCAAGTTTTCATCAAGGCAACGATTTTTTTAATTTTTTTTTTGTATTTTCTCTTCTTCTTTTTTTCATATCAAAAGGATGCTTATTTTTCAGGTTTTCACCCTGATGACGATTTTTTCATGACCTTTTATGTTGTTTTTGGTATTTTTCCAGGACTTTTTATATATTTTTTTATATTTTTCAAACATAGAACTTCTTCATATGGATGTTGTTGGTTGAATCTTCAAGCAGGTCCCCTTCTGGCGTAGATAGCTGATATGCCCCCGAACCATATGTTGCAATGATGACGAATGGACCCAGCCAATTGGGTTCAAAATTTCCTTTCTTTTCTCGATCTTGTTGGTTGTGAGGGTTTTCTTTGAGGACCAAGTCACCCACTTGAAATGTGCATGGTATGACTCTATGATTGTAGTTGCGGGACATAATTTGTTGATAACCCTTCAAATGATTGGATGCACTTTTTTGTCTCTCATCATATAACTCCAGTTCTTGCAGTCTTGAAACTCCGTAATCCTCATCAGTTATGAGTCCCTTCAGTGAGACTCGAAGCGAGGCAATCTCAACTTCCAGTGGCAAGATTACTTCTACTCCATAGACCAAGTTGTATGGGGTGGCACCTGTTAGCGTGCGAATGCTGGTTCTGTATGCCCACAAAGCTGGATTTAACTAGACGTGCCAATCACGACTGACATCATTCACCATCTTCTCTAGGATCTTCAGAATTATCTTGTTTGAAGCTTCTAATTGGCCATTCCCCTGGGGATAATAAGGTGTAGAGAACCTGTGTTGGATGTGAAATATTTCACAAAGTTCGTCAACATCTTAATTTTTAAAAGGTCGCCCATTATCTGTTATAATGGAGCTGGGAATGCCATATCGACATATGATATAGTTCAAAATGAAAGATGATATTTGTTTTTTGGTGACTATTGTTAAGGGAACAACTTCGATCCATTTGGTGAAATACTCGGTGGTTGTGATTATGAACTTATGTCCATTTGATGAAGATGGGTGAATTTTTCCAACCAGATCTAATCTCCACTAAGTGAAAGGCCATGTTTTAGTGAAGGGTTGTAGTTCCTAAGGAGGAGTGTGGATGAGATTTCCATGAATCTGAAATTTCAGATATTTCTTCACAAATATGAATGAACCATTTTCCATGGTTGGCCAATAGTAACCCATTCTAACAAGTTTCTTAGCCAAGGTTAGTCCACTTGAATGAGTCCTGAAAATACCACCATGAACCTCTTGTAAGGCCTTTTCAAATTCATCACGTTTGAGACATCTAAGGAGGGTACCATCAAGACCACGTTGGTATAAGGTGTCAATGATTAGGGTATAGCGAGAAGATTGACGTATGAAATTTCTTTTATGATTCTGGGACAAATTCGGAGGTAAGATAATATCTTTCAGATAGGCATAGATTTTTTCGTATAAGGGGGAATCAAAACCAGTCAGGTGACAAATGACTTGGGTTTCAGAATTGTCATAGGCAGGGGAAAATAGTTGCTCCACTAGGAATTCATATCGAGCTTGGTTCTCTGATAATTAAAGTAGAAACACAATTGTAGCCATGGCATCTGCAACTTTATTGTCGATCCACGGTATTTGCATGAAATTGATCTCAACAAAATACTTCTTGAAGCCATCAACCATGTTTTTATAAGGCATTAAATTGTCATCTTTAATCTAATAGTCAAAATTTATTTGATTAATGACAAGTTGCGAGTCACCAAAAACTTATAGCTCGGTGATATTCCAGTCCAATGCTATTCTCATTCCAATGAGCAATGCTTCATACTCAACCATGTTATTTGTATAAGGGAACATCAAATGATAAGACTTTGGAATGATATGTCCCTAAGGTGTGACAAAAAGAATTCCTGCCCCTGAGCCATGTTGTGTGTAGGACCCATCAAAATAAAGTATCCATGATTGCTTAGTTGTTGTGAACACATCTACATCCAGAAAATCGATGTGCATTTGATGGTCTGTTTGTAGAGGTGCCTCCGCCAACTGATCCGCTATGACCTGCCTTTAATTTCCTTTCAATCCACATAGTGAATGTCAAACTCACTTAGGATCATTACCCATTTAGCCAATCTGCCTGTTAAGGTTGCTTTGCTCAAAATATACTTTAAGGGATCGATTTTAGCCACAACTTTGACTGTATGAGCTAACATATAGTGCCACAACTTTTGGGAAGCGAACACTACTACCAAAAAATTCTTTTCAATGAAAGTGTAATTTAGCTTATGGCTTGTCAATGTCCTGTTGATGTAATATACTGCTCACTCTTTTCCTGTTTTGTCCTCTTGTGCCAATAATTCCCCCAGGGATACTTATGTGGCAGAAATGTACAGTATGAGTGGTTCTCCTTGTACTGGTGGGATCAATACGGGTGGGCTCATTAGATAATGCTTGATCTAGTCGAATGTTGTTTCGCACTTGTCTTCCCATTTGAACGAGACATTTTTATGTAAGAGAGGCGTGAACGAAAAACTCTTGTCTACTACTTGTGCAATGAATCTCTTGTTGGATTGTAATCATCCTTGTAATGACCATAGTTGATTGATGTTCCTTGGTGGTGACATCTCTAGGATGGCTTGGACCTTCGCTGGATCCACTTTGATTCCTTTTTCTGATACAATATAGCCTAGGAGCATTCTGGATTTTACCCCAAAGACACATTTCTTGGGATTGAGTCTAACCTTAAAATTTTTCATTCTAACAAAAATCTTAGATAAGATATCTAGATGTCCCTCCCTTGTGTTTTATTTTGCTAAGAGATCATCTACATAATCCTCCATGAATGTGTGCATCATGTCATGAAAAATTGTAGTAATTGCTCGTTGATATGTAGCTCCTGCATTTTTTAGGCCGAACGACATTACATTCCAACAATATGCACTCCAGGGACATGTGAATGTGGTCTTATCTTGATCTTCAGGTGCAATTTTTATCTGATTATACCTACAAAATCCATCCATCAGTAAATACATAGCATGCCCAGCTGTCAAATCCACAATCGTGTCAATGTTCGGCAGAGGGAAATCATCTTTTGGACATACTTTATTTAGATCTCTAAAATCTGTACAGATTTTGATTCATCCATCTGGCTTTGATACAAGTACAATGTTGGAGATCCATTCTACATAATCGATAGACCAAATGAATCCTACATCTAGCAACTTCTTTAATTCCTCTTTGACTAGCAATGCAACATGTGGGGGCGTCTTTCTGAGCTTTTGTTTCATAGGTTTTTCCCCTGGCATGATGGAAAAATGGTGCATGATAAGATTTGGGTCCAATCTAGACATATCTATGTATGACCATGTGAAGTTTATTTGATTATTCTTTAGGAATTCTATGAATTTTGGGACTTCTTCCTTTGTTATTTATGCAACAAGTTGTAAGATCTTTGACTATTCTGCAGTGCCTATATTGATTGCTTCTATAGGTTCTATCAAAATAGAAGATCTTTCCTGATAGTGCTTAGGGAGAGTGTCAAGTTTCCCATCTTCCAGTGCCTTTGAAAGGTTTTCACCTTCAGATACGCTCTTTATTTTTCTCTTTTCATGATCTAATATTGCCATTTTTAGGTTTTCACCATTAGATCTATCTTTTATATTGTTAATTTTGTAGCTAAAAAACTTGGCACTCTCCTGACTGAGATTTTGATCATGTGATTCTCTGGTGGAACCCATTTTTGGGTTGGACAAACAAAGAAAATTTACAATGGTTTCATCATCGGGGAAGGTTGGGATATCAATTGGTTCAGTTTGTTCCCAATCAATGAGGTCAGGATAGACCAAGGGCAAGGGATCGTCTGGCTGGGTAAGGTCACTGGCTGTTGAGGTCATGACACGGTTATCATTTTCGCTATGGGGAATATCTATGATGGTATCCTCCTGTTGATTATCCATCTTGCTTTGAATCGAATCGTCATCACTCGAGTCATGATCGCTTTGAAGTACATAGTCAAGTGGAGGCCTTGAGCTTTCCCCTTGTGTGAGCATGGGTGTATATTTTTGTATAACATCCACCTATTTGTCTCTCCATAATTCATCATTATAAATTGTATCCCATTCATACTCATTGGAATCGGTGTCAGAATTGTCTTGCAATCTCATAATTGTCTCAGTTATCTCTTTATTGGATTTCTTTTGAACCACTTCTTTTGCATCTTCACCATATCCAATTCTGATTTTATCTTTTGGATGTGTTGTTTTCATTTGGATAGGTTCAACAATTCCTTCTTTTTTCTTGCCTATGGGGCCAATTCCTTCATAACCCATTCATTGTATTATTATATAACCCTTCCCATATTGCTTAGTAGGTAATTTGACATGCTGGACAGATTCATCTTCATCTTTATAAAGCCAATCGAGAATAGCTCTATCTTCAACTTCATTTTCTTGGGTGTTTTCCTGGATGAATCTTCCATTAAATTTGGTGATGCGAACTGAAGATTGTGTTCCTGATGTGAAAGCCACTACAACTTGATGTGTGGAGGTTGTAGGCTGACCATGTGACCTTGGAGAGACAAGTAGGTTAGAGAGACATAGTGAATATTCTCCCACCCCATTATCATTTAAGTGTAGCTTTGTGCCAAAATTATTTATCAATTCCCTTGTTTGATCACTGTGTTTAGAAGCATAAACCGCCAGAGCCTCTCTATTATACGGAACAAAGGTGTCCTGAGTTGCTCTAAGGTTAGAAAAAATCTGACTGTTGTTATGGTTCGCTGGTATGGTTATTTCTTGTCTGTCATATGGAAATTTTAGACATTGATGATAAGTTGACAGAACTGCTTGTATCTCATGGATCTATGGGCAACCCAAAAGTATTTTATAAGATAAGTCTCGATCCAGAACCTGACAAAAAGTATTCTTTACAATAGGTCCCACTCTGATAGGTAGCATGATGAGGCCTTTAGAAGATCGTTCCTCATCATCATATGCTTTGATTGCTATTTTTCTCCTCAGATCAATAAAATATTTAGAATACCCTAAGGAAAGAACCAATTTTAAAGTACAAATATTTAGACCAGCTCCGCCATCTATTAAGACACATCTGATTCGGGTTTTATGAACCAAGACCTCTAGATAAAGTGATGAATTATGGGGATGAGTCATAGAGGCATCATCCTTCTCAAAAAAGGATAGGCATGTGGGTGAGGACAAGTGTCCCACCATGGCTTGAAATGTGTTGATATCCAACTCAGGAGATACAGTTGTGTCCACAAGAGCCTTCTCTAGAATGTTCTTGTGTGCCGACGATATTTTGAGAAGATCTAAGATAGAAATTTGAGCCGATGTTTTCTAAAGTTGATCGACTAAATTGTACTACCTTGGAGGGGGGACAAATGATTTGGATGAACTTCCTTTTACAATAATTTTGGCATGTCCCCTTATTGTTGCATTAACTTCTCGATACTCTTGCTTTCCTTTGAATTTGATGGCATTGACTTGCTGGTCATCAATGTAGATATGATTGATGGTGGTGTCATAGACATGATTTACATTTTTGCCTTTGTCACCTGAAGATTCCCCTTTTTGATAATTGGGGAGAGGATCCTTGAATTATTGATGATCTTCATTAGTATTATGTCCCTCAACAGTTATGGTGCGATTCTGGATCAAATCTTGGACCAAATTCTTCAAACCTTGGCAATTATTCATCCTATGACCTTTACATCTATGGTAATCACAATAATAAGAGTCATTCCATGATGGTGGTTTAACTCACGACTCATAATCTCTCTATGGTGGCAACGTGATGGTGTTTTGATTCAAAAGCTCTTTGAGAATTCATTCAAGAGACTGGACCAATGGAGTGAAACTCTGTCGGTTGGAGAAAAATTATGGTCTAGGTGGATTTGAATTTTGATTGCTTCTGAGATTATTACTACGATTATTGGCCATATTTCCTTGGTTGGCGTTGTTTCCCTAATTGGAATTATTATTGCCTTGGTTATTGGAATTTCTAGGATTATTGTTGTTGCGTTGGATACCTAATACATTAAGAATGGTTGGCTTTGCATTCACGTTGTTGGCATCTACCACCCCATCATTTACAACATTCTTTTTTCTAGTCCAGAATCATGATTTATCATTGTTGTTGTTAGTATACGAATTTGGACCGTCTTTGTCAAGATTTAGGACTCCTCTCTTGACCAAGGCTCCTTCGATGGTGATTGCGTTTTCAATAAATTTCTAAAATGATTGAGGACAATGAAGATTGAGCCTATAACTCATCTCTTGATTTAGACTGTCAATAAAGATTTCCATCTTTTCCTTTTCAGGAACAGGATTGGAATACCTTGCAAATAACCTTCTCCATCTTTGCAGGAATGTGATAAAGGGTTCCCCAGTCTTTTGCTTCGCTTTGCACAAATCAAGCATGGTTATTTGATGTTGTATATTATAGGAGTATTGATATATGAATTTATTGATTAACTCATCAAATATTTTGATGGGGGAGTGATTTTGGAAAGCCACTCCATGGATTGCCACGTAGACTCCGTGGAAACAATCGCATCAGGTATGTATCTTCATGAGCAAACTCCAAGCTCATATTTCAAAAGTTTCTCACATGATCAATGGGGTCCATTTTTCCATTGTATTTGTCAAATTTCAGGATCTCACAATGCTTTGGAAAAGGAATCATGTTGAGATTCTTGTCGAACAGATATGGGTAGATATAAACATATTTCTTGGTTGTTCTCCCTTGTATCTCTTTAATTTGTCCTTGTAGTGCTCTTATTTGCTGAGTAAGAGCACTAAAATCATTTAAAGGGGTTTTAGGATCTTCTCTAATTTTCTCAGTATCAAAATTAGAGGGTAGCTTAGCTCCTTGGTTTTCTAACAAGGGAAAGTACTTTATTCCTCTCTAAAATCTTGTCCAAAAGAGTATGAAATTGTGGATCGTGTTCTACTTCTTGAAGCATTTCCTCCGTTACTTCATCATTATTTGAATTATTCCCAATACAAATCTTGTGAAAAGGATTTTCTTCCCTATCACCCATGTGGCAAAGTGGATTTTCCCTTTCGTCTTCTTCTATGTGCTTTTGATATCTTGTGACAACAGGCATAAGCTTATACCAATTTTTTACTAACTTTGATCATAAATGAGAGAGTGCAATTTGTTGGATATCTTAATCAGAATAGAATGAGAATTCTATTGATATGACTAGAAAAATTTCTAATTTTTAGTTCGTGATTCCCTGGTTGAAAGGATGATGATCGTGTTATGGGAATTAAAATAGAAATCAAAAAAGGATGTGATGATGCACTTTGCGATGTTTTGATCTTAGTTTGAGAAAATAAGGAATTTGAAAAAATCCTAATGCTTCCAAGTTCTCTATTGCAACACTCAATTGGGATGATTGGAATACTGAATTGCAGGTTACGAGATGAAAGAGGGATGAATGGGTTGACTACGATTATGCCTCTTTGAAAGAGCTCTTTGTTGAAAGAAAGCTTGTGAAGATAATGGCTCTAAAGAAAAATTGTTAGTAAAACCCCTAGCAAAGTCGTGATATCGATGAATGAAAGTTTTATGCTCAAGCAAAACTTTCTGACTTTGGTATAAAAATCATCTCCTTTTTAACAAATTCTTGTAACTGAGGGACCTTTTTGGTTTCTTGATCCTTTTCTCAAGGGATTTCTTAACAAAGGTTGTAGATTTCCAGACCCTTACCATAGAAAAAGACCAGACTTAATGGTAGATTGTGTTAGAAAACTCTTTTGACTCAGAAAATAGATGCGCTACTTTATTCAATGGATGTGCTAAACTTTTTGATAAGTGCGCTAAAAGATCAGATCAATGCACTAGAATTTTGCATGGATGTGTTGAAATAGAACATAGATGTGCTATAAGAGAGCATAGATGGGCTAAAATAGAGCATAAATGCATTGAAACAGAGCAGAGATGCGCTAAAACAAAGCAAGGATGCGCTAAAATATCTAGTCAATGCATTGAGACAGACATGTTTTGACAGTTTTCTGGATTGGATGATCTTTATCTGATTTAATATTTGAAAAACATGACATATGGTAGAAAATAGTTGTTTTTAAAGTCCTAAAATCTAACAATGAGTGTATGTTCTTCAAAATTTCCATGGGTATTGAACAAAACAAACATTTCAAACAGACTCACTCTTAATTGTCAAAAGGGTCATCATAATAATCACATGCCACATCTTAGAATTGCGTCGACTCACACAACCGTGTCCCCCCTAGAGGGCGCCCATGTTTTTGTCTTTTCCAGGCGCTTACTTAAAGTTAGATTTCTCGATCCCTTGATGAAATAGTCTGTGACAATTATATGGTGAGTGTCTTGGGGGCAGATTCTTCTCTCCCCTTACACTATGAGTATTATAATGTTTGGTTACTAACACAGTGGCTTCTACACTAAAGTTCATAGTAAGTGTTTTTCGTTCAGTGCAACAAATGATATACTCCCTCAGGAGACCTCCCAACCTTTAGAACAAAGGCTTTGGGGATGGTTATCTTGCACACTACTATCGAGTGGATTTTCATCAACAACTCACTTTTGTTTATAGTGGGTTGGAATCCTTGGCTTTAGGTGTTCCCACTTAGGTCGTTCCTCTTGGGTGAGTACTTTTTCCCACAAGAGCAAGCCTGCTAAAGGTTGTAATAAAGCATGAAATACATGAAATAAAAATATGAGTATGGCGTTTTGATCACCCAGTTAAGGGGAGAGCATAGGCCTATCACCTGACAATCACAAGAAACAATTTTGTTCAATTTTAATCCCAAATGACAATTTGCTAAACTAAGTGAAGATGTTGCTTCACAAAAGACATGGGATTTATTTTAACCGAGATAAATCAATTGTTTGGTGACTACCCTGGGATTGGTTCATTTTAGATTTAAATGTCTACATTAGGATTGCTTCAATTTAACCTTATGCAAAAAGTATTAATCTTTGTCCATGGACGTGTTGGAATCAGGATTCAAATTTACAGTCCCCTGGATGCGCTAGAAAAACACATAAATGCGCTAAAACAGAGCATAAATGCGCTAAAACAAAGCGTAAATGTGTTAAAAGAACATAGATATGCGTTAAGACAGGCGACAATGCGCTAAAACAGTCCTCATATGCGCTAAACTTTTCCAGGGATGCGCTAAAATGTGTCTCATATGCGCTAAACCGCGAGTCTAGTCTGGAACCTGTCAAAAAACTTGCAATAAAATTTTTTTAAAATGGGGCAAGGGCCCCACAGTGCGTGCCAAAAATGTGTGTGAATAAGTGTACTAGTTAAAAGGATAAACAAACACACCAATGCGACATTATATTGAAGAAATTAAAGTTAAAAGATAAACAAACTCTCGACACAACAACTTCTTCAAAGATGTCCTATTGTCCTCTATCTCGAAGGATTCGATGTAAGTTGTTGGCTCTCGGTTGGTTTAAGCAACAACTTGGTAGAATGACAACTTAGAGAACAAGATTATACAACATGAATTTCTATTGCTAAATGATATGAGATGATTAACCTAAGATATCAAGCTAAAATGCTATGAAAGATAAGATGTTATGCTCAAGAAAAAATAAGATTGCTAAATGTTGGATAAAATGCAACTATAATGCTCATGCTATATTTGCTAGATCTTAGATCCTTTTCAAAGTACAAAGAGGTTGTATTTATAGAGTTTTTGGAGGCAAAAGCCTAGTTGGCAAAGATCAACGGTTGAAATCAAGCCTGTCAAGATGAATGGTGAGAGATTTGGAAGTTGAGAAAAAGATATAAGCTAGAGAAAAAGATTGGAAATGTTTCCTCCTACACGACCTTTTCCATTCGAAAATGAAGGAAAGTTGCCATTTGTGCGTTTTAGTTAGGAGGAGTTAGTTGGTAGTTGAGGATAAATCCATAATTAAATAATTAAGTTATTTAATTATTTATGACAATGAATTTAGAAGTTTCCATAATTAAATAATTAATATTTAATTATGTGTAAGAGATGAAAAAGGATTATAATTGAATATTTAAAATATTTAAGTATGTGTGAAGTGAGGAAAGTGTTTTAATTAAATATTTATAATATTTAATTAAATGTGGAATGAAGAATTAGAAATAATGGATTTGGAAGAATATTCTTTTATTTGAATTTAAAATCCAAACTCATGATAATTAAAATAAATAAATTATAAAATTTATTTAATTAACTAAGAGGAAAATGGAAAATGGTATTAATGAAATAAAAATATTTATTTAATTAAATTAGAAGAATTAGAAAGTGAACGATATAAATAAATAATTAAATGTATTTATATGTAGATGACTTTAGAAGATTATTTAAATAATTCATATTTAATTAATTATCAAGCTTGATTTAATGTGACCATATTTAGATGTATACGACAGTTGATAGAAATGTCAGTTTATTATGATGGACTCCTAAAGGATTGACCTAGGGTGTCTCGGGGGCACATCAATGATTGCCTTGCCTACGTTTAAGCTCAGAGATGACTTAGTTCGACAAGAGAACGTTTTTTTTTTTCTTTGAATTTTTTACCTTTTAGGGATTTTGATGTTTTTCGGATGTTTTGGATTTTTCCTTTACAATTTTCTAAATGTTTTTGGATTTTAGCTGCACAGGATTTTGCAAATGTTTTTGGATTTTCTGATGAACGTTTTATGAATGTTTTTGGGATTTTCGATGAGATTTCCAAATAACCTCGAGATATACAAGAACCCGATATGATTCATAATGAATTGCCCTCGGTGCGATATATCATACTACTTTGATATAAGCAGGACAAAGTGACCTTTGGAACATGCCAAGAAGTACTTAAAGGGATATGATACTTCACATCATCAAGTTATGATAAGGATGCAGATGGGCAATGGATGAATGATGGTGCAAAGAATGATAGGACAAAAGAGCCAAAAAATAGATGGAGGTGCTTTATTTACGTAAGGCGCTTGTTTTCCAGGTTTTCACCAAGGTACTTTCCAAAACACCACTGAAGTGGTTTTTACTAGAGGATAATTTTTTTCTTTACTTTTTTCAATCCTTTTTCTCACTTTTTGGGATTTTGATCATTTTTTTATTTTTTGTATTTTTGGATTTTACACCCTTCAAGCCTAGGCATAATTTTTTTTGAGATGCAATTTGTTAGTTGGTTCCTGCAAAGTTTCACCTTCGGGTGTCGATAACTGATATGCTCCTGATCCATAGCTTGTTGTGATGACAAAGGGACCCAACCAATTAGGCTCAAATTTTCCTTTACTATCCTAATCTGGTAGATTCTTCTGATTTTGCTTTAGGACAAGATCCCCTACCTAGAAATATTGACACTTGATCCTTTTTTTATAGCTCTATTTCAGTCGGTTTTGATAATCTTGCAAGATTGAGGGTGTCAAGACGATGCTCATCTAGGAATTCTAGCTCATTCAACCGAGAGACTTCATATTCTTCATCGGTGATCGGGTTCTGTAGTGACACTCACAATGATAAGAGCTCAACCTCAATAGGCAAGATAGATTTTGATCTATAGACCAAGGAGAAAGGGGTTGCACTTGTTGGTGTGTGGATACTAGTTCGATAGGCCCAATGAGCAGGTTCTAACTATAGATGCCAATCACGACCAGCTTCGTTGACTGTTTTCTTTAGGATTTTCAAGATAGTTTTGTTTGAAGCCTCTGCTTGGCTATTGCCTTGGAGATAATACGGGGCAGAGAATTAGTGTTGGATGTTGAATCTTTGACATAGCTCTTTCACATCCTGATTCTTAAAGGGTGTTCTTTTCTCTGAGATTAGGGTTTGTGGGACACCGTAACGACAGATGAGGTAGTTCAAGATAAAATTTGCAATTTTCTTCCCCATTATGTAGGTCATAGGAATGGCTTCTACCCACTTAGTGAAGTACTCAATGGTGGTTATGATAAAATTATGGCCATTAGATGAGGTTGGGGTGATTTTTCCTATGAGGTCAAGTCCCCACTATAAAAAAGGCCAAGGTGTGATCATTGGTTGTAATTCCTGAGCTGGTGCATGAATCAAATCTCCATGTTGTTGACACTAGACACACTTTTGCACATACTGATGAGCTTCATTTTCCATGTTTGGCCAATAGTACCATATCCTCAACAGTTTCTTAGCTAACGTCATACCGCTAGAATGTGAACCACATATGCCATCATGTAATTTTTTTAAAGTGGTTAAGGCTTCCTCTTGGTTAAGACATCATAATAATGTTCCTTCGATGCTTCAATAGTAAAGGGTATCACCTAGGATCACAAATCAGGATGCCTTTTTAATAAAGGTCTTTTTAAAGTTCGAGGTGATATCAAATGGGAGAGCTCCTCTGCTTAGATAGGTAAAGATATCATGATACCACGAGGATCTAGGACCAATAATGACACACATGAATTCGGATTTAGGGATTTCAAAAGTTAGTACGAGAAGTTATTCTACCAATAATTTGCATTGGAGGACGTTGTTCAACATGTCCAACAATGATCTGATTGTTGCCATGGCATCTACCGCTTTATTGTTCATGCAAGGAATCTACTCAAAAGTTATGTATATAAAGAGATATTTAAGATTATCTACCATCTTCTTGTAAGGAGTGATCTTGTCATCCTCGGTTTGATAGTCATCATTGACTTAGTTGATAACTAGTTGTGAGTCTCCATAGAATTTCTTCTCTTGAATTTGCCAATGAACCGCTATCCTTAGACCTATGATTAGGGCTTCATATTCAACAATGTTGTTAGTGCAAGGGAATGATAGTTTGTATGAATTTGGGATACAATCACCTTGAGGGGTGATGAAAAGAATTCCTGCTCTATATCCATGTTGGGTGAACGATCCATCAAAGTACATCTTCCACTAAGTTGTGAGGTTGATAAGAAACACTGATTCATCAGGGAACTCAGATATCAAGGGATTCTCTACATAGATGGGTGACTTTGCTAGTTGGTTTGCGATCACTTGTCCTTTCATTGCCTTGCGCTCCACATGTTCTATGTCAAATTCAATTAAGATCATTACCCATTCGGTCATCCTCCCTGTGAGAGTTGCTTTAGATAATAGGTATTTCAATGGGAATATCTTTGCAATGAGCTTGATTTGATGTGACAACATGTAGTGCCTAAACTTTTGGGAAGCAAAAACTATTGCTAGGCATGATTTTTTAATAGGTGAATATTTCATTTCATAGCCCACCAAGGTTCTATTGATGTAGTAGATATCCCTTTCCTTTCCATTTTCATCATGTTGTGCCAGAAGAGCTCCTAGTGTTGTTGATGTTGCTGAGATATATAAGATTAGTGGTTTCTTCAATATTGGTAGCATGAGCACTAGAGGAGTTAGTAGATAATATTTGATCTACTGGAAAGCTTTATCACACTTTTCATCCCATTTGTAGGTTATCCCTATATGAAGAATATGTGAAAAGGAGTGGGTTTTATCTGATAGTTGCGCTATGAACCTTCTAATGGACTGCAATCTTCCTTGTAATCCTCTCATCTGCTTCAGTTTTTGTGGTGGTTCCATGTTGAGGATTTCTTTTACCTTTGCTGGATCAATTTATATCCCTCTTTGTGAGATAATAAAGCCAAGAAGTTTCCCTAATGTAACCCCAAAGACACACTTTATTCATTTGTACCTTGTATTCTTTAAGTCTGTCAAAGATGGGTTCTAGGGCTTGTATGTGCTTACTCATTTTCCTTAATTTTTCCAAAATATCATCCACATAATCTTCAACTATTTTGTGGATCATGTCATGAAAGATGAGGGTCATTACTCTTTGATAGGTTGCTCCTGCATTCTTTAACCCAAATGACATCATGTTTCAACAATATGTCCCCCATGGATAAGTGAATGCAGTTTTATGTTGATCCTCCTATGTGATTATGATTTGATTGTAGCCTGAAAAACCATCCATGAGTGATAGAATTTCATGCCCCGTTGTCAAGTCTACAATGAGGTCGATGTTGGGAAGAGGAAAATCATCTTTAGGGCATACTTTATTTAAGTCTTTGAAATCAATGCATATTTTGATGCCCCCAATGGGTTTTGAGATTGGTACCAGGTTTGAAACCCACTCGGGATAATCTATCGGTCAGATGAATCCAACGTCAAGAAGCTTTTGTAACTCTAGTTTCACCAAGAGTGCTATTTGAGGGTGCATCTTCCTTAACTTTTGCTTGACTAGCTTGGCTTTAGGATAGACCGCTAAGTGATGCACAACTACTTTAGGATCAAGGCCTGGCATATCTGTGTATGACCATGCAAAGTTAGCTCTCTGCTCTTTCAGGAATGCTACTAGGTTCTTCTATTCTTCATCCAACAAGGATTCAACATAGAAAGTGATCTTGGGTGCTTCTTTTGTTCCCACATTGACTGGAGTAGCCTTTTCTGCTAGCACTACTAACTTGTAAGGATGCATTGCACTAAGGGGGAGATTGAATCCCTCATCCTTGGGTGCCTTAGAGAGGTTTTCACCCTCAGATATGTCTTTTCTTTTTACTATTTTGGATCAGAGAGTGCCACAGTGTGTTTTTCACTCAAGGATCTACATGTTAGTTGCATTTCATCAATTTTGCGACTGAAGGATTCAATCGTCTCCCCATAATATACCCCTGTTTCTAGCTCTATGTCAAAACCTACTTTGTGATCTGCTCATGATAGGTTGTCGCTGAGTCCCATGAATTATGAGAATGCTTCATCATTTTTGAATAAATCAAGAATTAGTGGTCCTTGTTGGTCCATGTCAATAAGTTGTGGGTATACTAGGCATAGTTTAATTGGCTGATTACTTGGAGCAAAGTTACTAATGGATATCATGAAGAGGGAGTTATTTTTAAATAGGTCATCAACATCAAGGGGAAGTCATCTAAAGTTGTATCACATGGTGTAGGTAACCAAGAGGAAGCCTTGGCCCATTTAGCGGAAGTACCTTTTCCAATAAGGGTGACCTTGCTAGTAATACAACCTAGACCAAGATTATTTAATCATTTTTCAGGAATGATAAGTTCTAGCAAGCCATTGTCATTCTACCCTAGCTTCTCATTCTTGTTATAACCCATTCCCTTCATGAGTTGTAAGTCTTTATTGTCATCTTCCATGGGAAGAACATGGATAGGTCGTTCATCCTGATAGAGGAGTTTAGAGACATCCTCCTCGTTGATATCTTCTTGATTTAGATCCCCCCACTTGGTGAAGGTAGTAGTTTCCATCTTGATTGTTTTGGGCTCTTTGGTGCTAGATGTGGGTTTCCCATGGGATTGAGGAGAAAGAGGTAGTTCTCCTAAGACAAAGGTATCCTTTAGTAGCTTATAATTTCCACAACTATCATCCTGGATCACTGCTTTGATGTTAGGAATGTTCTGCACAATGGATGTATTCATTGCTGAGGTAGATGCAAGAGATGACGGATCAACAAATGAGGTAGGTGTGGGTGTAGGCCCTTCATCATTTTTAGGTACTTGGGGTATCTTATAGAACTTGGCCTCAAGGTTCTTGCAATAGTAAAAAGGCTCAAGATCTCCATGGATGTAATTTCTTTTCCCTCGAAAGGAAACTTGACACATTGATGGTAGGTCGAGGCGACAACTTTTAAGGCATGAATCCATGGTCGGCCAAGCAGGATACTGTACGAAGGATCAAGATCTAGCACTTGGCATGTATTTTATGCAATGATAGGTCCCACTTGAATGGGTAGTGCAATGATGCCTTGGGATGTCCACTCTTGGTCGTCATATGCTCTGATGGTGGTACTATTTGTTTTCTCAAAGGTATCTTCTGAGTAGCCCAAGTCTTTGATCAACTTAAGGGTATAAATATTCAGACCAACACCTCCATCTATTAAGACTCTTTTAACCTTGTTCTTATGAATGAAGACCTTGAGGTGTAAAGCATGATTATGAGATGGTTGTGATGGTAGGTCTTGCTCGGAGAAGGTGAGAAGGTGATCGGTAATATGTCCTACCATATCTTGAAAGTAATCCATATCAATATCCTCGAGGACAGATGACTCTAATAAAGCTTTCTCTAAGATTTCCCTATGTGTGAGGGATAGCCTCAATAGTTCTAAGATTGATATTTGTGTTGGGGTTTTCTTAGTTGGGATTTGATGTTGGCAAAGTAGGTTGTTCCCTAGACTAAGATGGGACTCCTTGGATGGTGACCTTTCCATGTCATGTGGTGACTCCACACTTTGTACTAGGTCTTTTGATGGTGACAACAGTAATGATGCTATCACAAGAGGTGACCACGTTTGAATAACTATGTTGCACATTTTTGTAATCTTTAGCTTTCCCAGTGTTGTTCCCTTTATTATGATCTGACATAGGGTTCTTGTATATCTTAAGATCCTGGTTCCTAGCTGGTACTTCAAAAAATATGGTGTCATTCTCTATGAGGTATTAGATGATATTCTTGAGTCTCATGCAATTTGCCGTATTTTTTTTCCTTTGATTTTGTGAAAGTCACAGAGATCATTCTCATTGTACCATGATGGTTTCTCTTGTAGTTCTTAATAGTTTTCAAAGTTGGGCAGTGTTATTAGATTTGAATCTACAAAGTTTGTCATGATTGTTTCGATGGGTTCAGATAACTGTGTACTTGTGCTTGGGATAGTTGTTCCTGTTGGTAGTTCGCCTTTGTTGCATCTCAGTATTGTTGAACTGATTGTTCTGAGGGAGTGTTATTTGTTGCACAACTGGTTGAATGTTAGAAAATTGATTGTTGTTGGGCCTAGGAGCACTTAGGACCACCTTAGCATATACCACACCATAATTTGTCACATTTTTGTTTTTAGCCCAGACATGGGGCTTGTCATTTGAACTGGTTGATGGTCGGTTGTAAGCTTGATTATTTCCCTGTGATATTAGAGCTATTCGATGTTAAGGGCTCGAGGGAAAAGCTCATCATAAGATGTGATACACTACATTTTCAAGTGGAAAGAGAGATCGAGATCCAAATTTTCTATGATAATTCCCACTTGTTGTTCATCGGGAAGGGTCCACTTGCTCTTACTAGATTTTTGTCTCCATCGTTGCAAGAAATTGGTGAATGATTCTCCTTTAGTTTGTTTGAGAGTGTACAACTCTTCTAGACTAATGTCAATGTCAAGGTTGAAGGAGAAGTGATCGATGAATTTATCAGTGATTTCTTGGAAAGTTTTGATGCCAGGAGACAAATGAGAAAACCAATCCATATCATTACCTATTAAAATTCGAGGGAAGAGGTGCATTAGATAAGAATCATTGTAAGCCACCTCCATACACATGGCGTTGAATTCTTTTACATGGTCCATGAGACTCCCTCTCCCTTTGTATTTATCGAGTTTGGGGATTTCAAATTTAGGAGAGAATGGCACCATTGCGATGTTTCAGTCAAATGGATAAGGACATGGATTATGTGTATGGGGCTTCTTTGTCTTGCCCATTCAAAGGTCTTTCATTTCTTGGGATAGCACCTTGAATTGTGAAGCTAGATCGTCCTGTGGTTTTGGTGGAGGAACATATGATGGGATGATGGATGAGTTGTATATGGGATTGTGATATGATGGTGTGTTGTATGGGGTGTATGGTGGCATGAGGTTATGTGAAGGTGATTGAGGTGTTGATGTATATGTTCCTAACGCATTTGTATTGACGATGTTCTATTGAGGATTATAGTGGGAACTTTGTTGATGTTGTTGTTGCTGATGGGTATATTGCTGACTAGTAAGGCTTGTTGTTGTTGTTGTGCCACAAGGGCTTGTTGTTGGGCCTATTGTTGTTGTTGCGCCACTAGGGCTTATCGTTGGGCTTGATGTTGTTGATGCATCATGAGGGCTTGGTGTTGGGCTTGATGTTGTTGCTGCACCGCGAGGGCTTGCTGTTGGGATCGATGTTGTTGTTGTGCTACTAAAGATGCTTGATAGGCTTGTTGTTGTTGATGTGCTACTAAGGATGCTTGATAAGCTTGTTGTTATTGATGTTGTTGTTGTGCTACTAACGATGCTTGTTGTTTTTGTTGTTCTTGGATGACTTGTTGATAATCTTTTTTTACTTTCTATAAGGCTAAGGTATGAGTTTGCAATATAGGACTAGTTGGTTGTTGGGACATCTACGATGGATTGTGAGCATTAATATTTTGGATGGTTTGTGAGTTGGTGATGAGAGGTTGGGAGTTTCCTTGGTTCAACATTCCTTGTAAGATGGTGGATTGAGGTGGAGGAATGTAAGTTTGAGGCCCCATTTGTTTTTGCATAGTGAAGGGGACCGTGGGGAAAGATGAGAATGTTGACATTAGATTTTGCAATGGTACTGACATACTAGGACCTTGAGTCTATTGATTGAAAGGATTCCCTTGACCGATGCTTGGGGGATTTCCTTGTGCTTGGGATGCGGTCAAGGTATTTCCTTGATTGATGGGGTTCATAACCAAGGTGTTATTTTGATTTGGATCGATGATAGATGGGTTGGATGTGTTTTGTGACGCCAATGGTATAGATGAACCCATGGGAGGATTGGGTAAAGATGTCCCCACTTGCATTAAGGGTTGACTCTGTGATATAGTATTGCCATGCCCTTGTGGATTATCTTGAGATACTTGATCCACACTAATTTGCGTGATGGTGGGCATACTTGTGGTACTCATGGATGCGGATGAAGAGGGGTGTCCTCAATAGGTGGAGGTTGTGGTGGAGTAATGAAGATCAAGAGGTTTATGTAGCTTCTTTGGATTTTTGGGGATGGGAGGAGCACCAAAGGTAGGTGTCCAAGTGGTTGTTGGAGGTGGAGGATTGGTATCAACGGTACCCACAAGTGTACTACTTTAAAATGGAAGAGTTAGACCAAAGTCTTTGGCAAGGCCAACTGCAAGACTAGGAGTAGATGTTTGATTTATCCTTAATGGTGGGGTTGTGAAGCCTTGTTCCAAATTTTGTGCAACAAATGATGGGGAAATAGGAGCTATGTTTTGAAAGGCTTGATGTTCCATGATTTCTTCCCTAGAAAGCTCAAAGGGATTGTTCGTTATGTCTTCAATGTCATATGGTCCCATCAAAGATGATGGTTGTTGTGATGGGGTGACTTGACTTCTTGAATCAAATTCTAGATGATTTGGATCACTTGAGGTAAATGTGACTTTAGTTTTCTCCATGATTCTCTTATACTGTGATCTTGTCTTTACCATAAATTTTGGGTCACTGATGGGAGAGTTGTGTTGAGATTTGTAATGTTTGAACTCTCTAGTTGACTCAAATCTAGGTAAAAAGGACGCTCTAAGTCTTTTTGGAGCAATGATGATAATGAGGGATGAAAACATGGGTGATATGGAAGGTGATCTTTGCAAACATTTTGGGACAATACTTTTGACTTGAGCTTGATGTTTTGATGTTAGGATAAAGGATGTTGATGAACTCAAGAATCTTTAGGGTAGACTCGTGACCTTCAAGATAAACTAGTTTAAGAATGATAACTAACTTAACTCGGTGCATGGAAAACGATACATTTCACATACAGTATAACCAAGTTAGAGGTTGGTTTGATTGATGTTTAAGTCAAAATATGTTGGTATATTTAAAACTTTTGCAAATTTTGGTGGGGTGAAGGATGAAATTTGATGAAGGGGTGAATGGAATGTTTGAGCCAACGTTGACTTAGAATGATCCTTCGTTTTCCAAGACCAAGGTAGTGAGAATGATGCTAGACCTCTAAAATGTTCCAATCCTACAGACCTAATGTTGACTTAGATGAGAGGATAGTTGGGGATGTTTAAACCTATTCGCCTCCTCCTAGCTTGAGCATAGTAGTTTCTTAACAAGTAGTTACAATTGTGGTAAAGTATTACAGTCCACTTCCTACCAAACTTTGAATTACGATGTCTATGCCTATAATGATGGGATGTAGATCGTCCCCTATGGATTTTTATTATGTGATGGATCATTCAGAGAAGCTCAGTATCATGAAAAAGACCAGGATTTTGACTCCAAAATAATGCATATAATTTTGGACTATATCTTGAAGCGTGTCTATAAAAGTTTGCTACCAACTTGTCTCTATTCTTGTGAAGTATTAACAGGTGTTTCTTGAGAGCTTTTGGTTTAAGATGTATGAGCTTAAAATGACGACCTATAGACCTTATATTTGGGGATCTTGATTTTGTGTGAGATCATTAAAGAAGAAGAAGATATTTATTGCCATGCGGGAGGTGGTAATATGGGCCTTCTAGCCAAAATATCAACTCTTCATTATTCTTTGTCTAAGATGGTTGCAACAATTCTCAACTGAGTAGATGTTTCCTTGGTTTCAAAAGTGGAGCTTCTCAAACTACTGATAATATTCGTTTATTCTCCCTCAATGAATTCAAAGTTTGGTTGAATGATAGCACCTGTAAGGTTGGGTTTTTGAACAAGAGCAATCAGTCTCCAAATGGTCATGTGGGATTCAATTGTGTCAACTTTATCTTGCTTAAGTGAATTGATTTTATAAACACTCATCTTGATTATTTTTTCAAACTAATTTTTTATGTCAAAAACATCATAACTTTCACAATGTCCATTTCGTGAAAATCATGAGGTTCAAGTAATAATTACCTATGTTGTCTTTGGAAAATATGGATTGAGATTAAGTCAATATATTTAGAAATCTCTAAGGATAGAAACCCTTAGGACAAGCAATAATATCGAGGGTAAATCAAGAGGTATCCATATTTGAGCCAAAGTGTTTGAAATTTTGAGGAAGATAGTGAATGTTTATTTTTGTAACATTTTAGAACCAAACAATGTATCAAACTAACTCACAATCATTTACAATCCTAGGTTCAAAATGGATATACTTGTTGAAGTCCCACTTGGATTTCTCCAAACACTAAACAATGTGAACAATTAGAGATTTGGCGACACTGGCTCCCCCTTTCTCGGCACACACTTCTCAGGACCACCAAATCTCAAAATCCTTAAAATTTGGAGACCAAAAGGATTTTTCTGTTTCTACAATTGAATAGTAAGAATATGGGGTGGCTTCAGAACAATCGTTCTTGCACCAACAAGTATCAAGGATTTCGGATTCTAAACACAGGTTTGTAATAAGGGCTTCCAATTTAGGGGGTGTAATGATAAACTTCGTCAAGAGGTCTCTCAACCCTTAGAACAAGGGCTTTACACATCATAAAGATACTGGGGGAGAGATATCTTGTACCGCATCCCATTGATCACAATTTTTATTACAACCACACATTTATATCGCGGTTTGGAAGAACTTGGCTTTAGTTCATTACCGCTTGGGTCGTTCCCTCCTTTCGAAGGGGGGAGGCAAGCCCTCTAAAGATAAACAATAGCAAGGAAGTACGTTCGTAGTTTGATCATCTTTGCTCGTATGAACAAAGATAGAGCACACGCCACGTCTTTTTCTCACACTCACAAAGGGGTTCAGTTTTAACCCAAATTAAAAGATGTAAGTGATTTTCCAAAGTGAAAGAATGATTCTATTTCTCAAGGTCGCCAAATGTCATGAGAGAATTGCATACACATCCAATAACAATGTTGTAAATCAAGACACAACAAATAGTTGTAAATTTTAACACCTCAAAGTAGTGATGAGTTCATTTTAAGCACCAAATGAAATATGAAGTTGCCTTGTTTAATTTTAAACCCAAAAGAAGATGATGACATGAGGGTTCAATTTTAATCCTGTTTGAGCATTCATTTTAAACCCAATTGAAATTTAGTGAGGTCCTAAAGCATAAAGTACAAAGCATGAAAATTTGGGTTATAATTGCCCCAAAGCATTAAATGCTTGTTATAATCATAAAATTTCAAGATAAGAAAGCTTTCTTCACTTTATCTCCATATCGTTCAACTTGCAAAACCTTGTTAGTTTAACAACCAAAAAATAGTTAGAAGTGCGCTAGTGATTAGATAAATCAAGAAAATTAAAGCACATGTCAAGAAAATAATCATAAAACTTCTTACCTTGGTTGGGCGTCGCTGAACACGATAGCGTCGCGATTTGAAGTCTGGGCATCGCTCTAGTAAAAATGGGCATCGCTCTGGAGAAAAAATAGAGAGCACAATAGCATCGAGATTTGGTCAGGCATCATTGAACATGGTAGCATCACGATTTGAGCTTTAGGAGCGTCATCATTTGAAGTTTTTGATACCTCTATATTAAATCAGTGTTGCCAGATTTAAATCAATGACAGTGCATTTAATCGGCATTAGTGTTTCAAATTGCAATAACGTCACTTTATGGCGATGCTCTTCAAAGTGTGTCACTGTTTGTGATTTGGGCGTCATTGTAACCTGCAACAAAATAAATGAATGGAATTCGAGCTAAAAATTGATTAAACTATCAGTTTTCCCTCCTAGTGCCAGAATGTGACCGAGGATATTACTATGGGTTGATTACACTTGATCCATGAAGAATCAAAGCATATTCATGCCACTAATACTCAATCTTAAACAAGATCATTCAAATGAAGGTTAAACTAAACATTTATTGAAACAAAGCATTCTAAACTACAAAAGCATTAAAATATCTACTTTAATCCATCTGAAACTTATCCCGTTTTGGAATTGGTGTCGTGTTGATGTGGAATAATGACCCTTTCCCAATCCCGTGATCAGTGAGCCTGTTTCAATCAATTCTATGGAAGAATTTCAATGAAACTATTGTGATAAATGAATGAAAACCTGATTTATGCTAAAATGAACATGACACAAGCTATATTAACATGATTTTATGCTAAGATTGATCTAAATATGAAATTGCTAAGATAATCTAAGCTAATTATAAACTAAAATATGGAAACCCTAATTTATAAATAAGCTAAGATGGATGCATGGAAGCCATTAATGGAAGTTTAAGGCTATTATGCAACTAAAAATGAGCTAAAACAAGCTAAAAGTGAGTAAAGTGAGAGTGTGAATGCAAGTGAATTCAACAACATAAGTTTTCAATTGAAAGATGGATTCATTTGTCTCTAAATAGGGTTTTATTTATAGGAAAGCAAATGAGAAATGGAGAGTTGAGATTGAAAAGATTAATCAACGGTCAAGGATGGAAGGAAGAAGAGGCATGGATCATGGATTCTCATCAACGAATGAGAATGCAAGATGAGAATTAATCAAGGGCTCACTTTTGTTTCAAACAAACACACTTTTGGCCTACACACATAGGTTACAAGGTGACTTGCTCAAGAGGTTACAAGATAACTTGCATTTGAAGCCAAGTGAGATGATTGGAGGAGAGAGAATATTCTTTGGAATATTCTCATGGATGAGGATAAAGATATTTTATAAATTAAAAGAAAGATTTAACTGTGCACAAAAGGAGATAAGGGATATTCCATAGGAATATTCCCCTTTTAAAGGAAAATTAGTTTAATTCTTAATTAAATAAGGTTTAATCACACAATTAGGGGATTTGGAGGAATAAAGTGATTTTCATTAACTTAAATGATTTAAGGAAAGGGGGAAAGGTGAAATGACATTTAATTAAATAACTTAGGGTTATTTAATTAAATTAGAAGACTTAGGGAATTAAATTAAATATTTTGATTTATTTAATTTAATAAGATGAAATGTTAGTGTGAAAGGGGGTGAATTAACCCGATTTGATAAATTAGATTAATAGACGAAAATGATGCAATTAATTAATTAGCTAGGCCAATTCAATTAATTAAGTGAAAAGAGGATGGGTTTTAGGATGGAATGATGTTAGTATCTGTTTCGAGTGCATGATATCATTCAGGACATTTTTCAACGTCTACAGTCCTCCTTCGAGAAAGGAGCCAAAAGCATAAAATTGTCATCATCAGACATAATGGATAAAATTAGATCAATTAAGTGTTGCTTTAAAATCTAGTCACAACCAACCTCAGGAGCTAAAAGAAACCAAAAGAAGTTCATCACCTCATTTTGAATATCCGTAATAGAGCTTGACCACCACCCACCCATAGTCGATATTGATTCTATATTATTTTGGATCCTATAGATTTTTGTTGAATTATGGAAGTATTTCATGTTATTATCTCCCTCCAACAACCAAGCCTCCTTGGACTTTGTTTTCCTATAAATTTCCTCTTGAGAAAGGATTTTTGTGTGTTCCACCGAATGTTCTTTCTCCTTTAAGAAATTGGCTTGAAACATCCCATGAGCAAGAACCTTAATGTTCAAAGCTTCTAGTTCCATCTCAATTATTTCCTTTTCCTTAAAAATGTATTTAAAGGAGGAAGCATTCCATTTTTTTAGTTTCCCTTTGATGAAGCTCAATGTTTTATAGAACTTAAACATCTTAGTGCCTTTTATAGGCAAAGTCAAAATCCACCAAGATTTAATGGAATCGATGAGGTCTTATCTTCTAAGCCACATTTTTAAAACTTATAATGGCCTTTTTTGGGGGGAAATATTACGAAATGATTAGGTCCACTAGGTAAGGATCCGATCCCTAAATGGGGCAGATGGAAGATTCTAATAGACAACCAAAATTAAGCAAATTCGTAAAGAATAGAAAGTGGTATAATCTTTCAGGAATATTTGAGAAACTAGATCTTCTATTGGTCCATGTATAATCCCCATTCTTTGGAGGAATATAAACCAAATCTACCATATTAAAAAAGTTCATAAAATCCTTCTATGATTGAGACACACTGGTGATGCCACTGCTTTTTTATTCAAATTTAAAATGGTGTTGAAGTTACCACCCAAGAGGATTAGGGATTTTTTTAGTGGTGAATCTTCACTAATTGGTGAATAGTAAATATCGGCCAAATCAAAATTGGTGAATATATTGTAACCAATGGGGTGGTCAAATCGCCTAGATTTTATGAATTATTGGTTCAATACATTTCAATTTTCAATCAATTTATTTTATGAGGCATATGTAATTGATATTTTTTCCATAACAAACTACATGTTTCTAATGGTCTAATTAATATTTTTTCCTAGAATCTTAGAAGAATGTATTAAATAACCCATAAATTCGCCAATACTATTAAAACGACATTGTGTATTAGGACACATTTCACCAACAACATTAAATGTTCAATGTGTGTGAGGACCCATTTCGCCAAAAAAATTAAAAATAATTGTGTATGAGGACCCATTTCACCAATATTATTAAAAAAAATTGCATATGAGGACACATTTCACCAATAACATTAAAAAATAATTATGTATGAGGACCCATTTTGCCAATACTATGATAACTCCATGCTAATCCTAGGCCCATAATCACCTTGAAAATTACAACTATGTGTTTTGTCAAGGTTTGATTCGCTCAACATTTAAAAGTATCATTATATAATCACACAAAATTCACCAAATTTTTACTATACCATTTAAAAATCCCCTAGAATTTGCCAAATATGGATTGACATAAATACAATCAAAACTACGATTTTTTTACACAATCTGTTCAATTTTTAAACTTGTGAGCTCTCAATTCAGATCATAGGCAAGTTACAAACTTACAACTACATGCATTGTTGTATTAGCGAATAGTGAGTCAGTGAAAACCTAAAGGTAAGTGATCATTACTTCATAGTGTTATAAGATTATTTATCTCTTTGCCATTCTTGCTTCGATCTTAAAGATGATATATTGAGTAGGAGTAGGGAATGGGATACATCTAGGACCTAGGGATCTATATTCTATGATTCCTTCTTAAACAAGAAGACATTTTTTGGCAACTTTTATTTCTTGAGAGATGTCGATTAGGAACAAGAGTAACAGTCCTCAGGGTGGTGAGGGGAGGCCACCAAAAAACACAAAACATAGAGTTACCATAATGTTGTACTTTGATAATGTTTTCAGTCTATTAGATCAAGATGGAACTACACCATCAACACTTGCACCAAATATTAACGAAGAAGAAAATACCTTAGAGAAGATCAAAATGAGTTAATTGAATTGGATCAAAATGACAATATCACATAAAATGTTTCAAGGGATACCCATGGTAGCCAGAATGAGTTGATTGACCTAGATGACAATGTCGGTCCACCATAGATGATGTTGTTGCAAGGGAGAGGAAAATAAATTCCAAATAAAAAATGGGGCATGATTGGGATATGACAAGGAATTTTCAGATTGATTGGGTGTCAAAGCACCCGTTCATTAAATTAATGGAGAATGCAAACAAAGATGAACCTCCAACAAACTGCAAGTGCAAGATTTATAGTTGGAAATATAAAATGGACAAGAAGTTGCAGCTAAAACTTGACATTATAGAAAATCTTATCAATAAATTTTATAAAAAATAAATCATAGATGAAAGGAAAAATCAGTAGTAAGATGTAAATAAAAGGAAAAATGTCTGCATGTTAAGCATGCCTTGGAATATGATGAGAATATGCAACGAAAGGTGAGGCTTGCTGAATTTGGAGGTTCAATTGAAGCTCAATTTGGAAAGATAATGGCAAGAGCACAACTATAAAAATCTATTCAATTGAGTGTTATTTTTTATATTTTGTCCTAAGGGGGTCGTATGACAAACTATCCAAAGTATAACTATTATCTATTTTGGGCGTTCCTAACTTTCCTAGCACAAATTGGTCAATAAATTATGAATGGGAATGGGTAATTTGTCTTACAAAGGTGGAAAAACAAGATTTACAAGAACAAATAAAAGATTCAACCTTCATTAATACATTAGCTTTAGATGAAGTTATTGTGATAGATAACAGTTCTTGGGTATGTATATATGTGTGTACTATACAAAAACGTATCTACCAACCTCATCTACTTCGTGTTCATAAAATGAAGGAGAGCTTGGCATTGCAAAATCTATTTGAAATAGTTAAGAAATATTTGAATGAAATTGGAGGTATGGATGACTTCACAATTGCCAAAAAATTGGTGTGTGTAGGAGCTTATGGAGCTTTAGTAATGCAAGGTCATAGAAATGGTCTTTGCATAAAGTTATAAACTACTTTTTCACCATACATGATTGTCATTGACTACATGGACCACACAACTACTTTAGTATTTAGAATTGTAAGCAAATTTCCTTCAGTGTCAAAAGTTGAAAATCTAGTTCATGAGCTATACTCATACTTTTGTCGAAGTCCCAAACGATTTGTGAAATTTCAAAATTTTGTTGAGGAAATAACAACAAGAAACAAGCTCCATAAGGATGTTGATACCAAATGGATCTCCTTGCATGGACTAGCACAACAAGTTTTTTTAAAATATCAATCCTTGATTGGAGTAATGTACAAACATCGCCACAAAGTAGACAAAGTTCCTGACCTCTTGTATAGGTTAAGTGATATAGAGACACTTTTAACTTTATTTGGTCTTCTCCCCATGCTGGATGAAATGACCAATCTTGTGAAAAATCCCAAGAAAGAACTATGTATATTTATGAATATAGTAAACTACGTAGAATGACATGCATGACCCTCAATAATCTATATTTATCAGATTATCCATTTGGAAGTCCAAAATTTATAAGTTGTCAGTTCATTATATATATTTCAACAATCCTAAAAAAATTTACAATTTAATGCAAGCAAGGAGTTATGTGTCTTTATACGTGGATTTGAGATACCAATGCACTATTGTATGGTGGTCACACACTCTACCAGAGAAATACTTGTTACAAAGGAAGTTTTTAACAATATTGTTAAATAGGTAAGTACTACTTTAAAATCTATTGCAATATCTCTTTCCTTAAATATTATGGAATGATTCCCTTGAGATGTACTACTTGAATCCATGTCTATTGTGTATCTTCAATTTTGGGTCCAAGGCCACTGTCAACTAGACCTTTTTCATATGAACATAATTACCTTGGTACATTTTTTGAAAAGTTCAAAATACAATGAAAAAAATAGAATGAATTATAAATGAAACTAAGGTTAGAGACCAATTTGGTTGTTTTGTAACAACTATGATTGAAAAATTTGACTCCTTTGAGAATCTCACGCAAACGGGATCAATAACAAGGTTTTGGGCAACCTTATGTCAGAGTGAAATATTGTGTGATTCATTATTAGAATATTGGGGTTGGTGGAGGATGAAAGAGGTTTTAGTGCATTGAGGTTTTTGAAATTAAAGATACGAAACAAATTAGACAAAATTAAAAAATTGAAAATTCTCTCGAGGATATATACAAGTAGGTACAATATTTAGAGTTTTCCTTGTGAAAGGGCACTCACAATTTGGAAGTTCATATGTGAAAGAAGAGGGTTGTGTAACACTTCAAACGTTAGTGGTAGTGGCACAAATGGAAGTGCCAAAATGAATGTTGAAATTGAGATGCAGTTAAGTGGATGTATGCAGGGCGAAGAAAATGAAGACCAAACTCAGAGTTGAGATGTCTCTCAATCTCATCGTCTGAGTGAGGATCAGGAAGTGAATTGAAAAATGTAAGGGATTTAGCAGTTACTAGGTATTTATACTGCATTTCATGAATCATATTCCAAAATGTCGTTGATGATATTTTATATTGTATTCCATGAATCAGATTGAATACATTAACGCACTACTATTTTCTATTGTTCCAATGTAGAATCTAAATTTTAAACATTGTTTTAAAATTGGTTAATTAGTTATTAAACACAATTTTCAAAATTCATTTATTAATTAACATATTATTAATAATTTTATATTTTATTGTGTTATACTTATAAGTTTTACTTGCACTTAATGATTCAACTCAATGCTTAATAACAATGGTAGCATATACAACATTAGCAATCATTTAATGTGTATCTAGTTTTAAAAACCAAAGTTTTTTTATTGAGCAAATAAATAATACAAATAATTTGAACACATTAATGAATTTTAGTTTTGTATTGATTTTCAAATGAAGGAATACATAGAGGCAATGCAAAATCTTGCTAAAAAACAACTTTGCACAGATTTGAGTTGGAAACTCATATTATCAAATTATTCTTTTAGATTTTGTAGCGTGTGTAGAAGTTGAGAAAGCCAACTTCACAGACCCCAAAGATCACCTGCATGCAAATAACCTGTCACAGAAAGGAAGAGATGGAGACAAAAAAGCAAAGGGTGCTTTGAAAGCTAAAGTTTCATTAATCAAACAAAATAATAATGCAATGAGATCAATCCTTATGAAGGAGATCAAGAAACCCTAAAGTGAAACCTAAAAGGGATGCATTTAATAATTAGGATAATTATTAAATGCCTACAAAATGCAAGCTAAGTTTATCTTAAGAGAAAATATAGAAGGTAACTTAATTAAAATAATTAAGTAATAAACCTTTTACTCTAACACCCCCCCTTAAGATGAACTTAGGGAGTAGCTACAAACTAAATGCATGAAAGCAATGCAACTACAAGCTAGAAAGCAAACAAGGGTCACGGCAACTAGGCCTGATCAGGTACCCAAGTACAATAAAATCTTTGTAAAGTGGAGAAAAGGGAGAAAACCTCATGGGAACAAAACTCCCCCCCAAAAGAGAGAAAATAAAAGAATGAAATGCACTAATGAAAGAAGGATAGGAGGTGGATTACATGAAACCCCCCATAGACAACTTCTATCATATAAGTACATATACAATGGTCTCCATAGGAGAGATAGAAAGAGACAAGAAGGCCCCCCCACAATGAAGAAACTCTTGTCGTAATGGTAGATGCCCGATGTAGAATCCAAAAGGAGATCCTGAAGCAGAAAATGATATTCCTCCCCTTGGGAAGAAATGGATCCAAAGGACGATGTTGAAGAAACCCTATGAAGAGTGATGAACCAATCTGTCTCAAGATGCGTGCCATGATAGGATGCTGAAGAGTCTCTCTATCTGAACTGAAACATATGATGCAAAATCCAAACTGATGTGGAGAATCCTGTAATGCAACCTATGAATGCATGGATAATGTTGATTGTACAGTGATAACCTGACTGTCAAGGTAGAGGAGATGAATGTCCTCAAAATAATCCTCCAAATCTATAATATAGGACTCCACAAACAAGAAAGATATGTCTGCAACATAAGATTCCAAAGTTACTATGTCTGGAAGATGAATGATCCCCTGTTGTACTGAATTAGGAACAACAAGAGATGCTGATGAAGTCTCAACCTAAAGAGTGGGAACATGAATACAAGTCTCTGAACCATTGGCACATGCAAGACTTGTGATATACTCAAGCTCCTTTAGAGTACAATTATCATAGGGTATGAAATCTACATCTGCAAGAGGGATGAGACAATTTGTAGTGGGATCCTCTGGGAATGGAGAGATATCAGGGTCTCCAAAAATCTCCCAAAGACGTTGCCAAAGTGTGCGAGGACGAATGTCAGATAAAGCACTCAAAGTGTCAAAATCAACACTACAACCAATAACCCCTACAATATGATCTTGAATAATAACCCATGCTGATAAACCCCTTGATGTGTTTGGTGTAGGTATGAGTCCATACAAATGAGGCAAAATACCTAGCCACCTGAGATGTGTCAGGATGCCATGACGCTAAGACTCATAGTTGTCCTTATCCAACTTGGTTACATAAGGGTGAGTAGAAAAACCCATGATACTCACTCAAATAAAAAATTAGATTCTAAAACTCTCAGCAACGATAAATCAAATTAGCATAACCCATCCAACGCAAATAGATCCCATGTAGGTGCCAAAACGTCCAAGTAATTATGCAAAGTGTAAAAACAAACAAAGCTAAATAAAATATACCTAGTAAATTTTTTGATCAAACTAGATGCATATCTGGAAAGAGCACTGAAACACCTTTCCAATGCCTATTCATTTGCGCAAAACAGAGTTTGGACGAAAAAGTTATGCCTCTGGGAGTACAAAAAATATCATCTGACTTTGACCACAGAAAAAAGAATCATAACTAAAAAATAAGGAATCACACCTACACCACTGGAATGGCATCGGAATCAGCTTTCCAACGGTATCTCTTTTTCGAAAAACAGAGACCGTATGCCCATTTTATGCCGATTTAGTGAAAATACCTCCAAAATGCTCAAATAGGCCTCCTTCAAGCCCTGGGGGCTAAAACATTTTTGGCCCCTAGTCCTATCAACGACCAGGGGGCTGGCGGATGGGGCTTGGCAGTGGAGCCCCTGGTCATCTATATGATCGTTGGCTAGGGTTGGGCGTCTACTGGGGGCTTAAGGCCGGCTCCCGGTCCCCATGTGACCTCGGCCTGGTGGAAGACAGCCCGCGAGGGCTTATGCCTAAGCGACGGGCAGGGTGTGGCTAGCGGCGGCGATGGGGAGTGGGTGGCCACTTGGCAGCGGATGGGTGGCCGCTAGGCGGTAGACCCTTTTTAACTGGTGACGTAAAAAAAAATTCCCTCGTTCTGCGTGCCCTGGGGCCATATGACCTTTGGGCCAATTTTATTTTGCCTTATAGTTCAACTATGACCAAAATGGATGAATGAACAGTCGATTTAGGGGTTTTTGGGTGTTGCAGACTCAATGCCGAGGTTCATTTGGAATCAAAATGATCTGATCAAACATGTATGCCTTGGATAAAAAAAGCAAACCCCAAACCCTTGAAGCTCCAAAAATTCTTCAGAAGCCGAACAGGAAGCAACAGGTCCAGAGCTCTGATACCATGTAGAAGTTGAGAAAACCAACTTCATAGACACTGAAGATCACCTACATGCAAATAACCTATCATAGAAAGGAAGAGATGGAGACAAAAAAACAAAGGGTGCTCTGAAAGCTAAAGTTTCATTAATCAGAGAGAATAATAATACAATGAGATCAATCCTTATGAAGGAGATCAAGAAACCCTAAAGTGAAACCTAAAAGGGATGCATTTAATAATTGGAATAATTATTAAATGCCTACAAAATAAAAACTAAGTTTATCTTAAGAGAAAATATAAAAGGTAACTTAATTAAAATAATTAAGTAATAAACCTTTTACTCTAACATCGTGCTCTACTGTTCATTTGATGGAAGTGCAATTTGTTCTAACTAATAGTATCCGACTTGAATTTTTTTTAACAATTCATAATTAAAATTGGAACTTGACTTGGATGTTTCAATCAAAGTTGCATTCAAGGTTATTAGTGGTTTGATGGAATCCAAAAAAGTTTACCTCATATGGGTTCAGAGGAAACTGGTCCAAATCAATCTTCCTTGTATCCTCCATCTTCTTTCTAAAAGAATCCTTTCCAATGAATCACTCAGGTGTGTTCTTGAACAAATTCTGCCACTTTAGGCTTGTCAGTGGTTGGGGCCATTGCCCATATTGCTAAGGTCTCCTATTTTGGACTAAAACTAGATCCAAAATACACATGTCCAACTTGCCCATTAGATGTAAATGCTTCCTCATTTTGATTCCTTATTGTGTCAAGAGAAATAGCTGAAGCAATATCCCATTATTGAAGCATATGCAAACCACTTTCCCTCACAATATTTCTTTCCTCTTTTGGGGTGATGTTGTTAATATCAAAATCCATTTCTTCTAAAAATTATTGAGTAACCTCCTAATTTTTTGAGAGGAGGACCTCATCCTTAGCTTTATTTAGATTTTCTTGGAATTCCTCCCTCCTTATTCTTAACAAAAAATACTTAAATTCCTTGGAGGCAACAAAATTGTCATCAGACATGAATTGGTTGCAAGTGAAAGATCTTACATCGTTTGCTATTACATTTGGATCTTTTAAATCTAATATGAGCCTATTTGATGGCACTTGTTTATCATCTTGATTTCCCTAAGGAGAAGGAAAAACTTGTTCCACTATATTTCTTTGCAATATCCTCTTCCTCAAGCCCGCTCTTTGCAACCTCTTCAATATTAAGAAAATAACCTACCAAAGGTTGCATGCCACTTGGTACCTCAAGAACTACCTTGTGATGCACTATTGATTGTGCAAACATAGCCTCTTATTGAACTGAGCGTTCAACTTCCTTTTTGCTAGGCCTTTCCTCTAAAGAGAGCTTCCCCATAAATGCAAAGCTATCAAAGTTGTCGAGCAACTTTGTCATTCTATCAAAAGGATCTACAACATCAAGGAAAGCTCTCTTATAAGAAGGATTCAATTTTTTCCTCCTTTCCTCAATTTATCCAATTTTGATCCATTTCTACTTTCTTTCTTTACCTGCTCATATGTTAGATAATTGTTGATCACATCATCTAAAGCATTGAACTTGTGATAATATGGTGATCTTTTGGCCTCCAATTTGATTTTATTGATGTAACACTTAGGATCATAGTTCCTTGCAATATCAACTTTCATTCTATATGCTTGCAGAAGAGAAGGTAAAACTTCTAGGCCTTCCTTAGTTGTGATGCTGAAGTCAAATAAGTGCATCCCAACAAGACTATGAGAACCCTTCTTTATTGATCTGAGATGATATTTATCCGATTCATTCAATTTCTGCATAATTTTTATGAAAGCAATTGTATTAGATACATACTTTGGTAAAAAGTGGGGTTGGACATGAGTACCATAAAACCTAATCAATGTGAAATTTGTATGTATGTATCAGTCACCCTAATTATGATCAATTCCCTTCTTAGGATCCAATTCTAAAGGCTTAAGGAGCTTAACCACTTTATCTAATAATCTTTGTATAGGTTGAAGGCCTAAATTATCCAAGACAATTTGAATAAATGCATTCTTAAATACCAAATAATTGACATAAGAACAATGAGAATCCCACAAATATGTCCACATCTAGACAAGAAATTTAGCACCATCATCATCTATTGTCCTTAATTTCATGGGCTTGCTCCATATCTTCATTTCACTGTGTAGTATTAAGTGACACAATAAAGAATACCATTTGAAATACAACCCAAATTTTGGGTCCTTCATGTCTCTTAACTACTTGTGAATTCCTTTTGCAATGTAAGAAGTAAAGTCAAAAATTCTATTAGGTCTCTATGTTGTATGCTTGTGCCTATCATCATCATATGCACAAGCATTTGAACCTTGAAATCCTCTCCTAATACTTTACATAGAGTAAAGTATGTATTGATGAAATAGTCTTCAAACATATCATAATCAAAAGGCTCAACTCCATTTCTAGAAAATTTGATGAGTTTCCTATTTGGCCCTCTCCTTCTGTGTTGTGTTAACCACATTATTCTGAAATTGTGCTTATCTTTGGAAAAATCTCTATTCAAAGCTCCAAAATCAATCCCTACATTAGTCACTAAATTCAAGCCGAAGGTATCCACAATGACTTGTCTATTTATCTCCAACAATGGAGCTCCCTTATCACTCCTGATAACCTTATTTTTAGTATAATAATTAATGCACCGAGGCCTTAATCAAATAAATACTAACACACATTTGAGACTACCAATTTACCCAAATCTTGAGTCAGAGGTTTGAGATGGGCTTATCAAATTTAATCCTTTTGTATCCATACTCAAATAGGCTCCAACCTTGTTGAGGGATAATATCATCCCTAATCTAACCATATATGTCACTTATCCTATCCATCAAAAACCCTATGCCTTGAGCATGCTTTGCTCTCTTAGTTGACCTACATAATTGTTTCATCTAGTCCTCAAGAAACCTCTTTACTCCCTTGACTGAGTACCTGACTCACTCATTTTAAAATTTATCAGATAAGTAGGGTTTTCTAAGATTAGTTCTTAATCAACCTAGGGTTTTGATTCCTTCATAGTAAGCACAAATATTTCTAAAAATTATTTAAGTAGATTCTTAAAATTTACATGTTGTTGGAAATAACTAAAATGTCTTACCCGTGAATTCACTTGGAAACCATAGTCTTCATCCGTGAAACTTTCTCTAAGAGCTCAAATTATCATTTAGATTCAAAAAATACCCTGATTATAATGACATATAAAATCCCAAATCAATTGTTTTAGAACAAAAGTAGATGTGCCTTAATTGTCACAGTAATGGGTCACACAGATGAAACTAGTTGTTTGCAAGTAGACTTTTCTAATTTTGAATTTTCGTTGTTGATCTTGAAGCATCGCAATATGATGAATGGTCAACACATTTAGAAGGTCTATTGCATAAGTGTTTCAAAACTGTTGGCTTCCTGGTCAAGATCTTTAAGAGGAGGGCGGACATGGAAAAAAAACTTGAAAATGGTTAAAGTTCCGACATTGGGTCCCATAGATTGATGGTCTCATGGACGTCATTAAAATCCATTCAAACATTCAAACATTTTTGGTGAAAATGCAGTGTATTAGCACTATGCGTTGAAGTGAGAAATGGACATGTGTCCCTTTGTCTTTTAGTTTTTGAGTATCAATGCATTGAGGGAAGAATATTCAACTTGTAAAATGCATTGTAGAGGATATCAATGAAAACTTGACAAGTATCTATCTTTTAAAAGATATAGGGATAACACATTTTGCTTATGTGTTGAGCAATAGAAATTGTTGTGTGAAGGGAACTAAGTGTCATAATGAGAAGACGACAAGTGTCTTGAGTGAGGGCCATTGTTAACAATAACACTTAAGTCATCAATTAAAACATGTGCATTAAAGCCTTTTTAAAATGCGTTAGGATGTAGTATCGGTAAGCGGTAATAGGGTGTCAGTTGGCAAATGAAACAATGGCCATGAGTAAGCAACTTAAATGGTTAGGATGCTAGATCAATTAGTCAACAAGAAAACATAAACAAAGTGCAAGGGAATCAATGAGGGTTTAGGGTTTTGACACAAACTTAATTTAAAATTTAAAACCCTTGCAAAGATGAGTATATTTACAAATTTCAAAGGCATAAAATAGGCAAAGAGCCAAAATTTAGACAAGTACTATCAAATATATTGAAAGTTTGTGGGACCTAAGAATTTTTTACACTATTATAATTACTAAAATATAATTTTCTTTGATTATGTTGACACTTGTCTCTCTTTTGGAGACTTTATGTAGGAATTTGGGTGTGTGAAAAAATCAGCCTAGAATAAAACGTTGATTATGGATAGCCAAAGATAGTATCATTGATTATGGATATCTAATACATAATAAAATTAATTCTAATTACTTATAATTTGGATAGACACTAAACACATAAAATAATTATTTAATATAAATGAATAATGAAGAATAACACAACCATTTATTTTATTACAAATGAATTACAATGTTACATTTCTTTTTAAAGATGAGTAGAGCATGCAAGCTCTTGTATAAATGGCACGTGCCATTTTTACATCAGACACAATTGATACCAAGCGGGTACCGGTAGTGGTGTTATGGGATACAAATCATAGTCTCAAACTACGAGGCTTGTTGACCATGCTTGGGATCTTGGGATTTCAAATAATAAAAAATGTACTTATCTTGGGTACCAACTAGAATTATGCAGAAGATGTTGAAGGGGCAGTAAATTTGCTACCATCATCTTTGGGTAGCTCCAATCCATCATAATAGCCCAAAACAACTTTGAAAGTCCATAGTTCCTCTTTGAGTGTCTCTGCCAAAATGGAGTAGAATATGCAAGTTATTGTATAAATGACACATGCCACTTTTACATCAGACACAATTGATACCAAGGTGGTGGTGGTGGTTATGATATTCATATCATATTCTCATAAATATCATAGGGCTTGCCAACCATGCTGGGGAAATGGGAGTTGTGAATATAGAAAATATACCTATCTTGGGTACTAATTGGAATTATGTAGAAGATAAGGGGTAGCAAATTTTCTACCATCCTCTTCGAGTAGCTCCAAGTCACCAAGATAGCACAAAATAACTTTGATAGTCCATAATTCCTCTTTGAGGGCCTTTATCAAAATGGAGTATGAGAAATCAACAGGTTTCCCTGTGGACAAGATTAAAATACTTCTATGATTGTTCTCTTTGTGAAAGCACTTATCTCCATAAAAGCTCCTCATCCTAGTTCAAAACTTGGCTCAAGATCTAGGTGAACCAAATCAACTTCTTTCCAATTCCACCCATTTTGAACTTGAAGAAAATTGGTCTCTCTTTTACTCTGAAACTCCATATCTAGAGGCATGAGAATTTAGAGTATCACCAATAATACCATGACATCATCTTATTCCTTATTAACCCCACAAAATGAAAAAACTTATCAGAATTCAAAATAATGCACTCAAAATCATTTTATAGACAAGAATGATTTCAATTGAACTCACCACCCCTATTTATGACATTTACTCATGTGAGATATAATTGCTTTTTTGGAGGCATCATCAACACATGGGAGAACTACTGTGAACATTATTTTATCGATATCTAGCTTCATGCAGACTATACTTAAGGGTACCTCAAGCATTCAAACGATATAAAATCTATTGCAAATCTTATTTTGATTGATACAATGACAACTGGCTTCATGCAGAGTACCTCATGCAATTTTCAATATCGAGTTATCAACTTAATCAATTTTATTCGCTTCGGATTAGAAGAGGATATTACTTCTTATTTTTTTAAAGATCTCCCACTGACACATTAAATTAAGAACAAGTTCACATGGCATTAGAGCACAAGAACATTGCTTACAACAATAAATAATTTCAATAGTGCAACTGTCGTCAAGCTTAGAAAAATCTAAGTTAAGATTGTCTATTGGGTGTAAAAAATATAAGAAGGAAATTTAAATTAAGAATGATCTCTTAAGGAAAAAACAATTTTCCATAAGATAAGATTTAATAAATAGACCATTCTATTAGGCACAAAAAATGACTTAAGTGTTTTAATAACACATATGAATAAAAGGCCAAACATCAATCTTTGTAAATTGAATGGCTCTAGGGTGATTCTGGAGGTTTGAGTTTGCAAGTCTAGCACTCCAAACATTTCATTCTAGAATGCAACTGCAGTCGTTCATCGAATGGTGAAATATTTTTGTACATTAATTTGAATACTTTGAGGACACATGACAATTGGCATCAAAGTGCAAATTGGAGCAAAAGAATAATTTCAATGTATTTTCAAGATATTAATAATGAAAAATACTAATGTCTTTTTTAGGATATTAATGACGTAAAATACTAATGTCTTTTTAAATATAATTTATTTTCTACCTTAGTAGTTTATGTATATTCTTGTTAAAAATGTTTTGATTTTTTAAATATATTTTCTTGACAACTAATACTAATATATATGTTAAAGAAGTGAACAAATGAATCATACAAAAACTTTAAATGTCTTTTTAGCCTTCAAAAATCAATTGTTGCATTTTAAACCAAGACTTCACATTCTTTTTTTTGAATGTTCAAGATGACAAAGCCACTATATATATATTAAATATAAAAAAACATATACAAATTTTGAATTACAAAAAATTCATTTGGAGCTTCCACACGAGCTAGCATTAGTAGAGAAGACTGACACTGGAGGATCATGATGGTCTATGGAGGCCCTTAACCAGGTGTTTGAGCAAGAGTTGGTTTGAATTGAACAAAGTAAGATTAGAGATTAATATAGAATCACCCAAATCCTTCCTCAAAAATTTCAGACTTAGCAGTGATTCATTTGTCGTATCACATACCAAATCATACCTCATAACAACTAAGGCAAGAGCTTGCACTATAGAAGAAGCCAGTTCAACTTTAGGAAAGATTCCACCAATAGGGGCTAACCCAAATTCAAAATTATAATGCTCAAGTGCCAACTCCAATGGAGAAATAGAGTAAATGAAAGGTTGAAAATAACATATCGCCAACATCTTCACCAATTCTTTATCCATCAAAATGTCTATGCAATTGGACAATAAAGCAAAAGCTACCTCGAAAATAGAGCTTGGGTATTGTTTTCAAGGCATTCCCTACCTAGAATTGTTTCGATAACCTCCTCAATAGGCACACAAGGAATAATGAATACCATACCCATTTTTTTTTTATCATATACATTGTTGCTTCTTTTCCCCCAAAAACATTTGGGTAACATGACATGCCATGAATACTCCATAATAGTACAATGAATAGAGAAGAGAGCATTAGAAAGTAAATATGTTATAAATGATATGAAGAACATCAAGTTGGTGAAGTAAATATAGAAAAAAGACATAAATACTCAACACTTCAACATTTAATTCACCATAAGACACACATGTTGATTTGTGACATAATGTTATTACAAAAAAAAACTGGTAGGCTAGAATGTTGTTGCGACAACTAAAATGTGGTAGGGACCATTCTATTGGGCACAAAAAATGACAAGTTTTTTAATAATGCATGTGAATAAAAATTCAAACATCGATCTTCATTAATATAACGACTCTAGGGTGATTCCAGAGGTTTGAGTTCACAAGTCTAGCACTTCAGACATTTCATTTCGGAATGCAACTGCAGTCGTCCATCAAATGTTCATCAAACGATGAATTTTTTTTACATTAATTTTAATTTTCTGAGTATATATTACTAGCATTCATGAGGTATACCACATAAAGGATTTAAAAACATTTTGGTGAGAATGCAATGCATTAGCATTATGCACTGAAGTGGGGAGTGGACACATGTCCATTTGTCTTTTAGTTGCTAAGACATCAACACATTGCGAGGAGACTATTTGATTTGTAAAATGTGTTGCAGAGGATATCAATGAGAATTTGACAAGTGTCGGCTTCTTAAACAATATAAAGATAACACACTTAGCCTATGCGTTGATAATTAGAAAATGCAACATGTAAAAGGATTCCATGCCCTAATCAATAGCCACCATGTGCCCTGCATAGTCAAAGGAAGTCAAGCCACTACAATTTATGTATGTGCAACAAAGAAGAAATTATGGTATCTAGGAGATGTGTGCTCTAATGGGAAGCAAACACATGTCTATTCCTTGCTAGGACTTTTGAAGGCTAGCGTAACTTACTTATGTGTTGGGTACTAGAAATTGTGGTGTGAAAGGATTTAGCGCTAAAATGAGGAAGTGACAAGTGTCTCAAGTAGGGGCCACTACTAGCGATAGGGATTAAGTCATTAATTAAAACATGTGTGTTAAAGTTGTTATAACACACTAAGATGCAAAACCAATAAGCGATAATAAGGGGTTGATTGGTAGACGGAGCAAAGGTCTTGAAGAAGCAACTTAAGGGATTAGGTGACTAAGGCAGGCAATCAACAAGCAAACAAAAAATAAAGTGCAAGGGTTTCGACAAGGGTTTAGGGTTTTTACACAACCCTAATACAATTTTTTTTAGTACCCTTACAAATATGACACTATTTGCATATTTTCAAAGGCATGTAACGAGTAGAGAGCCAAAATTTTGGACAAGTACATACAAGTTTAATTTGTTAACGAAAATATTTTATTGGTTTTAATACAGGTTTAATATAGGTCTATATTGAAATTATTTTTGTTATTCATAATAGATAGAGTCTATGACATCTTTTAAATAGATGCATTTAAGATATTTATGCTTGTTATTTTACCATATATAATTAACATTTTTTTTTTAAACATACTTCACATTCCTAAATTATAAAAATATATAACAATAATAATATAATACTAACAATATATAATACCTAATTCAATTATTTATTAATATAATAATAATGTAACATAATGCAAACTTGATATATTAATAAAATAATAATAATATAATAATAAATATATAAAAATAATTAAAAAATATATAATAAAAACTAAATTAATAGTACTAATATAATATTATAAAAATAGTAATAAAAATATTAATAATAATATATTAACAAAATCATTTCTTAAATGACCAACCAATTTGATCTTATGTATTGCATAAATGTTTGCAAAAAAATTAAATCATTTTCTTCCTAATTATTATATTATTATTTTTTTGTTATTACGCTGAAAGCTGTTATACAATGAAAGCAACAAAGGAATATTATGTGCTGCTTAAGAATAACAAACACATAATTTTTTTTTCTTTCTATTTTTCAAAAAAGATTTAAATTAAAAACTTCCCAATAAATAATTTTTAATTTAAATACTTTTCAATTAAAATTACAAACTAAGATATGTATGCTTAAATAGTTTTTTATATATATTATTAATTAATAGATATATAAAAATAGTAGCGTGCACCGTGGATGGACAAACTCAATTGGCTATTCTCAAATAAGACACGCCTTAATAATAATTAAAAAATTAAATTCAAGATTAAATTTATTATTATAATTATCATTATATAATTAAATTATAATAGTTTAAAATTCAACTATACTCAATAAATTTTCCAAAATAAATTGTCTAAATTTCCAACATTTTGTTGATCGGAAAACTCTTCGATCGTCAATATTCCACTTCCATTACTTTTTTCCATTGTCAGATATCTAAATTTATAATTTACGTAAAATGTCAAAAGAGTTTCAAATTCTTTTCCTTTATTTTTGCAACAAATTCTCTGACAAAGAGCTTCAAATTCTTTTTCAATAATTTTTGCCCCCAGATTATTTTCATAACCAAATTCTCAGTAAAAGAGTTTCAAATTCTTCTCCAGTGTGTTAATCTGACTCGTCAATGGTATTGCGGCCACGGCACTGGTTGCAGAGGTAAGTGGTGAGATGAAATTTAAAATAAATATGGTTAGCGAATTGAATGAGGTGTTTTTTCTTTTAAAAAGGTAGTTTTTGATTTGCCGAAGTGAGTTTATAATTTTTTATAGATGGTTTTGGCATTGCTCGCCTCCTGCTAGCCATGGCGATTGCAAGATCTTCCTATGGTTTCCTATGTTTAATTGTTGTTAGCATGCCTATACATAGCCATTGGCGCACTCCTTCCCATATACATAATCTATCACACCTTTCTCAAACCGGATTATCTGCCGAGTTTCTTGTGTAAATAACCTGCTAGGGTTAGGGTTAGGTTTAGGTATACTTCCGCGATATTAATTTTTATGCAGGTCTCTGATAGCTGTGTTTAGCTGTGTTTTTGGAGTTTAAATATAGCTGTTGTTGTTTTAATGATTCAAGAGTATACCACTTAAATTCTTACGAAATCTATGCATAGAACCGAAAAGCATCGGAACTATTGCCTGTTTGTATGCGTGTGGAAGCATATGCCCAGTATGAATGCTGTCAAGAAAAATATAATTTTTTATTTCTTGTGGAGGAAATTCGCGACAAGGCATATGGCAGTGAAGCAGAACGAGCCAAATATTGTTTTTCAGGCTTTTAGCAGCCAGTCTACCTTATAAAGCCGCTGGATTTTTTTTTAAAGTATTTAGCTTATAAAGGTAACTGGGTTAATCAAAGAAAGTGTTGCAAAATTCTTAGAAAAACATGGGATTAAACATTTTTGAATTTAAAGATTTATCAATACGTAGGCCAATCCTTCAAGTGATGAACTTTAGATTTAAGTTTTAGATTAGGACCAGAAGTTTAGAGCTATCATTCGCTAATATAGTAATATGTGGACTACAAAATCTGAATACGATTGACAGTTCACATGATAGTGGTTATGACCATCTCATTGTCATCTAAACCATTACACATGTGTGCAGTTCCTAGTATAAACTGAATGTTTGCTGATTTTTTAAAGTTTTTACTGCTTGATTTGAGGGGCTGTTTCTGATAGATTCCAACACATTTGCTATTACAGGACAGCCAAAGAGCCATCTTCAAACAACGGGTTCGAGTGTATTTGTAAGTGCAAAGAGACTTTTTGCAGGTGACTCTGTCCTTTTCATAAGGTACCCCTACAAATGCTACTGAAACCACTAGCAGATAAATTTCATGGCCTGTCTTGCTTTGATTATTATCTCTATTTTAGGTTTGATACTTATCTAGGGATGGTTGAGGTATAAATTTCTTAAGGCTGTCTGTTGCTTCTAATGCATATGTGCATACTCTCATTGCTTGTTATTTTGTAATCATTTAAAAAAATTGAAGAAAACAACCTAAATGGGGAAGTGGTATGATAAATGTTTGCACCATCTCTATACAGAGATAGTAGTCACATTCAGAAAAACCATAAGCTGCCTTTGACTAAACATATCAGGACATATTAAGGAACAGAACCTGAAAACTTTAATGTCACTTTTAGAAAGAAGAGTGCCCTTGACTCCTCTAAATAGTAAAGCGTTGGGGTGAAAATATGTTCCAACTGATATTTTTCCTTCAGTAGTGACTGGCAGTAGGACTAAGGATGCAGCATGTTTGTTGACAAATGCAATTTTTCTTAACTTACATGAATTGAGAATAAAATCTGGCAATTGTTTGATTTTAGACTTTTGTTAAATGGGTAAAAGGATCCCTACCAAAAACTGCACAGGCATCCTTAAGGCTGGTCAACTAACGGACTTATAATTGTTTTTGTGAGAAATTTTGCTGTTTGCTTGGATTAGTGCAAAATGACATGAAACCTGTTTGTTCCTTGACATTTGGTGGGCTCATAATTCCTTTTTCTTGCTGTGACTGATCATGATTCACATCCACACTCTTCCCAGATAGCGGGGATGAGAAATCACAACTACTTCTGGGTATAAGATATGCAAATAGGCAACACACAGCTGTAGCATCCTCTGTTCTATTTGATATTGTATACTTATTGGAGTCCTCTACAAAAAATAGTGTTTTTGTTAAAAGGAGAACCCCACACTATAAATAACCTACATATTTGACAAATGAAAACTCAAATTTTTAATTCTGAAAATATAAATACCCTGCACATTTTACAGTTGGAGATTGTTGTTGTTGCAGTAATGGCGAGTGCATTGGAGGAACGGCAGAGAATGGCAATTGACAAGGCAATGAAGGCATTGAGGAGGCGCCATGCTCTCGAAGAAGGCGCTCATGCCCCTGCTATTTCATTACTTTACAGAGCCTACGATTCCCATGTATTTTTCATACTTTACCTCTAATTCAATTCAATTTATTTTTTTTGAATTGGACACATTTTTATAAAAAAATCAATAAGCAAATCTGTGATTTAAGTCTGTATGGCAAAAGGATGTAGAGGAAACCAGAGAATTTGTAGAATTGAAAGAGTCAACATTCATGTATTATTCTGTTTTACTTTTTTTGGCAAACACGCTTATTAAAAAAACCTTAATTTATTGAAATAATGATTATATAAAATTTACTTTTGTATGGTTAGCCAAACAAACGAACAATAAATAAGTATGGTAGTTTGCTGGAGTGGGTTGACTGGTAGAAATAGAGTGTCATTGTAAGAGGAGTTGACTTCAAAAAGTTGAACAATACAGCATATATATATCCAACTCACAAATGTAAACAGAATGTTAAACAGTTATACCATGTTGGAGCTGGATAAAAGATGATGTCCAGCCATGAATACTTCCTCATTTTTATCACTCCCTGGGTTACCACTAGATTTTTTCTTTGTATTTATCTAGGTTACATCGAAGTAGGTTGAAATGCTTTATGCTTTACTAGAGAAACAACTCGCACATAGGGACTGTAATTCTTGAGTATCTCCACATACATTGGAAGAATGATTCTGATTTTCTTTCTAGCCTTATAACTTAGGGAGTCTTAACCTTTTTCCTTACCTCATCACTAGGGGAGAATTAGGGCTCTATGTAAAGCTAATGCATATGAGGGGACTTTTGGGAGGAACTATGATGCAAGAGCATAAGTTGGGTGTAAAAGAATTTTCGCTTTAAAGCATAGTTCCATAGGCTTTCTTGATAGGGGGATGGGTTTCGAGGATGGGGGTGTTAATGTTTATAGCGGTAGGAGATATTTTCTCCAAATAAAATAAAAAATAAATAATCATTCATAAAGGCAGGTCGGCCTTCTTTATTTTTCAATAATATTATTTCTTCTAGGGCCGACCTAGAGAGTAGGCCGCCCTAGTCATGTATATATACAGGGTAATGCTTCTCCATTTGGACATCAACTCATTCTCTCATTCAAGTTCACATTTCCAAGAAGAAGTTCGCCCTCCAGCAGCAGATCGCCATTCTTATAGCAGCAGATCAGATTTCTTGAGAAGCATATTTATGTGTATTCTTGTACCAAGGAGAGGCATCATTAATCATCGTATTCGACCTTGTGTTGGGTCTGATTTGTAAGCAGATTTCTGCTCTTATTCTTGCAATATATAAGAGATATATTTTGCTGGGTTTTTCTCCCTCGAGAAGGAGGGTTTTCCCAAGGTATCTTGCTGTGTTCTTTGTTTCGTGTGTTGTATTTCTGCTTATTTACATTTTTGGTCTAAAACTAACATGGTATCAGAGCGGGTTTAAGCAAAGATCCGATCAGATTTGTTTAAGTAGTCAAGACATCTTATATCTAGGGCAGATCTATCAAAGAATCGAAGATGGTGAACGGAGTCAAGGTTAAAGATAGGCTTGATGGAGCATCAAATTTCACCTCTTGGAAATTTAGAGTTCTTATTGCCTTAGAAGAAAATGATCTTCTAAATGTCATGGAAAATGATGTGCCCGAGCCATCCGATGATGCTGAGAAAATTCAATGGAAGAAAAATGGCACGAAGGCTAGAAAGATCATGATAGATTATGTGAAGGATCACCTAGTTTCGATCATCTCCAAGATGAAGACAACCAAAGACATGTTCGAGGCTCTACAAGGATAGTATGAGATCAACAATACCAACAGAGCCCTTGCATTGAGACAATAGCTCCATCATATAAAAATGGCTAAAGGAGATTCAGTCATCTCCTTCTTCATGAAGATTTCGGAATTGAGAGATCAGCTATGCGCTATTGGAGACATAGTCAAAGATAGAGATCTGGTTATGTTGGCATTGAACAGTCTTCCTCAATCTTGGGAGCCCTTTATTCAAAGGATCAGTGGGATATCTAAGCTGCCCAAGTTTGATCGTCTTCGAGCTGATTGTATTCAAGAAGAATCCAAATTGGCAGCAAGAGGAAATGGGCGAAATACTCATAATGAAGAAAACCATGTCCTTGCTACACAAGCTTCCAAAAGAAAAGGAAGAGAAGGGAAAAGAGGAAATTTCAAGAGGAATAGAGATAGAAAATCGGATTTTGTTCCAGAACCGAAGAAGAAGAAGGACCTCTCTCACATTCAATGTTTCAAGTATGACAAGTATGGTCACTATGCTCGAGATTGCATATCAAAACTGAAGCAGCATGCTTCTATTGCAAATGTTGATGATGTGTCACCTCAAAAGGAATCTAGAGACGACTCAGAGGGATTTCTATTCATCTCCGCTCTTTCAAGCAATGTTCCAACCGACAATGACACTTGGTTGATTGACATTGTGGCTTCTCGACATATTATAGGATATAGAGAACATCTTACAGACTTGGTAGAGAAAGAAACCAACTTGCAAGTGGTAATCAAAGATGACGCTTGTTATTCCGTAAAGGGAGTTGGGGCCACTTCTTTCCAGCTAGATTCAGGTATCCCTCTCCATTTGAGTGATGTTTTGTTTGTACCAGGGATCAAAAGAAATCCTGTCTCCATTTCAGCTTTGGAGGACAAAGGATACAAGGTTGCCTTTTCTGAAGGGAAAGTTCTTGCTTGGCCTAAGAACTCTAGTATAAAATCAGCTCGTGTAATTGGCGTTTGTCAGGAGAGCCTATACAGATTATCAATTCGTCCAATTCAAGCCTTATTGCATGACTCTATCAGTTTGAGTGAGCTTTGGCACATGAGACTTGCTCACTTACACTTTAGAGCCCTTCCATCCATGGAGAAGATGGTTACTGGTCTTCCTAAGCTTGGTTTGGAGCACGGTGGCATTTGCAGAGGATGTACACTTGGTAAGAATATCAAGAGTCCCTTTCATAGTAGTGACAATAGATCTAAGGGAATTTTAGATCTTGTTCATTCTGATTTATGTGGTCCAATGTCTGTGGCATCTTTGAGTGGATTTTGGTACTATGTGATTTTCATTGATGATTATTCTCGAAAGACTTGGATTTACTTCTTGAAATTTAACGAGTCTGAAGAAGTACTTGATAGATTCAAAGAATTCAAGGCTCAAGTTGAAAACATGTCCGGGAAAAGGATTAAAGTTTTGAGATTAGACAATGGAGGAGAATACACTTCTGGAGGTTTTCGTAATTTCTGCATTGAAGTAGGGATCAAGAGAGAGTTTTGTGTTCCATACAACCCTCAGCAAAATGGTGTTGCTGAAAGAAAGAATAGGTCCATAGTAGAGGCAGCCAAGGCTATGATTCATGATCAGGATTTACAAACCTAACTATGGGCAGAAGCTTCCAGAACCGCTGTGTATGTTTAGAACATAAGCCCTCATCGTATATTGGGAAACATGATTCCTGAGGAAGCCTTCACAGGTGTGAAACCTGAGGTTAGTTATTTAGGAATTTTTGGTTGTCCTGTTTACATTCATGTGCCCAAGGATAAAAGGTCTAAGCTAGAATCTTTAGGCAAGAAAGGTTTATTTGTGGGATACAGTGAGTCTTCAAAAGCCTACATAATTTATATTCCAAGACAGAAATAGATTGAGATCAGCAGGGATGTCTCCTTCGAAAAGGAAGTAGCCTTCAAAAGATCTAAAGGGTCTTACATGGAGATAGACAGTGAAGAGTAGGAGGCTTCTTAAGATATGGACATAACTCCTGATCATACTCCTGACATTTAGAGGGAGCCCAATGAACCAACCGAGACTATTGATCCAGCTGATCCTATGGAACCTACTGATGGGCCTAGAGATATTGCAATAGGTCAGAAGAGGCCTTTATGGGCTTGACAAACTATGCAAGAGGCATAAAAGTATGCAGCTCCTCGAGGCACCTTTAGGGAAAGCAAGAGACCGCAAAAGTTTCTAGGTTATGCAGCATTGATGAGTCACATCATTGATTCTGAGCCTTCCAGTTTTGAGGAGGCATCCAACCAACAGGTATGTAGAGATGCAATGACAAAAGAGTATCAGTCCATCATTAAGAATGATGTATGGGATATTGTTCGGAGACCTAAAGGGAAATTAGTAGTGTCTTCCAAATGGCTCTACAAAATCAAGCATGCAGCTGATGGTAGCATTGAAAAGCACAAGGCAAGAGGTTTCTCTCAGGAGGAGGGAATAGATTATGAGGAAACATTTGCTCCTGTTGCTCGATACACTTCTATCAAAACAATTATAGCTATTGCATTCGCTAAAGGTTGGAAGTTACTTCAAATGGACGTAAAGACTGCATTTCGTAATGGTGTGATCGAAGAAGAAGTGTACATTGAGCAACCGGATGGTTTTGTGATTCATGGGAAGGAGTCTCATGTATGCGGATTGAAGAAGGCATTGTATGGCCTTAAGCAGGCACCTCGTGCATGGTATGAAAGGATTGATAGATATTTGATGAGCTTGAGATTCTCCAAGAATGATGCATATTCCAATCTTTACTTCAAGATAGTTGATGGTGAGGCTTTGATATTGGTTCTTTATGTTGATGATTTATTTCTCACTGGAGAAGAGCATCTCATTATCAAATGCAAGAAAGAGTTAGCCTTCAAGTTTGAGATGAAGGATCTTGGTCGTATGCATTACTTCCTGGGACTGGAAGTGTGGCAAAGACCTAATGAGATTATTCTAAGTCAAGGAAAATACACTATAGACATCTTGAAGAGATTTGGAATGATGGACTGCAAGTCCATGTCTACACCTATGGAGACAAATTTGAAGAAGTTGAGTGACTCTGCAACTGATTCAGATTTGGTAGATTCCACCATGTATAGACAATTGATTGGATCATTGATGTATCTAGTCAACACCAGACCAAACATTTGTTATGCGGTGAGTGCTCTCAGCCAATTAATGTGTGAGCCAAGACAAATACATCTAGTTGCAGCAAAGCATATTTTGAGATACTTGCGTGGCACTGTGGGATATGGCTTGAGATATGCTTCCTGTGAAGATCTGAAGTTACAAGGCTACTCTGATTCTGATTGGGCCGGTAGTGTAACTGATAGGAAGAGCACCTCTGGATGTTGCTTTAGTTTGGGGTCTACCATGATTTCTTGGTGTAGCAGGAAGCAAACTTCTGTGGCACTGAGCACTGCGGAGGCTGAATATATTGCAGCATGTGTGGCAGCTCGAGAAGTGGTGTAGCTTCCAAAGCTCCTTGCAGGATTGTTTGGTCAAACATTGGAGTTGACTATGATTCATTGTGATAATCAAAGCTGTGTGAAGCTCTCGATAAATCCAGTGTTCCATGATAGAACAAAGCATGTGGAAATCAAGTATCATTACATCAGAGACATGGTGCTGAGGAAAGCAATTCAACTCAAGTACATTTGCACTGATGAGCAGACGATTGATATTCTCACCAAGCCTCTTTCCAGAGTGAAGTTTGTATATTTCCGAGACAAGCTTGGGGTAGGGGAGAATGTCGCCCTTGCTGAGAGGGAGATTCAACATCAATGAGCTTTGCTATAATGCATATTTTTTTGAGACAAAGAAATATGAGGTGAAAGCCCTCATACATCTCTGAGATGGAGATGCGGTTCTTTCCACACATGGGAGTAGCCATGGTGGACGTCATGTTGAGAGACTCCATGACGACATCACGTCTCGAGACTCCGTGATGAACCCTTGTACTTGTGTTCTTTCCACACATGGGAGTAGCCATGGTGGACGTCATGTTGAGAGACTCCATGACGAAATCACGCTGAGAGACTCCGTGATGAACACTTGTACATATGCTTCTTTCCACACATGGGAGTAGCCATGGTGGACGTCATGTTGAGAGACTTTGTGATGAACTCTTGTACATCTCTGTGACTGAGATGTGGTTTTTCACAAATGGGTGTAGCCATTGTGAGCGTCATGTCGAGAGACTCCATGACAAGGATACTTGGAAAATACCTCCCTAGCTAAGAGGGAGTGTTAATGTTTATAGCGGCAGGAGATATTTTCTCCAAATAAAATAAAAATTAAATAATCATTCATAAAGGCAGGTCGGCCTTCTTTATTTTTCAATAATATTATTTCTTCTAGGGCCGACCTAGAGAGCAGGCCGCCCTAGTCATGTATATATACAAGGTAATGCTTCTCCATTTGGACATCAACTCATTCTCTCATTCAAGTTCGCATTTCCAAGAAGTTCGCCCTCCAGCAGCAGATTGCCATTCTTATAGCAGCAGATCAGATTTCTTGAGAAGCATATTTATGTGTATTCTTGTACCAAGGAGAGGCATCATTATTCATTGTATTCGACCTTGTGTTGGGTCTGATTTGTAAGCAGATTTCTGCTCTTATTCTTGCAATATATAAGAGATATATTTTGCTGGGTTTTTCTCCCTCGAGAAGGAGGGTTTTCCCAAGGTATCTTGCTGTGTTCTTTGTTTCGTGTGTTGTATTTCTGCTTATTTACATTTCTGGTCTAAAACTAACAGGGGGGACCAAGGTTCTAAGTTTGGTGACAATAGGGGGATGGCGGCGGGGGGCAATGCAAATACATATAGTATTTGAAAAATTAGTTATAAAAATATGTATAAGGAATAAGTATAAATATCTTAGAATAACAAATGAAAATAAAAAATGTAGGCATACTTATTACTAAGTAAAACTACTAAAGTAGTAAACAAGTAAAATTGCTAAACATTAAAATTGTAAACACATTGCAATGATTGCATTAATGATTAGACATTTGAATTTTGAAGTGAACATTAACAATGTCGAATTTGAAATTTATAATTTCATAATGATGATTACAATGACAAATGTTCAAAATAACAAAATGGCTTGAAGTGATGCCTCTAATCATCCCCAAACTCCTCATCACTAGAAATGCTCAACTCCACATGCGCAAGCTCCTCCAAAACAATTGCAATTAGCCTTGTTTGTGTAGCATTATCATTGACCTGTGTTGGCCCATTCGGCTTTACATCCCATCATGATTTTGGACTCTCCTTGTACATAAGTGTGTTGCAGTCAATGAGATGCAAGGCACTATGCATAGCCACAAGCTTCTCTGCTCTCCTAGAGGTAAGTTTGTTCCTCTTAACGGAGGGGATAAAGCTATAAGTAGACCAATTCCTCTCAGCAATAGAAGAACTATAAACTTGGGATAGCAAACAAATAGCTAGAGAGGAAGTCAAAAAAGTAGGCCCATATATAGTCCACCACAAAATTGGGTCCTCTTGTGCCATAGTCTCCCTATCTATCTCGACCTCCTTAGAATAACCTTTTAAGAGTGGCAAATTTTGTCCACTCAGTACAAGTGATGCTAGCATCTGAAGAATCATACAACATATGGATAGCCTTCATGAACCTTGTCTTCACCTCAACATCCTATATGGGTATAATTCTATGAGGCCTTTGGACATATCACTTCCGGTTCAATGCATAGGCAGCCATGTGCAAGGGAGTGTTGAGCTTCTCCCATCTTTGATTAATGATTGGTTGAATGTGTTCATTGTAGAATTGCAATGTGGGGTCTTTTTGTTGCACAACAACCTTCCTTTGGTCAAGCATAGATTCAATGCACTCATACACCTCTCCAAGGCTAGGTGCATTGACATCCCCATATCTAATCACTTTGAAGACTAGAGTAATGATGGAGACAATATATATTGCAGACCCAAAAAACATCACTCTTCACCACATCCTTCACCCTCTTCCTCTACTCCGTCTTGGACTCAAGCCATCAATTATGTTGTTATAACAATTAGTTGCAATGTCTCTTGCAACTCAAACATCCTCACCAAGAGAATGAAATACAATGCACATCTAGTCTCTACAAGTTTCAATAATTCCTTCTTAGAGAAGGTCGAGAAGAGTGCATGTAAAGTGTGGTGGTTGTGGATAAACATCTACACATCTCTAGCATCATTAACAACTGTGTTGATCCAACCAATTTTCCCATGTCCTTGAGTGCATTATTCATGGCATGCACACAACAAGGAGTCCACCTCTATAAGCTGCTTCAATTAACTTCCTTGCAGCTTTGCGCACATGGGCTGTATTTGTCACTACTTGAACCACATTTTGTGGCCCAACCTCATCTATAACATCTTTAAGAATCTGAAATTGAAAATCAGCATCTTGTGATGCCTTGAACGATCAACAACCTTAAAAAAATAAGGGTCCCGTTAGCCTCTGCCGCCCCTGAAGTAGAAGAAACTAGAATATGTGCAATTGGCCTCTACAAAGTAGTAGAAGTAGAACCCTATCTATGATGACTCCTCAACCTTAGTTACAAAGAAGCAAATGTAGTTGCATTTTCTTCACTACCACCTCATAACTTACTTATCTCAGCCCTGCCAACTTCTCACATATATCTACACCATTGCCTCAGATATGAAGGAGGTGGGCATTAACTCTGGTAATGCTGCCCTAAAATTCAAGCTTACAAAAGTTGCACTTCCACAACCTAGTGCCCCTAGATACCCTAGACTTTATTTGTAACTTTGTTTCAAATTGTCTAGATGGGACTTAAGATCAAAGGGACGCTTAGCATATTTTTGCTGTATTTTGGAAGGGCAACTAATATTGCACTCCCAATGGAACTAGTGGTTTCACTCCTCTGCTTTTGTACTTTCATTAGATACATAATCGGATTCAGTTGCTTTTGTACTTTCATCAGGTGCTTAATTGGATTTAGTTTCAACTTCATCAACCTATAGAGGCTCAACCTCTTTCTCACTCATGCTGTAAGAACTCATACTCATAGTGACATTGTAATACATGATATAAAATTTATAAGTTTATAATTTTAAAATTAAAATTCAAACTGTTAAAGACACAAGGATTTTGTTTTTGTTTTTCTTACTTTAGGTTGCACAACGTGCAGAAGCAATGGATACACAAATAGAAATCCTTGTTCTCAACCTTTGTCAAATAAGGATTTCATTTTTGTTTTTCTTACTTTAGATTGCACGAAGCGCAAAAGCAGAGGATACACAAAAATTTTAATCCTAATTTGACAAAATAAAAAAAATTGAACTTTTAAAAGTTCAAAAATAAAATATTGATCTTGATTCATTAATATTATTTATTTGCAAAACTGAAATAATGAATTTAAAATTTAAAATTGAAATTTGCAACAATCTAAACTAGTATTAGTAATGAAAGAAACGAATTAATTTTGTTTTTAAAAACCAATCATGGAAGAACTAGAAGCCTACTTTGAGGCTGGAATAATGCTTTGAATACATTGAGTCAATGATGGATTGACATCACTCTTCCTCTTGCTCTTCCTCAATCCTAATGCTTTTGCTCTCACTCTTACAACTTGCTGTAAAATTTTTGGAGTGAGTTAAAATGAAGCTTAAAGGCTTTTTGTAAGTTTTTTAGAGTGTTTAGGGTTTGGGTGGGGCCCATAGGCCATTAGGGTTTGAGCATGGGGCACAAATTTCAAAAAGAAATTTTGATTTAAAGAAAACAGCTTTTTCATTATTGCGCTACAAGGGACGCCTAGTCACCCAATTATATGACATTTAAGAGACTCTTGGGGACATCCTGACATCCCTGAAGGTCCCCAAAAAAGGGGGCATCTTGGAAATGTCCCCAAAACAGCAAGGGGCGGTGGTGCGACATCCCCTCCAAGTCCCCATGTCTTGGAGACATTCTCATCCCAAAAACGTGGGGATTTTTGGAGGGGGGACACATCCCCATGGTACAATGCCTTAAAGTATCTTTAGACCTAAGTTACAGATTCGTTTTTGGATTCGGGTACGGGATTTGGTCAAAACACAATTTGGGGTTGGGTACGGTTTGGGTACGTTAATACAAAAAATATATAAAAATCAGAAATATATACATATTTGCAGCAGTAATTAAGTTCAGAATACACCACCGTATTAATAGTCAAATAACATAGTAAAAATACATCACCACTTTCATAGTCAAATATTAAAATATTAGTGATACTAGAATGTCATGATATTAAAGTTCAAACATAAAAATGTCAAGTGTTTACAATCAGCCATTATTGATCATTGATCAATCTGAATCATATGGGTCATCAAAAAGAGCATCATCAGCATCATTAGATGCGATATCATATTAACCTATCTTCACTTGAGAAGCAGCTCTTGTTTATCCATATTATCCCATGCAGAAACTGTATCCATATATATTTAATGTTGGTGATTTGCTGCCTAGTCTCACTTAGGGTTTCACCCACCATACAAACTCCTTTTCTGTTCTGTAGAATATTATTTATATACTCCTATGTTGCTTTCAACATTCGGGAATAAACTTTTGATTCTCATTGATGTATATCGGCAGTAATGGATGGACACTAGTATGAAAATTTGCTTGAAAGGAACCTCCATGTTAAGGATTTAATATGTTCGTTCTTTCTAGATTGAGGTTGAGGGATCTGTCATTTTCAGACCAATATAAACAGCTCGCTGCATGATGAAAAAATATACCATGTTGCCAATTTTTGCACAGATGGGGAAAAATGTCAAGCTTTCAGGTCCTTGTGAGGCAAAGATTAGGGTTGGAATTAATATTTTATTATTTAAAAGTCAACTTTTAGTCAAAAAATAATTTTAAAATGCAAAAAAAGGCACTTTTTCCGTGGCCTGGGTGTTTTGACGTTTGGATTTGAGTCGGATTCACTTCGGATTTGACTGGGCGAATCCTGGACGAATCCACTGTGGCGTTTCAAATCCACGGCAAATCCACAGTCCAATTTTCGTACCCTGTCCGAATTTGAATTGTACCGAATCCGAATTTCGAATCTGGTACGAATCGTATTGTATCCAGAGGCTGGGAGCGACGAATCGGTAACATAGCTTTAGACTATGCATTTTATTTTTATTTTGATACACACATTAATTCCCAACAACATGGGTTCCTTGATTCCACGAAGCCTCATGAAAAGAATCACAAATCAGGCCTCTCACAACTTGAATTGGGCTGTTGTTTGTATATGGATAGCCGAAAATTGTTGTAAGTGATTGGAAATCATAGTAGTTCAGAAATTTATAGGATTATTTTTCACTGAAATTGATTCTTAGCTAAATATGATAAGTGGAAATCATCTTTTATTAATGGATGGATAAGACAGGTGAATTAAGTAATCAAGGACACGTTGAGATCTTATATAACTACACAATAGACCTTATCAAAAGAAATGTTTTCACTCTTGGTGTTTGGCTACAGTAATAATAATCATTCAACCATTGCTATATTTGCATTTAGAACAATATACAGAGGTGACCTTTTATTCCAGCAGTTTTTGACATTGATGCTTTAAAAAAAAACACGTGTCTCATTGAAGATGCTGCAGAGAATTTAGAACGAATTAAAGGGAATGTAAACATATGGAGAGGGTCCAAGGCTCCAAACCATAGGAAAAGTGCATCAGATTAGTATTGGACTTTGACTGCTTGAAGGTAGTGACAAGCTTTATTTAAGGTAAATCTAAATACTTGATTATATATTGGGAAATATACAAAATCATTACCAAGGTATTGTGAGACATTCACAATTGTGCAGCAAACAATTGCTGTTTTTTATAATTTCATCTCAAAGTCTCTACTAATAGGGATCAAGTTAATAAGTCTTCAAGTTCTCAGGATTGCTAATTTTCTCCCCATGAGTACTATGCGTTAACATTATTTTGTACGGGCGTCTAAAGCTATCCTAAGTTCCAGGGAGAGGGTTTATTGTCTTTGATTCTACATGTAAGATGATTTGTGTCTATGCAATACATCACAGCAGATCTGCTGAAATGATGGTTTTGGTCAAAAGACTAAAGGTTAATTTTTGCAATGGTGATTAATAAACGTGTGTATTAAGATGATTCGAAGCTATTCATAACAGCTAAAGAAGGGTGATTGTAGGGATTCACATCTCAAGCTTCTTGCAGACTGTAATCTGATTTGTGCCTCTTTCCATTGGGTCCCAATGAGTTATCAACATGTGGTACACCTTTTGGCTATCTATTCTCTTATTTTGGTACCTTGTACCTAGTATAGGGCCTGCAAGTATTAGTAAGACTACTCTCATTAAGAGCCTTACATTTGGAAGGTTAATATTATATTATATTGGGATTTATATCTTGAATAATTTGAACTATCATCTTTTCATGTTTAGGTATGGTGTATAAATAGAAGGCATTAGTATCATCATTTTATCAAATCTAATTCATTTTGGTTTGATCATTTTGGTTCCTAAACCCTAAACTACTTGTGCCACTGTCCCATGGGTCACTCTGAGTTACTAACATGTGGCACACCTTTGGGCTATCCTTTCTTTTTATTTTGGTACCTTGTACCTGGTATAAGGTTAACATGTGTTAGTAAGACCACTCTCATTAAGTGGCCTACATGTGTAAGGTTAACGCTATATTCTATTAGGATATGTGTTTTGACTAAGTCGGCCTATCCTCTTTTGATTTGTAGGAATGGTGTATAACTAGAAGGCATTCCTCTCACCATTTTATGTGATCTGATTTAACTTGCTTGGCAACCCTTGATGCCTAGGGGCATTAGGGTTTTCTCTCCAAACTTTTCATACATACAAATCCTAAGGGCATCACCCTACCTATTTGTGTTCTCTTCACTTGGAGTATTTCATTTCTGTAGTTTGAGTTGAGCAATATCACTTCATTCCTGTTACATATGGCTATCAAATTCTTCAAGCCATCCTTGATGGATGTAAGAATTTGATGGCTGTTTTTTAAGATACTTTTTACAACATGTTATAAAAAGCTTAATGAACTTACTGGCGGGTTAGCCAGTCAAGATTTTTATATTCCAAATCCTCTATGAGTTATTGTACACAAGGGCTAACATTATATATCATAAAATGTATAACTTAAACTTGGGAAGGATTGGTCAGTCATTTCTCTCCAATGCTAATGAAATAGCCAAGATTAAATTATATATTGGGATTGTTCTATCACCAATGAAGACTAGTCATCTTTGGATGGAAAGGGGGCTACTTTCCATCTATGTTTATACCAATCCCCAGCACCTATTTCTTTCATATTGAATGCCTATTTGGTTCAGTCAGTTCTTTTGCACTTTAGAATATTATGTCCATTATAACATTGAATTTCTGAGTTCCATTGCTTCCTGCTTGGATCCTTTCAGCATGGATGCTAAATGTGAAGTTAAGGAGACATGCAAATTCACTGCTCAAGATTGGAGAGATGCCCTCCCATCTCAGACAACATCTCTGATAGACTTTCAGGAATCAGAACCCTGAGAGCCCTGTTTTTACCCACAATGGTGGAGGCTATCTGAGTTGCATAAAATTCATGAGCTAGGACACTGAGGAACGACTAGCTACAGTCCTATGCGTGGAGGAAGGCTTCATTGGCGCATATTAATTGCCAAAAAGTTGTTTGAAGAATGCTCATTTGTAAATGAGGAATAGCTAAGTTGTAGGAAAGAATTTATGCTTTTCTATTTATAAAATTGTGAGAGGAATTTTGTTATATCGTTTCTTTAAGAAAATTTCATTGGGACATATTGAATCAACATTAAATAAGGCCCACATTTTTGGTAAACTCTTTGGCTTTCTTTTTATCCTGAATTTTGACCAGCATTTCTTTATTTAGTTTAGTGCATTTTCTATGATTAAATATTTACTTAGCATAGTGTGAACAAGCAAACATAGAACACAAATAAAGGGATTCAAACTATGAAATCTAAATCCTATTCTATATCTAAGTGTCACCTCCAATTAAGCTAAGAGACTACGCATAAAAGATGAAAGAAACTAAAATTCTCTTACCAACAAGTCTCTTGTTGTACACAAAGTGTGGATGTGTTCAAGATGGATTTGTGATGAAAATTTGGATGTAGTTGTTCACTTAAACAGCATGACTTTGTATTCCAAGAGTTCTTGAAAATAGCTCATATGATGAGCTATTTAGACTTGAGGATGGAGAATCAAGGGCTACGATTGATTTGAGAGATCAATGGAGGAGATTGCTTGAGAGAATGGGAGCCATGAGAATCCTCTACGTGACACCTTGTGATTGCTGCACAAGGAGGTCCATGATTTAAGGGATTTGGATGGTGGAGATATTCTTGAAGAAGATGGAGGGTGAGTATAAAAAATAACTCTTTTGGAATTCCTTTTTGGGAGTCTTAGGAAGGGCTAGAATTTTTTAGATTGAATGGATGGACAAGATTTCATGAGAGAATTTTATGGAGACTTGTGAAGCATGAGCCATATACATGCATGATATCACAATTTTGACTTGGCTTTATGAAGCGTAGGATTTTACAAGTGGTTTATTAGTTAACTAATTGATTTTAGCCAACTAGTGATTTGAGGGACAAAAGGGGAATCAAATAAATAGTTTGTGTTCATTTAATTTTTGGATCATCCGGATATGAAGGGTGAACTTAATTAAATAAATGTTGGGATTTATTTAATTAAGGCTGGACTATAGAAGAAAGGGATTTGGCTTAATGAAGCTTTTAGGATTGTGCAAGTGGTTTATTAGTTAACTAATTGATTTTAGCCAACTAGTGGTTTGACGGAAAAAAAGAGGAATTAAATAAATAGTATGTTTTTATTTACTTTTTGGAACATTTGGATATGAAGGGGAACTTAATTAAATATATGTTGGATTTATTTAATTAAGGCTGGACTATAGAAGAAAGAGCTAAAATGATTAATAATTAAATAAATGATTGAAATTTATTTAATTAATGATAGGAAGATGGTTGGAAAGGTTAATTAAATAATTAATTTTATTAGCCGATAGGCTACATATAGTGTGAGATTTGAGCCTGACATAAATCTCACGCCTGCAAACAACTGTTGAGTCGTCAGAAAATGAGTTTCAGCTGCCATTTAATGGTAAATCAGCTGTCGTTTAATGGTAAAAGCCTCCAAAATCTCACTTATCATGTAAAAGCTAGATAAATATTGATTTGCCAATTGGATAGAAACATTCTATTTCCATTTGCAATATTTTTTGTCAGTTTGATGGCAACTTTTCTTTTTCATTTGCATTGCTTTATGTTTTAAATTTGCATGCAAATATTTCAAGATTAGATAAATACGTAATACCAAATTTCTTTAAGGAAAAAATCTAGATTTGCCTAAGTTTATTTCATTCCATTATTTAGCACTTATTATTAATTATTTAATCCACTATTTAGCACTTATTATTAAGTGTTTAATCCACATACTCTCTAGCATATTAGCATACATATAATTTTTTATTCGCGTAATCCTTGAACCTCATCTAGGTACAAGTGCTAGTTTAATTAGCATTGGAAGGTGATATGCGGGATGAATTAGGTGATGTTAGGATGTGGTCAGATTTAAGTGTCTACACATAGCATTCTTTCCTAGTATTTGCTTTTGCATTGATTTCACATTCTTGCTCCAAAACTCTCAAAGTTTATTTTCCAATTTTGATTATTTTGAGATTTCAAGTTTTTGCAATCCATAACATTCAAGAATATATTTTTTGGAAGAAAAGTGTGGCGATAATTCATGGAATAGATTTTGAAGTTGTTAATGTCAAGTTTCCGCATTAGCATGTATTGGTTCCTACTTCCTAGTGAACGTTTTCATATGCACAGATAAGGCACATAGCTATGATGTGGAATTAGACATCATGCTATTTACATTCTATGTAAAGTAAGATTGTACTGTTAAATTGTGTGTAAAATGTGTGTATATATATTGTCCAGGAAAATAAATGCAAAAACATTGATATCAGACATTCATTAAAAAAAATTGTAGGGTGAAGTGTGGAAGGAAAAGTCAGAGAAATTGGAGCTTGAGTTAAGAGAATGCTACAAAGCACAATCAAAGCTTTCGGAACAACTTGTGGAGGAAGTCTCTGAGTGTCGGAATTTGAAGGCACGAAAGCAAGAAAAAGATACTCTGATCAATGAACTTCAAAGTCAACTTCTTTCAGCTAGGTCCTAATCATGCAAGTTTTTCATCTTTTTTCTTTCGCAGTAATACTTATCATTTTATTCTTTTAGTCTAGCGCAAGTTTGCTGCAAGACAACATGCCTCTAGTTTCAAGTTCTTTAACATGATAGTGTTGCAGGAAGAAGGTCGAGGAATTACAAGGATGTTTGGAAGAAAAATCTAGCGCTTTTGATCTTGTTGCAAGTGAAAACCATGATCTTCGTAAGCAAGTGGCTGATCTGACATCTAAACTAAGTAGTGCGGAGGCAGAAAATCATATGTTGATTGAAAGGTGGATGTTACAGAAGATGCAAGAATCAGAGCGTCTTAATGAGGTGAGAGTTTAATTTTATAAAGCAAAAATACAAAGATCAAAAGAAAGCTATAAGAGGAAAAATGTACTTTTTAGACTAGCTATGCCCTCTATATTTTTTGATAACCATCTCTGTATCATTGTGTTTCATGTTTATTATTTACTATCCATATCCGTACTATTGCATTCGTTGCTTACTACCCTTTCTAGTCATTTTTTGCTTTGGTGTTAGGTTTTATAAAGTTCATGGACATTATCAGGTGCATGAAACACTAGACTGTGCAGAGAGAGTGAGAGTTTGGTGTTGCCTAGTTGTTAAATGGTTTGCATTTGCTTGTAGTCGTTTGAGTTTTGAGTCTGATATGTCAACGATATCTGTCAGAGGAAGATAATTTTAAATTTTAGCTGCTTATATGATACAGGTACCTTTTTTTAAAATAAAAACAAACGAGTACTATTTGCTGAATCTCTGTCTTGACCTATGCACTGCAAATATACATGTTTAGGAAGAATCATATGTTCAATGTTGATAACTTTTTTCAACAAAAATGTGTACTTCTCTTGTTACATGTATACTATGTAAATGATTCTTCACTTTATGTGATGGTCAAGACCGTGAGAGGCTTCTAATTAGATTTATCAACATTATATTTAACCCTGTGCATTCTGGTGTCTGATTTGGTTGCATATTTGTGATTTAGTTATTTGTGGCCGCTACTTGGATCTGATTGTACCGATATTTTGCTTGGACCGACTTACCACGACTGTTTGTAACCTTGCACCACGTAGATAACAAGAACAGGGAAGCCATATGTTAGAGATAGTAAGATCGAATGAAAAATTTACCATGATTTTTTGAAGCACTGACTTTCAAAGAAACTAGTAGTTTCTGAAAACTAAGAAGATGAACTTATTGTCATCGGAACTCATAATTCACTAATATTGTTGTTTTCATTCAAAATTTTGATTAGTGGTGTTGTTTCCAGGCCAATGCGATGTATGAAGATATGATGAATCGTTTTAAAGCTAGCAGCATAGAAGAATCAGCGCGGCAGCAAGTGGATGGCATAGTGCGGCAAAGTGAGTTGGGACTTGAGGATTACGTAGAGTCAAGTATACCATCTGCCACAAGACATACTGTCCATGCCCACGAAGGTGGCTGCCATTCTTTGCTACTTGAAAACAATAATGATCGGCTAATCACTGGTGGGCAAGATATGCTAGTTAAACTTTGGGATATAAATTCAGGTACCTTGATAAGTACATTACATGGTTGCCTTGGTGCTGTTTTGGATCTTGGTGTCTCCGGTGATAATAAATTTATCATAGGAGCTAGTAGTGATCACAAATTGTATCTTTGGGATGTGCAGTCTGGTCGTATTTGTCATACTTTAACGGGTCATTCGGATAAGGTTTGTGCTACAGACGTCAGCAAATTATCAAATAGGAAAGCTGTAAGTGCCGCGTATGATCGTACCATTAAGGTTTGGGACCTTCACAAAGGGTATGTGGCAAACACCATCATCTGTCACAGCAACTGCAATTCTGTGTCCCTAACTGCTGATGGGCAACACATATACTCAGGGCATGTGGATGGACATCTTCGTTTCTGGGATACACGGACTGGAAAGTTAGTCAATGAAGTTGCTGCTCATGTTTCTGGTATAACATCGGTTACGTTGTCACGCAATGGTCAGTTTGTTCTCACTAGTGGCCGAGACAACTTGCACAATCTTTTTGATGTTCGGTCGTTGGAAGTTTGTGCAACTTTCAGAGCACAGGGTCACAGAGTGGCTAATAATTGGAGCCGTTCGTGCATCAGTGCTGATGACAATTATGTGGCAGCGGGTTCTACTGATGGCACGGTATATGTTTGGTCCAGGCCTTCAGCTGCTATTGTGAGTACACTGAAAGGGCACTCTACTTCTGTTCTTGCATGCACATGGAATAATGCTGGGAAGCCATTGGTTTCTGCTGATAAGAATGGGTATCTGCACATATGGTCCTAGGTAGATATGCGAATGTCTTGGGCTTTCAGCATTTTGTTCAACATTAATTAAAATGGAGAGAGCATACCTTCTTTTGTAGATTGTTAAAGCCTTAAACATATACATTGTTAGATTCTTCAACAATGGATAAAAACGGCAGTTTGTGATCTCCACGTATTTTTTCAGTTGCCGCACATCTGTTGTACATTCGCTTTTTTTGTATATAATATATATTTTGATCTGGCAAGAAGACTTTGGGAAAGAAGACGAGCTTTAATAAATCAAATATAATACAGGAGAAAGAATTTGTAAATGGTTACTCTAGCCCTAGGGGTTAGTTTGTGTGTCAATAATGTAGGAAAAGAGCAGGCACAACTTGATATTTAAATGGCATGTGACATTCAAAAAAATGTAAAAAAATTCGCATATCCAGAATAGATAAAAGGCAAAACCAGTAATGATGATGTTTTTAGAATTCTTAATGCAAATAGGTATGTAATTTCTAAGTCCTCTAAAATCTCTTTTTCATTGCCTGGATTCGCCGTCTAATCCAACCGATAAACATATATCTGTGGGCCCAAAATGGCTGCATTATCTTATGGTACGATTAATATTTCCATGATTTTAAGTATAAATCTGGCGATGTTAAGGTTGTTATAAGATAGACAATTTATAGGAGATACGTAGGCCTATCGAACATATGATGCTACAATGAAATAAAACAACAGTATATATGTTACAATTATGGTTACCTGGAGACTCGTACCCTGACTCCCAGTTCTCGTCTCCCAAAACTTCAGATGGAATCTCTTCATGTGTCTGTGTCTCTCCTTTGTATAGAAGTTTCTTAGATATATTGTATAAACTAGCACTTGCATCTAAAGGGGTTCAAGGATTACACCGATAGAAAACTATATATATGTTAATATGTTAGAGATTATGTGTTTGTGGATGTGTTTGTATGGATGCCATTTGCTGCAAATTCTAATTTAATGTGGTTGGATTAGGAAATTAGTAATAAGTTAAATAATGGAATGAAATAAACTCATCGATACATAAGTAAGCATGGTATTGTAGTCCGGTTTGAAATGTATACAATATAGATTGTAAAATGTACAAAATTTTGGTAATGCATATTTGCTTATATCAAATTGAATGATACTTTCATAACAATTATAATTATGGCAATTTGGTTGTCCATGAATCCACTTTATATGGTACAATTTTTTTTGTTGGTACCAAATAGAATCCCCACTCTTTTTCTTCACATTAAGTGTTGCACATATACTAAATGGTTAGATTTCCATCAACTATTTTTAATGGCATACCATCAAACCGTAGACTAACAAAGATCGCAAAGATAACATTATTAATAACCCACATACCATAACGGTATACTTGCATCAATGATTCTCAATTCTTCATGAAGGAGTAATACAATAGCTTTTGTGTGCAAAATATTATTGGTATAGATATGAATGACAACATCAAGGGTTTGTGCAAAACATGTGCATCATCAGATTTCATAAGCCTAAGCATACTCTAATACAAACAACCACACATCTTCCTCGAGAATATGCCATTTATGTAATACACAAGCATTTTTTTGTTGCAACTCTGATATCTCTTGCATGCATCTTTCTTTAATTAATTTTTATGTTTAATTTATTGTAATAAGGTAGAAGAGTAGACACTTTTGGAAAATTAACAAAATATTCAACCCTTGTTTTAGTGCTAGTGGCATAGTTACAACAACTAGACACATTGGAGACAAAAACTTGCAAGTGGGAAACCATGATTAATGGGTTTGCTCAAAATGGTTATGCCAAGGAGGCTTTCAAAATCTTTCGTCAAATGAATTAGAGTGCTACGAAGCCAAATCAATTTACTATGATAAATTTGCTCCATGTATGTGGTGATTTAGGAGCTTTGCATAAGGGTGAGGAACTCCATTCATACATAATCAGAAGTGGATTTGAGTTCAATCTATTTATTTGTTATGCTTGTATAAACATGTACAGTAATTGTGGAAGAATTGAGATTGCACATAATGTTTTAGATAGAATGTCTCAAAATGATGTTACTTCTTGGACAATGCTTATTGCAGGGTTTGAAAAAGAAGCCCTTAACCTTTTTAACCAAATGCAATAGGCAAAAGTGGATCCCAATTGCATTACTTTGATTTCTATTATGTTCGCATGCAATAATGAAGGCCTAGTGGATGAATGCTGGCAATGCTTTGAGGGCAAAGTCAAAACTATAGCATTACACCTATGATGGAGCATTACACATTCCACGTTAACCTTCTTGGTTGCGTAAGGTGTTTGAATGAAGCATATGACTTAATTCAAAAAATACTGCGAGGGCCTAATGTTGGTGTATGGGAAGCCTTGATGGGTGACTACAAGATTCATCTCAATATCAGGATAGGCAAAGGTGCACAACACCTCCTTGATAATTTAACACAACTTTCCTATTACAATTGATGATTTTGAAGGATCCCATGGTAAAATTTTACCAAGTATAGGGAAAAATCTTAACATTCTACGATTTGGATATTAGAATGAAAACTTATTTACAATTGTAACTAAGAAATAAGGAAACATCTAAGACCTGGATAAATAATTCTTTGTTTATGGCAACAGTCTAGACAGTCTAGCAATCTTGTGTTCTGGGAAGGATTTCTAACTAAACCTATCTTTTCTCTTCCCTATACTCTGTACTTAAGCAGGACCGACGTTGAAATATGTAGAGAAGTTTAACCTAATTGCTTGCATGAGACCTTCAAGAAAATTACTAACAACGGTGTGTCAACCATACAAAAGGTCCACACTTCAGGATATCTTTTCTTATGAAGGATTATACAATTTTTTTATTAAAAAAATTCAGACTCTGCAATATTGCCTATTTGAAGAATTATAACATATAGCTCGATAATCCACAACTTCAAGAAAGAACCTAAGAATTGCATAAAGAAAAAACTCAATAGATCAATGGTAAATCCGTTAACAGGATGAGGTTCTATCTTAAATTTTTCAAGACACTAATCCCCCATTTACAATTACAAACAGTAAATTTGTTTCACAAATAGAAAATCCCATAATTCAATAAAGAAATTTAATACCAAAGAATATTAGCAATTAGATGTACTTTGTGAAAAGAAATACAAATTGCACACGATGAATTTTGTGGTGTCCAAGAGTACTTTTGTAGAGTAATTATTGAATGCAAGTATATTTATTCTTCAATTCATTGTAGAAGAATTATAGAATGCAAGTATATTTTGTTAATTTATTGTAGCTCGAACAACTGTTTTCTCCATTCTCAATAATTCTCGAGACTTCTAGAAAGGAGTTAGTTAGCAATAATTAATTAATTGATTCCTTTAGAGACTTCTAGAAACTAGTTAGTTAGGGTTTGTTAGAGTCTAATTAATCTTAGCCATTGATTGAGATTAAATCATGGCCATTGATTTTTCAATGAGAATAGTTTAAAAGGGGATCAATGGGCATTTGGAGAACATAGACACACACACTTGACAAAGATTTGCAATCATAGCAAATAAATTTGCAATGAGAGCAAATAGTCTTGCAGTGATAGCAAGGGCACAGTGATAGCATTGGAGGCAACAACAGTGGAATTTCAACAGGAGAAATTGAGGGAAGAATTTTCAGAGAAGAATATTGCCGGAGCTCTACTAGTAAGAGGCAAGCAGCTTATGTATCTCTTGATTTGCTGAAGATTAATAAAATTCCTCATTTGCAATACTGGTTTTCCCTCCAGGATTTTTCCAGGGACAATTTGTCCAAAAATATTGTGTTTATTATTTTGCATGTTTTCTTCTCAATTCCTGTGGTTTTTATTTGTGAAGTTGAAGTTGTATTATTTTTCAATATTTGCTGTGAATTAATTTTTGGCAGTCAAATAATCTTTATAGATAGGAGATTAATAATTAGTAACTACAATAGAATTTTCACATGGTATCAGAGCAGATATGAGGGCAGAAAGGCTCAGCGTAGGCACATGAAGGAAAAATAAAGGGTTTATAAAACCTAGTTCTACCTCTTCAGTATTATTTTTTGTTTTTTTGTTTTTTTAGATGGCCTCAGCAGGTTTAAGAGATCGGGATAGATTGGATGGAGCCTCAAAGTTTGGTGTCTGGAAAGTCAAAATTTCTTTATTGCTGGAATAGAATGGTATCAAAGAATATGTGACCAGTGTTGTAGCTGTACCTATAGATCCAAAACAACTCTTAGCATATAAGAAGGAAGATGCCAAGGCGAGGAGGTTGATTCTTGATGGTGTTAAGGATCATATTGTTTCGCATATCGCAGAGTTAGATACAGGGAAGAAGATGTGGGACACCATTTTGAATTTGTACAAGAATGCTACCACTATCAGGAAGTCGATTCTCAGAGAAAAGTTGAGGAATACCCGAATAAACAAGGGAGAAGACATTACAAGTTACCTCACCAGACTTAGATTTATCAAGGATGAGTTGGCAGTTATTGGAGATAAACCAGATGATGACGAGCTAGTACGAATAGCCCTAAATGGGTTTACTAAGCAGTGGGATGTCTTTGTTCAAGTTATTAATGGACGAGACACCTTACTGAGTTGGGATCGACTATGGAGTGACTTCACTTAGGAGGAGCTTAGACTAAGTCTTGTCAGTGGTACCAGTAGTAAGAGTCAGAAAAGTGAGGCAGAATAGGAAAACGTTGCCCTAGCTGGAAAAGGGAAAGCAAAGAAGGGGTCTAGCAAATGATCAAATCATAAAGGTGAGAAGAAAAAGGACTTGTCTAAATTCAAATGCTATGGCTGTCACGAGTTTGGCCACTATGTCAGCAATTGCCTACAAAGGAAGAAGAACGAAAAGAAAGGCAAAAAGCAGACGACAACTTCAACAAGTGAAGATGAACTCTCTAGTAGAATGGAGGATGAGTTTTCTCTCATAGTTTGTATGGTTAGCTCAACCTCACTAGGTGTTTGGTATATAAACAATGAGGCATCATTTCATATGACAAGAGTTAGAGAAGACTTTTCCAATTATAAGGAGGACATCATAATCCAAATTTCTATGGGGAACATGTCCAAACTAAATCTAGTTGGGAAAGGGACTGTTCTATTTCAGAGGGAGAATGGCAAGCCAATTCTCATTCATGATGTGTTGCATGTGCCAGGCTTGGGTATGAACCTGATTTTTGTATTTTTCCTTCAGGATAAAAGCTACTATGTACTCTTTAGAGGGGAAAATGTGTTAATCAAGCATAAGGATTGAAAATCACCCATAGCTATTAGAGTTAGGAGCGACCGACTTTACAAGTTGCAGTTTGATACTCATAAGGCACTGATGAGCAGCGATAATTCTAGAGATCAAGGAGAGCTATGGCATAGGACGATGGGCCATATACATCATGGAGCACTTAAATTGCTTCGTGAGACTGTGACAGGTGTTCCAAAGGTGAGCACAGAGCATGATGATGTATGTAAGGGATGTGTGTTGGGGAAGTTTGTGAAAGCAACTTTTCCAAGGAGTGACACCAGATCCAAGGGTGTTCTTGATCTAGTACATTCAGATATATGTGGACTAATTTCGACAAAGTCTCTCAGAGGATACAAGTACTTTGTTACTTTTATTGATGATTTCTTTAGGAAGACCTGGATATACTTCTTAAAGACCAAGGATGAGGTTTTCAGTCGTTTCCAAGAGTTCAAAGCTCTTATGGAGAATTCAACAGGTAGGAAGATTAAGGTTCTTCGGTCAGACAATGGAGGCGAGTACAAAGGAAAATATTTCCAGAAGTTCTGTACCAGGGAAGGAATCAAGAGAGAATGGACTATTCCTTACAACCCACAACAGAATGGGGTTGCTGAGAGGAAGAATTGGTCTATATTAGAGGCAACAAGGGCTATGTTGTGACCAGGATATGCCACACTACTTATGCGTAGAGGCATGCAGTACAACAATATACATACATAATAGGGTTCCACATAAGATATTGGGCAAGATGACACCAAAGGAGGCATTCTCAAGGAAGAAGCCAGATGTCAGCCACTTCAGGATATTTGGGAGTTTGGCATATTGTCACATTCCAGGGGCTACACTTTCCAAGTTAGATCAGACTGCAGAGAGAGGGTACTTTGTGGGGTATAGTGAAACCTCAAAGGCATATCGGATATTTATTTTAGGGGCCAAGAAGATTATAGATAGGTGTGATGTCAAGTTCATGGAGGACAAGGCATTTAGGAGGTCTAGAGATTTGCCAACGGATGATTAGAGTGAGCAGCCAGCAGAAGCTCCAAGGATTGAGCAATCAGATCAGGGGTAGCTAAGCTCGAGTATAGTTACTAGTACTAGCCCAGGCTCAAGTGTAGAGAGTTCATAGAGTATGGAGCAACAGATGCAACAGATCCAAGAGATGCATCAAGAACACATGGAGGTTGATACTTCATCCTCTACAGTTGGTAGCAGGAACCAATAGACACATAGAGATACTCAAGAGTTTATGGGAGCTCCTAGGATGAGTAATAGACAGCAGAGACAACCAGCCAAGTATAATGACTATATGGCATTAGTTAGTCAATTGGTAGATAGTGATCCTTCTTGCTATCAGGAGGCCACACAACAATAGGTGTGGCAAGATGCGATGGTTGAGGAATAAACCTCAATAGTGCAGAATGGTGTGTGGGAGGTTGTGCTTAGACTGACAAATAGGGTAGTGGTTGGATCACGTCAGATCTATAAGATCAAGCATGGTACAAATGGTAGCATCGAGAAATACAAGGCAAGGTTTGTGGCCAAGGGGTTCTCTCAGAAGGAGGGAATAAACTATGAGGAGGCTTTTGCTCTAGTGGACAAGTATACTTCTATATGAGTTGTGATCTCACTTGCAACACAGATGGGATGGCAGATCCATCAGATGGATGTCAAGATGGTGTTTCTTAATGGTGAATTAAAAGAGGAGGTATACATAGAACAACCAAAGGGCTTTGTAGCACACACCAACGAAACCCGTGTGTGCAGATTGAAGAGAGCTTTGTACGAACTCAAGCAAGCTCCCAGGGCGTGGTATGAGTGCATTGATAGATACTTGCAAGGAATGAGATTTGTGAAGAGTGAGGCGGATGCTAACCTCTACTACTTGGTGGTTGGGGGTGAGGTTCTCATTCTTGTTCTATATGTACACAACTTGTTTCTAACAAGTTCATTTGGGCTCATAGAGGAGTGCAAGAAGGACCTTGCATCAAAGTTTGAGATGAAGGATTCCTTGGACAAGGGAAATACTGCATCAAAATCTTGAGGAGGTTTGAGATGGAGGATTGCAGAGCCATGTCTACTCCTATGATCATGAATTGGAAGAAGGTAGACACATCCAGGGAGAAGGATGCAAACCCCACCTTATACAGGCAGTTGATTGGGTCTCTCATGTATTTGGTCAACACCAAACCAGATATATCCTTTGCAGTAAACTCTCTTAGTCAGTTCATGGTTGAGCCAAAGAGAGTGCATTGGACAACGACAAAGTATGTGTTGTGTTATTTGTGTGGTACAATTGAGTATGGGATCAGATATGCTCGAGGTGATGGTATTAGGTTGATAGGCTATACTGATGTAGATTGGGCATGCAGTACAACGGACATGAAAAACAATTCAGGGTGTTGCTTTAGCTTGGGATCAGGAGTTGTATCTTGGTACAATAGGAAGCAGATGTTTGTGGTTCTGAGTTTTGCAGAGGCACAATACATAACAACTAGCATGGCGATGTGTTAGGCGATATGGCTTCGGAAGTTGCTAGTAGCCTTGTTTGGTCAGAGGGTTGAGACTACAGTGATTCACTGCGATAATCAGAGTTGCATTAGGTTGTTTGAGAATCCGGTGTTTCATGATAGGTCTAAGCATATAGACATCAAGTATCATTTCATCAGGGATTTTATACAATGGGGGATTGTTCAGCTAGAGTATATACCTACAGATCAACAAGTAGTAGACATTTTGACAAAGGCATTGGGGAAGGTGAAATTCATCTTCTTCAGAGATATGTTAGGTGTCATGCAAAACACCTTCCTCACTAAGAGGGAGTGTTAATTTATTGTAGCTCGGACAACTGTTTTCTCCATTCTCAAGAATTAATATTTAATTCTGGAGACTTCTAGAAAGGAGTTAGTTAGAGATAATTAATTAATTAATTGATTGATTCCTTTAGATACTTCTAGAAACTAGTTAGTTAGGGTTTGTTAGAGTCTAATTAATCTTAGCCATTGATTGAGATTAAATCACGGCCATTGATTTTTCAATGAGAATAGTTTAAAAGGGGATCAATGAGCATTTGGAGAACACAGACACACACACTTGACAAAGATTTGCAGTGATAGCAAATAAATTTGCAGTGAGAGCAAATAGTCTTGCAGTGATAGCAAGGGCGCAGTGATAGCGTTGGAAGCAGCACCAGTGGAATTTCAACATAAAAAATTGAGGGAAGAATTTTCAGAGAAGAATATTGCCGGAACTCTATTAGTAAGAGGCAAACAGTTTATGTATCTCTTGATTTGCTGAAGATTAATACAACTCCTAATCTGCAGTACTGGTTTTCCCTCTGGGGGTTTTCTAGGGACAATTTGTCCAAAAATATTGTGTTTATTATTTTGCATGTTTTCTTCTCAATTCCTATGGTTTTTATTTGTGAAGATGTAGTTGTATTATTTTTCAATATTTGTCTTTATAGGTAGGAGATTAATAATCATTAATGCAATAGAATTTTCACATATTTATTCTTCAATTCAGCTATATTTATAGGAAATTATTTGATTTTGGTATAGTTCCATGAAGATTTAAAACATAAAGCAATGCAAGTGAAAAAAGAAAGTTGCCATCAAATTAAGATTTAAAACATATTATTTAATTTTAAAATATTTGAATTAAAATTAAAACATATTATCTCAATTTAAAATATTTGAATTAAAATTAAAACATATTATCTGAGTTTAAAATATTGAATTAAAATTAAAACATATTATTTGATTTTAGTATATTTGAATTAAGATTTAAAATTTAAAGCAATACAAGTGGAAAAAGAAAGTTGCCATCACATATTATCTAATTTTAAAATATTTGAATAAAAATATTAATTTTAAAGCAATGTAAGTGGGAAAATAATGTTGCCCTTTAAATTGACAAAAGACACTACAATCCATAAAGATTTAAAATATTAAGTAATGCAAGTGAAAAAAAAAAGTCGCCATCAAGTTAAGATTTAAAGCATATTATCCCATTTAAAAATATTTGCATCAAAATTAAAACTTATTAAATGATTTTAAAATGTTTGAATTAAAATTAAAACATATTATTTGATTTTAAAATGTTTGAATTAAAATTAAAACATATTATTTTGATTTTAAAAAGAAAGTTGCCATCGAGTTAACATTAAAACATACTATTTGATTTTAAAATATTTGAATTAAGATTTAAACATGTTATCTGATTTTAAATTTTTTAGGACACTAATCCCCCATTTGTAAAAAAATTTCACAGATAAAAAAATCCCATAATTCATTACTACAGGTTTGCTTGTGCAAAATCTCAATTTCTGAATAAGGTGATTTTTTTATTATTAAAAATCACCCTATTAATTCACATAAGAAAAGACTTGCTTGTTGTTCTCAAAACTTGAAATTCATTGATACACTAATTGCGTGTAGATAGAATTCAAAATTTCAAACATATGGCAAAAAAATACAAAAAATTTTATGTACAACTCCTCTACTAAGAAACAAAAGAATGATATAAAGAAATTAAAGAGTTGTAGAAAGATCCCAGTTATTGAAATCTTTTCTCTCAAGCAATATTGTCCAAGAATCGATGGACCGATAAGGTTTTAGTATATAATTATTGAATAAAATTAAGCATAGAAATGCATTTCCATTAAGCAAATGCTACTACAATTTAATTTAATTATTTAATAATAATAATAAAATATTATAATTATTAAATAAAATTAAGCATAGAAATGCATTTCCATTAAGCAAATGCTACTACAATTTAATTTAATTATTTAATAATAATAATTTTTTTTTTATAATAATCACAATTAAAATAGTAAATATACTATTGATATTCGTTTTCTTCACTATGTTGTTTACTGCAAGCTCTTCGTAGTGTGCTCCTTGGTCCTACAATTTGTACCATATTTTATCATCATTTATTCTAATGAAGATATATCATTAATATAAAACCACAATGATTCCTACAACACAAAATATAAAACAATAGAACATATTGAAATTTTGATATTACTATGCAAAACATAATATTTAATAAAAAAATTGATATTACTAATTTTTTATTTTGAAAAAAAATCAGTAAAGAAATTTAATACCAAAGAATATTAGCAATTAGATGTACTTTGTGAAAAGAAATACAGATTGTGAAAATTTGATATTACTATCCAAAAAAGAATATTTAATAGAAATTTTGATATTACTAATTTTTTATTTTGAAAAAATTGTAGTAAAGAAATTTAATACCAAAGAATATTAGCAATTAGATGTACTTTGTGAAAAGAAATACAATTGCACATGATGAATTTTGTGGTGTCAAGAGTACTTTTGTAGAGTAATTACTGAATGCAAGTATATTTATAGGAAATTATTTGATTTTGGTATAGTTCCATGAAGATTTAAAACATAAAGCAATGCAAGTGAAAAAAGAAAGTTGCCATCAAATTAAGATTTAAAGCATATTATTTAATTTTAAAATATTTGAATTAAAATTAAAATATATTATCCGAGTTTAAAATATTTGAATTAAAATTAAAACATATTATTTGATTTTAATATATTTGAATTAAGATTTAAAACATAAAGTAATGGAAGTGGAAAAGGAAAGTTGCCATCAAGTGAAGATTTAAAACATATTATCTGATATTAAAATATTTGCATCAAAATAAAAACTTATTAAATGATTTTAAAATATTTGAATTAAAATTAAAACATATTATCTCATTTTAATATATTTGAATTAAGATTTAAAATCTAAAACAATGTAAGTGGAAAAAGAAAGTTGCCATCAAGTTAACATTTAAAACATATTATTTGATTTAAAAATATTTGAATTAAGATTTAAACATGTTATTTGATTTTAAAATATTTGAATAAAGATTAAAAACTTAAAGCAATGCAAGTGGGAAAAGAAAGTTGCCTTTCAAATTGACAAATGAATATTTATTTATCTTTTACCATTTAACGGTAGATGCAACCAACTGATTTACCATTTAACAATAGATGAAAGTTGTTTTCTGATGACTCAAGAGTGGTTTGCAGGTGTGAGACTTGTTTCAGACTCAAATCTCACACTATATGTAGCCTATCGGCTAATTACATCGGTTATGTAAGAAACCATAGTTTGCTATAGAAGACCTCAATATTTGGCTCCACCCACCAAAGGTTATGCAACTTTTTTAGTAATGATTAGTGAGATTTTTATTAAATAATCCATTGAAACTATACCAAGACAAGGAGAAGAATCGTGTCATAAGTTTTTTATTTCAACAAAGAACATAAGTGGGTGAGGATATCTTAGGTGACAATTTTTTTTGTCAGAATTATTTCATTATCTTCTAGTACTATCAAACACCATCCCTTCAATACTTTATCTTTTGGACCAACAAACAACTCTCTCAATGTCGTAGGTCCAACTGAGTGTTTTGCATTAAAGATGGATTAGCAAGCAACCCATGGCCCCAAATCCCTTTTATTCTCTCCCATCCTAGCACACCCACAAAATAACCAACACTTGAATTCAAGGAAAAAAAGCTCAAGAAGATAAGGCAAAACACTATCTATGAAAGACCCTCATACCATCCTTAAAGCACACCTTTTATTCAAAAGTAATTCACTTCAGACTCCCAATCATGCCCAAGAATCAATTAAAATTATAAAATCAACAACAAAGTGAGGGGTTCAAACAAACAACCAACAATCTAATTAAAAAAAATACAACACAATAAATTGGAAATCTGTGAGGTTCTTTAGGCCTACTTCAATCTCTACAAATTGAAAATGAGATTTTACACCTCCAACTCCTCTCCTTTCCTAGCCAACCCAACAGTTTGCAAAATGAGATATTTCAAGTATAAATAAGAGGGAACTCCTCCTTAGCTAGTTGAAAGTACCTTTTCTTCCCCTCAATGCAAGGTTGGGCTTTAAGTGGTTAATAAACTTTAAAAACTTAATTAGTAGCTAAAAATAATCCCATATGATCCCCAATCTTTCCCCTCTCAGGAAACACTATATTAACACTACACAATTATTAAAAGGTGCTTTAAAGGCAAAATCTAACTTTATAATTTAACTAGCTCTTATCTCCTCCACACAATATCCTAGAACATGTGTTTTAAGTGATATGTTTAATTGGACCACATAAATTCCCTAACTATTAACCACTTAGTGCCTTGGCTGCGATTACCAAAAAAGGATAGAACCACCATAAGGGTAGAAAGAGAAGATGGCACAACAACTTATGGTTTAAAGGATCTCTGCATTCCCTCTTCTTTCATCTCATTTATAATCTACACACCCATTGCACCTATAAGTATGTCAAAGTATGGTTACTCACATGTGAAGTCATAAATGCTAAAATCAACCTACATGTAATATCACAAGATAAATTGAACACATCAACATTAGAGTATTTATAAGGAAGCATTAACTCACACATATAAATCTAAGCATTCTCTAACAATAGCAACTATCAATACCACAAATAATGCTAAATCATTCATGTATCTAATTGAAAGAAAGGTAGCCACATATAAACTATTGGTATTAGTAGAGACATAAGTATGCCAAACTCATACAACTAGATGGTACTACGACATCGATACATCTCAAAATCAATTGTGTTAAGTACAAGAAACAACCAAAACATATAATGATCATAAAGTATTTGAAATTTTTAGTCCATATGTGATAAAATAAGGATAAACATGGTGAAGTTGGGCCATCACAAGTTATTTTCCTTGATAGTTGATAATTGGCTGACAAAAGCTAAACAAGTTTAGAAAATACACTAGAGCTTGTAATTTATAGTTTATATTAGAAAATATACCATTTTTTTCTTATCAAAGCCCCAAAATTTACTCATAAGAAAATCAATTAAGAGGATTAATATGTTTATGTGAGTTGAATTCTTATCAATTGCTTGAAAATACTCTCTTTGAGTAGTCCTTGCACCATGCTTTAAAATAATGGCATTCATGTCATACTTCTCATTTGTTACCTCTAGGTGATTATGGTTTTTTGAAATTCAAATAAATCTCACAAGATGATTATCAAATATTTATATAATTAATATTTTCTCATTGAAATTTAATTTTTTACTTTAAAATGTTAGTTTTAAGATTATAAGAATTATACATATTTTTAAGTTGTAGGCATTGTGTATTTTTTTCTAATTAAATATTTTTTATTTGAACAATTGGCTAATGGTTTCCTAGAGGTACCCAACCCAAGCACATGAAGAAATGAAGAACAATGAATAAGCTAGGAAAAACACTTCATATATTATTGTAGAAGTAATGTACATCTCATGGACCATTATAAATTTTATGGAACCCAACCAACCTACACTATTCTCCCCAATTTGAATAATCAACATTTGTTAAGACTCTCTATAGTGAAATCTATCCCATTTTATACAATCTCAACTATGCCTCAAGAACCCCTATGGTTTCACCCACATTTCCAACTCTCCATATTTGTATGATCTCTCTCTTCTTCAAGCAATAAAATTAGTTTGGGTGACTCTTGGTTTCTTATGATGTGTAGATAATGAAATAATCAAAATTTCCATGACATATTTTTAAACTTGAAGCTTTAATAAATATAACACTTCACTCTCTAGCCAAATGTTTGCATCACTCCCTCTTTAGCCAACTATATGCTTCACTCTCTTTCCAAATGATTGTACACTTCATTCTCTCTAGCCAACCATATACTTCTCTCTCTCTATCTCCATGGTTGTACACTTCACTCTCTCTTGAATTGGCCACACTTCAATCTTTGTTAGGTTATATGATTCACACTTCAACTCCATAAAGGTTGTCTTTGTCAACAAGCATGAAACCATTTGATTTAGTCTATGTTCTTAAATACTAATGCCACAACCAATAGACTTCAAGATAATGTTGTAGATTCCCTAGGCCTCCAAATAGACACAAGCAAAACTTACACACCAAAACTCACAATGCACCATTCAAACCAAAATACAATAGCTAGTCCAATGTGCGAGCTAACCAAAACATATTAAAATGAAAGGAAACTTTTTTTGGGTGATGGAAAATTGGTTGACTTGTAGAATGCTCTTGCATTAGGCACCCTAGGTTGAAGTTTTACAATCTTGATATTCACAAAACAATGGATTGTATGAACAACTAATTTAACCACCCAAAATAGCTTAATTCAATTTCAATGATGCATAAATATTCTTTTGGCTCCTTATCCTTTTGGTGAATTAGATATTCTTGTACTCTTCTACTAGATCTTCTTTTCAATCTTCTTATCAAGCATATATGCCATTTCATCTCATTTATTTTATAGTATGTGCATTTTCCAATCAATGTTGTCTTGTGGTTGTACTATGTCAATTGAGCCACCTTGTCCCAAAATAAGATTTGACCCATTGAAAAGTATGGAGATATCTAGTCCATCTAGCAAGTCAATTTTATATGTATTTTCAAAAATATTGAGCAAAAGTTTTCATGATCCAATCTTCTTAGGTTTTAATTTTTATATGTTCCTCTAGGTAAGCTCTCTGAACCTTAGGTGTGCCATGATAAATTCTCCCTCAAAGTAAGTATTTTCCCTTTGATACATGTTTGTGTGTGCATTGTATCTAACACTACTCACTTCCAATTTCCTCCCAACTTCTACATGCACCTCTTGCATATGTTGCATGAAGTCTTCAACATCTTCATTATGGTGCCTTACTGCTTTCACCTTCAATAATTGTGTGACACCCTTAACAATGTGCCATAAATAATTTAAAATGAGGTTTTGTCTCTTGACTTGTTCACTTAATTATTGTCCACAAATTTTTATTATGCTAACATGGATTCATATTTAATGGGATCCTCTCCCACCAAAACATTCAATTATTAGTTGTCAAGGTTCCTATTGAAAACCACTGTAGATGATGCATTGAATTGTTAGTTAACTGCAAGTCCTATACATTGATAACCAATATGAGAAAATATGGTTCCCTTGGTAAAAAAATAACTTGTGTACTATTCCTCACCATCCTCCAAGTTCATGTCATGTGATGGAAGTTGCAAAAATTAAAAAATCTTATTTTTTGGGTATTCTTGGTCATTTTTTAGTGTTGCAAAATTTTATTGGATGTTTGTACATTTTTTAGTGTTGTAATTTTATTGGGTGTTTGAACACTTTCTACTCATCCAATATCCACATTCTTGCATAAATGTTTTGCAAAGGTTCTTCCGCTTTCTTCATCCCTTTACTTCTCTTCTTGATTGTCACTTATAGGATTTTGAAATGGGTCTAGATATATCCTATATCTAATCTTGACACCAACTTCCTCCTCACTTCTCTACATTCTTCCATTGTTGAATTTGAAGACTTTTGAGGTTTTTCAAGACCTTTCCCAGACCTCTTCCCTCTTCCCATCCTATTATTTGCTTTATTTTCCAATCCCCACAAACTCTAATTCCTCCATTATCTCCACCCTTATGAAATTTCAAGGTGGTCATGAATATTTTCCTCACATCCACATCTCATGTCCTATCCCACAAGATTTCCCGACAAATTCATATTTCCCTCCCCTTCTCCAATTTCGTGGATTTGTAAGGTCCGCAAATCTCACTTACTAAAAGTAACCTTTGATAAGCAAATCCATACCCGAAATAATTAATAGTATAAGATGATTTTTAAATGGTGCTAAAAGGAAATAATTAAATAACTTCATCATTATTTTTAAATGGAATTACATACATTAATGAGTCAATACGAATATCAACACAAGACCATGCCTTTACAAAATTTAGCCATGTAGGCTTACACAAAGTTAACACAATAGCAATACATATAAATTCAAATTTTGTAATATGAATTAAGGAAACAAAAAGATCATAAATGCATCCACAAAAAAACCATAACATAGTAATTTTCATGAGTGGAAAACCCTCATAAGGATGAAAAAACACTCGTAAAAAATGCATTACTGGCTTAATGAAATGCCTCACTTGCAGAGCCTCTCTGGCTACAGAATGCCTCACTGGCTATTGAACCTCACTGGTTACAAGATGCCTCACTGACATGACCATTTACAACTTCATTGCACATTTCTGAATAATAAAGCAATCAACTACAGAGGATCACTTTGTTTCTCTACATAACTTTTATCTCCGTAATACTAACACATTTCATATCCTAAAGATTCATAAGAACTAAAATTTGTAACATATAAAACATGTCATATAATAACCCCAAATCATAGGTTATCATTTAGAAGGCCGTTACAATATATGATCAATGAATTAAATAAAGAAGGTATAGCTCATGTATGCATGTGAATACATATATAAGCTAGAGAATATATGAGTATATGTTCTTATAAAATTAATAGCTCAATTTACTTTGCAAGAAAGATTTAAAAATGAATAGCCATTAGTAGAATTGCACTATATAAAAGACCTTAAACATAATATGGTTCAACAACAACAAAATATACAAATGTACATAAATTGTACTTAATATCTTTACTTCCAATTTATGGCTAATATGTATTGTATTATGCCAAGAAAGATTCTAATCAAAGGTCAAAGTTTTGTTTTAATTATTTATTGTTTATGGGATTCAAAGAAAGAATCCGATTGACCAAAATAGAGAGCATTAAATGCCTTAAAGAGACTGGTCTTATTTTACATTGAATATTGGCGATGCTAAAAGAATAAATCCTAAAAACAAAATAGTCTTATACTATAATAATGTGCACTTACTTAGTCATCCAGAGTATCGAAGTAACATGCCCATCGAAGCAAATCAGTAGGACTATATTTGTAGATTAACATGCATTTAATTGAGTGAGGAAACACAAGGCACTAAATTTGCAATGTCAAAGATCGTGGTTTTATGGGCTGCAGTCTCAAATGGAATCAACATAACATGCACAAAATGATAGGTTTAAGATTGTTTAGTAATGAAATTAGAAGGTTTAAGTCATATACCACAACCCTTCCAGCACGAAAGAGCATCGATTATGAGAGGGTTTGATACAAAACCAGTCTCATTCCTATGATAGGTTCTCTTCTTTAAGACCGAGGTCAATGTGAGTCTAAGACTCCAAAGGTTCTTCACTTTTATGAGTTGCATCTATAATACCGTTATGATTAAATTTGTAATGAGGAATTAAAGGAGAATCATCTTTTCTAACTGTTTAATATTCATGTTTGTCAAACAAGAACACCATTTAAGTCAAGGCATAAATAGATAAGTTGGTTAAATTAAACCTACAGGTGATCAAGATGTTGCTACAAAAGAAAAAATGGTAGGACAACAAAATTAAACATAGACATCAACACTACATGTGACTTTAAATGTGGTAAAAAACACTATAATTTCAAACTCATGCTCACACCCTCATAACTAATATCCATATAATAGTTTCAACATGCTTACAAAGTCACAAAACCATATTGGGAGATCACTCATAAACCAAACATGACTTTCATGCCAACAACTTAGATTTATATTGCATAAAATATAGTTTTCACTAAAACTTACATAACTTTCACAACATTTTCCTAATTTATAAAATGTGTTGGAAAGATAATACATAGATCTATAGAAATAAATAAATAATTTTCATAATAACTATCTTTAATATAATTTTATAAATACAATATAATCACAGATAAACATCATGTTAAAAATAACAACAAAGATAAACAGTCACTAATTAATACATATTTCAAAATTTACAAACTGAATAAGACTGATTTTTTATATGATTTAAAATATGTAGTTTCACACCTTCCATAATTTTTTTAGAGAAACCCAGCTCATAAAACTAAAGTTATTGATGTTGTAACAGACTGATTTTTCTCATGACAAATTTACCAATTTTCTTTTAAAAAGTAGTCCACTTGTTTTAATAACTAAAAACAAACTATAAAAGATAAAATCATAAAAAATGGAGATAAAGTTTATCCCCTAATTTGAAACCATATATCCAAAAATTAGAAATACCCAAATCACAATTTAAGAGATATATCTAAACTAAGATAGATTATTATTTTTCTTTTCAGTTCTTCCTAAGTTTTTTATTATGTTTCCTTTCTCCTATATAGGAAATTATAATCAGATCAAATAACCTATCAAATCTTTCTACTAACTTTTAAGAATTCCCAACAAATCCAATTCATCAAAAATTCTTTTCTAATCTTCAAAGCAATGAAACTATAATTTGTTTAAATTTTTTTTTTTTGCACAAAAAACATATAAATCGCAATTTCTTCACACAATCCTATATTCAATTATTAACCAAAGTAAGTTTTTGCTAAAGCCTTTCATGACAAGAATCCTGCCTGAATCCTTGTAGCAATTTGGTAAAAAATAGAGATGAACCAATCAATTAAAAAAAAAACAACAATCTTTCAATTCTTCACAAAAAAGCACTTTCAAATCCTTGAGCTTCAATACCCTGTTTTCCTTTTTTCTTCTCTTTTTTAATAACTTTTGTTTTGCACACTGAAAATTGTGAATGAATCTTGTGTGTCGAGAGAATGAGAGATCTTTCTCTTTTTATTATTATTATTATTTTCCATTTTTGTTTTGTTTTGTTTTTTGTGTTTTATTTTCTAAATTTAAGTTCTTTTTTTCTATTTTTCTAATTTTCTATTGTTTTGCTTTCTAAATCTTGCTTTATTTTCTATGATTTATTTCTAATTTATCAAATAAAACTAATATTTAATAACAAACATGATTTATTAGCTTGCATCACAATTATCTATAAAACAATAAATAATAATAATCTTATTCTTCAAATAAAATCAAGAAATAAAATAAATTAAAACTATTTCTTCTATTTTCTATGAGCATTTAATTTTAGCCACCAATTAATTAAATAACCAACTATAAAATAAGATGCAATATAATATGATTAATTAATGCAATTTTAATGCAACTATATGAATTCTAAGTGTTTGTGTGTGCAGATTTCTTTCACCACAAGTCGCCATCAATTGGCTAGACACCCCCTCCTTGATGATACTCTCTCTACCGAGAGTATATTCATGTTACGCACATGAGTCAAAGTTTGGTCAACAATCATTAAAATAGTAATATTTAAATTAAAAATTAATTACTGAAAATAGGGGTCATAACAGGATTTCCCTAATGGATCTGGACTTCTTTCATTCCAACCTTCAATTCCTTCATTCTTTTCTACTAGCTCACGCCTTTTAAAATTATTACTCTAGACATTTTGACCCACATTGAAATATCTTATTCTAGCATCTACTTCCTGACCATTTTCCCACAAGGACTTCCCTTGGCATTTTTCACTCCTTTCTTCCTATTTTACAGGATGACCTGACTTCTATTACTCCTTCTCTTCATCCCATATCTAGTATAGGTTCAAAATCATACATCATATTCTTATGTTTGCTCCCTTGTCAGTTTTTGACAAATCTCCCAAAATGCCTCTTGCTCCCTCCAACTACTTCTTGACCTACCCATAATCACCATTAGTAAATCAATAAGACCCTACAAAAAACCAATAAAAAATTTCCACCCATAAAACATTTTTTAATCTTAAAGGGCGTAGATTTAAATATACTTTTGGCAAAGGAGGACAAGAGCGACCATGCCACCATTAATGAGGTAGGTGAATTTGTAGCTCCCAATGTTCTTCATCCCAATCCTAGTTGTTTATTGAATTGATTTCATACGCCTTGTCTCGTATTGTACTCCAATATAGTTATATCCACTTTTCCATTGGGTTTCCACAAGAAATAGATAATAATGTTGTTTTCCCTCAAGTAAGACCCAAAAAGAAATTAAAGAGCTCAAAGATGAATGTGGCCAAAGAGAAAGTGATTTCCACAAACTTCTAGGTATATGGCCATGTGATGATGATTTGAGAAAGTATATGAAACCTTTGTAATTGTAATCACTCATTCTCTTGAGCTAGCTCAAATGCATTAAATGATATTTTATAGTTTTTCATTTGTTACGGGGTGGAAAAAGGTTGTAGAGAGAGAAAAAAGAGAAGGAACTTCTAGGCTATTGGGGCTTATCTGCGGTTCATATGGCATCTTCTATGGATATGTTCTCTTCTTTTGAGCCTTGTAATTGACCTCATATCTTGATGGGTAACAATACATATATGAAGGTAAGTAGGAAGGGTTCTATTGACCTAGGGAAAGGGACTTTTAATGATGTACTCTGTGTTCCTTCTTTGTCCACTAATATCCTTTATGTTTATCAAATTACCCATGGGTTCAAGGTAAAATAGTTGAGTTCACTCCTGAGAGGGTGTACATTAGGGACTTGGAGACTAGGGATATTGTTGCTATCGAGATGGTTGATCATTCATCTCATTTGTATTTATTTTCACATTTTTCTTCAGAAGAAGACAATGTCCCTTTGATTGCATCTCACACTCCTTCATTAAGCGTGAACCATGTTTGTGAAGAGAAGTTTGGTCATCTAAACCTTGGTATCCTAGAGACCAATGTTGAGCTTCCTACTCCACCTCCTACTTCTTTAGCCATCAGTGCTTCTATTCAGCAAGATGATCATAGTTTTTTAGATCTTGCTTTGTGGGATGAATATTTGACAAGTATTTCTAACTTGTTTGTGGAGTCTCATACTATATATTTGGAGGACACACTTGAGGGGGTTTCTCTCATATTTGATGATAGTTTCATCACAACTGGGTATGTGCAGTATCATGGGGCTCCAAACTAGGCCTCTAAGTGGCAATGAAAATTTTAAAAAATAGAGTTAGGCAACTTGACATAAAAATTTGAATAGGTTATTAACATAATTTGACAAATAAGTAAGAACAAAAACTTGTAGCAAATTGAATGTAGTTTCTAGGCTACTAGTTCTTTTTTGGAAAAAGGTTAATTTGTTTTGCAAAAAAATGAAATTTCAATGCAACGGTAGCAAATTTTCAAGAAAAAGATAAGAAGCAGGTGTGTGCCTGGCCACCCTAAGTACAAGAAAATATATATATTTTTTTCTGAAACTTACAATATATGTAGAGGACACATGCTTGGATGTGCCAAAAAAAAAATTGAATTTTTTTTCTATGTAAATAATTAGTTATAATTTTTTTATTAGAACATTTCAGAATTATTAAAACATGTGTGTCTGACCACCATAACTTGGTCAAAAATTTATGAAATTCATTTTTTTATCCTATAGTATGTAAAGCATAGAATGTGACACATCTTTTAAGTTCGAAAAATGTGAAGTAGTTTGAAAGTAATAGAAGTTTTTCAATCAACCTATCAATCAGGACTTTAGTCGTAATGTATTATAAAATTAATAATAATTATTTATTAAATTCAAAATAAGGCATATCTTATATTGGTGGAAAGCTGACAATTTTTTCTATAAACCCTTTTCGTTTCATGAAATTTGGATAAAAAAAAAGTCGTCAGCCACAAGGGCGAACTTCAGAAAACTAAGCAAATTTTAATAAACACGTTTTTTGGGTTGACTTTCTAGGTTAGGAAATCCCAAACCAAATCTCGAGCATATTGATTTTGTTAGAAAAAATGGATATCCCTTCAGAACGGATATATGTCACCTATATTATTTATAATACATAATATTTAATATTTTAATATATATACTAATATACTAATATATTATGTATTATACTATATTATATTATACATTATTATATTATATATTATTATATATTATATTAATATTATGTAATATATTTAATACATAGTATATATTATATATTTATTGATGTGCAACCAATTCACAAGAGAGAGGGAGTGGGAGGGACTTGAGAGAGAGAAGGAGTGAGAGACTTGAGAGGGATGGGGAGAGAGAGAGAGAGTTGAGAGGGTGAGAGTGAGGGGGAGAGGGAGAGAGAGAGGGGGAGAGAGAGAGAGAGTGGGAGAGACTTGAGAGAGAGACCGAGAGGGAGGCAAAGAGTGAGACTTGAGATGAAGAGAGAGACTTGAGAGGGAGAGAGGAGACAAAGAGACAGAGAAAGACTTGAGAGAGAGAGACCCTGAGAGGGAGGTAGAGAGCGAGACTTGAGAGGGAGAGAGAGAGAGAGGGAGAGAGGAGGGAGAGAGGGAGAGAGGGAGAGAGAGAGGGATAGAGAGAGACTTGAGAGGGAGAGAGTGGAAGGGAGAGGCCTGAGACTAAGGGATAGCTTGAGAAAGAGAGAAAGACTTGAGAGAGAGAGAGGGAGTGGGAGGGACTTGAGAGATAGATCTGAGAGGGAGGGAGAGAGAGAGAGAGCATTGAGAGAGAGAGAGAGAGAGGGTTGTGAGGGAGAGGAGAGAGAGGGAGGGAGGGACCTGAGAGAGAAAGATAGAGGGAGGGAGAGACCCAGAGAGAGAGAGGAAGTGGGAGAGAGAGAGAGAGAGACCCAAGCCAGAGAGGCAGAGAGGGGAGAGAGAGATTTATCTCTAGGGAGAGAGGGAGAGTGGGAGGGAGAGACCTAAGAGAGAGGGAGAGAGAGTCTTGAGAGGGAGAGGGAGAGGGAGAGGGAGAGGGAGAGGGAGTCTTGAGAGAGAGAGAGAGTGGGAAGGACCTGGGAGTGAGAGGGAGAGAGAGAAAGAGAGAAATACTTGAGAGGGAGGGAGAGAGGGAGAGACCTAAGAGAGAGAGAGAGAGAGAGGGTGGGGGGAGGGAGAGAGGGAGAGAAGGGGAGTGAGGGTTATCTATTTAGGGTGGGAGGGAGAGACCTAAGATCTAGAGAGAGATAGGAAGTGGGAGAGGCATGAAAGAGAGATAGGGAGTGGGATGGACTTGAGAGAGAGAGAGAGAGAGTTAGTTGCGCCTAAAGAGATCTCATCCGTGCTACTTATTTTAATGCGAGGTGAAGAATACAGTTATTGTATTGTGCCTTCTTATTTTAATGATGCATAGAAGAGGGCCACAAAAGATGCTAGTAAGATTGTAGGCCTCAATTTCATGTGAACAATTATCGAGCCAATGATTGCAGCTATAACTTATGGCTTCCATGATGTGTTCACTAGAGAAAGAAGCGTTCTCATCTTCGATTTGGGTGGAGGTACGTTTGATGTGTCAGTTCTTTTTGTTTGAAAGGGTAATATTGCCATCAAGGCCGTTAGAGGGGATATGCATTTAGTAGGTCAAGATTTTGATAACATAATGCTTAATAATACATAATATATTATAGTAGTAGTACCAAAACTAGAGAGGGAGAGAGTATAAGATATATAATATATAGTATATATATATTAAATAATACTATATATAATATATCATAATATAATATATTATGACATATTAATATATAATATATTATGATATATTAATATATAATACATTTATTATATATTAATAATACATAATATTGGTTTCATGTGTTATTTGGTTTATAAAAATCAAATGATAATGGATATCCGTTATAAACAGATTTTTGTTTTTTATTGTATAGGTATGCATACATATTAATATATAGTATAAATTAATATATATAATAATATTAATCTAATATATATGAATATATTTATATTAATATATTAATGTATATAAGTTAAAAGGGGGGGGGAGAGAGGGGGGGACTAGGGGAGATAGAGGGGTACTTGGGGGAGAGAGAGAGAAAGAGAGAGAGAGAGAGAGGGGGAGTTGGAGAGAGAGGGAGAGAGAGAGAGGGGAGAGTGTGTGTGTGTGAGAGAGACCGAGAGGAAAAGAGGGAGAGACTTGAGAGAGAGAGGAGAGGTGGAGAGTGGAAGAGAGAGAGGAGAGAGGGAGAGGGAGAGAGAGAGATGAGAGGGAGAGAGAGTGGGAGAGGGAGAGTGGGAGACTGATAGAGAGAAGGAGAGAGGGAGAGAAGTGAGAGCGAGAGGGGAGAGAGAGAGAGAGGGGGTTGTGGAGAGAGGGAGAAGGGGAGAGAGAAAGATGAGAGAGGGAGAGAGACCTAAGAGGGAGAGACTTGAGAGAGGGAGAGGAAGAAAGGGAGAGAGGAGAGAGAGTGGGAGAGTGGGAGAGTGGGAGAGGGAGATTAGGAGAGAGTGAGAGAGAGAAAGACCTAAGAGGGAGAGAGAGGGAGAGAGGGAGAGAGAGGGAGAGAGGGAGAGAGAGAGGGAGAGTGGGAGAGGGAGAGGGAGAGTGGCAGAGAGAGGGGGAGAGTGGGATAATATATATTATTTATTTAAAATATTATATATTATATATTAATATAATATTAATATATACTAAATATATATATCATAATAGATAATATATTTAATATAAAATATAAAATATATCATAATATAATATATTAATAATAATTCTTAAAACTAAAGCAAACAGATACCCGTTTTCTTTGCTATAGGTTAAAAAGATAGAAGCACTAGCAACAACGGGTATATCAAGTGTAAAACATAATGGATATCTATTTTGGAACGGATATCCATTTACTAAGTTATATAAAAAAACAAAAATGGGACTGTTTTGAGCATTCCAACGGTCCCTACATTCCTTCTATCATGGATATCTCATGTTTTCTGTCTGTATCAGATAAAATTCATCTTTTAGGAGATTCTTTTACACTTTATTAACAATTATAATCATTTGTGTGTGTTTTTTTGTTTGTGCAATTAGGAGCAGTAGTTGCCTTAAGAGAAAAGGAAAAATGAAACTAACAACAGATCAAATTGAAGCATATAGAGAAAAAGATAGAGAAATTCATACGAAAAGAAGACAAGGTATGAGAAATATTCAAATTGAAGCTTCTTTTGCACCGTTAAATGTTAATTCAAAATGAAAATATTGAAATTGAAAATAAAAATGTGAACATTGAAAATGAAAATGTTGTTGAAAATGTTATTGAAAATGAAATTGTTATTAAAAATGAAAATGTTGTTGAAAATGAAATTGTTATTGAAAATTAAAATGTTGTTGAAAATGAAATTGTTATTGAAAATGTTGAAAATAGTGATAATGAAAATGTTAATAACATTGAACTTGAAAATGAAAATGTTGGAATTGTTATTGAAAATGTTGATAACATTGAATATGTTTAAAATGAAACTTATGTAACACCTAATTACATGAGAACCCCTAAATGGTTGCTTGAAATATATGAGAACATAATAGATAATCTTCAAGGAAAAAGGTCACAACGAATGGTTTGTTTGTGGGATACCAATATGTTCAATGAATACTTTTTTGATAAGATAAATTAACCGAACAATGTCAACTTTTTGTGCAATTGCTTAAGTCTTACAAAATGAGACCATTATTAAGAAAATTGAATATTCGTGTCACCCAAAAATTGGAAAAAATAGTATTATTGTAAAAAATATTTTTAATGCTCTAACCTCTATTGGAGAGACTAGTAAGGAAAAAGATACAAGGGCTTCTCATAGAGTGATCACAACCTCACTAGTAAGCCATCATTTGAGAAAGGCTCATTTAATGAGACAAACTTGTATTGATTTAAATATAAATTGTAAAACATTGAATAGAGCACTCTCAAGAGGAAGACTCAATAGTCCTCTTCGAAATGATACGTGGGATTTTAGTGGGAGGCTTCCACGTGTTGATAAGAAGCTAACCGATAATGTAAAGATGCAAATTGAACAATTTTGGAACTCTCACTCTAGAGTATCACTGAATGTAAAGGATGTTTTAAAGTTATGAATTGGTAATCAAGATCGCACACCGCATCCTAAACATTTGTTGGAATGTATCCAAACAATTTTGTCAAAAACATCAAAATTTATAAATCTCACAAAGGGATTTTGAGTCTTGCAACCCATTTTATTGCATACCTATTAATGTTTGTAATACATGTTGTTGTAAATACCATGTTGAGTTTTCAATGTACCATGAATTATTATGCCATATTCGTTCTACTATGCGTACTGACGAAATGTTGCAGGAGTGTAATGCAATGCAACTTCCCAAGTCATCCAGAGACTTGTTAGATTTATTTTATGCATTAGAGGTGATGGTTGCTTATTTTATAGAAATGATTGTTTAAATGAAACGTGTTTGCAATGTGGTGGTTTATTGAAGTTTGTAACATGCTTTCATGAGGGCAGCGATCATGATTTTGGTAACAAGATTGTTGAGAAAAAAGGTTTGAGATAGTCAAATACACATTGAAGAATGGAGGTGAAGGTTCTAGATGTGAGTTGGTTGCAAGAGAGGTAAGTATTGTTATTTTATTTCTAATTTACATAAAAATATTTTATGTAAGTATGCAAGGCATAGCCACATATCACAGTGGTTGGATCGACAATTTAGGATGTGTAAGGACTCTTTCCCAATTGGAACTATTATATTTGTAGTTGATTTTTCTAAAAATTACACATTGCAACCACAAAATGAAGTACAATCACAATATTATAATTCTATTCAAATTATTATTTTTGTCCACATAACATATAGGCATGCCCCTGATAGTACAAAAGAGGACAGGAAGATAATCAAGGAGTACCATTTTTACATGAGTGATGATAGATCTCATTCATTTGAGTTTGTATAACATTATTTTGAAAAACAATTGAGTTCTTGTAATAAAAAGGTATTGCAATGGGTCAACATCTCATTTGGTCAAATAACTACACAGGGAAACTCAAGAATTATCGCATGTTTTATTGGTTGAGTAGGATGCATATAGAGAGGGGTGTACCACATATTTGGATTTTTTTAAAGTTGGGCATGGAAAAGGCGAGCATGATTGTGCAGGTGCATGTGTGAAGAGAGCTCTGATTAAGGAACAAATAAATATTAGAGGTGGTGCAACATTCAGTGATGCACATTCTATTATTGATTTGTATACTTATGCATTATCACAAGGAGGGACACTTGATTCACAAGTGTGTAGGTTCTTTTGGTTGGTTGAGGAGGGAAGAGTGGGAGACAAATTGGAATGTCAAACAATTATATATTCTTCAAAGATGCATTCATTTTGAAGCTCACATGCGGGTGCATAGACTATATGGACACGAGAGTTGGCTTGTTTTTGTAAGAATTATATTTAATGGGATTAGGATCAATGTGAGTCAAGTGAGTGGGTACATACATGGATTCCACAATACCTAACCCCTTTATCTATAGCACAATCCTCTTTAGAAGATGAAATGGAAGGTTCACTTGACTACAACCTGTAGACACTCAAAATACCTGATTGATATTGTGCACTTGATCCTGATTTACTAACACCGATTCTTCCTTAATCATTCCCACACTAACCAATTAATTAAATAATCTTTATTTAATTAATTTCCCCCTTAAATCAGATAATACACTTTATCAGATTTATTTCATCATCTCCTAATGTTCATCCTTTAATTAAATAAATCAACTTTATTTAATTAAAATCTTAATGTTCTTCTTTTAATTAAATAAATCAATTTTATTTAATTAAATCCTAATGTTCTTTTAATTAAATAAATCAATTTTATTTAATTAAATCCTAATGTTCTTATTTTAATTAAATAAATTAATTGTATTTAATTAAATCCTAATGTTCTTCCTTTAATTAAATAAATAAATTTTATTTAATTAGAATCCTAAAGTTCTAATATCCTCTCATTTGATTTAAATAAACCCAAACATTTAAATCAAATGTCACAAATCAACTAATCTCATCTAAGTTAATTAATCCTAAATTAATTAACTCCCAACACTAATCCCCCATTCCTTTAGCTTTTAACTCCACCCTAAGGTAAGTCAACCTTGGTCAAAGTTGCACATGTAAATCAATTTATTTGATTTACTAATTACCTCATTTTCTTTCAAAAAGGCATATTCCTAGAATATTCCACCCATTTGACTTTTCCCTCCTAAAGGACTTTTGTCCTCTTTCTTGAGCCACCTTGGCATTAAAGAGCTCTTACACACAAGCCAACTTGGCTCTAAATAGCTCTTACATATTATCTTACACAAGCCACCTTGGCTTTAAATAGGTCTTACACCTCCTCTTACACAAGCCACCTTGACATTTATTCTTCTTACACATCACATCTCCCAAAATGTGCTCACACATGTGTGAGAACATCTCCCCAAGATTCATTAGCATGTTGACAAGTGGCATTATGTTATTGGTCAATTCTTTAATCTCACATTCATCAATCTTCTTCACTCTTCAATCCTTGGCTTCTATAAATAGAGGCATCGTTCTCATAATATGGATCCAACAATTAAGAGCATAATCACTATAGCCATTTGAGTTCATAGCATTTCATCTTTTTATCCATTTTAGTAAGATTATAGCCATTCTTCATACTTTATTCATCACAAATCCATCATCAAGATTATCAAGGGGTTAGGAAAGGGCATCTTTCCACATCAAAGGAGCACTAATCCCCCTATGGGATGCTGGTTTGAGTATTAGAATAACATTTCATTAGTAGTTTATTTCATATTCTACTTTGTTTTCATGTTCTTATGCTTAGATGAATTTCATAGGGAATGCTTTATTCTTACTTGTTTCTTGACTAATGATCACTTGTTTGTTCATGTTTGAGCAGGTATAGGAGGAGCATTCACATGACCATCTTTCAAATCTTGTACAACCAAGACATGTCTATGCAGTTGTAGCACCGCAGGGGAATGAAGAGGGATCAAACTATTGGTTGGCATGATGTGTACAGGGAAAGAAAAAGCTAGCACAATTGATGATAGATGATGATGGGTTTATGTATCATACAAGTTTAGTTGTTGTTTTTGGAACTTGGTTGCTTTACCATTTCATCATCATTTAGGTTGTTTAGAATGATATAGATTTGTTATTCTAAGCATCTTTTCTAGTTTGCATTACCATTTCATCATCATTTAGGTTGTTTAGAATAATATAGATTTGTTATTATAGGTATATTTAGTTTTTGATATAAAAACTTATGATCATATAGGTTTAGTTGTTATTTCTGGAACTTGGCTGCCAACATATATGATTAGAAAGAATGAAATACTTGCATTTGAAGACTATGAGAAACACAAAACCATTCTCATGTATTCACACCTTGTTATAGCGATAAATGTTAAGTTATTGAGACATCATACTAGACCAAAAACAAAGGAACTATGGACAATTAGTAGTGTTGATCATGAAGCATTACTCGATACCCTGAAGGTAAGAGATGACCCTTCAGACACACTTGAGTAGCATATCATTTGTTGTATGGGACATGTATGATATTGCTCATCACATTTTGATATTGTTTATTTGCTAAGGTTCATTATTTAGGTTGTTTAGAACAATATAGATTTGTTATTCTAAGCATCTTTTCTAGTTTGCATTACCATTCCATCATCATTTAGGTTGTTTAGAATAATATAGATTTTTTATTCTAAGCATCTTTTCTATTGTGATCAAATAGATTTGTCATTCAAAGTATATTGTGATGTTTATGGCACAATGGACCATTGGATTTGCTGCAACAATAGCCAACTTTGATCCTTTGGTTGAGGTATGCGACAGATTAGTAAATTTGACATTATATTTTCTCTTCTATGGTATATTATTGAAAATTTTCACGATGCTTGTGTGTAGTTTAACTACTACCTTGATGGTTTCTACAGGTGCTTGTCACTGTAGAACGTCAACGTGCTATTGTTGTGGAAGAGTGTGATGATTATTTGTTCACAATTATTTTATTATATGACATTCCGCAAGTTTTAATTTCTATATTTTAATGTATATAGTTCTTATTCTATTAGTTGCATCTCCAGATGAGTGAGGAGAGGAGGACTAGTGGGCACATTCGAAAGACAAAAGAATCAACATAAACTCCATCCAATCGACCGCGAAGGAAATGCGTGATCTATTTCCTTCCCCTACTGGGAAGAAATTGTGTATTAGGGTCGTTTGTTGTATTCCTACGTGGTATTTTGTAAATCCTATATTTGATAGCAATTCTTGAATGATGATATCATGTGTATTGTGTATGTGTGTATTCAAGTGTATACTTTACAACTTATGTGTATACTTTGTGACTCATGAGTATTCCAATGTATACTTTACAACCTAAGTGTTTTCATGCGTATACTTTGTATTCATGTGTGTAGTTCATGACTTGAGTGTATTTGAGTAAATAATTCACTTATTCACTTATCTCATCTGACCCTTTTTCCATCAACTGGAAACTCATCACCACAGGAAAAATACCTCTGAGATAGAAAAAATTGAGAGAGGTTGTTGTAGAGGGTCCCAACATGATCATATAGCCTTAAACAGAGAGTTTGTAAGCATCAAGATTTTTGAGTAATAGCCCGTAAAAGATTGCAGCCATTTTACACTTTGGACTCTTAAGGGATCGAGTTGGTTGAACGTAGCTCAAATTGATACATAATTTTTGGGTGCAAGAGAGGAACATGCCTAATGTAAACGTACCCATATAGATGTTTTGGAACAATCTATTTGATCGTATGAGTTGTAGAATGAAATTTGCACCACTTTGTAACTTTGCATTGCTTGCATTTGACAACTTTTTCTCAACTGAAAACTCGTCACCACGGGAAAATGCCTCTAATATAGAAAAAATTGAGAGAGATTATTATAGAGGGTCCCAACATGATCTTGTAGCCTTATATGGAGAGTTTGTAAGCATCACAGTTTTCGAGTAATAGTCTGTTAAAGATTGCAACCATTTTGCACTTTGGACTCTTAAGGGATCGAGTTGGTTGAACATAGCTCAGAGTGATTTGACGTGTTTGGGTGAAAAATAGGACCATGCTGAACATAAAATTACCCATCTAGACGTGTCGGAATAGTCTTTTTGATCGTATGAGTTGCAAAACAAAAGTTACACCACTTTGCAACTTTACACTGCTTGTATTTGACAACTTTTTCCTCAACTGAAAACTCATCACCACGGGAAAACACCTCTGAGATAGAAAAAACCAAGAGAGTTTATTGTAGAGGGTCCCAAAAAAATCTTGTAGCTTCAGATGAAGAGTTTGTAAGCGTCATGATTTCTAAGTAATAGCCCGTAAAAAATTGCAGTCATTTTGCACTTTGGATTCTTAAGGGATCGAGTTGGTTGAACGTAGCTTAGAGTGATTCAACATGTTTGGGTGCAAAAGAGGACCATGCCTAGTGTAAACGTACTCATCCAAAAGTGTCGGATAGACGGTTTGGGTGTACGAGTTATAGAACGAAAGTTGCACCACTTTGCAACTTTACACTACTTTTATTTGACAACTTTTTTCTCAACTAAAAACTCATCACCATGGGAAAATTCCTTCGAGATAGAAAAAAATGAGATAGGTTATTGTAGAGGGTCCCAACATGATCTCGTAGCCTTAGATGGAGAGTTTGTAAGCATCACAGTTTATGAGTAATAGCCCATCAAAGATTTCAACCATTTTGCACTTTGGACTTTTAAGAGATCGAGCTGATTGAACATAGCTTAGAGTGATTCGGTGTGTTTGGGTTAAAAATAAGACCATACTTATTATAAACATACCCATCTACATGTGTTGGAATAGTCCATTTGGTTGTACGAGTTGCAAAACAAAAGTTGCACCACTTTGCAACTTTACACTGCTTGCATTTGATAACTTTTCCCTCAATTGTAAAACTCATCACCACAAGAAAACACCTCTGAGATAGAAAAAAATAAGAGAGTTTATTGTAGAGGGTCCCAACATGATCTCATAGTCTCATACAAAGATTTTGTAAGCGTCACGGTTTTTGAGTAATAGCTCGTCAAAGATTGAAATCATTTTGCACTTTGGACTCTTAAGGGATCAAGCTGGTTGAACATAACTCAGAGTGATTCAGCGTGTTTGGGTGAAAAATATGACCATGCCTAGCATAAACGTACCCATCTAGATGTGTTGGAATAGACTCTTTGGATGTATGAGTTGCAAAATGAAAGTTGCACCACTTTACACTACTTTCATTTGACAACTTTTTCCTCAATTGAAAACTTGTCACCATGGGAAAATGTCTTCGAGATAGAAAAAACAAAGAGAGGTTATTTTATAGAGTCCCAACATAATCTTATATCCTTAGATGGAGAGTTTGTAAGCATCATAATTTTTGAGTAATATCCCATCAAATATTTTTGTCTTTTTGCACTTTGGACTCTTAAGGGATCGAGTTGGTTGAATGTAGCTCAGAGTGATTCGACGTGTTTGGGTGCAAAAGAGGACCATGCATAGCATAAATGTACCCATTCATATATGTTGGAATAGTCTATTTATTCGTATGAGTTACATAACGAAAGTTGCACCACTTTGCAACTTTACACTGCTTGCATTTGACAACTTTCTCCTCAACTGAAAAGTCATCGCCATGGGAAAACACCTTCGAGATAGAAAAAACTGAGAGAGGTTATTGTAGAGGGTACCAACAAAATCTTGTAACCTCATATGGATAGTTTGTAAGCATCATGGTTTCCAAGTAATATCCCGTCAAAGATTGCAGCCATTTTGCACTTTGGACTCTTAAGGGATCGAGTCGGTTGAACCTAGCTCGGATTGATTCGGCATGTCTGGGTGCAAAAGAGGACCATTCCTAGCATAAATGTACCCATCCAGACATTTTTGAATAGACGGTTTGGTTGTACGAGTTGCAAAATGAAAGTTGCACCACTTTGCAACTTTACACTACTTGCATTTGATAACTTTTTCCTCAACTGAAAACTTGTCACCACAGGAAAATGACTCTGAGATAGAAAAAACTTATAGAGGTTATTATAGAGGGTCCCAACACACTCTTGTAGCCTCAAATGGATAGTTTGTAAGTGTCACAGTTTCTGAGTAATAGCCCGTCAAATATTGTTGTCTTTTTGGACTCTTAAGGGATCTTGTCAGTCCAATGTAGCTCAAACTGTTTTTGCATGTTTGGGTTTGAAATAGGACCATGCATAGCCTAAACGTACACATCCAGACACATTAGAATTTTTTTTAGAGTAGACTAACCTCCTTTTCATTGATGGTAAAATCTTCTTATCTTTTCATTCCTTTTCTAAGTGGTTAATTTTAGTCTTCAGTTGTTTTCCTTCAATTTCAATGCTTAGGACAACAAGATCCCTTTGTTTGATAGAGTTTTCAACACTTAGGACAATTTCATTTGTTAAAATCCACCTTAAGCATCATCTCTCACTTTCTTTTCTTGCACAAATTCTTACCAAATACAAACCTCAATTATGTTAGGTTGAATGGCATATATGACAACAATTGTGATATAGCAAGTTTGGTGTGGGTCAAGGTTGATTAACATATATGAAAATATCATATGAGTTTTATTGCTTTTGTATGAAGTGTGCATTATGACTAGTGTGCATCAAGCCCATATAGTATGCCTAGTTTTCTTATTCATGCATTATGGTTAGAAACATTCCTTGTTGTGTATTACGATAATACAAATTGCATGTGGAAGGTCAAATAACATGCATGTCATGGAGTTGTATTTGGTTTGTTTAATGGTTGTATCACACTCATTTGGTTTGTTTAGTGGTTGCATCATGGTTGAGTGATTTCTTAATTGTTGATCATGATTATTGTATAGATTTCACATGAACAATCTACTGAACATGTATCTTGTTCAGTTGTAAGGACTTTATTGTTTGAAGGCTGCATCAAACCCCTATGGTTGAAAGATAGTGATTCTTGTTCATGATGGTTTTATACCTTTTACATGTTATTAAGCTTGAATGACCATTGAGTGACATTGATTTTTATCAAGATGATTGTATTACTTTTGAATGATCACTGTAATGACATATATTTCATTAAGTTGTATCCATTTGTTTGAAGTTTTTAATCAATCAAAAGAATCAATGCCATAAGACTATTGTAAGTTGCTCTTTTCATCTTGTTTGCCTTGTCTATGAGACCACAATTCTTTGAGGCATATTTTCAAATAGTTCTTCTCGACAAATATTATATAGTGCTTCTCATACCATTTTTCATTAATTTTAATTATTTTGAAATAAAAATCAGCTGCCCACTTCATTACAGGAGTTCAAAAAGAAAAATAATGTCAATATAAATTCATTCAATGGAGCTTGAAATCATGTGTATTCTCAAATTGAGTGTTTGATCAAAATTCTTTGGTAGACATGTATGAAAAATGTGGTACAATAGAAAAGGTAGTAAATTGTTTTAAAAAACTCCTCAAAGAAATGTGGTCTCATGGAATATAATGCATGTGAACCTTAATATGAATGAACTCTAACATAGATGGATTACCAATTGTAATTCATAAGTTCTAATAAAATGTAATTTCATTAATCTATAACATGTTATTGATCATAACTTTAAACCATTCTAAGATAATTATACATTCTATTTTGAAGATTCAAAGTAGAAAGACATGCACACAAGGAACAAATTAGATTGAATATCAATTCTTATATATCAAAATGTAGAATAATTGTGTTTGTGCATTTACAAATTTGGTATATATTCCTACTCCAAACAAGTTTTACAAATTGTGGCATATATGCCATCTCAATACATATCAAACCCTAAATACATATCAATTTATATCAAATCCTAATCCTATGTTGAACAATCAAAATCGAGCCTCCTTGAAGAACTTAGTTGCTTTGAAGCTTCTTGCACAATAACAATTCAAACCACAAATTAGATTAACTATGTCAATGATTGACAAGATAGACTAGTAAATAGAAACTTACATACATCATTTATAAATTATGGATTTAACATCAAAATCACTATACTGGTACTATATTATATCAATAATGAAATTCTTGTTTACCTCAAGTCTTGCTCTCTTTTCTGCAAGACAGTTTGCATATGATTGTCCCTTAAGATGATCAGGAGTCCTCGTATAAAGAAATGGTCCCACACTCGTCACAGAGCTAAGTCGGGCAGAGGACTATAGCAGGGTAAAATAAAAATGATATGAATTAACATATAATTGTTGACAAATAATCATATTTACTAAATATATAGCTACTCCTATCTAAACGTAAATATCTACAATATAAAATAAACACATACTTGATGTGATGCTTCTACACTAGATGGGCTCATGGTGGATGAAGCAACTAAGATGGTTTCCTGTATGAAAAATGAAAAGAATGTAACACAATTTAAATGCACATGCACATATAATCATAATGTCGAGAATATACAAATATATATACCTGTTGTGCAGCTTCTCCAATGGGTTAGGCTTAGTCAACATGATTGTAAAATAACTAGGTTGCTGCATAAAAAACACAAGATTACATTAGACTATCAATGTATGTAGTACATGTATTTAAACATAATAGATTTTAAAAATTATCTAAATAACAATTTAAATGATACTGTATACTAAGTCCCTAGGCCAAATGAAATGGTTGATTGCATAGCCTCGTGCACTTGGGAAATTTGGTCCTTTGTCAGCAACTGTTAAAGATTCTTGCACATAAACATATATTAGTACAAATATATCTTATAAAATATGAAATAATTTAGATAAAACACACTATGAAATTACTTTGTCTTACCAGTGCTCCCACATCATCCTTGACAATCGATGTCTCTCTTGGAAATGGTCCACTTCATGCTTTATCAACTCCTACATTTGACATATCCTGCACCTCATAGTCAGATGTGTCCATGAGAGCCTTAGTGGACTGTCAAAGAGGACCCAAACATAAATTGTTGCATGTCATGCAGTAATGGGGCACACAAATATGTGTCGAAGAGGACGGTGTACCAGTCGGAGCTGATGCAACAAGTGCATCACCATCGTGCTAGGATGTATCAAGTGCATCACCATCATAAATGGGATGCACCGTCATACGACTACACAACATGATGGCTTTGTGTGACCAAATGATCACTCAATGAATGTAAGGAAAAAATGCTCTGACTCTCTGCATCTAAAGAAATCTCGGGGTAAGGTCTTGGAGCCAAGGTAGAAATAGGTGGAGTAGGAGGAACTGGGGTGACTCGATGTGCTCTAGGTCTATCTTGTGGCATCCCTCTACTAACACCCTAGAAATCTCGCATGTCAAAGTAATTGACATGCCTCCCTAGGACAAACTCGGCATATAATTTATCAGAGAAAATATTGAGAGGCGTCAAGATTGTTGTTGGATGGTTTATCAAAAACCATCCACCAACATCTCTAGAAATTAGCTAATATGCCTCTATGTGTGCACCATTTAATTGAAAATTTTGGCTTTCACATATTTATGGGTTGTCCTATTCTGGGATCAATGAATAACTGGGCTAATTGGGATTTTTCAATATCAAGTGCCCTCACCTCATCATATGATAACCCATTAGCATAAAATTACCTTTGTTCCTTTCACCACTATGCAAACCTATTGTGCTGAGTTGCCAAAATTTCAACATTTGAAATGATTGTTTCTAAAGTTTTTTTCATATCTGATAGCTCAAGGAGTGTATCATAAATTCAAAATATATATTTTTCAATTGATCTAAATTTATATGAATAGATTCATGTATTGTTGGAACGTTTTGGTTTTGAAACAACAGTTGTGATGAAGGAGGATTTTGAGGGTTTTCATCTTGAGCGGGGTTAGGGTTTTCATGTTCAGCAGGGTTAGGGTTTTCATGTTGAGCAAGGTTGGGATCAACTATTTTAAGCCTGTTAATTGATAATAAAAAATCAAAATTAACAGTCATTTTAATGCAACAAAAAACCTATTAAAAATCCTATTTTTGACTGAAATTCATAAAAAATCAATGTAAAACTAATATAAATTGAAGAAAAACATTAAAATCCCTAAATACCTTTGAAATGTGATTGATTTGAGCAAAAATATTGACCCCCAAATGGATATTTGAGTCATTGGATGCAAAAATCACATGCACACTGTGGAAGAAATGAGCTCTCAGGTTTTTTGTTTTTAATTTTACAGAACAGGAAATAGATATCCGTTTCAAAATGAATATCTGTTTCAAAACGGATATCCATTTCCTTTATGTAGTTTTTTTAATAATTGGTCGGGTCCAGGACCTGACCATTATATACTATATGCACTTTTTTAAATAATTGGAATTTTTTAAAAATGTAACGTAATCATTTATTATATTATATTATAATATAAAATTATATTATATTATAATATAAAATTATATTATATATATTATATTATATTATATTATGTATATTATATTATATTATGTATAATATATATTATATTATATTATTATATAACATATATTATATTATTATATAACATATAATATAATATAATATTATATTATTATTAAATATATTATTATATAATATTAAATTAAAAAACATTATTATAATTATATTAAAAATTTATTATAATATATTAAATTAAATAAGTGGTCGGCCCTAGACCCAACCAAAATAAAAAATATGATCTAAACATAATGGATATCCTTTTTGATTTGGTTTTTGCTTTGACACCATGTACTTTCTACCGGAGCCTAGATAAATTCAAAGTGGATTTTCGCATTTATGAGCAAGTTAAAAATGCCTTTTTTCACATCGCCACTTTATGGACCCCCATGATCTTGCACAAACCCAACTTTTATCCCATCTTCTTTGTCTTTGGAGATTAACATTCATGAGTCTCCTTATTCTCTTGATTTGTCAAGTTTCTTAGTTAAGTTTGACCATGATTATGTTGTGACTTATTCAAGCTTGGAGACTCCTACTCATTTTTTAGAGGCATGCATGTTGAGACTTCATTCTTCCTCCTTTCAGTTGGACATGGAGTGGCTTCTTCATCAACCTATGGATTTGTTTCTTCCTAAGGGAAGATGTGTTTCTTGTAGACAATGGATCGTCTTTTATTTTCAAGCATTCTTCATTGGCATTGGAGATTCTTCATTGTGGGGGGGATATCTTGTCTCTATTTTTCCCTCTTATGGAGGGGTCATTGATTGTATATACATGATGGATGTAGTCCTTGGGGGGTATCATTGAGTCCTCCATACATCATGTTTGTTTTGTTTTGTTTTTCTCTCTTTTGGAGAGGAGTTTTGCCCCATTAGGTTTTCTCGTTTTCTTTGTTTATGAGAGATTGCATTGATTTAATTTGCATTGTAAATGGGTACCTAACATGGCCTCATAGTTGATACCCATCTTCATCTTCATCTTTGCATAGTTTACATAATAATCTTCTCCCTAAGTTGCACTTAAGGGGGGTGTTGGTGTGAATAAATTTCTTGTACCTAGCTAATTCACTCAATAGGTAATTAGGGGACATATTCACATGTTAAGTTTACTTAGGATATAAGATTCTTTCTAGAAGTCTTAGTTGGATTTTCTAGAACTTATCTTATCTAGCTTGTAATGCTCGATTCCTAAGTAGTTAGGAGTTTGTTAGTTGTCACATGTTATATGATTAAGACACTTGTCATGATCTTGTATAATCCTATCTCTCTACCTTGCCTTTATAAATAAGGCATCTCATGTACATTTTCATATTCAACCATTATTCAATATTGCATTGGTGAAGCAAGTATTCTTGCCATTTTCTCTCTTGTGGAAGATATTTTGGTCTAGCAACTATTCCTGTGGGTGTTGGGGAGTCACCATTAACTTCTACAACTAAAAGGACACAAAAGGTTTTGGAGCCAATTGGAAGGAAGAGGCAAGGCTGACATGAGTGGGAGGATCACAAAATAAAATCTTCCAAACTTTTTTAATCCAACCCTAAATACTTTCTAGAATGATAGGGTAAGGACTTAGCCAAAATCACCAAAGGGGTCCATGACTGACACCAAGGCACCAAGAACCAAATAAATACTTTATTGACACCATAATACTTGCAAATTGAACATTCAATTGTGTATATCATAGAATTGATATGAGACTTGAAGGAAACCCATGAGGGGGATATAAGGTTCAAATAATACATCACTTGGGAGTAACTAGAGAATTTGATGTATGAGATAATGGATTAATCAAAGGAAGTGTTTACAAAAACATAATACAAACACATTTAATAAATAGGACATAAAATGAAAACCTTTATCACAATTAAAGATAAATATAATTTCAACCTAAAAAATTACCATTGAGATTATTTAGGATCCTTCTATTTATGATTATCTTCGCAAGTTAGGATTAAATCCCCCCTCATTAGTGGAGAGATTGGAAATGAAAGCACGAATACCCACTTTCTTAATTGTAAATGTGGTATAGATTACAAATGAATTACTACTAAATTCTACCCTTGTGATCTTATTATTCACAAATGGTAAGTACATACAACAAACTATACATGGATAGGAAGATTCAATAATATCTCAGAAAGCCACTTAAAACTCAAAAAGGCTCAATTCATATGATGTTTTTTATACCAAGGGTTGCCTCTTATTTATTAGGAATATTTCAAGCACATTTTTAGTTTTTCCCTTCTTCTAATTTGTATTCTTAAAGATGTCCTAAATTCACTCGTTGTTTTCTCCTCTCCATCCTTAGAGAATTTTATGACAATATTTGTTGTTTGAATATTTATTTTTTGTATTCATATTCTTTTCCAACTATGGAAGAACATAAATGCAACTATTTTTTTGAATGCTATGGTCATTTCTCTATTAATGGGAGTTTTAAAGTGGCTATGGCATCTAATTTTTTGTTCTAAATCTAGAGCTAGATGAAAAAAATTCTAGGTGGATCTTGACAATTTACAAAAGTGGATAGATTTTTATGGTAATGCTCTCTATACTCCCAATAAAGTGCCTCCTAGTGGAGGATTTATCACCTTTTCTCACCATATATAAATCTACCAAAACCATTCTAGGAATTAGTTTGGCTAGAATTCTCCTCCTATAAGGCCCAATTCTCCCTAATTTCCTAGGCATGATACTGCTAAGTTTCAATGATTGACCATAGTCATTTCTCCTCATAAGTAATCTACAAAGAAGGCTCAATAAATATTATGGAGAAAGTAAAAGGAAATGTTTATACCTCTTGGTGTGTTCCCATTCTTTACACCACTTTTCAAGATGCTTAGGGAGGACCAAAACATGATGATGACTCTTCTTTCCTTGAGGGGGGCTTGTTATTACTATGGTTGTGGTTTTTATGATAAGAGGTGTAAAGTAAAATTGCAAGAGGGGGTGGTGGAATCATGTTTGTGTGTGGTTCAAAAAAAATGGCCAACCTTATATAATAATCATAATAATAATAAAATGTCACATATATGTCTTTTATCTTAAAACTAGCTTAGATGTCTTATTACACTAAGGCATAATTTACAATTACAACTAAAGTTAGTGATCATGTGTGATGTTTTTCATTGGTTCATAAAAAATGGTTAGGGAATAATAATCCAAAAAATAATAAAATGTCATATAAAAATATGCTCAAATATATTAAATATATATGTTTTAAAATATTGAGATATATCAATTATGAGGTGCCTATCACATTGATGTGATAAATGTAAGATAAAGCTCTGAGATTAGTATCTCTTTAACATTTTTTAGATAAATATGTTTAAAATATCCAAGCTATTTTATGTTATTCTATAATTAAACTTGAGTTTTATATGATTTGAGCCATGTGAAATTTAAGTTTATCTCAAGATGACCCAATGAGTGGTCATTTATGCTAATATTGTTTTGTTTCCCCATACTTTTGGGGTAATAATTACTAGAGACACTTAAATTTTTCTAATACCGTCACACCTAAAAACCCCCATTAATTAAATTAGTTCACATCCATTTTATTAAAACTATTAATCAATCAATCCCCTTACCAAATTAAACTATTTAAATAATTTTTATTATTTAAATTAATTTAAATAATTTCATTATCTATAATTTATAAAATAAAATAAATTAATTAAATAATTCATCATTATACATTAATTAATCTAATCAAACCATTAAATCAAATTAAATATTTACAATTAGTTAACTAATTGCTTAAATGAACAAAAAATCTTCAAAAAGGGAAAGATAAAAAATAAGAACCATTAACTAATTGAGAAAATAAATCAATAAAATTAGCTAAATGACTAATAGTAGCCAACCCATTATTATCCTCTCCACGTCATTCTTATCCCTATCTAAAAAATCTATAAATTGATATCAATCCTTCATCTTTCGAATCTCAAATCTGGTTGAGCAAGTAAATGTTGTCACAAAGAGAAACACATATTTAATCATAGAGCTTAGAAAGAATGCTCTATTCAAGGTTTTCTTGCATGTTAAGGTGTTTTGGTTTAAATTTAGTTTTAATACTTATTTATTTTATTTTATCTTGCATGTTTATAATTACAAGACAAGAGGACCTCATTAACACACAAATATCTCTAAGTAGTTACTATTAGAGAAAATGATGGATGTTTAATGTGTTGGGCTCTTCACCCTCTAGCCTCTCTCCTCATCACAAACAATGTATAGTGTTTATGATAAATTTGGTTTAAGCATCCTTCTAGTTATTATGACACCTTGGTTAGCATACATTTATGACACCAATTAGTTTTTACCATCATTTTTTATTTACTATATTCATCATGGTGAGATTTTTATAACAATACCAATTTCCATTTAGTGTTGTACCCATTTCGAAAGAATGTCTTAATCCAATTATATATCAACAAATGGTGCAATCTTGTGCAAACTTGTGCTAATTTCCTCCATTACACATTCTCCCACAGTTGGCCCCATTTTATCCATATTCACACACATTTCCATGTATTCTATATTTATTATACCTATTATTTCCCACCGTGCCTAGAAATCTAGTCTCTACCTAGATCTTATGATTTCCATATCACATGTCATGTTTTATTTTATTCTCACTCTTAGCTAACTTGGTACACATTTCACATGTTTATTGATATATACTTATATTTAAAGGCATTCATATTTGGCATGTCCCCTTTTTATAATTATCTATGTTATGGACCAAATTACTCATTTCCTATTTTTTCACATCTCCCTTGGTCACATTTTTTGTGTATGTTCTTCCTCTTCTTTCCCCAGTGTCTATATAAGGTCCCCAAAGTCTGAGTTTGAAGGCATGCTTGGTCTTCTATGTTTTTTTTATTCATTGGAGTTTCAAAGTTCCCCATATAGTCATGCTTTTCCATTTAAGTCCAACCTTTCCTTGGTCCATGTAATACTTTTGGACTTCTTAATCATGTCATGCCTTCCATCCTTCCCCATTCTTCCTTTGTATTTGTTAGACTTTTGAACTTGTCTATATTGGCACACCCATTTCTCAACCCCCAACACCCCAAATTGTCATATGAGTCTTATGGTATCTCCAACCCCCAATCACTGATATTCCCACCTTTAATTTTTTCCCTCCATAGTGATCCCACATGTGTTGTATTGTCATTGATGGTCAATTTTAGCACCATAACTTCCAAATTTGGGACTTCTCAAACACCTAAAATCATTGTTCCAATTTGGAGTTATAGATTTACATTGTGGCCAACCCATTATTATTGTGATGTATATAAAGAGGTGAGCGTGTCTATTTAGGGAGCATCATCCACACTTAACCAATTTCCTTTTAGAATCCATTTTGAGCACTTATATTTGAGTGTGTGGATCTAAGGATGAAAAATCCCTAATCTATCAAATATCAAATTATGAAATCCCTTTGATTCCAAAGTTCAAAGGACACCCCCCTTTGTTTGGAGGATGATTTCACTCAAAGGTCACATCAGAGCTTCACTGTTCATAGATTCAATTACATGGTATTGGTGGTGTTTGTTGTTTAGGATGGGTATGCTCACTATAGTTCATTGTTGTTATATATGATGAAGTTACAATCTATTTTATATATTTTTTCATATTCTATTGTAATAAGAAAAGGGTTGAGATTTATATCTATTATTTTTTGGGTTACTATTTAGAATTCAATGGTAATAATATGATGTAAACATTGATTAAATCTAAGTTTGATAAATCATACTTAAATATTAAAACTTGATATCGTTTGTCCCAAATACTTAACATTTGAAAAGGGTTTAAAATTAGTTAAAGCTAGATCTGAATAATTATTTTGGATCAAGACATTACAATGGTATCAAAATTGGTTTTCTTGTTAGCTTGTGAATCATGGAAGGATTCCTAAGATATATGATGTATGGGGTATGCGCATGGAAATGGGGTACCAAGAGGGGATCAAAAGTGGTCATCTTTTTTATAAAATTAATAAAAAATGATCTTAGATGAGAAATTAAAGATAGTCACACTCAAAATTTTAAGATGTGACAAGAACAGGAGTCATATTGCTCATAATATACTATCTAAACTACTATTTTAAAAAAAAAATTAAGGAGATTAAGATATTCAAATAGGAGGAGCACATAAAATACAACATAGCATCTTGTGTGACCTCCCTAAAATGATATTTTTTAAGTATTTAAAATATCACTTCAATGGAAAATTAGTTAACACCATGTAGTTTATGCCTAGTTTTTCTACTAATTTTTAATCAATATATGATTTTTATTAATTTCAAAGTGCACACATCTTGAAAATTAAAAAAATTGATCATTCTCCCCTTATTTTTTGAAAACTAATCAAAAATAATTTTTTAATGTCTATAGAATAGAATGTAGAATTTAAAAATTATAATTTGTTTCAAATTTGGATGAATGGATAAAAATGACACTAAAAATACTATATATAGGTTTTTGACATAAAAAGAAGACATTGACAAAAGAATTTCAAGATCAAAACCTTAACATATTGGAAGTGTAGAAAAATAATATGGTTAGAAAGGTAAGAGAGAGCTTGACGTTACTATGGATTTTTTTTATATCAGCATTGAAAGACATGCAAACTTGATGGAGGGTATGCTTGAAATTTTGATGTTTTTCTATATTTTTCAAACAGCATGCCTTTGGATGTTGACAATGAAGTCCAATCCTTTGGTTTGGGTGCCCAAGTAAAATCCAACCCTATGGGTTGAAAATATCCAAGGCAAAAAATAGCATGAGCATGTTTCTTTATAAGTAAAAAACACTAAACATTCAAAAATCATGTGCATCCCATGAGTTTGGACCCGCATACTCTATTTTACATTGCAAACTATGCTTTCTCTGACATAGAATCACACTTTTTATAATTTTTAGAAATTTTAATCATTGTTTGAAAAATATATCACCTTTTTCTTCTTTCACTAACATAGAAGATTAAAATTGCATGTTTTTAAATTGAATTTGATAATTTGAATGATGATTATTTTCATGTTTTGTCTTTCATTTTAGAAATTGTCAATTTTTTTAACCAAATGTATTAAAGTGATATAGAATTCAACATCATATCAATAAAATTGATAAAAAATCTCAAAAAATGAAGGAACATGAAGCAAAGAACGAATGAGACGACTTTGTGCAACTAAGAAATTAAATCTTAGATTTGAAAGTACGTCCTCTTTTCCATCTCAATTCAATATTTGATAGTTTGAATGATTATAAAATTATCCTAGTAAGAAGTCTAGTTCAAGCTTGGAAGATATTTTCTTAGTAACATGCCCATAGGACCTTAAATCATGAGTGCTTAAATCATTTCTCTATGCTAATGCATATCATTTTTGGTGTCAATTCTCATATTATATCCTCACAAGAATCATTCACACTTATAGCTAGTGGGTAAATAGGTCAAAGCACATGTTTTATTCTCAAATGGATATTGTTATCACCTTGTCTAGTCTTCACAATTGCTATGTGTCCATGATTCCAATAGTCCCTTGTCGTATCCCTTGGTTTACCTATGATTGCTATCTTTCTTCTATCCACTTGCTCTACAATATTTTTTAGAGACACATGCCATTTTTTTATGATGGTCGATCATAGTGGGAAATCATCTCCCACATAGTTTCTTTCATGTTCATTTTCAAGCTACATAATTCCTTCAACAAAGTCAGCTCATACCTCCACCATCCCACAACCATCACTTGTATCCTCCTCCTCACCACACATTTTAACCATACATGAATAGTATAGGACATGTGATGTGAATGAATTATGTTCTGAGGAACCCACCATGATGTCGTCTTTTCAATATCCATTAGAGGATCTAGTATGTTTAGTGAGTTTTGTGATATCCTAAATATATTTACCATTCAACATCCACCTCATTCTTCCATTCCTACCATCACACACATTATGCCCATTTCATATCACATAGCCCAAACTTTTAACCTTATTTTATATTATACTACCTCCCTCCATATTTCATCCTATACACGTATTATAAATTTTGGTTATGGAGATAGCCACCTAAGATCTAGAGGCCTAATGGAAAGCATAATGAAATAAGAAGATAAATATGACAAAAATAATATATATTCTTAACAAATAATGTAAATATAATGATCGTGTATATTGATCAATATTACAAAATGAACCCCTTAGTTATATAGGCCAAGGTGAGACATATGATAACATAATATTATTGCAAGTGTCTTAATCTTATGACATGATACATAAAGTGATAAGTATCATATGTGAACCCTAAGTAAAATTAACTAGACTGGTGTAAATATGACCTAGGAGGTGAATGAGTTAGGTAATATTCTTGTTCACACCAACACCCTCCTTAAGTGCAACTTAGGGAGAATGAGAAAACATGCAAAGGTGAAACCATGGGTCCCAACTAATGCACAATGTTAGGTACCCATCTACAAAATAATATCTCACAAAACCTTGGGAAAAATCCTCCCCAAGAGAGATAAAACACAAAATTATCTCAAGGTGTGAAGAGAAAAAACCCATGTGAGGAAAAATTCCCCCATAAGAGAGAAGAAATGAGACCATGCAAACCCCCTCAATGTAGAATCTATGCCAATGATATATTCTCAAACCTAGATGTAGAATATGGTTCATGATCGTCAACAAAAATCCTCCCCTTAGGAAGAAACAAAACCAAGGGTGAAAGTAATATGCTTTCCCGTTCATGAAAGGAATATGAAGGAAGAAACATTAAAATTTATGAGGCCTCTGAACTTTGTGCATATGTCTCCATGTTGATGTCATAATTTTCCACTACCAAGTTAATTGTTCCAAGTTGCATTAATGAATATGACAATCTAAAATATAGTAGAGATGAAAGTAGAACATGATCCAATGATGAATGTGACTCCTCCAAATTCTACTCAAGAGTCTCCAAGATAATGTCAAACTGTAAATAATGATCAAGTGGAGAAAAAACAAGAGGTTCTAAAGGTTCAACCACAAAATTTGAAGAGGATGTGAATCCATAAGATCTAACATCAAATATAATGTGAATATCCTCAATAGTGTCCTCCAATTCTACAATATAAGACTCATAAAACAAACCTACCATGGCTATCAAGTGCTCATACCAAGTATTTGTATTTAGAAGATAATAAATATCATACTAAACTTAATCATTATGATCCATGGGTGTATTAACACTAGTCTCATCAGAAGCAATAGTAGATGGAGGAGATGGAATACAAGGTCCAAGAGTCAGATCACATGTAAGAGCATCCAAGAACAATTAACTTAAATTCTCCTCAAAACCAAGGTCCACACTATAAGTGTGTCATCCAAAGGATCGAATCCGTCATCAAGAAGAAAATATAAAAATGTGTATAGCTAATATGCATGATCAACCATAATAGAAACAATAATCTCTCTACTTTTAAAATCTCTAATGATAATTGAAATAGATGTAAATTCCATAGTCTTCGCTACTCCATTGTGGGTGATCTGATAGATGGAAAAGAGATTGTTTGACAAATGAGGTACACACAAGACATCATTGAATGTGTCATCCCTAATATTATTAGATCCCCTCCCTATTACATTCATGTAAGTAGTATTTCATGTAATAGAACATGAAAAAGTCATAATATTTTAGGTAATATTCTTGTCATATGATGAGAAGCTCCCTAATCTATCACCTATAAAAGCACAAAGAACTTGTTCTTTATTTTTATCTATTCCAATTGTATAATCCCTTTACATTATCAAATTTTTATTATTTTGAATTGAAAGCCAAAGTTGAAGTAGACATATAGGAAGACAAATTATTTTTTGTTGTTCTCAAGAATATGCTTCAATTCATCAATGTTTTTTTAATAATAATGTTCTTCATGTCTCTATTTCTTGCAATATGCACAATAAGACTTCTCCTTAATTGATTCCCCTTTAGAAGATAATTTTTTATGTTCTTCTATGAAAATAGATGTGGAATCTAAGTTCTTCTTAGGCTTGTTATTTGTCTTTTGTTTGCCACTAGAATCCTTATCATCCTTTGCAATCAAGTCTTGTGATTTTTAAGACTTCAAAGTGCCCATTTGAATAAGATATCTTTCTCCATAGTGAGTTGCATAGTAAAATTCTCAAAAGAATTCATCTTAAACCTACTCCCAAGAGTATTTTTTAGCATATAAAGTAGACACAAACACTGAATATTCAAGTCCTAGCTTTAAGAGAACACTTAGTACCAATTGTGTGTCTAATTTTTTAGTTTTGAAATCCTTCAATTATGTTTTTAGTTAATTTAATTTGGTGATGAAGTTTTGTATGTTGTCAAAATTACATAGATTGAGACTTATTAGTTTATTTTCCAATAAATATCCTTGGATTTCATCTGTTTTCCTAAACACTTTTGATAATGCAGTACACATAGCCATAGGTGTAGCCAAGTGTTAAATGTGAAACAAAAACTTAGGAGAGACATACAAGCACAAATAGATAATATATTCTTCACAAATACTCAACCACTTATTCTTTCTAATTTTATTATTGGTTGGTTCACCATCAATCCCATGAACTATCCTATACAACCTCTCAACTCTTAATATTTTTTTATTTCAATTTTTTATTTAGGATAGTTGTAAGGTGTTAAAGTGGAACAAAATATTCCTCCATGATAAAGTGAGAGGGAAAAACACATTTAATCAAGAGGAATTCAGCCACAACCATAAGAATATTCTCCCTAAATTTATTAAATTTCAATGATCTCCCCCAATAATGTATGATATTGGAAATTTATACTTAGTGCAATTACATATGCTACTTAGCAAAAATAACTAATTTTTCTTGACCTTAGTACATGCAAATGCCAAAGTTGGCCACAAAAATGAAAGTATATTTTTTGGTAAGAAGAGATCAATTTGTTCACACCATTGTAATGTTCAAAAAAATTATGCACTTTTAAAAAAATATATAGTAAAAATTGTTACCATACGAGCCCAAATGGAACCCCAAAATTTTCAAAAATGAGAACTACATAGCAACACTTGTGAAAATCTATAACTTGTAAAAAATTAGATACCAAAATAAAAAACCATCTACACCACTATGAAGCTCATAAAATTCTTCCCTAGGTCAAAAATATTACTCACAAAAAAGAAGTCAAATGACTAAGATATGGCCTTTTGAAATTTGGGTGCAATATCGAAACCACCATTAGAGAGGGGGCAAGTTTGGGGGATCAACTTATTGCAATCATGCTAATGTTAGCAGTCGAAAAACTAAAACTTGCCAAAATATTTTGTGGTTGGCTAGTATATACTAAAATCACCACCAATTTTCCTAAAACTACCCATTAGTTATCAAAACCATCATGTTTGTATGACAAACCACCCTTGTGAGATTGAAAACCATTGGTTTTTTTTTAAATGCCTATGGGGTGGCATAAAACCACTTTCTAGGTTCTGAGTGGTTTCACATCTAATAAAACTATTTTTCAATGAAAATTCATTATTGGCATTTGGTTTTGCAATAGGTTATATCATCAATGTGCTACAATGGTTGTTCATGGATGTGGTGGGGCCATGGGTAGCGACGACCAATTTTGGTTGCACTATGTGGTGCCCACAAGGTGGTTGTGTACTCTTGTAGCCTACATGGGCAATACCATGTATACTATAGGCAATAATTTTTTAAATTAAAAATGATATAAAAAAACTTACACAAGCATTTATGCATAATATTGTGCAAAAATATTCTGATGATATGATTTGTACAACTGGGTAGGGGAATTTTTTCTCTAATGGCTCCAAGAAGAAGTGTCTGATTTTGATGAATTGACATCACTCCTTAGGTTCTTGGGCCTTCTAGATGTGATGAAAAGGTCAAATTTGACCCAAAATGCTTCAAAATTATAGCTACCTTTTGGATCTAGTAACCACCTCCCAACTTCAAACCCCTGTAAATCTAATCTCATATGCCTAATTTAGACAAATAAAAAGGATAAAATAAATTTCTTTGACACCTTGAAATTATTGGTGTTTATATTTATACCAATATATTCTAAAGTGAGCCTACAATATAAAAACATAAAGAGGAAACACCCTAGTATCTATTATTTCTATCATTTTTTTCTTCGAATCATCATTTGGTGCAAGAGAAAAGCATACATGAATTTTCAAGAAAAATGATATCTAAAATCCTAAATCTCCCAAAAGACTAACAAAAGACACTTAACATGGCTATAATACCATATGATATTTCTCTATGGAGATAGCCACTCAAGATTTAAAGGCCTGATAAAAAGAACAATGAAATGAGAAGATCAATATGCCAAGAATAAGTTGTATTCCTACCAATTAATGTAAATAAAATGATCATGTGGATTGATTAAGATTACAAAGAGAACCCCTTCTTTATATAGGCCAAGGTGAGACATAAGATAACATAATATTATGAGAAGTGTCTTAATCTTATGATATATGTTATAAAGTGATAAGCATCATATGTGTACCTCAAGTAAAATTAACTATACTAGTGTGAATATGACCTAGGAGGTGAACTAGTTAGGTAATATCCTTGTTCACACCAAAAAATACCATTATAATAAACCTTTTCTTCTACTCATTATTGAACAACTCCCTTCTCCTTTAGTACTACACACCTCAAGTGTCCACTTCATGTCCTATAGTCAAACCCTAGAGACCTCCTAATTCACCTTATATTCCATTAGTCCCTCTTAATCCCATCCCATTAACCTCTAGTAGTTCAACCCAAGTTTTGTTATCTTGTCTTGGACCATCCCATTAATCTCTACTATTCCATATTATGTTCCACTATCCCCTTTTATTCTCATCCCATAATGCTCTCTTATTTCACCCTATGTTCCATTATCCCCTCTTAGTCTTATCTATTTATCCCTTCTATACTATACCACCTTACTCCAAATTTCATCGTATACACATACTCTTACAAGAAGCCTTTACTTCCATTCATTATTGACCAACTCTCTTCTCCATTACTACCACTTCATGTCCTATAGTCAAACCCTAGACACCTTGTAATTCATCCTATGTTCCATTATTCCCCTCTAATACCATTCCATTAACCTTTAATATTTCACCTTGTGTTTTGTTATCCCATCCTATCCCATCCCATTAATGTCAATTTTTCCATCTTGTGTTCCATTATTCCCTTCTATTCCCATCCCATTACCCTCTCTTATTTCACCCTATGCTCCATTATCCCTTCTTGGTCTTGTCCCATTATTTTCTCCTATTTTACCCTATTTTTCTTCATTCCCTCTTAATCCTATCCCATTAACCTATAATAGTTCACCTTATATTTTGTGATCCCCTCCTAGCCTATCCCACTAACCTATACTATTCCATCCTATACATTCAATTATCCCCTTCTATTCCCATCCCATTATACCCTCTCTTATTTTACCCTATGTTCCATTATCCCCTCTTGGTCTTGTCCCTTTACACCTTCCATGCTATACCACCTCCCTTCACATTTGATCATGTACACATGCCCCTATAATAAACCTTCCCTTCCACTCACTATTGACCAACTCTCTTCTCCATTACTACTACACATCTCAAATGCCCACTTCATCTCCTATAGTCAAACCCTAGACACCTCCTAATTCACCCTATATTCCATTATTCCCTCTTAATCCCATCCCGTTATCCCCTCTTCATCTTGTCCCATCATCCCCTCGTAGTCTCATCCCATTATCTCCTCCTCATTCATCCTATGCCCATATACCCTCCTAATATTTTCCTATTATCATCTCCTCATTCACCCTCTTGCCCCTTATCTCCTCTTACCTAACCTTATGATATATCTCCCCTCATAATTCAATTTCATCATGTAATCATAATTCTCTTTATTTCCCATTATCTATTTGCACCCATATATCATCATCTTAGTATAGTTAATCATATTACCGTATTTCTATCTCTTCCTTATAAATCCTTCCCTTATGTGTAGTTTATCATATTCATTAATTGAGCATAAAGTAGTCCTACCACATTACATTTATGTTGATAGAGCATAAATTAGTCTTAGAATTATTTATTATGGTGAGAAATTTTTGTATAGTGTTATAGACCTAGTTGTTGATCAAAAGTTTTGATGATCACACAACATCAATCTCATCTTCAACTTTAAGGATAGTAACCATTTTATTTTCTAGTATCTAAGGAAATTATTATATAAATTTTTTATGGTATTAATTGTATGGCCCTACTTATTTTTTAGATTGAGAAGATCTACTTATGAATACCATAATTATGGCATGGATAGTTATATCCTATTTGTTATATATTCATCTCTATAATTATTCTATCAATAATATCTCAAGGATCATAATCCTTGATATTGTAGAGGCTAAAGGATAAGAGGATTTTACCTATACTATCACTTGGACCAAGGTTGTCCTCTCCTTGTTTGTGAATCCCATCTTTGTTTACAATAACATGTCTTCCTTTCCCTAGTTTTGAGTAATGATTCTAGAGTCAAGGATTGAAATGTTTGACAACTGAAAAAGTATTTTTTGCCCTTTGTGATGTGTTTTCTCTTTGTGGCACTCATATTTCTATTAATGGTGCTCTTGTGGGTGTTTTTTATTGATAATGTTGTCTAGTTCTCATGTTGTGAATGTAGGTGCTTTAGTGTTCATATACATTTTTATGATTATTTGATGTGATCTTGTGGTGACATGTTAATATTTTTAATTGTAGAATAGATTTTTGTTTGCATGTGGTTTTTTTCTTTATGATAACATTATTGGGTTCATCTTCATTTATTATTCATCATCCTAGTTATACATGACTATGTAATGCATAAAATTCAACATCATGCCAAGGAAATGACCAAAGACAAAAAAAAAATAGAGGAGCATGAAGCCAAGAATGCGAAAAAATGAGACAACTTTGTGAAAATAAAAAATTGAACTCCATCTAGATGAATATATATTATCTTTTCCAATTCAACTAAATCGTGAAACATCCATTTAAGGCATGAAAGAGAAAATTTTGAATAAACAAAGATGAAAAATGTAAAAACTTTACCCAATAAAGAAATTGAATCTTAGATTTGAAGGTAAGTCCTCTTTACCATTTAAATATATGATATTAAATAAATACCTCAAACACCAATTGAATTAATAAATAATGAAACAATAAAGGTGATTTTACACCTATTGATCAGCCTATTCAAAACACAATAAATATACAAAAATTTGAAGATGAACAAAATTTTCTAATGAAACAAATTAATGTAATGAGGTAAGTTTACCATTGAAAACACCTCTTAGAATTTTGCATTAAAAACCTAGGATTTTTATTAAAATTGATGAGAATATTTTAAAACCAACAATTGATAAGATTCTTGACTGGACTTGTAGAATAATGTTAATAAATTTTAAAAACTTAAATGAAATAAGAATATGTCAATTGTTCATTGAAATGACTAAAAATCTTAAGTTTTGACTCATAATAAAGATTTATAGCCTAATAACATCAAATACTAATAGTGAAAAATCTATTGTAAAATATCTAATAAATGCATATAAAAGAGTAGGTTCGACCTCGTGCACCAAAGATAGTAATGGTACATTACATTAACTATAGTAAGTAATCAAACAAAAAATCTTGTTTAATAAAAAAAATAAGTCAAGCACTAAAAATAAGTAGAAAAACACCAATGAAAGTTTTTGGGAGGTGTGAAGGAGTTGAGGACCCAAAATAACAATGAAATATGTGAATTTCTTGGTAGACTCCCATGAAAAAATAGTCATAGTTGAAGCCTTAAAATCCTTAATTGAAGAATTTTAGAAAAATAACATAGTAGTTTCACCTAATCAAAGAAATGTTTTAAAAGGAGAATCAATTATCAAAATCGTCAACCACATCCAAAGAATTTCTTGGATGGATCAAATATATTTTTATCCAAATTTGTAGAGATGCATCCTCGAATAAAAATTAGTCAAAAGTATTTTGAAATGACAAAAAAAAAATGTCAAAATAAATCACACATGCTCACTTTATTGTAGAGACTACATTGAATTTTCTAATCATTATGATATTTTTCAACATATATGTATGGCTAGATTGGAAAAAAGATATTATTTCAATCATTTTATTTGAAAAGGGGGATAGATAAATATTTTACCAGAAATCATGTTTAGACGAAAATAGTAATTTTTGGAAAATATAATTCATTCACACACACTCTAAAAGATGGTAAAGAGAAAAAAAAAAGGTGTGAATTAGTGAGTCAAAAAATATCGGTGTATCAATTTATGTCTATTTTTTGAGAGAATATAGTGTATGAGTATGCAAGACATACTTACAGAGCTCAATGGTTGGACTTGCAATTTGAGTTATGCAATGCCACATTTCCTCTTCATGTCATTATTTCAATTGTAAAATTTGCAAAGGATTATACACTACAACCACATATGAGGTTCAATCATAGTACTACAACTCTACCCAAGTTGCTATATTTGTGTATATATCATTCATTCATCCACCTAATAGCAAAGTGTTGGTGTTTCCAATTGGTTCCTTAGTTTCCTCTAAAGACTATCCAATTCTAATGTTTAAGGATACTAGAAGGTTGGCCAATGAAAAATAAACTTGCCCTTAAGATAAATTTCCACTATAATTTAGGTTATGCTAACCTAGGTGGGCTCCCCTTTAACAACATCAAAGAAGGATATGCAAATAATAGTTATTTTATGTCTTCGCAGATGAACTATCATAGATTGTGATAAATATTTATATAGTATATCATGGAAGTAGTTATAATCTTTGTAAACTACCAAATCCTTGTATGAGAAGCTAAAATAATTAAAAATAAATTATGATCTGGCTTTGGATTTGTAAAATTAAAAGTTGTTTCTTAGAATGGGAGAAAAACACAAAATCGGGTTGATGATTGTTAGGGAATACATAGTGACAGTACCATGTGAATACTTCTATAACAATATTTAACATGCTCTGATGGTCATTTCAAATAAATGTTATTGCCTTACAATAACATGACTTGCTAATGGCTAAATCATACAACTCTACTTAGTGATCCATATACAATGTAAACATTCTAACTATCTTCTATGAAATAAATTTATACCACTTCTTGAGCAAACACTAACACAAGAAATAGTTCAATACTGCAAGTGAGTATCGAAGAAAGTCAGAACCCTTGGTTATTTCATTCAACTGTTTACATTGTAGGCTAGAGATAGTTATACAAACCAACATATATTCATATAGTTCAAATCAAAGCATTACAATATTTATTGTAAAATATTCACATACACAGGCATATATCTATGCTTCTTGAAATAGACCACCTACTATCTTACCCCTTAGTAGCTTCTTCCAACTCTTAGAACCCTTACAAAATGATACATAAATTACATTTATGAGAGAAGGGAAGACCTTGATTAAACCAAATAGTGAATGTGACACCTAGTAGAATATGGATCCTTTGATCCTACAATTGAATGGTCATGAGGAATATGCCATTATACTTTCTAACTTCCCATTTTTCCTCCATTTGCATATTGGAACTAAAAAAATTCTCCACATTGCATTACCGTGTAATTTTACCTACATGTAAAAATCAATTTACTAGTTGTAACTTCACTTTGCAAGTGATTTTTTTAACTTGATGTAGTTATCCATTTTATCAGTAATAAAACATTGTAATTAACTAAGTATTTTAACCCTCTGAACACCCAAATCCTTCTCTGTAAACATTTTGTCATTTTTCCAATTAGTTTCTCTATAACAATTTGCCTCCACACTCTACCCTTGAAAATTATTATCAACCCCACACCTCATTGCATAGCTAGACATATTATTTGCGTAGCAATGCACTCTCTTTTATTATAGATAATTCATTCATACTAGAGAATTCAATTCCTTTGTGTGAGACAATTTATGTTTTCCATACACGTAATAGAAATAATTGCATGCCAATTTTGACTGTATCTAGGCATTTTATACCACAGATATGTTGGAGTATGAGAGACATTGAGAAGGGGGGTGAATCAGTGTCTCAATAAATTAATTCAATTTTATGATTTCCAAAACCACTTAAACTCTTTGTAAACAATATAAATTATGTTTCAAGAGTACATTCAAGTGTAACAACTGATTTTTAGATACTTAACAATATATAAATGAAAGTGTTGTAATACAAAGTAATGAAACAAAAAGATCATAAATGCAACCACACAAAAAACCATAACACAATTGTTTTCATAAGTGGAAAAGCCTCTAGGGATTAAAAACCACTCGTAAAATGCCTCACTAGCTTAATGAACCTCACTGGTTACAGAATGCCTCACTGGAAAATATGGCCTCACTAACCAAAGAACCTCACTGGTTATAGAATGCCTCAATGGCAATGATCAATCTGTCTCACTTACATGATCATTTTAACTTCACTATATATTTTTGAATAGAGAATAATTCAACTATAGAGGATCACTCTAATTCACTACAAATCACATTTCATTTTCAATCCAATACACTTAGTATCCTAAAGATTCATTTACTGGAATCTTTAAAATATCAAATGTACTCGTTACAATCTACTTTGCATAATGTTTACAACAATCTTATTACATAAATCATATTATGCTTTCATTCCTTCTATAAAACCCCTGAACATAAATAATGTTAAAGCATTGTTTAAATAAACAACTATATCACCTGATATGCTGCCACTTGTCAAAAAATGTAATCATTAGATAAACCACTTTCAAACTGTATCAAACTATCACATATCAAGTCATCAAAAAAACTTTTGATGCAAGATGCACACCAATGTCGATTAGGCAAAACAAGATCGACATTGTGCCATAAAATCGGGAATGTAAAACACCAAAGCAACAAACCCTAACCCACATTATCAATGCCTGATCAACTATAGAAAACCTTTGCAAAACAAGAACCCGTGCCATATAAATGCTAGGGTTACCCAAACCCAAAACTAATTTCCTTTTCTTTCTTAATAAAACGTTAATCTTTTCAACATAAAACTAATTATGCAACTGTAAGAACAACAAAGACCAAGAAAGATATCACCTGGAAAACTGATTTGCACAAACCCAAATCTTGTGTCATTCCCTTGAACTATGGCGACACATAACAGTCTAGCTTCGAGCTTCAATCTTCCCACTATTTTGAGCTTGATTCGAGCTTTGTCACATCATTACTCAGAGTTTCCAAAGATTATTCAAAACCTAAGTTCGTTGCCCCTTATTTCCCAATGTTAAACTTTGCAAAATGCTCAATATCTTTTTTTTCCACATTATACATCTTTGCCCTGCTGAACTAGTTATCCCTAAAAGAACCAGTGGAAACACCATGTAAACCAAAGATTTTGACTGGAAACTTAGCCCTCGAAACTTACAAGAACAAGTTACCTTTGATTCAATGAAATATTACATTTACATCACCCTCAAGTTTCGAATGAAACATAATATGCTAGACGTGCTCATCAAGTCAACATTTGAAGTGAACCAAACACAATCATGTGATTAATCACATTGAGACCAACAGCCTTTAACTTAAAACATGTCCAATTTATGCAAAGGGGATAACATTTAAGCCATAAACAATGCCAATAGATGATACTTAATACAATTATGTGCTCAACCTTCATAAGCTCAAGATCCTTTGCAATTATAATGAATGAAACCTTATTATCAAAGCATTGCATTATTGAATTTGTTCATTGCAATAACATTGATTGCATATACCTTGTGCAAAACAAACATCTTGTAAAACCATTATACCTTGTGACACAGTTTAAAATCCATGCTAAATCACTGTCAACGCTAACATGCTTGAACCAAACAACACAAATGCCATATTGCCAAATATGTCACCTCAATGTGTGTCAAACCAATTTGAACAGGTCTTCCATATGCAGAGAATTTCATAATGTTGTCTCATAATCCCTTCAATGAATACCAATACTGTAAATGCCAAAACAACCCTTGACATCAATGCCAAAACCAATGTCAAAGGGGTCAACAAACTCCCCCTTTGGCATTGATTTCAAACCACCTGTATGATCACCAATGCACTGTCAAAGAATCATCATATGAGCACCAAAAATAAACTCAGCAAGAAACCAATATACAGTGTGAAGCAACAAGAAATTGATTTTTTAATTTTTGCAATGTAAGTAAAATAAATCTGCATATATGATCTCAATGTATGATTTTAGCATATATGATCTCAATATAAATCTGCATCTACAAATAATATCAAATTTTCTCCCCCTTTTGATAATAATGCCAAAGGTCAAAGGGGCGAGTAAGCACCAGAAGACCACCAAGTGCATATTCAAGAACACCAATCTGCTTGCACATAGACACAAAATGGCATCAAATCTGAATAAATAAGACCAAAAAGAGCACCAACTCCCCCTATGAAGCACCACTCCTGTCAAGACAAGACAAAGACAAATACAAAGAACCTTGACCACTTGATATAAAGATACTATCATAATATCCTGTAAGAAGAATTTTCACAAGACAACTGAACATAGAGCATTGTCATCACAAAAGAACTGCTTAATATCACCAAATCTCTACAAAATAATTCTTAAATAACCATGCATAAACAAATAGCCATCATTATCAAAATGGTACTGCCATAGAACATTATATATCTCACATGTCATAGCAACACACTACATCAACACTATTTCTTTAAGGAGACCACCACAAGTGAGCAAGTATATGCAGCTTTACTACAAGTAACACACTACAATAAACATTGTCAATGTATATGATAACCACTGCTCCCCCTTTGAAAGATAATCTATAAAATAACTTGTCATTGTCATGAAGTAAGTGAAATTCATAATATGCATTATCATTGATAGAGCAAAAAAACTCTTCCACTGTGCTGCCACTATCCAGCAACCTTTCAAAGTTCCATATCCAAAACTCAAACCAAAGCTAATTGTCAATGTGTATCTAAATCATAAAACAAAGCACTGTTAATCAATACCATTGTTTCATCTCACCCTTTGACAATAATGCCAAAGAAACAGAGCATTACTAATTTTCCATCAAATATGTGGCTTTCTAAACTTTATAAACACTATCACATTCAAAGTAGCACTATCAGTTTGATACAAGAAAAACCAAAAGATCATTGAGAAACCCTATCATCTATCCTTGAACCAATTACATTGAAACTCAAATGTCCACTAGGACTACTGAAAACAAAAAAAACTAAAAGCATCAAGAATCTCTCAAAGCTAAGATATTAATATACCATGCAATCCTATCACTTGACAAATTCACTGTCATAGATCATGAACATTATGCTTGAAGAGGGAAATGATAGATTCATTTCACTAATCCATGCATCTGAAATAAAATGTCATGATATCAATCACCACAAAACCTTTCCACCTGAAGCCACCTGTTACCATGCCAGCCAAAAACACAGAATGAAGTAACTATACCAGTCATACTGTATCATATAATATCAATCATTAGCCATAGATTAACCTCAATAATAGTAGTCATAGAGATAAATTCAATATCACAGGCATAATATCACAACCTGAAACATGTTCTTCTCCATATACTTTGCAGTGATAAGATAATGGAGAACAATGAATTTCCTCCTTATAACATACCTTTCATGGTATTTACTTCCATAACACACTCCTACAGCTGATTAGTTAAATCTCCATCAAGTATAAAGGAATATCAAGGAATGGAGTATATCTTGAACGATTAAATAATCATGTAGCATATGCACACTAAGAGACATATCAAGCATGTTAACATGAAGATCACAAAACAACAACTACCATGTCCTAAAGAAACAGTGTCAAGCATCATCTTCAAATTATCTTGCAAGATCATACTCTTGAAAATGATAAAGCTAACTTAGATGTTTATCAAAGTGAATGACATGAATTTTATTTGCTTTCACCATGTACCTACCTTACGTCTTATACATTGTACCTTGGATTATCTACACTTTGTAATGATATAGATGATCATATAACTGCACCTCTTGAATCACAAAAATATCATGACAGAAAGGCATCATGACAACTCAAGTTTTTGATTTACACAACTCAAAGAAACACAAGTACTCAAGTAGTTCCTGATGAAGTCCTGATTAAACAACACCACACTATGTGCATTATAAGCATAAATTTATGAATAACATGAAGGATGTGAACATTGTCAACTGAATCTCATAAGATGACAAACATAAAACTTCCTTTTGACATCATATCATGCCAACACAAACTTCTCTTTGTATAGAAACAAACCTCTTAACTCCTTGGGGATAAAAGATAAAAACACTAATATGCTCCAGTCCCATAAACTATTGAAACCAATCATCATTATGCAACAAAATGTCAAAGCTTATTGATCAAGCATGAGAACCACTATGCTACAAGGATATCATACTGTCTAGCACTAGGATGACTGATCAAAATTGGTATCAATTCAATTGAACACCCAATGAAATCCAAGACAAGAGAAAATTTCATATACTGACTTAGGTATACTTGCATACTTACTGTGAAAGATATATACCAAACAGTATCAAGCAGTTCAAAGCACCATGAAATGCTTACTTCATAAAATGAAGCATGAATGAGAAATGAGCACCTTGCATCCAATATGTTACTTTGCAAGTATCAAGAACCAATGGCTATTGTCCATCTGACAAAATCTACTACATATAAAGTATGCTTCCAAATCAAAAGAGAAATGTAACCAAAACAATCAAAACATTGCCTATCAAGATCAATGTAGTAGCACTAGCAAACAGTGTATGAAATATACAGAAGGCAGAGACACTGTCCAGATTGTAGCATTGGCATAAACAAATAACATTGTATATAAAATGAACTCACTGTCATCACTCATTGAAAGGTAAAGACAACCCAAATGCATTGTCATCAAGAACTTGCATCACAATCACTGGTCCACATTTCCTTGAGATACTACTCCCTTGTTTTTTGATAGAGCATAGTGTTGTCTTGCTTAAAATCCTTCTTATTAATATTGATGTTACACCTGCTAGTACTACCTCCTTACTTTTGTTTGAGGGGTTTGAATGATACCTCAAATACCAACTCCCCCTAGACTCATGCTTCTTCTTAAGCACTCTATGATTCCTCTTGTGCAACATGCACAAGCTTAGACCCTTCCTTCTTTTTCTCTTGAACTCGCTTCCTTCTCCAAACTTTCATAGTCCCTAACTTATTGCCCTATCTGAATGATTCCATTAAATTACTCCTATAATATTGTGCCTTGTGTCCAAGGTGATTACATCTAAAACATATGGTATTGCTATTTGGACGAGAAGAATAATAGTTTCTACTTTTTGACATCCCAAGAGTACTTCTATAATCATATCTTCCATGCATCCTAAAATTTCTTGCTAGATGACCAAATTTATTACAGTTATAACAGACATTACTATAACCTTGATTTGGCAACCTATAAGAACCCTTATCCTTATTCCATCCAAAGCCACTTCTTGAGTGATTTTTACAATCTCTAGCTCTATGGCCATAAATATGACATGAATAGCAATAACCATGAAACTAAGAGTAGTTGTACCTTATTGAATGGTATTGCCTAACAGGTGAAGATCTTGAGACCTTGTTTGTTCTTCCTCTTCTAACATTAGCAACTTTGTCTTTTTCTTTCTTCTTGTCTTCATCAGGAGCAACAAAGTAATAATTTAGGTCTATCTTCTTTCTAGGAGTATTTATGGCTTTAGAACATTGTCCTTCTTCATAACCTAGACCTGTAATGTCTTTGGGATGCTTTTTCTTACTCAATATGTCATTCAAGCAATCAGTACTCTTTTCAAACTGAAAACTCTTGTGCAATTTAGAGGATGCTTTTTCTAGCTCCTTTCTCAAAGAAACTATTTCTAACTCTAGTTTTTGGCATTCACTATTCTTAACTTCAAGATCAAATTTTGTAAAATAAACAACCCTTTTAGTTTCTTCAAATTCAGTTTTTAGACAAATAATCAGTTTATTAGATTCGTCAACTTGACTCTTTAAGTTAACAACATGATTTCTTGCTTCTTCAAACTCTAAAGAAACTTTTGCAAAATCTAAACATACCTTGTCTTTGGAATATTTTTCTTGTTTAAGTTGGTCTTCTAACCTCTTATTCTCCTTTCTAAGTTGCTTGATTGTATCCAAAGCACACAAGAGTTCACCTTCCAAATCAATCTGTTCATAGTCATCTTCACCCACAAAGATGTCTCCTTCTTCATCATCAATTTCAACCACAAAATCATCAAGTTCTTGTCTACTTACATTCATAGTGAAATCTTCCTTTTTGTCAAGATTCTTAATTGCAGGACCAATTTATTTATTGCACTTTGTATCTACATTTAGGAATGACTCATGTAACAACTCATTGCTTTACTTGACTGAGGCTTGTTTTACAATATTTTGATCAACATCTTTCTTTTCTCTATTTGAGACCTTATTTCTATTCTTCTTACCCATAGTACTCCACTTACTAGGAACCCTTAAGTTGGTTAAACTTCTTGCAAGGTTCTAGCTCTGATACCAATTGTTGGAGTACGAGAGACACTGAGAGGGGGGGTGAATCAGTGTCTCAATAAATTAATTCAATTTTCTGAATTTCAAAACCACTTAAACTCTTTGTAAATAATATAAATTATGTTTCAAGAGTACATTCAAGTGTAACAATGATTTGTAGATACTTAACAATATATAAATGAAACTGTTGTAATACAAAGTAATAAAACAACAAGATCATAAATGCAACCACATAAAGACCCATAACACAATTATTTTCATAAGTGGAAAATCCTCTAGGGATAAAAAAACCACTTGTAAAATGCCTCACTAGCTTAATGAACCTCACTAGTTACAAAATGCCTCACTAGAAAATATGGCCTCACTGACCAAAGAAACTCACTGGTTACAGAATGCCTCACTGGCAATGATCAATCTGTCTTATTGACTTGATCATTTTAACTTCACTATATATTTTTGAATAGAGAATAATTCAACTACAAAGGCTCACTCTGTTTCACTACAAACCACATTTCATTTTCAATCCAATACACTTAGTATCCTAAAGATTCATTTACTGGAATCTTTAAAATATCAAATGTACCAGTTACAATCTGCTTTGCATGATGTTTGCAACACTCTTATCACATAAATTAGATTATGCTTCCATTCCTTCTATAAAACCTTTGAACATAAATAGTGTGAAAGCACTGTTTAAATAAACAACTGTATCACCTGATATGCTACCACTTGTTAACAAATGTAATCATTAGATAAACCACTTTCAAACTATATCAAACTATCCCATATCTAGTCATCAAAAAAAATTCCAATGCAAGATGCACACCAATGTCGATTAGGCATTGATATTGAGCCACAAAATTAGGTATGTAAAACACCAAAGCAACAAACCCTAACCCACATTATCAATGCCCGATCAACTATAGCAAAAATTTTCAAAACAAGAACCCGTGCCATGTAAATGCTAGGGTTACCCAAACCCAAAACTAATTTCCTTTTTCTTTCTTAATAAAACGTTAATCTTTTCAACATAAAACTGATTATGCAACTATAAGAATAGAAATGACCAAGAAAGATATCACCTGAAAAACTGATTTGCACAATCCCAAATCTTGTGTCATTCCCTTGAACTATGGCGACACATAACGGTCTAGCTTCGAGCTTCAATCTTCCCATTATTTTGAGCTTGAGTTGGGCTTTGTCACATCATTACTCAGAATTTCCAAAGATTACTCAAAACCTAAGTTCATTGCCCCTCCCAATGTTAAAATTTACAAAATTCTCGATATCTTCTTTCTTTTCCACATTATACATCTTTGCCCTGCTAAACTGATTAGCCCTAAAAGAACCGGTGGAAACACCATGTAAACCAAATATTTTGACTGGAAACTTAGCCCTCGAAACTTACAACAAGTTACCTTTGATTTGGTGAAACATTACATTTACATCACCCTCAAGTTTCGAATGAAACACAATATGCTAGTCGTGCTCATCAAGTCAACATTTGAAGGGAACCAAACACAATCATGTGATTTATCGCATTGAGATCGATAACCTTTAACTTAAAAGCTGTCCAATTTATGCAAAGGGCATAACATTTAAGCCAAACAATGCCAATAGATGATACTTAATAAAATTATGTGCTCAACCTTCATAAGCTCAAGATCCTTTGCAATTATAATGAATAGAACCTTATTATCAAAGCATTGCATTATTGAGTTTGTTCACTACAATAACATTGACTACATATACCTTGTGCAAAATAACCATCTTGTAAAACCATTATACCTTGTGACCCACAATTTGAAATCCATGCCAAATCACTATCAATGCTAACATGCTTGAACCAGACAACAAAAATGCCATATTGCCAAATATGTCACCTGAATGTGTGCCAAACCAATATGACCAAGTCTTCCATATGCAGAGAATGTCATAATGTTGTCTCATAACCCCTTCAATGAATACCAATACTATAAATGCCAAAACAACCCTTGACATCAATGCCAAAACCAATGTCAAAGGGGTCAACAAGATAGCCATTTTTAACATTGTGGAAGCATTACAAACATATACAAGTCATTCTAACTCATGACTAAGTGTTTTAATTAGTGGTATAGCTTTTTAATCATGCACAAGTTGTAGGAATCCATTGTTAAAATATTTTTTTATTTTTTTTGGTCATTTTTAGTGTAGTTGGCACTTTAAAATTGTTCAAAACACCGATGTATAGGCATGAGGACTACTCCAAGTAATCTTTCAGATGTAAAAACCTTTGTTTTGAGCTTGTAAACAGGCTTAAAACTTCCCTCCAACGGGAATCCACATGGCGAGAGGGGATTGCAGTGCATAACGAGCATGGAGCACAAATTTAAAACATTGAAAACTATTAAAGATGCTTTGTTGTACTAGGAACTTGAGTTGTCCTTTGTTTATGCACATGAAGAGCCTAAGCTTCACTTTGGGCATCCACCTCATTGAGAAAATATGAAGTCAACATTGGGGCATAGAGAAGACTATGAGTTTGAAGTCCACTTGAAAAAATGAATTGGAATTAATGTATTACCACCCCCTTGTGTTAAAAACAAAGACCAAATATCTACCTAAGGAGAATTTAACACTAGACAAAGCTTGTGGTGCAACTTTGAAATAGAGACATCCCTTTGAAATTGTGCTAAAGTGCCTTGTAGAGACGTGGATCAACTGCTATGTTGGATGCTCAATCAAACCAATCATACATCATCATTTAAACTCTCTATGCATTTGAATACACACATATTTCAAGGCCTTATGTGCTTCTTTATCATGTTTTTTTAAGCACAACACCTTAGTAAAATATTCATGTGTTGTTTTAACCCTTAAAATTAAAATATTATAAGTTCTAATTTAAAAAATCCTATTTCACATGCTTTGCATAGGAGGAACTAATTTAAATGTTTGAAAATTGTTTTTTCCCCACATTACATTTAAAACATTAAAAAATATTTTAAATATTCACAAATTAAAAAAATAGTGTGAAACTGGTGATTTAAAAACCTCGTAGGCAAAATAGTGAAACTAGAACCATGAGCATGAACAACATCTAGGGGCCACAAAAAAATTTATTGAGTGATGAAAATTTATTTTTATCGTTGTTCCGTAATTGCCTAAAATTGCACAACAAATCGATTTCTATGGGTTCCTTTGTAATCAGGCCGTCTGATAGGTCATCTAATTTTTTATGCAAACATCAAAAGTCATCTAATGATCATAAAATCAAAATTGGAGACTGGTGGTGACATACAAACACTTGTGCAATCACCTAAATAAATAAATTATCACTTTTGTACGATGCCTTATGGACCTACTTGGAAACACCAAAACATTGAAATTAGTCTCAAAACCTATCCAGCAACTACAAATCAGGTTTGCATGTTGCTTATGAATTACCTAAACTTTTTTCCAAATGGATTATGAAGACAAGCTACGGATTGTGATATTTTAATACCAATAGTTTTAGGCCAACTTCTTGTCATGGGGATCATTGATTGTTATCATAACATTTCTTAGGAGGTACCAAATAAAAGAGTACAACATGTGGTTGTTTGAAGACTTTAACACACATAGGAAAATTCTTCATTATTTTAACCCTGTTGTGGCATCAAATATGAGGATAAATCATTGAATAAAAACTTGTTGAAAGTTCATAATTTTTGCTGCGAAGCAATACTTGACACCATAAAGAATAGCACATATCCATATGCTTCAGTAGAATCAATTGATGGAATAACATGAATGTTGTACATATCTTGTAATTATGTTATGTACTTCTTAATTTAGGTCTTTGATTTGACCATATTGTGCACTTCTTAATTTATTTGATTTGATTATGTTTATACTTTTTAATCTAGAATTTTCATTTGAGCATGTTATTGACTTCTTAAAATATAATAAATAATGATTCCACACAAGCTTCCACCTTCTCATTGTTGGTGCTACTAATAGATAATTTAATATTCTTAAAGCAAAGGGAAGATTTTAATTTGATTGATTGAGTGGATCCCTTACTATCTTGAGTTTTATAATTGGTATAATGAGTTTGGTTAGATCCTCTCCTATCTCATCTACACGTGAAAAGAAACATAGCAAAAGTTCCAAGATTATTTTGGCTCCCTCTTTAAAATATATTCATGGAAGATTCTCTCCTTCACCTATCTAGAGTTGGAACAAGTTCAAATATATCCATGCATTGATATTGAGTAGCCACCTACTATAACTACAAATATTCGTAAGCAAGTATGAATGGTCATAGTGTAATTAATGCTTATACCTAATCCTTTGACCATTGATTACTTGTAACTGATCCTAAATTGTCATATAATACTTGTATAGTTTGTGTATTTACCCTATATTGACATATCTTAATTTTAATTTAAACTTTTAAAAGTATCCTTGGCATCCCTGAAATTTCAAGTGATATATCACTTTGTGTTGAATTATCAATACAACCTCAATATTTCCAAAATGCCTACATTCACCAAAAAGAGAGGGAAGCTATCAAAATTTTTAAAGGGTCTAATTTGTTGAGGTCCCAAGTAGGTTTAGGTTTTTTTAGGTTTCTTTTTATCTTGGTAGGTGTCTCGGCTCATAAAGGAGGCATAACAGGTGTTTGTATCCCTAGAGACCATGAGGATTGTAGGATTTTTACTCCAAACCAATTCATACTTGGACTTTGTCTAGATCATGTTTGTTTTCAAAATATATTCTCCCATCTACTAGATAGAAAAAATTGTGAGACTCCAATGGTATGATTGGATTTGATCTCCATTTCTCTTTATGAAATATGTGCTTCTCTTTTGGTGTTTTTGGATTGGTTAAATGAGAGAGAGGCCTTTGTGTATTTTATATCATTGTTTGTGATTGTACACAAATTTTTTGATAAATAAATTCAATATAAAGGAGGGGACATTTTAACATTTTAGAGTTTTGTAGGTTACTATTATAATATTTTAGAAGGATTCAAATTAGCCAAAAAGCCTTTTGAAGTTATGGGGTTTTATGAAGAAATGGGTTATTTAGAAAATTTTGATTATCTAACTCTTCCTCTAGAAGGAGATTCAAAGCATGAAAATGTTTATGAAATTGCATGTGAAATGAAAGGGAAGTTATGTATGATGAAGACCTCAGTGAGGATGAAACCAAAGTGAAAGGAATGATAGTTCTATGTAATGAAACAAAAGATGATTCAACAGTGGTCTCAACTGGAGGTGTTGATGTCATACTTAGTTGGGATGGCATTGAGGAAACCACTAAGAAAGAAAAATATTATATCTTTCTGCAATAATGTTCCCAACTACAGAAGCAAACAAGATGAAGTCCTACATCAACTCCACAAGTTCACCTCTCACATTTAAAATATTAATAACTATCACTCTCAATGGTGCAGTTGCACTTATAGTGCCTCAGTTCTCATCTAGAGGTCCTAGTCTAGTTACACCAAATTTACTCAATAATGATATCAATATCAACCTTGGAATAAGAATCATGGTTTCTTGGTCCAAGGTTTCACGATTGATTAATGACTTAGGGGACATGAGGTTTGTATATTTTAACATAATTTTTGGAAGTTCCATGGCCTATCCTCATGCTACAGTAGCAAAAAAATATGTCATATATTTTCATCTTGATTGGTCTCTAGTTGCTATTAATTCAACTTTCATGACCACAAATCATCCTTTAATGATAAGCTCCATAACAATGAATATGTAGAATTTGGATATGGCTCTAGCCTCATTAATCCATTGAGGGTCATGAACCAAATACTTATGTATGATGCAAATTAAATGCTTACATCAACATGATGAGAAATCAAGTGTTAAATGATAGTGACTAGTTATTTGTAGATATTTTAAACCATATTAAACCCATTGCCATCAAAATAGAGAAGATGTATTACAGGAGATGTGATTGGTGGAATACAAGTGTGCAAATCTTAAACAATTCCAACACTTGTTCTAAGGAAGAGCCAAGACCATGTAATATGTCTATGGAGATATATGGAAAAATGATCATGCTCAGTTCATGATGGCATAACAATGTAAGGTCCCCAATGCAAGTGCCAGTAGTAGAGGTATACGAAAGGTATCCAATCCACATGAATGGTCAGTGATAGTATCAAAATATGATGGTAATAAATTTAGTAATGCACACATTTTGAAGACCTCATTGTAATACATATATTCCTTCTAGGTGGAGGCATATTACAAATATATAAGTCATGAGAATTCAGACTTGGGACATAGAGGGGGTGAAAGTCTAAAGGATCTTAACTCAATGGTCTACGATCAAATTATAATGGGTCAAGAATTTGGAAGGATATATTGTGAAATTTAGAGGAACCGTCATCTATTGTGTCAAAACCTTATATATGTGTGTGTGTGTGTATGTATATATAGAATTGTTAAAACACGTGTGAAATCTTGAGAGAGCCTTAACATGTCTATACATTAATGGGAGCCTCTGAGCAGTGTTAAGGGTTCTCACACAAAATATGAATGAAGGTTGTATACCTTATAAGAATCGTAAAAAATTATCAAATGCAATCCAATCGAGCATGAAAAGAATTTATATACCTATAATTAAAGTTAAGGTAGACAAAGGTGTCATAAACCAATCCATAGAATTCATACATTGAAAGTGTAATAACCTTTGTGAAAAGCCATAGAAGACCTTTGCAAGATAACAATTAAAAGGAAACCATTGAGTGAGTAAAAGTATTACCAGTAAGGCATCAAAGAAAATGCATTGGTGAAACAAAAGAAAATAGTTCAAGGAAGAGAAGAGGGATCTAAGAAAGGGTATTCATAATTATGGTGGAGACATGTCTTAGTCTTTAGGAAGATGGTCCTAGATTTAATTTAGAACATGGAAGATTAGACATAGATGAAAATGATAGGTGGAACCTTGGAAAAATGGGTGGGGAATAATAATTATTATTATTAAGTGCTATCACACCCACTTTCAAGATATTTCATTCAAGGATAACCCTAGAGATCTCAATGCAAAAGAGAAAGATATATTGCAATAGGGTTGTCCTAGGGGTTGAATGTAGACTTATAATGGGTTCACCACCAAGTTTAAACTTGGAAAAGATAATGAAATGCAAGATGCAACACTAAACACTAATTGAATTCAAAATAACACTAAATGACCTAGAAAAGTGAATGAAACAACATAGAAAACTGCAAAAAGGAAGAGGTGCACCTAGAAATCTAGAAATGGCTAGATGGAGGTCTAGAACACTGGAAATTTTGACTTTAATGTTGATTAGGACTCATTCACCAAGCTGGGCGAATCAATCCAGATTTTGGAAAACTGTGAGGGAACAAGAATATGCCAAATGGGTATTCGAATCTGCAAAAATCTAAAAAATGATTGAAACTAGGACTCGTTTTCCAGAAGTGGCAAATTAGTCTAGGTAGGCTTTTCCAAATCTTCAAAGTTTGATCCTGCTCTTCTCTATCCACTCTGTCCTTATTGATTGATTTCTGGATCTAAAACCCTAATTTGTAACTTGTAGGTCTTCTCTAAGGTTCTTTAAGGCTTGATGACAACTTTGACAACTTTGAGCTCTTTATAACTTTTCTCCAATCTCATTCCTTAGGAAATCTACAACCTAGACCTACAAATCACACACAAAGGAGAGGGAAAATGTTGTTGGGTTAGTGGATAGGGGTTTTCCTTGGTCAAACCCCTTGTTGGTAATTAAACCTTGAAATATAATGAAATAGAATGGAGAATGATGAATGAACAAAATGAGATGTTGCAACTCACCAAACCCTAGAAATAAGAGGCTAAAAACATGTATGAGATGTCTCCAATGGATGTAGATCTTGACTCTTGCTTGAAGGTGATAAATCTTGAATGTAATGCTTGCTTGAATCATAAACCCTACATCACAATTGTTAGCTAAAAAAAAAACATAATATATGAAATCTTTGACACGATGATTGACGATTGAATGCTGCTCTAAAATGCTTGATAATCCGCCCTTGAATTCTCTTGTGAATGCTTGTGAACACTTGATTTCTTCTTAGATTGCTAGGTTGTCTCTTGAATGCTTAGGTGAAAATGAGTGAAAAAACCTTGTATTTATACTCAATTATGCAAGAATTCCCAAAATTACAACACTACAAGCCAACATTAAATCTAGGAGAATAAAATCTCGCTAGAAATTTGAATTGATTTTGATTTTGGGCCACACGGGACTCATTCGCTGAGCGAATGAGTCCCACTAGGCTTAATTTTTGGGACCATTTTTAAAAATGCTTAGAAATGTGTGAAACCAAGTTTGAGACCAAAAGATCTAGGTGGGACCCATTCACCCAAGGTGGCGAATAAGTCCCAGATCACTAAATATGGGTCATTCAATTCTGAAACACCTAAATTATGATTGGTGTCAAGATTATCCTCAAAAAGATGCAATAAATGAGGCTTGTGGATGAAAAATAGGGCCAATTAAAGCATAAGAAAGCCCAATTATTAATGACAAGCCTAGAAAAGTGTGAAAGTGTGTTACAACACTTTACAACACTCCAAATAAGGTAAGATTAAGGTTTATTAAAAAGAGGTTCATTAGGTTTAGTTAATTAATAAAACCTTAGAAAAGTGTGAAAGTGTGTTACAACACTTCACAACACTTTAGCAAGGTGCCATTTAAATTCATTAATTCACAAGGGCCCAAGACGTAATGTGAATGTGTCAACCACATTACAACACTAAATCAAGGCAACATTAAGCCTAGCTCACAAGGAGGGCCCAAACAAGCCAAGAAAAGTAGAAGGGATACTTTTTCCGTGATTACATTTAGCCCCCACTTGCTTCAAACTCACACTAAAGTAGACAAACATGCATCAAGAGGGATCCAAGTGTACTAATTCTAGTAAGATGAGATGACAACAATCAAGAGGGGTGATCAAGATCCCATGGAAAACCAACATAGGCACAAAAGAACACACATGAGAGTAATATAAAGAGCAACAACAAAGCACAAGCATGCACTATCAAAGACAAAAGAGAGAAAAGGTAAAAATAAAAGAGCCAAATCAAGCTTTGAATGTTTGTCCATCATGATGTGGATCAGATCTAGGTTGTTTGTCTGAAAAATGCATACTCACTTTGTGGCAACGGAACTCCTGGTTGTTCGTTGGGTGAGAAGTCCAAGAAGGTGAGAAACATACACTCATAGCTGGTATGCACTCACACACACACGTGTGATTGGCTATGGGGAAATTCATGCCTCGGTCGGGCTTCCTACTCAAACCATACCAAAGTTATACCTCCTAATAACTTTAATAAGGTGCCACACAAAAATGGTTTTCGAGGTTCATGAGTCAAGCAAAACTTTGTATACTTGGAGCTCATGAACAAACAAGATGGATCTATAGGCATGCAAGTTGTGTTATTGAAGGTGGCCATATGACTACAAATGTAAAATGCAAAATAGGAACGTTCAAAGGAGTCTTGCTTAGTTCATGCGAGGTCTTAACTTAGGGAACATTGTGCCTAATGTTTCCAAGAGAGGACCGATCAAAGAATAGAAGATTCCAACTTAGGGGATGTAGTGTGTTGCATCAAGACACTAAGAGGAATGCAATATTCTAAGAGAGATCACGCTCTTGAAGGACATCACACCCAATGTCATCCACAAAGTGAAAAACACATTGTATAAAGTAAGAAGACTGCGCCATGAACCATGAGAGAGAGAAATGCGAAAGAATAATGCCAATGTATGCCCCCACTTCAAAGAAATTGATAAACACCATACTATGAGAAATTACTTTAAAGTAGCAAATGATAAATGCTAACAATAAAGAAGACATGAGAGCCAACTTGGAAAGCCCTATGCCAAGTCATATGTTTTCAAGTATAGCTACGTCATGCAAAGGAAAAGAGAGAAGAGGCATTGCCCCCAAAATGAAAACACCAAAAACATAAGGGATCTATAGATTGGGGTCAGTATGTTCTTGCTATAATGTTTTTAGAGAGCTTTAAATTGTCATCATTCCCCAAATACACATAGAACTAGAAGAATAACATAAAGAGAGCGAAAACAAAGAAAAACCTTTTGGATCATCATGGAAGAAACATGAATCTCTTGATGCCTTACGTCATCCCCAAAATGAAAACACAAGACAAATGAAAATAAATAAAGAAAAGCAAAGGAAAAGCTTTTGGGTCAACATGGAAGAGACATGAATGTCTCGACGCCTTGCATCATCCCCAAAAGGAAAACACAAGATAAATTAAAAGAAATAAATAAAAGCAAAGGAAAAGCTTTTGGGTCAACATGGAAGAGACATGAATGTCTTGATGCCTTGCATCATCCCCAAAAGGAAAACACAAGACAAAGAAAAAGATACAAAGCACAAAGTAAGAGATTTATGACATAGAGAAGAATGAAGGTACAAATAGAGGAATGTCACAAAGAGAGAGCGTCAAACACAACATCACGAGGAATCACATCACGCACATGCAATCACACAAAAAAAATAAAAAAAATAATGCAAAAGACTAGTAAGCCACATGTGATTCAACCTAAAGCAGGTCATCTACATCCCAATCATTGTTCATTGTATTATGAAGGCCGAAAACTAGCCAAAGGGACAATAGCAAGTGCTAAACCAAGTTCAACACTCTTTTTAGGAGAATTGTTGTTTAAGTTCATGGAAGAGGTAAATAATGTATTCAATTCATTATGCACTTCTTCGTCAATTTTAGCAACCTCGTCATCGTCACCCAAGTTAATCACAATAGGAGGTCGAATGATAATGTCCATGGAAGTGTTCAACTCTTGTTGTGGTTGTTGTATTGGATTGTTTTATGTTGGGGCAAGGGTAGATTCATCATGCACTGCTTCAATCAAGTTTGGATTTTGATTTTCTTTGTTTAATTCTTAATGTAACCTATGAGCAAGGGCACAAAATCTATGCCTATGCTCTCTAGCACCTCTATTTCTTTTAGTTTTGTTTTCGAGTTGCATTTGTGTAGGAGCGGGTTGATCGACCATAGGTTTATTTTCTTCCTTAAGGGGAGGAACAAAAGGAACCACAAGAGGTTTTTCAACCACTTTCTCTTTGACTTTGTACACTTTTTTTATTCTAGGAGGTGTAACGAGGTTGTTTTCATTGTCTCTTGGTCGTTTGTAGGAGGTAGGTGGTTTTCGTCTTAGGTTGGTCTTAGTTGTTTGGGACCAATTTAGGTTTAAGCATGGTTTCATTTAGGATGGTAGGCTCAGTGGTAGGTGGAGACATGTTTCAAAGGGATAATTCTGCTATTTTCTTTGCCTTGAACTTTTGATAAGACAAGAAAAAAAAAGTATTCTCGTAGTTTTATAGGTTCCATAGGCTTGGGCCAAAATAAATCTAAGGAAAAGCTACCATGGGAAGATAAAGGATTAAAGCCACTATGATGCATAGCAAAGATTCCATCGTCAAAGGGAAACTTTAAGCATTTATGCACAACTGAAGGGACGAAATTCATGGAGCAAAGCCATGGGTAGCCTAGCTTCACACGAAATTGGTCCGACTGCGGGATGATGGAGAATGAGACATATAATGTTTTTGGTTCTATTTGTAAAGGAGGAGTGATCAATCCCATCGCAGGGCAAGCAAAACCATTATGTTTCTTGATCCATGATTTCGGTTTATCATACATATAGAGCTCATGAAAAAGTAAGAATTCCTCGGTGATCACATTCTCTCCACATGTAGGATCTATTAGCATCCCATTAGTGGGCTTGTCATAGATTATGTCGGCTATGTAAAGAGGACCATCGGGTGCATGTTTAAGTATATCTTAGAGGAGAAAGTAATGTCAAGAGGATTCTTCGTTCGGCCCTTACGAGGAATGACGTCTATCACTCCCACCATTTCATTTATAGGATCATTATCAATAGAATCATTGTTATCATCATCTGTGTCAACATTCATCACATCATTCTTTGTAGTTTCGCTAGATTTGACAAATGAAATAGTATGTTTTGGCATGGGGTTGGTAAAGATTTGCAAGTTTTGGTTAGGAGGGGCAACAAACTTATTTCCTTGATCGCTAACACTTCCAACATACAAATGACCAAAATCAATGAGGTCTTGCACAAGATGTTTAAGACACTTGCAATGTTTTGTGTCATGTCCATTTTGTTTGTGAAAGTGGAAATAAGCATTTAATTTGAAGCTCGAGGATAAAGGATTATTAGGATTGGGTGTTTTGGTGGGAGGAAAAGTAATCATTTGTTGTTCTAAAAGTTGGGTCATTGTGTTATGAAGGGTATCGGGTAAGGTAGTGAATTGTCTTTTCGGGTCCCCATAGCTAAAGGGTATCATGGATTTAATAGAAACTACTTGATTATTGGAAGTTTGGGTTGTTTGTTGAGGGGGGTTGAATTGGAGGAACCCTTTGTTCTATTTTCTAAATGGTTGGGAATTGTTTTGGTTTGTGGGCTCAGATTTCTCAATTCAGCTAGAAGTGGACTTTGTATCTTGACTACTAACCGAATTTTGATAATCACGGAAGGTAGTACACAAGTGCATGAAGGATGGAAATTCCATCATGGTGAGCTTGTCTTGAATATTGCTTTGCAAATTTTCTATGAACAACTTTTGAAGGTGAGGTTTGGGGACCTTGACATCGATTTGGAAATAAAGCTATTGATATCGTGAGATAAAGTTAGTTATCTTTTCTTCTTCTTTTTGCTTACATCTCATCAAATCGTCCAAGGTCATCTTAGGATTCATATGCACTTGGAAATGGTTAACAAATGCTTCAACAAGTTCATTAAATGAACTAATTTATTTGTTTGATAAAGAGGAGAACCATTCCAAGGCAGTATCTTTCAAGGACGTAGGAAAAAGCTTAGCTAGGATTTTATCATCAAGGACAAAATCACTACATAAGGCGGTATAAGCATTAGAATGGTTAGAAGGATCTCCCCTCCCTCCATATTTCTCAAATCTAGGTACCTCTACACCTTGTGGTATTGGTGTTCGCAATATCTCCAAGGATAATGGGTTGCTTTTGACATAATATGTAGGTGGGCCATTTTGATTTTGGTTGATGGTGGAAATTTGTTTTTGAAGGGATGAAACAGTTTGGAAGAGTTGAGTTATGATAGAGTATTATTTGTGTTATGAGATGGAATTAAAAATGGTGAAGGAGTGTATGTGTTTAAATGACAAGTGACAGGAATGTTAATAGGTGGTAAGGTGGTAGGAGATATGACGTGCGATACCACATAGGAACTAGGGATGCTAGCAGATATACTGACAGAAGGAATCACATTACTAGTTTGTTGCGTTGTTTTTATGACTTGAGGATTGGTGTAGGTAGGTATTGAGGCAATTGTTGTGGGAGGAGGAATTTGAGTTCCTCCTTGGCTTGTGGCATTGCTTATTGGTAAAGGACAACTAATGGTTGAGGGGAGCTGTTTTCCAAAGATTTGAACTATGTTTTTCACAAGGTCAAGCCCATCTTCACTTTCAAGCATGCGGTGAATGTTATCTATAGTAGGGATGGCAGTATGTGAAATGTTATCATTTTTCACTTGGTGTTGTAAGTTTTCCAAGTCCTCATGAATTTGAATTATGTTTTCTTGTAGGACACTATCATTCATTGTTTCAACTTGCACTTGAAGGCAAAGAGTTGTTAAGGGTATTGTCCATACCTAGTGTACTAGTGTCAATACTAGGAGTGAAAGAGCTAGATAACCCAGGATCCACAATGATTGTGCTATCGTGGGATGACATGAGTTTTGAACTTCATCTCACTACAGTATTAGCAATAGGACACCAAATACTCATGCAAGGGCTACTAAATGCAAGGTGAATGAAAATGCAATGTAAGCTAAGATCAATTAAATGCTTATAACATAAATTCTAGAAATTGAAACTGAAGGGCAATAACAACAAATAAAAACTCAGAAACTAAACTTAGAATGCTAGAAAATGCAGTGCAAAATATGCAAAGGGACCGATTCGCCCAAGGTGGAAAATGAGTCCCAATAAAATTTTAATTGGATTTTATGCTTTTTATGTTTTATGATCTGTATGTTAAATGCAAATGCAAATTTCATATGAATTTAAATGAAATGAGATGCAAAAATGAAAGCTATATGAGCTTTCACTAATACAAAATTGAAAACCCTAGAATGCAAATTAACCAATGAAAATCCTAATGCAATGTTAATAAAAGCCAAATCTAGGATGATAATGCACTCCAAATCAGAATTATGATGTTCTAAATGCAGGTTCACCAAAATGGAACCTTAGAAAAATGGGTGGGGAATAATAATAATAATTATTAAGTGCTATCACACCCACTTTCAACCTATTCCATTCAAGGATAACCCTAGAGATCTCAATGTAAAAGAGAAAGAGATCTCGCAATAGGGTTGTCCTAGGGGTTGAACGTAGACTAATAAGGGGTTCACCAACAAGTTTAAACTTGAAAAATATAATGAAATGAAAGATGCAACACTAAACCCTAATTGAATGCAAAGTAACACTAAATGACCTAGAAAAGTGAATGAAACAACACAAAAAGTTGCAAAAAGGAAGAGGTGCACCTGGAAAACTGGAAATGGTTGGATGGAGGTCTAGAACACTAGAAAATATGACTTTAATGCTTAATGGGACTCATTTTCCAAGCTGGGAGAATCAGTCCATATTCTAGAAAACTGTGAGGGAACAAGAATCTACCAAATGGGTATTTGAATCTGCAAAAATCTTAAAATTGACTAAAACTAGGACTCATTCGCCAAAAGTGGCGAATTAGTCCAGGTAGGCTTTTCTGAAGCTTCAAAGTCTAATCATGCTCTTCTCTGTCTGATCTGTCCTTCTTGATTTATTTCCAGATCTGAAACCTTGATTTGCAACCTGTAGGTTTTCTCCAAGATTCTCCAAGGCTTGATGACAACTTTGAGCTCTTAACAAATTTTCTTCAATCTTGCTCCTTAGGAAATATGCAACCTAGACCTACAAATCACACACAAAGGAGAGGGAAAAATGTTCTTGGGTTAGTGGATAGGGGTTTGCCTTGTTCAAACCCCTTGTTGGTAATTAAACCTTGAAATATAATGAAATAGAATGGAGAATGATGAATGAACAAAATGAGATGTTGCAACTCACCAAACCCTAGCAATAAGAGGCTACAAACATATATGAGATGTCTCCAATGGATGTAGATCTTGAATCTTGCTTGATGGTGATAGATCTTGAATGTAATGCTTGCTTGAATCATAAACCCCACATCACAATTGTTAGCTCAAAAACAAACATGATGTATGAAATCTTTGACATGATGATTGATGCTTGAATGCTGCTCTAAAATTCTTGATAATCTACCCTTGAATGCTCTTGTGAATGCTTGTGAGCACTTGATTGCTTGTTAGATTGCTAGGTTGTCTCTTGAATGCTTAGGTGAAAATGAGTGAAAGAACCTTGTATTTATACTCAATTATGCAAGAATTCCCAAAATTACAACACTACAAGCCGACATCAGATCTAGGAAAATAAAATCCTGCTAGAAATTTGAATTAATTTTGATTTTGGGCCATATGAGACTCATTCGCTCAAGGTGGTGAATGAGTCCCACTAGGCTTAATTTTTGGGACTATTTTTAAAAATGCTTAGAAATGTGTGAAACCATGTTTGAGACCAAAAGATCTAGGTGGGACCCATTCATCCAGGGTGGCGAATGAGTCCCAAATCACTAAATCTGGGTCATTCAAACCTGAAACACCTGAATTATGATTGGTGTCGGGATTATCCTCAAAAAGATGCAATAAATGAGGCTTGTGGATGCAAAAGAGGGCCAATTAAAGCATAAAAAAGCCCAATTATTAATGACAAGCCTAGAAAGGTGTGAAAGTGTGTTAAAACACTTTACAACTCTCCAAATAAGGCAAGATTAAGGTTTATTAAAAAGAGGTTCATTAGGTTTAGTTAATTAATAAAACCTTAGAAATGTGTGAAAGTGTGTTACAACACTTCACAACACTTTAGAAAGGTGCCATTTAAATTCATTAATTCACAAGGGCCCAAGACTTAATGTGAATGTGTCAACCACATTACAACACTAAATCAAGGCAACATTAAGCCTAGCTCACAAGGAGGGCCCAAACAAGCCAAGAAAAGTAGAAGGGATACTTTTTTGTGTGACTACAATAGGTTTGAAGCATCATCAAATGCCTTAAGGAAGTAAAAGGTGTCAAAGTCAATACAAGAAGTTAGAAAACATGTCCTATATCTATTCAAGGAGTAGTTTGAGATTATTTATGGCCATCAAGAAATTTATAATAGGTGGCTACCAATCACTCATGCAAAAGATAGTTCTAATATTTTTAGGAATGTTTTCAAGGCTTCAATGACCATCAATCCTATGCTTTGTTGGAAACTTTGTTGGATATTTTGAAGGATAAAATGAAGGAAAAGGCCTCCTTGGCTTCTAGGAAGCCTAACACATCAACACCACAATAATTGTCATTATTATTACGCCAACAATTTTTAGATTCTCTTGAGTATGTTATGATTGTATAAGATACACTTGGTAAGGATAATTATATATGATATGTATCTCTAATTTTTTTTAAGGAAACTATTGTAAGAAATTTTTAATAGTTTTACTTTTTCCTTTTTTATCAATAAAATAGCTATTTTATTCCTTTTATCATATATCCTTGCATTGTGTTAGTGAGATACTTGAAATGCCATCTTGTGAATGATGAGTTACTTTTATGATTTTAGTTATATTTCTTCATCTTTGCAAAAAAATCATGAGTATTGTGCAAATGTGTTAGTTGTTTAAAGATTATTTTGTGCATACAAAGGTGGTATAGGATTTCTGTAAACTCACTTTGGTGCATCACCACATCTATTTTACTTTTCGATTTAAAATTCCTTTCTCTTTTCTCATGGTGAAAGAAATTTAGTATAGGATTAATTTCATTCTTAGGAAATGTCAATAGAAAGGAAACCAACCCTTCATCTGGAAGTTGACCTCATGTGTCAATTCCCACAACTTGAGATATAATCCAATGTTTCACTGAATAGCTAAGTCGATTGCTCAACAAGGCTATATATTCATGTTGATAACAATTGCAATAACATATTTTCTATTCTATGTATTGTGGACTTGAACCAACTATGCCAAAATGCTGAGGTGGGTGGTTGAATTTTATAGGAGGCCCCTTGTTACACCCTATTGTGTTATTACTAATTTAATTTTACCTTGATGGATTAAAAAATGCTTTAATATATGTTTATGAATTGTGTTATGCGTATGAATCTTGATGGAATTTAATAAATGAATGTTTAATTCAAGTTTATATTGATAATGATTATGAAGATGATGTATATAATGCATATGATTTTATTGTTATTGGCTAACTACTATCATGATTTACTAAGCTGGATGCACGAACAGGCTCAAACCTCCAAAAGAGAGGGGGAGTATCACTCAGGAGAAGAACTTGGTCTGGTAACCTTGATGAACCTAGTTGAGCAGGCACACACTCACACCTTAGTTAGTCTAAGTTGAGTTAAGTCAGTTTGGGTGAATAGTAAGTAACCTTCTCTCTTAGTTGTGAATGTTTTATTACTAGTCATGATCTCATTTTATGAGTATTTTGACTAGGGATGTATGATTGAGTCTTTTCATTAGGAAGAGAGTTCTTATGTGTTATTTTGGTATATGTTAGTTGGTGAGGTATATACATAGAATGTATATATGTACATGTCCACGATAACTCATACATGTGAGTATATGCGGGTATGAGTATACATAGGTAGACATACATACGCATGCTCATGAATGGGTAACCCATATGTATGGGAGTATTGATTGGATAAAAGTGATATGTATATGTACACAGACTTCATGTATACACATCATTTGATGAGTATGTGCATATATGTGTTTAAATTTGATAATCGAGATACTGATATATATATATAGTATATAATATATATATTAATATGTATGTATATGTTACGTTTGAAGAAATGTATATACATATATACTAATATATGTTATTATTTAATATATGTATTTTAAATAATCAAGTAAATATGAATACATATATAAATGCATATATATGTGAGGATATATATATAATGTTTGAGCTATATGTTATTAGTGCATAATATTTACCTTAGTGCATAGTGCATAATGTAAGTGATGCATATGCATTATGTATATTGTGCATGAGTTAACAATATTGCTAACACATTTAAATGCAATGAATAAGCAAGAAATGCAAATATAGTGATAGCATGAAAGTGTTAATGTTGTCGTGGTTGTGCATAAAGCAAAAGAGACCAAGTCAATATGAATTTAGTGACCATGCATGAACAAAGGTAGAAAGTTTAAACGTAGCATATGATTAAATATTGATAAGAATAAGTCTTAAACCACACTATCTTTAAGGGCGCTAATGTGAGAATATGTGGCACCAATGCTGAGGAATATGAAATGCAAAAGAAGTATTTTTGTAGTGCTTAAACCATGAGACTTAGTCCATGTAAACTTGGCAGAAATATAAGAAGAATTCAACTTGTAAACCAAGAAGGAAACTTGATGTTATGAATCATTATCCTTTGACTCAGTAAATGAGTCTTGTTGTCTCTCAAGAAGAGGTTGACCTAGCCATTAAAATATTATGAGTTGTTATGCCTTGCAAACCTGTAAGTTAGTTTGATGAGTTGTTGCATGTGAGTAAAAAGGTGGCAAAATTGCTAGCTTATTTGTAGCCTTTGGTTGCTCAAATATTAGTATATATAGAGGCGCTCTTCCTATCATTTGTTACTCTTCTCATTCTATTTTTCCCATCGTTATTCTACTATATTTTTTGTGCAAGTGAGCTTTTGAGCTTGAGAGTTAGTGAGTTGCTTTAGTATTGTGCAATTGTTTTAGTAAGAGAATTTGTGAGAGGGTAGTGTTTGGAGGCTAGTTGTGCCTTAGATAAGTAGCGTTCATGAAGGCAAAGGTTAATATTGGAAGGAAACATTATCAAGTTGGAACTTATATCTAGGCATGTTGATTTATATTCTTCCTTTGCTTATGTTTGGAAGGTTATTTGATTACAATGTCTTTGTTTTGGAAAGATTGTTTGAATTCACAATATGCTTGTTCATATGATCTAGTTAATTCTTAGTAAGGAATAGTCTATGAATGCATGGTATGATAAACTTAGCTAATTCCTAGTATGGAATATGCATGTATGATTCTTAATTGAGTCTCAAGTAATGAACCCTATCATTGGGATTATATTAATATATTGTTGAATATATGTGGCTTATGTGCTATTAGAACTATATTAGTTCATCAAGTCTATTTAGATAATGCATGAGATGGAATTCGTTGTTATCTTATAGTACTTTTATAATTATTTCAATATGAATGTATAGAGTGGTTATACCTAGGGTTAGTGGAAATCCATGGGAAAGGGGGGTAACCTATCTAGACATTAGTTTGTGTATATGTATGGTTAAAGTGGTTATACCTGGGGTTAGTGGAAATCCATGGGTAAGGGTGTAACCTAGACAATCAATTTATTATAGACTTGGGTATTCCTAGGGTCAGGGTAACCCATGGATAAGGGAATTACCTTGTTGAATATTTAAGTATGTTATCACCTTAGGGTAAATGTGTGTTATTAAATGATCAATACCAAATCAATATTTTGAAGTGGGTGGACAAATGAATCTCACTCAAAGTAAAAGGTGTTGAATTCTTTGGCCAAAGTAGTGTAAGTAGCCACTCTTTACACTATTAGTTCACTATAGTCCATGTAAACAAACTAGGCAAGGAAACCAAGGTGTGGTAGCTCTAAATTTGTAGGACACAAAACTATGCTTAGGAAGGTCATGATTATGGGTTTAACAAACCAATCTCTTCATTGAAGGGTAGGGCCATCTTACCAAGTTTGGTAGATGTGCAGGGGACTACAGTAAGTCCATGGTTGGTGAAAAAGCGCTTGAGTGATGCTCTCCATCATACAGTTGGCGACCAAGATTTGAGGATGTAGTGCTGGTTTGGGGACACCTAGAATGTATGCGCCAAGTGATGGGTACATCTAGGAGGTATGCACCAACATTTTTGGATCATTATACTTTGTTTATGTTTCTTTAACATTAAGCTCATAGAAGCTATGCATGTAAACATGTATCTCTACTCTTATTGTGGATTTGTAAATGAGAAATATTATAATGATATTATGTGATGTGAAATCATTGCTTGAATTATTGAAATGATTATATGTTATGCAATAGAAAGTTTGGAATAGTTATGTTTCAAATATGCATCTATTTATTTATGTGGAAAGGAAATTTTTTTATGGCTCATAACATTAGTAGCTTAAAATTTAACTTGTGGGTAAAACATAGTAAAAAAATAGGTAGGACAATGGGAATTTTACACACCTTTTCATTCCCAAGGTGTTTTGATCCCTCATGGCTACAAGATTCTAGTTGACAAGGTCTCTTAAGAGCCTTAAGAGTAAAAAATAGTCAACCTATACAAAGCAATTCTTAGAGTTTGTGGGGCTTATGAATTTTATTTCTATAATTATATAGGTGGATGCAATTTCCTTTCAAAATAAAATTTCTTGTTTTTTTTCAACTCAACATTGTTTGATCGTGGCAAGGATTAAATGTATTCATATAAAATACATCGTTTGAGAGTAATGTAAAGGTGCAAGAGCTATAATTTTTGTTAAATGTCTCGTGGGGTCACATTGATTACAAAATCATGTTGGGGTGGGTGGGTGAATGCTATGTAAGGCCCCATTTTATTCTCTATGTGTGCCAATTTCCCTCTAGCTACAAGGTTTCAACAAGGTCTCTTATGAGCCCTTAGAGAAATAATCTATGATAAAGCAGTTATTAGAGTTTGTGGGGCCTATAAATTTATGTATAGACCTAAAAGTAGATATGGAGTCCCCTCAAAATAACCTCTCTTAGGTTTTTTTCAACTCGATACCATTTGACTATGGCAAATATTGAATGCATTCTTATAAAATATGTCATTTGAGAGTAGTGTAAAGGTGCCAAGAGTTATGTTTTCCATTATATGCCTTGAGGGGTTGAACTAATTATGCCAAAATATTGGGGTGTGTGCATGAATGCTAGATAAGGCCACATTTCATTCCCAATGTGTTCCAATCCCTCCAAGATATAAGGTTCTAGTAAGGTATATTAAAAGCCATGAGAGCAAAAACATGTCAAATTTCTACCTACCTATTCTCTAAATCCATCATAGCTATGAATATCTTGCTTGCACCTACAAGTGGACATTGAGTCCCTCTAAAGTACTTGTTATAATTTTTTTTCAACTCCAAACCATTTTATTATGCCAACAATGAATGTATTTTTACAAAATGTCTCAATAGTGTCAAGGTGTTAATAGACATTTTTTGTTCTTTTGCACCTTGTGGGATTGAAGCAACTATACTAAAACATTGGAGTGGGTAGGTTAATTATATTAGAGGCCTTGATTCATTTCATATATCTTTGAATCCTTCTAGGCTACATTACATCGAGGTAGTCTCTTGAGAGCCATAAGAGCAAAAAGTTGTCAAAATTTTGCATGTCTATTCTCTCAATTCGTGGTACCTAGGAATGTCTCTTTTGCACCTACTAGTGGATGTTAAGTCCCTCTACAATACCATATCTCATTTTTTTCAACTTCAGACCATTTGACTATATATTTTAATGATGAATGTGCTCTTATAAAATACCTCATTTAAGAGTAGTGTAAAGGTGCCAATAGTATTTTTTATATTTTTTTTTCATTTCATTGGATCAAATTGATTGTGCTAACACATTGAAGTGAGTAAGTGAATTATATTGGAGGCCTAAATTTTTCCATAGGTCTCTAAATTATTCTAGGCTACATTGCACCAAGGTAGTGTCTTAAGAGCCCTAAGAGCAAAAAATTTCCAAACTTTCATATGCCTACTCTCTTGATTTGTGGTACATAAAAAATGTCTCATTTGCACCTATAGGTGGAAATTGAGTCCCTCTACAATACCCAATCCCATTTTTGTCAACTCTAGACCATTTGACCATGCCAACGATAAATGCATTCTTGTAAAATACCTCATTTAAGAGTGGTGTAAAGGATTCAATAGGTATTTTTTTTTTTTCTACACCTCATGGGACCAAACCAACTATGCTAGCACGTCAAGGTGGGAAGGTCAATGCTATTGGAGGCCTTGATTCATTCCATAAGTCTTTGGATCCTTCTAGGCTACATTGCACTGAGGTAGTCTCTTAAGGGCCCTAAGGGAAAAAGTTATCAAAAAAAATCCTACCTATTCTCTCAATTCATGACACCTACAAATATCTCTTTTGCACCTACCTGTGGACATAAAGTCCCTCTATAACACCCTATCCAAAAATTTCAACTCCAAACCATTTGACCATGCCAATGATGAATGCAATATTATAAAATATCTCATTTGAAAGTAGTGTAAAGGTGTCAATAGGAATTTTGTGTTCTTCTATACCTCATGGTACATAATTGACTATACTAGCACATCGAGGTTTATAGGTGAATTCTACGAAAGGAATTGGATCATTCCATAGGTCTCTAGATCCTTCTAGGATAAGTTGCATTGCACAATATAATAAGATCCCTAAGAGAAAAAAGTTGTCAAAATATTTCTTGTATATTATAGATAAATTTGTGACACCTATGAATGCCTTATTTTCACCTAGAGGTGGATTTTGAGTCCCTCTATAGTTCCCTATCTAATTTTTTTCAATTCCACACTATTTGATAATGTGCCAACGATGAATGTATTCTTGCAAATTACCTTATTTGAAGTGTGTAAAGGTGCCAATAAGAATTTTTTATTCTTTTGCACCTCATGGGATTAAACTAACTATACTAGCACATTGGAATTGGTGGGTGAATGTTGTACTAGAGGCCTCAATCAATTCCATAGGTATCTAGATCCTTCTAGGCTACATTTTATCATAAAACTTGAGGGGACAACAAACAACCCTTGATACTATCATGACCATGAATTACCAAAGAGTACAATTATTGCTGTCAAATATTATTGATATACCTCATTAAAACACTACAAAATTCTTAGAGGTTGATGAAATTAAATAAACTATATATGATGGAGTCATGACCAAGATAGGGCTATCATAAATGAGTGAAATAAGACTATCAACTTATATTTTGGGTGTCCTAAACCACTTTGGGAAGCCCTATCACCATTCTCATGTAGGTTATCAATATCCTAAGTGGTTTATCATGATAATTATACTCCAGAATGTGTTATCATTAAGATTTGATTGTATTTTTATTTGGCCATTAATGAGATCCATATGAGAAATGATAGTTTCCAATGATGACGTGAGAACTCTTTAATGCGAATTAGTTGCATTAGGATTTTTTAATATATTAATAAATTTTTAGAGTTCATTTTTGTTGGTTTCAACTTGACCTAGTAAATTTTCTTGCGTTTCATGAGGAGATCTACAAATATATGGAGGAGTTTTAGGATGATTAGGTTTTTCTTGCTCTTTGACAAGATTTCCCTTCACAAGGTTTGGTGAATTATTTTTTGGGGGTGTTGAGGGATTTATAATTATTAAAATAAAAAAATGAATCAAAATAAATGTTAAACAAATTTCATCCTCATTAAAATTGCTAAAATCCTAAAAACCTTACCTCCTCAAACTCATGCATTTCATGGTGGCATTGTATTGGCTAACATCCACTCAAATATGTCATAAATGAGCTCATGCTTTTCCTTGTTCACATTAGGTCTTAAAATAAATGAGTTCAAGCTTAAATGAGCTCAACCTCTTGTTTTATTTTAACACAAAAATAATATGAGGTACATTATAATGCAATCATGTCCCCCATCTTTATGCATATGCACTATGGTGGAACAAGCTCTTCAAGAGCCAATAACACCAAGAATAAAGAGTCTATCAAAAAAGGAAAAATGGGGGAGAAAAGTTAGATAGTTGAAGACATCATAGCTTGTCACAGAAGGTATAAATATCTTGATTTTGATATTAAAAAAATATCCATTTTATAGAATTTTGTGACTTGGAAATGAGGTATCCATCAAGAGGATTTCAAAAGAATCAACCTCACAAGAATATCCAAGTACTAAAAAAAGAATTGATAAGGTAGAAGGAAGAATAAAAGTAAAAATCAAAGCCACAAAAAGCCATCAAGGGAGCCACAACCATAAATATTCAATGCCTCCTTACAATCATGAGAAGAAGAGCTCCCTTGTTGTAAAAAAGGAATGTGTTGCTAAAAATGAGTTCAAAAGAGAAACATTGCTTCTCATACAAAGAACCTTAGGAATCAAGACACAAATGCCAAGGCGTAGATTGAATGTTGTCTAAAGTAGATTCAAAGCCATAGGTGCAATGAGCTATAGAGGTTGAAGGTAAAGGTCCTATTAATGAGTTCTTAGAGTGGGAAATGTTTCTTGACGAAGTTAATGATAAATCAATAATGTCAGCTCAAGATAAAATAAGAGATTTTTTTTTAACAATTCTTAGTGATGTCCAAATACTTCTATTAAAACTTTAAAATCTGGAAAAGAATGAGCTTTGGTCATACGCAATGTGTTTATAACGTAGTGGTATTAATGAGTATGAGTATGTGAATTGTGTTGACTCTTATCCTACTAATATTCATTATGAAACAATAATTCACAGGAGTAGTAGGGTTGTTTCAAATCTCTTAGAAATATCCAATCAATAATAGAAAGTAAACACTTTGATGATATTTTCATAAGAAGTATAATATCAACAACGAATAAATAAATACTTTATATGGGAATACAACTTCTACACTAGATATAAAAATGGTAAATGATACCAATATTAGAAAATAGTATATAAATCCATTATATGAGTTTGAAATTATAACTAAATACAAAAAAATAAGATCCAAAGTTGTAAGAGTGTGAGAAGAAGCAAATGGAAGTAGGAACCTAATTTTAGAAAAAAACATATCTTTTTTTATTTTTAATGGTGCAAATAATCACATTGCCAATACAAGACATACAATATTAGGTTTAAAAGATGGAATGGTTTATCCTTCTATTCCTTGAGAATAAAAAAATAATCTTGTCATCAAGGAAAGTGCTCTAAGCATGTGAAAAGAATTAAGAGTACCACCTAAAATAAAGGAAACATATAACCTTTTACTCAAAAACAAAATTGGCTATGCATTGAGGAGTGGGATCTTGGTAGCTAGGGAATTCCATCATCTCATCTTGACAAAGGATGTAACACAATGTTGTCATACTAATTTTTTGTGATGACAATCAAGAATAAGTGTTTATTGCCTAGGATTTGTGATGAGTAAGTAATGGGAAAACATAAGATTGTGGTAGTGAACATGATCTCATTGAATTTGACTTGGCCATTTTTTCTTGTCCCTCGTGGAGATCTAATTCAATTGAAGATAATACATAAATATTTTCCAATATAGGTGTACCCAAATGATGTTTGAAAGGTAGATGCAATGCAAGAAGTGGTTTTAAAGTCCGTGATGGAGTTGATATCATTGTTCCCAATAGACTTGGCATACCCTACACTTGCATAAACCATATACTCATGTCACCATGGATGAACATAAGGTATGTAGTACATTCGATATTATGAGAACTTAAACAATTATGGGTATAACATGGTTGTATTCTAGTAACGAGTTTCTATATATTCATAAAAATAGGAAGCTAAAGTTTAGATTTGAAGGAAGAGTGGTGTGAACACTAAGAAGTATGGTGAGGGTCATCCCACAATAATGGGTCCCAAACTTGGGACATCTTGATTTTTGGTTGAAATCACATATTTTTTTAGATAGATTCTAATGATTTAAGCCTTGAGGGATTCCATATAAATGGTTTTATTTGAAGAGGATTAGATAAGACCCACTTAAATAAAACCCCTTGGATAGAAAATTTCTAGCCTTAAATCATGCCCACAATGGAGTCTCCTTCACACCTATCAAAATGCTAGAAAAAAACACATTGTCTTTACCTTTTGAGGGATTAAATAAAGTCATTTAGAAATTATATTTTGTAAGTATGTAGCTCTTATTATAAGATTTCCATAAAGTATAATTTTAAATATTTTTAATTATATTATTATATTTATATTTTATTTCTTGTGAATGTTGTTTTTTTCACTAAACATCAATGTACTTGTTTCACACATAGAAAATTAGAAAAATAGAGATTTTTTTTTAAATATGTGTGCACTAGGTATTGATGTTATTGTTTTAGCAAATAAATAAATAAATTTAATACATACAAAACAAGTTATGCATGACGATATGGTGTGACGGTTAAGTTGTGTTATTATTCTTGCCATCAAGGTTCAAACCCCATTGGGTTGTAATTGTTGAGAATTTATATTGGGGATGAGGTCCCTCGTTTGTGACCTTACTGGTTCATAGCTCTGGGTCAAAAGTGTTTACCCCTCTTAATTTAAAAAAACAAGTTATGCGTGACGACATACACCTATATCCAAATTATAATTACTTTGACTTCAAAAATTAATTAAAAAAACTATGCAACAAAAATTATGAAAAAATACCTATGCACTAGATATTGATGTTAAAAAACTATATTTTAAAAATTACAAATGACATAAACTTCACTTTTAAAAAATGTTGTTTACTATAAAAAATAAGTTATTAAGTTACATAAAAATCACAATTTATTTCTATTTTTTTAAAAATATATATTTTTAATCTACACACAAATCCTCACACTTCATTGATTCACATCATCTCCAAATTATAATGGTTTAGTTTCTAAAGGTTTTATAAAGTGAAACTTTGTAAAATAATAATGATATTAATATTCAACTTTGGCAAAAAGTGGGACATAGTATTGTGGGTTGACTTGTGATGGAGAATATGGATGCTAACCTATTTAATGGATAATTATCAAAATTAAGACTGCAAAAGGCATGTAATTAGTTGGTGGCCAAACCTTTGATGTCAAGGGATTAATAGTGTAGTTTCCCATGGTAGGGAGTCAAAATTTGATGATTCATAGTTGTCTTTGGGTGGATAGCTCAAGTAGAGCACATGAGGAATCAACAATATTAGAGTTACATTATCTCAACCAAGAGAAAATTAAGGATTGTTGTCTTTCCAATGTTACATAGATATCTTTAAAGCAACACAAATCCAGGAAGAGTAGTTGTTGGTAGCATCAGAGAAAGAGGTGCAAGTTATAATTGCATTGGAGACAATGAAAAGGCTTATTAAAGAGCTAATTGTAAGTTATAGGATGGCCTAGATGACAAATGAAGTAAATGATGCGAAGAATAAACATATATCCACTCTTCTATATTTTTAGGTAGTGAAGAATACTTTTGAATGGATGAAATTAGAATATCTATAACATATTAAAGAATAGGATATGGTCATCAAAACTATAAAGATGACCCTAAATGCATCTAAGAAAAAAGGGGAAAGGGTTGATGAACTCACCTATAGCTTAAAGAAACCAGTAATACTTTAGAAAAGATATAAAGAGCACTAATAGAGGTAGAAGAACAACTTGAGGTAGTAGCAAGGGCTAAGGAATTTGGATAGATAGTCAAAGATCTTGATAGGATTTGAGAGGAATCTAATTTAGAACATCTTCTAGAAATATTAGAAGCTGCAATTTTAGAGTTGAGATTATCTTACATGGTTGGACAAATAATTAAAGGCCAACAAACATAGCAGCTCATGGACAATTGCTCAATTTAGGTCAACATGAAGAATAGTTTAAATAGGAAAAATTGAATAATTTTAAATCTCTTTCTCGTTCCTTTTGGATTGTTGATAACCCATTATTTGAGGTGAATGTAGGGATATATTCTAGTTTGAGTTTCTTAGTCTATGTTAACAATAGAGTAGTGTAGCAGAAGCTAACTACATCATGAGAAGGACTAAGAATAGGAAACTATTGATTCCCAAGATTAGAATTAGGTATATTAGTTGCTAATCACTTAGAAGGAAATGTGTATAGTGAAATGAATGTGCCAGAAAGTAGTTTCATTTTATATAATAATAGAATCCTTCTAGTATGTGGGTCTAAGATGAAAAAAGACATAAATTTTTTGCATAACATGCCCATGGTACAACACTTTAGATCTTGCACAAATAGTAGGAAAAAGGGAGAGATTTACATGTGAAAGTGCTTCAAGAAGGGTCTAGTCATGTAGATCAACAAGGACATCGCCTACCTATAGAAAGGAGAAGAACATGAATTTCCAGTAAGTTTGTTGCAACCTTTGTTTATTTCTCATCAAGATCTAGAACATGTATTTATGGATTCCATTAGGAGTCTTTCCAAAGTGTATAGTAAATGTTACATTTATGTTATTATGAATAAGATAAATAAATATGCATACCTTTTTACCACATATTATGGATTCAACATGCATCACATGGTGGACTTAATTTTCAAAGAGATGATTAGGTTATGTGGGTTACCTAAAATAATTATCAATAATGGAGATAGTAGATTTGCTAGCAATTTTTATTAGCCAACATTTTTATTTGACAAGTAGAGAGGTCATTCCTAGCACAAGTTATCTACTTCAAGTAGTTGACCCAACAAAAATAGTAATAAGAGGGTTGAAGGATACTTAAGGAAACATGCTTTAGAACATGAATCAACATTGGTTAGATGATTACACTTGAAATTACCTTGCACGTTCCTAGATTATGAAGTGTCAATTATGAGGGTAATGGATGTCATCATCATCACAAGGATGAAAATTTTGGATGCGGGTCATTAAAAATTAGATATTTCATGCAAAGAACCTACTTATAGAGGGTTTTGTTTGGGAAAAATAGGAGTTTTAGAACATATAAATTTACATTGCTTGAGGACAATCAATTTCGACTAGGGTAGACTTGTCATGTCCTCTTTTTGTAATTATCTATGTTTTGGACCAAATTTATCTATTTCCTTATTTTCTAGACCTCCCTTGTTACCATTTTGTGTGTGTGTTCTTCCTCTTCTTTCTCTAGTATTTGTGTAAGGTCCCCAAAGTCTTTGAGTTTGAAGGCATGCTCAATTTTCTAAGTGTTTGTTAGTTGTTCAGGTTTAAGAGTTCCCCATCTAGACATGATTTCCTACCTAATTCTAGCCTTTCCTTAGTCTTCATTGAATTTTTAAACTTCTTCAACTATCATGTCTTCCATCCTTCCCCTGCTCTTCCTTTATATTTCTCAAAATTTTAGACCTGTCTTTACTAGCATGCTCATCGCTCGACCCTTAATGCATTGACCTATGGTATGAGCCTTGTGGTATCTTTGACCTATGATCTCTAATATTCTTTTATTTATTTATTTCTCTCCACAACACCATAGTACATGTTATATTTTCATTCATGGTCAATTTTGACACCATAACTTCCAAAAGTGGGACTTTTTCTCACCCATAATCATTGTTCAAATTTGGAGTTGCATATTTAAATTATGCCCGACCCATTATTTTTGTGATAGATATAAATGGGTGAAAATATCCATTTACGGGGCATCATCTACACTTAGCCAAATTCTTTTTAGAATTCATTTAAAAACTTATGTTCAAGCATGTGGATCTAAGGATGAAAACCTACAAATCTATTAGAGATCAGAGGACAAAATCTCTTTGATTTCAAAGGTCAAAGGATGTCCCTCTTTGATTGGAGGATGATCTCACTTAGAGATTGCATAAAAGCTTCATTGTTGGTGGATTCAACTACATTGTATTGGTGCTATTTGTTGTTTATCATGGGTATGCTCACAATAATTTATTGCTACTATATCTGATGAGGTTACAATTTATTTTGCATGCATTTTATTATTTTATTATAACAAGGAAAGGATGGGGAGTTACATCTATTATTCGTTGGGTTATTGTTTATAATGCAACGATAATAATTTGAAGTAAATAATGATTAAATTTGAATTTGATAAGGCTCAATTTAAGTATTAAAACCTAATATTATTTATCCCAAATACTTATCATTTAAAAAGGGTTTGAAACTAGTTTAAATCTAGTTTTGCATAATTATTTTGGATTGAGACATTACACAATTGCATTCATTTGGATCATTTGAAGATAATTGAGAATCGTTTGCATTTAAGGAAGAACATGCTAGTAACACTTCAATTGGAGCACCTAAAAAGAATCCCATTATGCATCACATTATCCTTGATCATTTGTATATATGAAGATTGTTGTCCTCAATTATTTCCACAACCTAGTAGAACTTGACCATATTGATCTAACCACCTACTTAGGTATTTCTAAATGTTTATGATTTGATGTTTCTGGATTTTGAATGTGTTTGAATTTTTTCATCATTTTGAATCACAAGTCGTGATCCATCATCAGGATGATAGAGAGCATAAGCTATCATCCTAATGATGGATCACAAAGTGTGATGTTTCAGATCACACTTTATGATCCATCATCAAGATGATAGAGAGCGTAAGGAGATAATCATCTCCTTATTCTCTCCATCATTCTGATGATGGATCACATAGTGTGATCTGAAAAGTTGATGAAAAAATTCAAACACAATCAAAATCCAAAATTACATATTATAAGCATTATGGATTGTGGAAATCTCATAGCATTAATTTCTAAATGTTGTCGAGCCTTGATTATCAAGAATGGTAGATAATTTGATGAATTACATGATGTAAATACATAGTATTCTAAATCAGAACTATAAACTACATGATAAAATATGTGCCATAAAAATGACCTAGATCTATAGATCAACCTATTTTGTTTTAATATGAATGATGAAAAATAAATAGATAAAATCCATTTCCAATCCCATTCATCTTCATGATTCCTTAAAACTAAATATTATTATTCATCACATTTAATTTCTAAACTTCCCATATAGTTTTGAATTTCACACTCGCATAATCTAGGTTAATTTATGCCGAAGGCGTATCTTATTTGAAGTGAACCAAGCTGATTTTGGCAATCTACGGTGTGCAATGGCTGAGAAGGCTCGCCAGTGATCAGAACGATCTGATCCATTGAAAATTTGGTACTCGTCGAGATTGGTCAGAAGTGGACATGTCACGTCCGTTGCCTGACAGAATTCAGGTCAAGTTACAAAGTCGCCTGCGAGAAAAAGGGAGACAGGGAGGCTGCAGAGAAAGGACTAAATATGTAGAAACCTCTCTTGTTCACGCCAAGGGAAAGTGGATTAAATCGAAGCAGAAATAAACACATAGGGCGCGTATGAGATAGGTAGTAAGATTGCGAAGTTTGAATTGCTCAACCTCTGGAAGGTTACACAACATCTCAAAACAGAGGATACATTAGATTGGAGGAGGTGATACCAGATGTTCTTGAACCATAGGATAGGCTAGATGCCATATTATGTGCGAAGTCATTTGGAAGACATGGTAGCCCATAAGCGTGGGAAAAGAAACCATTGCAGAATGAAGACTTGGGTCACTGACTTGGACGGTGAAGGAAATATTTTAAAGCAGACCGCCCAACAAAATAAGGGTAGATTGAGATTATGGGAGCGTAATGTTCAAAGCAAGAGTGGGGCTTTTAAAATTAATGCAGATTGGTAAGAGCGCACCAAGATGGATGACAAGTTAGACTTACAGATAGATGCCAGAGCAAGAAAATGAATCGCCGCATGAAGGAATAGGGAATGTGTTGACATGCCAGCGAGGATGAGCTAAAATATTATAAGAACAAAGTAAAGTGGCGTAAACATTTCATTAGTCAAGTAATCTAGAATTCAGACATAAAGTTTAGACAACCATAAATTAAATGCAATGGCTTACTATCTTCACATATAGTGAATCGTAGAGGTCAGGTTTATCTTCATATATTAAACTTATTACATTCTCATTCATAACCTATATACACTATACATATTTGTCCACAGTAGCACCATTATACTGGCTCTTGTACTTAAGAAAAAAAGAAAAGTGGAGGCATAGACAAGGCATGTGAACTGTCTGTCAAAATGCCCTTAAAGAAATGCGATGATATAAAAATGAGTTTTGATAATCATATATAGCATTGAAGCAAATATCATGCAGTGAAAAATGTGCCTTATTCCACCCACTTCTTTGGTTCTCCAATATGCAAAAGGTGGAAGCATTGAAAGAGCATGCAAATTGTTTGACAAAATACACTCATTGCAGGAAATGCGCCTCCATAATCCTCTCCCCTCTTCCCTGCATCTTCATATTCAATATGCATGCAAAAAGTTGAATATAATTAGAGCACCTGGGTGGTTTTCTTGGTTGTTTGCATGCAACTGTGGGAGTCTAGACAAGACATGTAAGTTGTGGGAGCATAGACAAGATACCTAAGTTGTTTGCAAGATTAGGAAACATAGTCAAGGAAAGAGTTTCTGTTGAGAATTTTTTGGTAAAGTCCACATTAGCCTACACTAGACTTATTTTAAATTTGGAGCCACGTCTAAAGATTCATCTGGTGTCTGTTCTTTTTGGGTTTGTTTATGTTTCTCATTTCTGGGTGTTTGTATTTGGATTCAATTAGGTCTTGTTTCTTCATTTTTTCTTATTTTTGTCACCTTGTTCTTTTTATTTTTCTGATTTTTCCTTGGTTGAACCTATTTTGGCTCCAACATATCGTTCAAGGTTGTTTGTGACATCATCACTAAGCTTTGTCAAACCGTTTATTGCTTCCATGCCAATTGTGGTGTGAGGTTGTGTGTCCCCGATTCCCGATTCTTGATCTCTAATGCATTCTAATAACCTAAGTATTTTGGAGATCACTAATCGGGCCTCCTTATTGTCTCCCTTATTGACCTGAGATCAGGTGTATCGCTGATCCCCGATGGTTTTTGAGTCAAAACATATCCTTTTCGGGCTTTCAGGACCCTCTCTATTGACCAACCTTTTGGTTGAAGCTCTAATGTATTCCCTATGTCCAATCCTTGATGTTTTAACCTTTGATATATAGACAAGATTAGGTTGTAAGAGTTCCTTGTTTCGTCTATCATTTGGCATGGGTTATGTGGTAGGCCAGACTCCCAAATTTTGAAAATCCTTAAGTTTTATTCCATATCTTATTGGCAATCGGGGTTTTCCTTTGACGAGTTTACCATTTTTGGTATGTGTTATGTGACGTGCCCGACACCTAATCTTTAACACTCATCCTATGGACAATAGACACAAAAGAGGATCGTCAATTTTTTTTGTGCTTTCTTTCATAGTTAGGGGAGAGGATTCAGTAGTTGTGCACCTTAACTTTGCACTTCTAATTATCTTATGTGGAAATTTCAAGTCACTCCCAAATTTTTGCAACAACTTACTTGACAAGTCCCTTGCTTATAGCTTTCATTTCAGCGCCACATCATCAAATATGATGCCATATCAACATGCTTTTTGTCAAGATGTAGCTGACCAATACTCATGCATTCACATCATGGGTAATTGAGAGTTGATGTGGCATCACATGATTGGTTTCTTTTTAGATCAAAGGAATACATTTTGTTTAATTATGGGTAGTCATGTCACAACTATTGGTCATTATATAAACAACTACTATCACCTCTGAAGCTCGACAAAACATTAAAATTGAAACTTTGATTGGGTTTACTAACCATAAGCAACAAGATATTGTAGGACATAGATATTAGTTCAAAGGGTACAATCCCCCTTCAAATATATTCTCAACATACAACGAAATTGGTGACATAGATGTAGGACATGCGGATGTTGTAGATTTCTACAAAGGATTCATAAAGAAGGAAATATAACATTCATGGTTAAATGTCTAGCATAGTCTAGATTGGTTGAGGTAGTTGCCTTCCTACTATATGAACTTTGATTCCAATAGGTGACACTTGGAATTGGTTAATTGGTGTTGCAGTTCATTCTACTAATCTATACAAACAATAAAAATTATTTAATAGTAACTCTTGTTGAACCCATCAATCTACTTACATGCAATAAAAGGTAAGTACATTTACAAATGAAATCATTGATAAAAGTGATATTTTTGGATAATATTGTTGTTCTTGGCTCCAACTTTCCAAGTGGTTATGTAAATTGTTTTTTGACAAATTATTCCTTCATTTATTGTTTTAATCCCTCACTTGAGAAGGATAAGGGAATCAAGGAACTAAAGGATAATGCATATGTTACTCTAAAAAAAATGATGGCAAATATCTTTATTAAAATAATTCCATATTCCATTCTATTACCACTATGGAATTTTCTCATCAATTTTTAGGTAGGAAACTTGAAGCTTGCACTACTTAAAGTGCATAACAACTCTTTATTTATTTTTGTTCATTTCAAGGATGTAGCTATAAAGTTAATGAAAGTGGATACATAGTTTATTTGAATCTATCACTTTTTTATTGAGACTTTTGTTACACAAACAACATCATTTGCTAAATGGCCTACCAATTGACTTCATTTGCTATACAAATGTATAAAAATAGAACATGTTTTTCCTAAATGACCTTCCACACCTCTTCGACGTACCCATTTCTACCAAGGTGCTCAGGTCCAAAGCCACTGCATTGCTTCCTTTTGGTGCATTGAACTCTACCTACAAGACCCAATGAACTATATTTTCAGTACATTACATGACATTGTTTGGAAAAGAGAAAATAAAATAAGAATCATTAATTATTGCCATCTCAAACATAAACAAACTTCTTACCTAGTACCATATTAGGGCAATATTATTGGGAGGGTATGTTCCTGAATTCCACTGAACATCATTTGCCCCTGTTTTTGAATATAGACATTGGTGTTCACCTTTTAAACCAATATGTATTCAAATGAAACATAAAACACTAGAATTCAAAATAAATATTTAAGAGGTTTCCAGTTCATAGTATAACCATGACACATCTTTGATCACTTCCTATATCTTTTTATCTCACCATCTCCCCCTTTCTCATTTTCTTCGTCTCTCTATCTCTATTTCTCCCTCTCCCTCTTCCTCTCTCCTTCCATCTCTCTCCCTCTCTCTCTCATTGAACCCCTCCATCTTTCCCAAGTTTCATCTATCCATCTCTCCTTTCTATTCATCTCTCCCTCTTTCTATCCCTATCTCTCCATCTCTATATCTCTCTCCCATATCTTTATCTCCACCTCTCCCTCCGTCTCCCCCTCGACCTCCATCTCCATCTCTATCTCTATCTTCTTACATCTCTCTCTGTCTCTCTCTCTCACACACACTCCATATCTCTATCTATATTTATCTCTAACTCACTCACATTCTCTCCCCTCTCTCTCTATATCACTTTCTTTCTATCTCTCCTCCCTCTCTTTATCTCTCTTTATAGCACTCACCTCCCCATCTCCCACTTATCTCTCCTCTGGCTCCCTCTTTATCTCTCTATATATATATATATATATCCTCTCTCCCTACTTCTATATCACAATCTTATATCTCTATCTTCTCTATCTCCATTCCCCCTCCTACATTCTCTTCCCTCTTTCTATTCTTCCTTATATTTTTCCCTCCTCCTTAGATCTCTCCTACCCACTCCTATCTTCCAAAATTATACTCCATCTAATTTATGCATTCCATCTATTTTCCTTTCTATCCCAAATATATCTCCTTCTGCATTCCATCTCATCTCTATATATCACTCTTTGTATTCCATCGGCTCTATCTCCCCATCTTATTTCTATCTCTTTTATCTTCTATCTCTCCCTCTCTACCTCTTCTATATATCTCCTCTCTCTCATCCCTCTATATCACTTCCTATCTCTCATTCTTTTTATACTATATCTATTTCCATCTCCTATTTGATCCCTCTTCCTTTCCATCTTCCAGTATCCTTCCTAATTTCACATCCTCCTATCCATATCCACCTCCATCTCCATCTCCATCTCCATCTCCATCTCCATCTCTATCTCTAATTCTATCTTCCTCTCTATATTTATGCCTATCTCTATCTTCTTACCCCTCTCAGTCTCTCTATTCCCCCTATCTCTCCCTCTCTCCCACCCTCCCTATTGCAGATATAACATGAGCATATTGGTAATGGAGATTGATTATCATTCTGATTTATAGGTTTTGTTTTAGTCGTGTTTGGATCCCTGTAAGTGGATGCATAGTTAATTTGAAGTTGTTGCACAAACAATATCGTTTGCTAATTGACCTACCAACTCACCTCATGTACTATATGAATGCAAAAAATGAACAAAAAAATTCCTAATTGACATTCCACACCTCTTCGGCGTACCCATTGCACACTAAGGTGCAATTGCTAGTTTATTCTCAATTATATGCATTTCATTTTATAAGCTTAGATTAGCTTAGGGAAAGTGTATTTTTTTTACAATAATATAAGACGATTATTTACCATGATAAAATAAATAAATAAATATCGCGATGTGGTAAAGCAACTGCAAACAGTCATCTTATCTGAAAGAGAAAAGTACTTATCAGGGTTAACGTTGTTCGAAACCGTCTGAGAAAAAAATGTTCGCCTTGGGGATTTTCCTTTGATTAAAACCCTTTTTTTTCTCATACTCAGGTTTGACAAGAAAGAAGAAGACTAGCATTTTGTATGACAACGAAAGAGCGGAGGGAGGATGAGCATGAGCATGGCGTTGGCTGCATATCAAACTCCAACTCAAGTAAGGGCTCCAGAATTCTCTATGAATTTCATAATTTAGGACTTTTTCTTTTCTTCTTTAACGGTGTATATAGTTTTTATCCAGAAACTCATTAATGCTGTATGGACTGCAGAGGGACGAGCTTTTTAATTTAGAATCTGACAAGACAATTAGTGTAGCAAATCAATATTGGATTTAAGTACACACGTATAAGTTTTTGGGGAAATTAATTTCGATGATATCCTGAATACTGAAGCATAACCACGTGTCTATTTCTCATGACATTTAGTAAGAATAGAACCCTGGTTGGCTTTATACGAGCCGAGTATCTTCGCCAATTGAGCCTCTGCAAGTTGACATTGACAATATCTTTCCAGTGCTAGACAGTTTTTAAGATTCCATTTCTGATTTTTTCTATGAATCGGCTAGGCCTTGAATTTTGGACATTTGGTTAAGATTCTGGAGTGCACTACCATTTGGTACAGGTATTTTTGGTTAGAGAAAGATAATTTTGAGGTTTTAAATTTTATTAATCTTTATGGACAAGTAAGGATTTGATCTTGGGAGCTTTGGCTAATGTGTCGGTGTACTCTGCCTTTAACATTCGGAACATTTTTTTGCCAGTGAAGAACAATATTTAGGGTTCTCTGTCATTCTGCATGGACCAACTAAAATTTGAACATGGGATCTTCCTTGAAAATGTTGAAGTGCTCTACCACTTAGTTACCATCCTGCTGTGTGAATTCTTCTTCCCACAGTTTCAAGGCCTACTTTATCTTAATTTGAAAGGAATTAACCTTCATAAGGAATCAATTATCAAACATTATCCTAAATTTCAGCATCTTTTGATGGTTGAGACAGGTGTACTTTTGATCTGTAATTAGAATCATTGCATTTTGGTTTTCGAAAAGTAAAGAATCGCAGTCTATCAGCCAGCCAATAGCCCCAAAAATGCAGTGACTACAGCATCAAAATTTATGTCTTGAAACCTAGGTATGGTACAATTGCCTTATACAAAACCTTGAAGCAAAGGATTGCAAGCCAAGATCATATAGTTTAGAAAGGATTCACTGGGATAACAAAGCCCAAATGGATAGGTCAAATTTGTTGGAAGAGGATTCCATTCTCTTCCTACTTCCACTTTGGAACAGGAACATTAGTAGCCTCATCTTCATTGTCCAATCCATAGTTACAGAAAAAAATAAAAAATCCATGTTTTAAACTATTCTGGTTTCTAAACCGTACTGTCCAGATCTGCCTCTTGGCATGTCATTCAAATTCAGCAATTAGTTGATCAAACCCAAGTGCAATTCAAAAAGTAGGCAATTAGTTAATAAAAATGGACTATAACACAGGCAATTGAAAAAGAGGGGGAAAACAAAGGAAAAAACATGAAAAAAAATGAAAGAAAAAACGTGTTTTTGTATTTTTCTAATTTTTTAAATATTATCTCTTTAGTATAAATTGGAAATT